>JAWNNV010001005.1:0-600000 GCA_035044485.1 Scaptomyza reducta
CTTTCAATTTCCCTCCCAACATATAAAAAGGCAAAAAAATACTGTTTTTTGGTATTATATATTTCTATTAGTTTTTCGATAAATTATCCAATATTTGGACTAATTATTCCAGTGACACAGTGACAGGTAGCTGAAAATATATAAATTTTGTATAATTTGTTGTAAAAGTTTTTATCACGGTTAAATTATATATAAACAATGCAGGTCGCAATAATGTCCAGCGTTGGAGAGACCGAAAATCCATTCGCAGCTCTGCTGCAAGGTGGCCCCCAAACCAATGGCGTGTCTAAGCAGCTGATTGAATCAATTCTGCTCTTTACACTTAGCAAAGATGTTGACACCGAGCGCAAACGAGGAGTACTCTGTCTCGCCGATGTCGTTGTGGCCGACAATAGTGATGAAAGTACGCTGAGCGACGAACTCCTAGCGCATGCACTATTCGAGCGTCTGATGCTCAACGATACCACAAAATACTTATTGCCAGCTGGGAAGGCTGCTGATAACAGTAAGGAGGAAGAGGAAGCGTTGGAGACACGAGCTATAAGCTACTTGTACGGTGCATACAACAGATGGGAGCAAATGCAGCGCACTTGCTCTGCCGAGGACAAGGAGCATTGCAATCGAATACTAGAACTTATTTTGAATAATGCCAGCACTTGCATGCGTCAGCCGGATCTGTTCGCACCGCAAACTTTTGGCGCTCAGTGGTTGGAACTCTTTGAGCAGGCAGATGAGCACAATACTAGTACACAGGAGTTTTTGGTGCGTATAGCGAGCAAAGTCCTCGAGGAGGATGAGCCACTGGAGGCGCTGGGCGCTCTCAAGGCCATTTTCTATCCCATGCTTAGTGAACTGCATAAGCAGTTGGCCAAGGAAAATTTGATAAGCATTCGTAAGAACATCTTTTGGATACTGGGCTTCTTTGTGCGCGAAAAACGTGCCGGCATTCTAGGCGAGCTGCTTATAGACTACACAACGCCCAATCCCAAGGCTAAAGGTTTATATCTTATAGTTATAATCGTTTGAAAATATACTAATATAGTTATATTTTCAGGCGGTGAATATATGGACACACTTTTTGGACAACTGCTTTGCATATCTATTATGCCCAAAACGCAAACGGCGCCATATGAATTCTTTCGCGACATTTCGCCCCTCTCACAGCAAACGGATCCATCGCTCTGGCAGCTGTTGGCAAATCATCAACAGGCCTTGTTTACGCTCATCATGCAGCTGCTCGTGCAGTCATCGATCACCAAAAAGAAAACACTGCAGTGGATCGCCAACTGTCTAGATGCGAATGTGGCGCGTGGTCACCTATGGAGCACCATCAATATAAGTCTTGAGCAATCTGTCCACAGCCCTGCCAGCGATGCATTTATGACCAGCTTGAGCGCTGTCTTAATGCGTTTATGTGTCCCACTTTGCATACCATCTTTAAAGGTAATTATCCAAAGTAAACAGATTGTCAATACGATAAGTAATCTATTAACCATTTTTGCAGGTAATGCTAGTCGATCCGACATACTATGCTGTTGCTGACGATGAACGTCAAGCGAAGGGTGTTAGCATGCTGAAGGCTTACGCGGAGACATGCCTGCTGCCGGCAGATGAGGGTGAAAAACGGTTGACAGCGAACAAGTACAATTTCATCACCGAGATTTTTTATATGGCGCACAAAGCATTTGAGTTGGGCAACCGAGCATGCATTGAGCGACTGACGCGTATGATGCGTGAGCTGCAGAACACACAGACCGCCTATCAGGATGTGGCCACCAGGCATCCCAACAATGATCTGACTAAGAATCTATTTCGCATGCTGCAAGAGCAAATGCAACAGATGCTGTGCATCCGTAATGTCTTGGGCGAACCGGAGAACGATACTGCCGTGCTGAAGTTCTTTGAGGCATCGGCCATTTGGCTGACAGAGATTGCGATGATGCCGCGCGAGAGCTACGAGACGGCATTGGATAAAAAGGATTTTTCCCCGCAAATGATGCGCAATTTGGAGTTGCTGTCCGAAACGCCGCCATTTGTTGCGCCATATATGAAATCTGTGCCGGAGAACATTATTGATAATATTGCAGCATATTTGAATTTCTGTCGCAGCTTCTCTGGCGATCAGTTTATTCAGATGTATACTAGCTCACACGACGCCATCTTCAAGATGATACTTCTGTTCATGGGCAGCTCCGAGTTGGTCAAGAATCCGCATTTGCGTGCCAAACTAGCGGATGCTCTTGAGTTTCTATTGCCTTCACAGATCTCAGGCAGCAATCGCAAGTCATTCAACACGCACGTCTTTGATAGACATCCGGATCGATTGCAAGTGGTTCGCAGTCTGCTCAATGTCTTTGTCAGCATCGAGATGACTGGCCAGTCCGTGCAGTTTGAGCAAAAGTTCAACTATCGTCGTCCCATGTACGCAATCATGGAGTTCCTGTGGACAAAAGAGGAACATGTCGAATGCTTTAGACAGCTAGCAATCGAAGCAGAACGCAACATGGAAGCGATTGAGCCGCCAATATTTTTACGCTTCATTAATTTGCTTATTAATGATGCCATCTTTTTGCTGGATGAATCGCTGTCGAATCTGGAGCAAATTAAACAGCTACAGCAAGCGCAGGACAATGGCGAGTGGAATAACTTGTCGCCCAGTGAGCGACAGCAGCAGACTTCCAACCTGCATCAGCTGGGCATGCTGGCACGCTTTGACAACATACTGGGCAGGGATACTATCAATCTGCTTAAGCTGCTGACCAGCGAAATCAAGAGCATCTTTTGTCACAATAGCATGGTGGATCGTATTGCAGCAATGCTTAACTATTTTCTACTCAACTTGGTGGGGCCGCAACGCGAACGTTTTAAGGTCAAGGACAAGAAAGAGTTTGAGTTCGATCCAGCACAAATGGTGCTGGAGATTGCGCACATCTATATTAATTTAAGTACGGATAATTCATTTTGCCTGGCTGTCCCCCAGGATGGGCGTTCCTATAGCGAACAGCTCTTTGGCTATGCCGAGAACATATTAATACGCATCGGTGGTGGTCAGCTTATTGGTGACATGTCTGAGTTTGCGGCAAAGGTGAAGAAAATGAGCGATGACTACAAAGAGGAGCAAGAGCTGCTTGCCGATGCACCTGAGGAGTATCTAGATCCAATTATATCCACACTGATGACCGATCCAGTGGTGCTGCCCAGCTCTAATGTGACCGTTGATCGTTCCACTATCGCACGCCATCTGCTCAGCGATCAGACAGATCCATTTAATCGCGAACCGCTCACTATGGACAAGGTGAAGTCCAATGAGGCACTCAAGCTAGAGATTGAGCAATGGATCGAGGGTAAACGCAGTGCGGCGCGTGTCAAAAGCTGAGTATCAGTTGCATGTGAAGACACGCGCATAACCAAAGAATAAGATGGGTTTTTTTGTGGATTATGTAGAGGGGGACGGAACCGGATCAGGCTGTGTATTAATCTTATTTATTGTTTGTAATAATTCCATACATTGTTATATATATGTACATAAACGGTCTTTTAGTAGTTTTTACTAAATTTAATTAAGGTTTTTAACTGTTAAGCCCCTTTGGGATTAGTTTAACGTCTATGTTGTCATGTAAATAGATTTGTATGATTCAAATCAAATAAACGTTTTATTCGACCGTTGATATTGTCCAATTGTATTTGTGGAAGTAGTTGTATGAACAACGTATATTATTTTAATACATTTTTTCATTCATTTCCAACTGTGATTTTTAGTGCAAAAATGTAGTTACGATCATGTCTCCAGATCAACACCCACATCGTAAATAATATGTTCGAAACGTTCCGTTATCAATTGATAGGCCAAACAATCAAATTGATAATTGCAAATCTCTTTGGCGGTTACGTTGAGCAAGTCGGGAAGGCGAAGAGTAGCGCAGTAGGTTACCATAGCACTCGATGCCACGCAGGGCCAAGTGTTCCGTTTCGAAAAAAAGGAAATTAAAATGCATATATGACAGTTTCTTACTTGCAACCCAACACTAAACTCATTTAAAACAAACATTTTTGTTAGTTCGCTATATATACTATGAAAACATAAACATTTCAAATCATTAAAGTTTAAATTTCCCTCCCAACATATAAAAAGGCAAAAAAATACTGTTTTTTGGTATTTTATATTTCGATTAGTTTTTCGATAAGCTATACAATATTTGGACTAATTATTCCAGTGACACAGTGACAGGTAGCTGAAAATATATAAATTTTTTATAATTTGTTGTAAAAGTTTTTATCACGGTTAAATTATATATAAACAATGCAGGTCGCAATAATGTCCAGCGTTGGAGAGACCGAAAATCCATTCGCAGCTCTGCTGCAAGGTGGCCCCCAAACCAATGGCGTGTCTAAGCAGCTGATTGAATCAATTCTGCTCTTTACACTTAGCAAAGATGTTGACACCGAGCGCAAACGAGGAGTACTCTGTCTCGCCGATGTCGTTGTGGCCGACAATAGTGATGAAAGTACGCTGAGCGACGAACTCCTAGCGCATGCACTATTCGAGCGTCTGATGCTCAACGATACCACAAAATACTTATTGCCAGCTGGGAAGACTGCTGATAACAGTAAGGAGGAAGAGGAAGCGTTGGAGACACGAGCTATAAGCTACTTGTACGGTGCATACAACAGATGGGAGCAAATGCAGCGCACTTGCTCTGCCGAGGACAAGGAGCATTGCAATCGAATACTAGAACTTATTTTGAATAATGCCAGCACTTGCATGCGTCAGCCGGATCTGTTCGCACCGCAAACTTTTGGCGCTCAGTGGTTGGAACTCTTTGAGCAGGCAGATGAGCACAATACTAGTACACAGGAGTTTTTGGTGCGTATAGCGAGCAAAGTCCTCGAGGAGGATGAGCCACTGGAGGCGCTGGGCGCTCTCAAGGCCATTTTCTATCCCATGCTTAGTGAACTGCATAAGCAGTTGGCCAAGGAAAATTTGATAAGCATTCGTAAGAACATCTTTTGGATACTGGGCTTCTTTGTGCGCGAAAAACGTGCCGGCATTCTAGGCGAGCTGCTTATAGACTACACAACGCCCAATCCCAAGGCTAAAGGTTTATATCTTATAGTTATAATCGTTTGAAAATATACTAATATAGTTATATTTTCAGGCGGTGAATATATGGACACACTTTTTGGACAACTGCTTTGCATATCTATTATGCCCAAAACGCAAACGGCGCCATATGAATTCTTTCGCGACATTTCGCCCCTCTCACAGCAAACGGATCCATCGCTCTGGCAGCTGTTGGCAAATCATCAACAGGCCTTGTTTACGCTCATCATGCAGCTGCTCGTGCAGTCATCGATCACCAAAAAGAAAACACTGCAGTGGATCGCCAACTGTCTAGATGCGAATGTGGCGCGTGGTCACCTATGGAGCACCATCAATATAAGTCTTGAGCAATCTGTCCACAGCCCTGCCAGCGATGCATTTATGACCAGCTTGAGCGCTGTCTTAATGCGTTTATGTGTCCCACTTTGCATACCATCTTTAAAGGTAATTATCCAAAGTAAACAGATTGTCAATACGATAAGTAATCTATTAACCATTTTTGCAGGTAATGCTAGTCGATCCGACATACTATGCTGTTGCTGACGATGAACGTCAAGCGAAGGGTGTTAGCATGCTGAAGGCTTACGCGGAGACATGCCTGCTGCCGGCAGATGAGGGTGAAAAACGGTTGACAGCGAACAAGTACAATTTCATCACCGAGATTTTTTATATGGCGCACAAAGCATTTGAGTTGGGCAACCGAGCATGCATTGAGCGACTGACGCGTATGATGCGTGAGCTGCAGAACACACAGACCGCCTATCAGGATGTGGCCACCAGGCATCCCAACAATGATCTGACTAAGAATCTATTTCGCATGCTGCAAGAGCAAATGCAACAGATGCTGTGCATCCGTAATGTCTTGGGCGAACCGGAGAACGATACTGCCGTGCTGAAGTTCTTTGAGGCATCGGCCATTTGGCTGACAGAGATTGCGATGATGCCGCGCGAGAGCTACGAGACGGCATTGGATAAAAAGGATTTTTCCCCGCAAATGATGCGCAATTTGGAGTTGCTGTCCGAAACGCCGCCATTTGTTGCGCCATATATGAAATCTGTGCCGGAGAACATTATTGATAATATTGCAGCATATTTGAATTTCTGTCGCAGCTTCTCTGGCGATCAGTTTATTCAGATGTATACTAGCTCACACGACGCCATCTTCAAGATGATACTTCTGTTCATGGGCAGCTCCGATTTGGTCAAGAATCCGCATTTGCGTGCCAAACTAGCGGATGCTCTTGAGTTTCTATTGCCTTCACAGATCTCAGGCAGCAATCGCAAGTCATTCAACACGCACGTCTTTGATAGACATCCGGATCGATTGCAAGTGGTTCGCAGTCTGCTCAATGTCTTTGTCAGCATCGAGATGACTGGCCAGTCCGTGCAGTTTGAGCAAAAGTTCAACTATCGTCGTCCCATGTACGCAATCATGGAGTTCCTGTGGACAAAAGAGGAACATGTCGAATGCTTTAGACAGCTAGCAATCGAAGCAGAACGCAACATGGAAGCGATTGAGCCGCCAATATTTTTACGCTTCATTAATTTGCTTATTAATGATGCCATCTTTTTGCTGGATGAATCGCTGTCGAATCTGGAGCAAATTAAACAGCTACAGCAAGCGCAGGACAATGGCGAGTGGAATAACTTGTCGCCCAGTGAGCGACAGCAGCAGACTTCCAACCTGCATCAGCTGGGCATGCTGGCACGCTTTGACAACATACTGGGCAGGGATACTATCAATCTGCTTAAGCTGCTGACCAGCGAAATCAAGAGCATCTTTTGTCACAATAGCATGGTGGATCGTATTGCAGCAATGCTTAACTATTTTCTACTCAACTTGGTGGGGCCGCAACGCGAACGTTTTAAGGTCAAGGACAAGAAAGAGTTTGAGTTCGATCCAGCACAAATGGTGCTGGAGATTGCGCACATCTATATTAATTTAAGTACGGATAATTCATTTTGCCTGGCTGTCCCCCAGGATGGGCGTTCCTATAGCGAACAGCTCTTTGGCTATGCCGAGAACATATTAATACGCATCGGTGGTGGTCAGCTTATTGGTGACATGTCTGAGTTTGCGGCAAAGGTGAAGAAAATGAGCGATGACTACAAAGAGGAGCAAGAGCTGCTTGCCGATGCACCTGAGGAGTATCTAGATCCAATTATATCCACACTGATGACCGATCCAGTGGTGCTGCCCAGCTCTAATGTGACCGTTGATCGTTCCACTATCGCACGCCATCTGCTCAGCGATCAGACAGATCCATTTAATCGCGAACCGCTCACTATGGACAAGGTGAAGTCCAATGAGGCACTCAAGCTAGAGATTGAGCAATGGATCGAGGGTAAACGCAGTGCGGCGCGTGTCAAAAGCTGAGTATCAGTTGCATGTGAAGACACGCGCATAACCAAAGAATAAGATGGGTTTTTTTGTGGATTATGTAGAGGGGGACGGAACCGGATCAGGCTGTGTATTAATCTTATTTATTGTTTGTAATAATTCCATACATTGTTATATATATGTACATAAACGGTCTTTTAGTAGTTTTTACTAAATTCAATTAAGGTTTTTACTGTGAAATTGTACTTATGGAAGTAGTTGTATGAACAACGTATATTATTTCAATACATTTTTTCACTCACTGTGATTTTTAGTGCAAAAATGTAGTCAAGATCATGTCTCCAGATCAACACCCACATCGTGAGTAATATGTTCGAAACGTTCCGTTATCAATTGATCGGCCAAACAATCGCCGCATAGATTAAGATAGCAATAGCAACTGTTACAGCGCCAGCGTGTACGTGTTATGGCTGAATTCTCACAATCGGCACATCTGGGTGCCAGTGGATCAGGACTGTAACCATCCTCGGTTTGTAATTTCTCCTCTTGTATGGATTCTAAGATTTTTAGCTGCAAAAGCTTTTTTCGGTGTGTCTCCGTTTCAAGGGATTCTGGCTCAAGTTTGGGTTCGTTTTTAACTGATGGTGGTGGTGATGGCGCCACGGGCATTAAGTCATCTAACGTGTATTCATCCTCAGGCATCTGAATCTCAATATTCTGTGCCGGAAAGAATGTGGAGCGGCGGACATTAAACTTGGGTTTGGCCAAGCCAGCCGGCCGTCTATATTTGGGCAGGCGTCCCGGTACCGGCAGACCAGCATCGTGAAGCTTCTGAAAGTACTTTTGGACACGACTAAAAACCTGTTGCGCGGTTCGGTTGCCCAACGCTTTTGCAATTTTATTAAAGCGCCGCATTTCCACCTCTTCGGGCGGGTACTCTATAAGCAGTTGTTCAAGGCGACGCTGCTCCTCGTTCGTCCATAGGCGACTTTGCGCCTTGTTGCCATTTTTACAATCTTTATCGTCGTTGATAATTGGACCATCAGTTGGTGCTGGAGTCTCCGCAATCTCTTTGACGGTTACAGTGGGCAAGTCGGGAAGGCGAACAGTAGCTATATAGTTGGGAGCTATTAAGGGTTCATTGTTACGCAGCTTATCCAGCATTAGTTGCGGATTTTCCAGATACAAATCGCGCGCCTTTTCCAATTCATTAATCTGTTGATGGACTCGAATGCGCTGCGCCTGCAGCATTGCGATAGTGCGCAGAAGGTTGCCATAGCACTCATTGCCACGCAGCGCCAAGTGTTCCGTTTCGAAATGGAACACATCCTCATTGTCGGCATCGTCTCCGCTTTCCTCCTCTTTAATTATATTTAAATTCCTTTCATTTTGTTTAATGCTGTCTTCCATTTATCCGCGCGTGCAGTGAATGCCAACTAGAGATGTGAGAAACACATCATGGCATATGGGTAAAACTATCGATATGTTATATTTTTACGATCATTTCAAAAGATACTTTTGAACTGAATCGATCGCTCCGGCGATCATTTATGATTACTCTAATTAGAAACATATGTTTGCTGGACGAAGAGGAAGCAGTGCACGTAATAATTGTTATTTGTGCATAGAAATTAAAGGCAATGCTTATTTCACGATACCTGCCACGTCCCCTAGTCCGATGCTCGACCATTGTGAGCAGCTCTCAAGCAAAGCAATCGAGGATGAATATAACTAATTACATGTCCACAAAACATTTCAGGCAAGGACATTGCGGTCGATGTCTCAGTTGTCGCAGGATCAAGTGCGAATCGTTGAGGTAGGACCACGAGATGGTCTACAAAATGAAGCCAAGCTGCTGCCCGCTGCCGTAAAAATCGAACTAATTGATCGCCTATCGTCAACCGGTCTCCAAACCATTGAGGCAACTAGTTTTGTAAGCGCCAAATGGGTGCCCCAAATGGGTGACAATGCCGATGTTTTACGTGGTATACGTCGAGTGCCTGGCATTAGTTATCCAGTGCTGACTCCCAATTTAAAAGGATTCCAGAGCGCCTTAGCGGCTGGCGCTGAGGAGGTGGCCGTATTTGGTGCTGCTTCCGATGCATTTTCTCTAAAAAACGTCAATTGCACTGCAGCCGAAGCCATTGAACGCTTTAAGCCTGTCCTGGAAGCTGCTAAACAGCATGGTGTTCGTGTGCGCGGCTATGTTTCCACTGTGGTATGCATTTCTTTAAAAAGTTACATACGTTGTTGTATACATTTCTGTCTGTTGTGTATTTGCTAGGTGGGCTGTCCCTACGAAGGTGTCGTTGCGCCAAAAGCTGTGGTAAAGGTTGTAGAGGCGCTCCAGGATATGGGCTGTTACGAAATCTCGCTCGGTGATACTATTGGCGTTGGTACCCCAGGCAGCATTCGTAAAATGCTTAATGAGGTGACGAGGGTTGTGCCCGCACAGAAACTGGCCGTACACTGTCATGACACATACGGTCAGGCGCTGTCCAACATACTCACCTCATTGGAGTACGGCATACGCGTTGTGGATGCCTCAGTGTCTGGGTTGGGCGGCTGTCCCTATGCCCGCGGCGCCTCCGGCAATGCAGCTACTGAAGACGTTGTTTACATGTTGCACGGCATGGGCCTAAATACTGGCGTGGATCTCGACAAGCTCATCGGAGTTGGTCGCTACATATGCGCGGAACTGGGCAGAGCCTCTGAATCCAAAGTGAATCGTGCCTGGAAAGGACCACAGCCAAAACTGGCTTAAACTTATTCATTTCCTGACAAAGCAATCGATGGCATTTATTAGTTAATTATTGTTGCGTGTTTTTAGTACATTATTGTTATTCATTTTTCCATTGGCCCAAAAAATATAATGTTTTAATTAAAGAGCTTGCTTGAATGTTGTTATCTTTAATTAGAACTTCTGAGCATCCTTAAGGGTGTACAAGGAAATGTCGCCTGAGGCAAGCGACAGATCTGCAAGACTTTCATTCGAAGGACGCGGTATGTGCGACGAGCTGCTACTCTTGCTCTCGCCGGGCAACTTCATTTTGCCATCGTGACGCATAACAGTTGGCTTCACCGCCGAGTTTAGATACTTTTGAATCTTCGGCACATTGGGCATTGGGCGTGGTGTGCGTTCATCGACGATCTGCAAAAAAAATAATATATATATATATATATATATGTACAAAAAAAATTCAACTATCATACAAAAAAGACTCACCTGTATCAGCTCCGATGATATATACGCCTTCTTGGGCAACAATCGCGCAGTGGGATCAATGCAGCCAATACCCATCTTTGAAGTATTGAAATTTCCAACACGGTTTGCTGCCTGTCCGCGTCTCAACTGACAGAGACGCGACTCCTCCTCCATTTCCTTGTGGCTCAATGTGTTAAAAGCATCGTTGATATTTGGCGCCTGGCGAAACATGCTCATTAGTGGCGCAGTGCCCGATTTCTGTGTGTATGTGCGTATTGGACTAACAATGTGGGCAAAATTATCTTTTGTGGCTTTTAACTGTTTTCGCACTGGTATGCCCGTTGGTTCCTTAAAGAATTTCGGTAGATTCAATTCCATTGTTATTCCGCAGTGTGATTTGAGGGCCGAGACTGGCAATTTGTTGCTGCTGTTGCAGCTGCTGGCGCCTTTGTGTAACGGCGATGATGTTGACGATGTTAATGGCTGCTTTTTGGGTGTCAACACAAATGTATTCTGCTTGGGCACTTTTGCGTGCAAATGAATAACATTCGAGTCGGACAAGGGTTTTGTGGGTGTGACAAATTTTGGATGTGAGGGTTTTGTGGGTGTGACAAGTTTTGAATGTGAGGGTTTTGTGGGTGTGACAAGTTTTGAATGTGAGGGTTTTGGTGTTGGTGACGCCGCTTTGGCAGCCATTAATTCACGACCTTTCTGCATTATGTAATCCATTTCCTCAAGGGTATCATTGAAATGCATTGATTTGTTCTCCTTATCCTCTTCGATTTCATCGTCGATCAATGAAATTTCCTCCCTCTTTATATCCGCATTCATATTCTTATTATTTTCTTGCTGCTTGTCATCCTCCTCCGCCTCCTCATCAGATGAGGACACCACAATTACCGTATCGTCAGCTGCATCATTGACCGTATTGTTTGCCGCACCATTGGCCACCAAATCGATTAGAGTTTCGTGCAAATCGCTAAGCAGCTCATTCTGTTCACCTTGAGTCATCCTGGGTAGCCTTGAATTGGCAATGGCCGCATAAAACAAATCATCAACGTTCATTGTTGGTGCCTCCTTTGAGCTGCTTGCCTGAGAATTATCTGCGGCTGTCTCATAGCAACTGGAACCAGATGCACTTGAGTCGCAGCTTTTTGCCGTTTTAAGCGTATGTGCGGTCAAAAAGCTGCTGTTGACAATTGACGAGTCTGTGGATTGCTGTCCCGTCAAGTCCGCCTCATTAGCCTCCAGTATGGTTGAGGGACGCATAAGTCCCACCATTTTAACAGGAGAAGTCTTTGCTGAAGGCTGAAAGACCGAATCGTTGCTAATGATAGTGGAGTCCCACAAGCGAGATGGCGCCTCTACATCCTCCAGCTGTGTGCAATCAGCGCTCTCGAGCGGACTCTCATTATCCAATAGGTCCTGGCTATTTAAATCGTTAAAAATTCGACGCAGTTCCTCCGTTTCTATGTCACTAGCTGCATATATGCATAAATAAGAGCATACAAATAATGATACAAAAATAATCAATATTGGATACCAAATAAATATCACTCACATTTATCAGAATGCGAATTGCGCTCTTTGGCCAACGACAATATTTGCTCCTTATCATCACTGTGCAGGTATTGAAAGAGTGTGCTATCTGGATCGGAGCCAGTCTTATCACACATGCGTTCGAACGCATCAAAACTCTCGTCTTTATTTTCTGTCATCGACATATTTTCAAGTCCTTCGTAAATACCTCTAAATTCGGTGCTGATGTCAATGTCCTTGCTTTCATTGCTGTTTTCAGTGATTGCAAGCTCCTGTTGAGCGGCAAGCTCGGCCTTCTTAGCTTTAATCAAGGCTGGAAAGTCCAGCACAATTTCCAAGCTATGGCGTTTCTCCATTGATTCCCTTTTTGATACGGGAGGTACGGAACTAAAAAAGAAAAAACAACAAAAAATAATATTAAACAAGATTAAGTAATTTTTGTATATGTTTAAAGTAACACAAATATACATAATTAGTTGCTTTCCTGGATATTTTACATACAATGAGCATTCCAAAAATTTAGGTCTAAAATCGAGATACGATCATAAGCACTATAAAAATGTTTGTATGTATTTACCGCAACAAATGGGAGATCATTTTTTGACGCCAAGCTGGAGTGTCTTCGAATTTTTCCAAACCAGACATTTTGAGTCTTTAAGGTCCGTACTTATAGAAACAAATACAATGTACACACACAACTCGCAAAACCTTATTTCTGCTATGCCAAATATAATTTTACTCACTTGAACAAGAAATTCAATTTAGTTTGGTAAGAACACCAACTTTGCATCCGCTTCTATTTAAATGAGTTGATCATGCACAAGTAAGAATCGACGCGCTGCGAATTGGCTGGTAATTTTAAAATCGATTTTTCTACAAGGGCTGCACAAATCCAAACCAAAGGAAAGGAATCGAAACTAAATATAATTTATTTAATATAGTTGACATAAGTACAGCACTTATAAAGATTACTGATTTACACTTAGCTTACTTATGCGTTGTGACACATATAAAAAAGCCATAATGATACAGCAATTAAGCTGAAAATACGCCTAAGGCAGAATATCACCACTGAACAGCAAAGCATCGGCTATCGATACCTAACATTTTCGATAGTTGCTAATCTTTCTAGTGGCCTTTAAATGCCGGCACAAGAAGAAGATAGATAACAACCATTGTTCATTGTCTTATAAATTGTAGGACGTTTTAATGCAATAAAAGGAGTCGGATTGAAAATCAACATGAACGCATTAAGGCACACAATATCGTTGTTCTCACTGGGCACCTTCCAGCTGAGCAGACGCATGAGAAGCCAGCACTTACGCGGCTTTCTTCTTGGCACTGGGCTTGGCCTTTCCACATTTGCAACGGTCACGTACGCACAAGCAGAAGCCGCAAAGGTGAACCGAAAGCTTAACGTATCGAAATTCATGTCGGAACCGATAACGGATTCGGCTGTTCTGCTGGAGGATAATGAAAATATGCGTCATCGCATGGAAATCATGATTATGGAGATTCAAGCGGAATTCTGCCGTGCTCTTGAGTCCGAGGAGTTCAGCGGCCAAAAGTTCAAAGTGGATCGTTGGTTGCGCACCGAAGGCGGTGGCGGTGTTACCTGCGTCCTGCAGGACGGCGAAGTGTTTGAAAAGGCCGGAGTCAATGTATCTGTGGTTACCGGCTCCCTTCCACCTGCGGCAGTGCAACAGATGCGGGCTCGGGGCAAAGCGCTAACGGAAAATGTAAAGTTGCCATTCTTTGCTAGCGGTGTCAGTGCTGTAATCCATCCACGCAATCCTCACGTGCCTACAATACACTTTAACTATCGCTATTTCGAGATAGAAATGCCCGATGGCAAGAAGCAATGGTGGTTCGGTGGCGGCACTGATTTAACTCCCTACTATTTGGACGAGACAGATGCCCGGCACTTTCATAAGACGCTAAAGAGCGCCTGCGACGAACATGACGCGAGCTATTATCCCAAATTCAAGAAATGGTGCGATGATTACTTCCACATCAAGCATCGCAATGAATCGCGCGGCGTCGGCGGAATCTTCTTCGATGACATCGATGAGCCAACTCAAGATTCGGCTTTCAAATTTGTCACTAGCTGTGCCCGTGCCGTAATCCCATCCTATCTGCCACTGGTGCAGAAGCACAAAAATGACGCGTATGGCAATAATGAGCGACAGTGGCAACTCCTGCGTCGTGGTCGCTATGTTGAGTTCAATCTTATCTATGATCGTGGCACCAAATTTGGACTATATACCCCAGGGGCGCGTTATGAAAGCATTTTAATGTCACTGCCGTTGCATGCACGATGGGAATATATGCATGAACCCAAGGTCAAATCCAAAGAGCACGATTTGATAACGGTTCTTCGCAATCCCAAGGAATGGGTCTAGTGGGAAGCTTTACAGTTTCTTTTTTGTACTTAATATATTGATTTAGAATGGTTTAGGATGGTGCCTTTCATGATACAAGTTTTTTCACATTTAGTAATGGAAGAATTTGACAAAATTTATAACTACAGTTTTTCGTTAAAAATTAATAAAAGATTATTTTTACATAAAGAAAAATTAATGTTTTACTAAAAGTAAAAGTTCGAGATTTTTTTTTAAGTTTCGTATTATTTCGAAATTCAAACGTAAATCAATGTTTATTTTATTAGTTATATTTTTTATGTATACCATCTAAACGCACACTAACACAATACATAAATACATGGATACATACACAAAGACTTCTCAACCCTTTTAATAGCGATGACGTCATTTTATATATATATATACATTGAGGTTATGTTGGAAGACCTAATGTATGTCCAATACCATGTATCTATGTATTTCTTTTAATATGATGTATCCCATGTATATTTTTACATGGACTGATGTCTATCTGCTTTGATTGTGTATGTATACTCGATTTCACACATACACACACACAAACGCAGTTACTGAACTGTACACGCAGAATTCGTGTGTTTTGCTTCGATGTGTACCAACAATGCTGAAACCCTCACACACACCATTATACTTCATGCGATTCATGTGTTAGTGTGAGTCTTTGCGTTGGACTGAGACCGCATTAGGGATATAAAGCGGGAAATGCGCGCCACCGGCAAAGTACCCACAAAAAATAGAAAATTTTCATAGATCGTGCTTAAATCATAGTTAATAAAATGCTTTATTTTTCAGTTTAAGTAAGCAAATATCTAGATCTTTGTTTTGTGTGTTTTTTTATGGGGGAGCAGGTGAATACTCCTCTTAGTTGTTTTCATCTCATTTTTCTTATGTGTGTACAAACAAAACGGAACTAAATGGAAATTTTCTGAAGTGTTTTTTTTTGTTTATGTAGAATATTTCTCGCTGTTTGTCTGCTAGCTTTTGTTGTTGTTGTCGTAAAATGAAGAGTAACTATCTTAACTACATTCATACAAGTATGTATATTTAATAAACACCTTCGCCGCCGGTCTGCTGCTGGTACACCTCAATGGTATCGCCTTCCTCCATCTCAAGCGAGGTCGGAGTATCGTTCTCATTAATGGGCTGGCCGTCAAAACGGAAGCGCACGACCTGCATCGAGAGTCCGGCACGGTCGCAATAGGCATTCATCAGTTTGCGTAGAGGTGTGTGTTTCTTAATTTTAAATTGGACCACTGCATTATCCTGTCCAAGTACTTTCAAATTGATGTGCTCGGTTTCGCCGCCCTTCTTTTCGTCAGACATTTTTTTTCTTTTTTCGCTTTTACGCTATTCACGAATGTAAAAAATGCAATAATGCCGGGCGTGCGTGCTGTACAATATATATAAAAAAAAAACGAAAAAATTAATTTGTATTCACTTTATAATCAAATTATTTTAATGTGCACTGTGTAATTGCTTTCTAAGTATAAATTTTTCTAACTTTTACAACGTTTCACTGCTCGCTTACTTTTTTCTTTCAGATTCTCAAGCAGCTTGCGTTTGTCTCAAACACGCCAAAAAATGGTTGTATTTTGAGTGTCTCCCTATTCGCAGCGCGAAAAATCACTAGCAAAATAATGTACTTAATATTACCAATGACGCCAATGCAGGGTTGCTTTTAATGTGGTATTTTTTTGCGTTGACAAGCAGTGTTGGTTAATACCTATAAAATAAATATTTATTTAAATATTCCGATATTTTTACTCATTTAATTTTAAGCTTGTATTTTTATGTCGATAGACAAGAATATCGCTTTGCAACCATGCAAATGAAATGGTCGGAAATAGCGCCGATCTTTTAAATTGATTGTTATAAACATTTTGTGATGAGACATAAAACTACACAAGCTAAATTTTTTAATAAAAGTGTTTAAAGCCTTTAACATACTAGTTAAAACATTTACTTTACCTTTCGTCATTCTCAATTTTACTGATGTAATAATTAAAAATAAAAACGTACTAAATTTATTTGATTTATAAAATACTTTATTTTCGGAAGTTTCAAGTAAGTGCACATTAACGACCTTTTAACTGTAGAACAACAAATATATATTGATTGATTGCATTTCAAACAACTTGCTCTAGGAACATATTTTTCAGAAAAATATTAATTGTTGATACAGTTAAGCTTATGTTGGACCCGTTTGAATTTCCTTTCGATACATTTAAACTTTTGTTCGTTTTTGGCTTCGGTTCAAATAATCAATATATTTTTGTACATAACATGACTAATTACCATTTGTAAAACATATCTTCGAAGTGTTTACTAATAAACGACGACTTTAAACATGATGTATTGAACAATACGGATAGATCCAACATACCCTTTTTAGCTAGAGCAATTTGATACCTATGGGGGGACCCTTACCAGTTATAGGCGCCAAAAGATAACGACAAATAACAAACCTTTTCACACTGTTTTGAAATACTTTTGTGAGTTCCATGGTGTCGTGCACTAGTATAGGGGCAAACACAAACAATTACCAATCAAAAGTACTTGAAAATATCGAGATCGAAAATTGATTACATACGATTTCCTGTTATTATGCAAGATTCCAGACATAACCATTTCTAGGGGCATACCTTTCACCATAAAAACATTACCAGCGATTATATTCAGCGTAGATTCATTGATTTTGTTTAGTAGTTGCCCAAATTATTTGGGCAGAAATCTTACCAATAACCAACCATCTTGCAACGAACTTACAAACATCAGTTACTGTTAAAACGAATTTTGTTTCGAAAAAACAGACCCGATTCGAACTTACTCACAACCAATTGAATAAGCTGAGCTGGCGAGCCAGGTAGCCACCACGTTTTTAGTGTTGGCCTAGAACGGTAAACGCATGAATTAGTGAGATTTGTGTTAAGAAGAAATTACCTGATTTAGAGGTTTTTAATGGGTCAAGTTCTGAGTAGTTTTGTGGAAGTGGTATTTCATTGGCTTTCGGAACTATTACTTTTTTTCTTTCGTTGAAATACTTATGATTCTGTTTGCACACAACATACATATTGTACCATTATTGAGATAATCAGATTTTCAATATTGAAAACTGCAAAAAGATAAGAAAATAAAAATGGCACGAGTTAGCGCACTGGTTTAAATTATGTTTTGTTTTTAGCAAAGCGATAAACACTTGTATTTAAAAGATTAAATTTTTTGTGTAACCAAACCAATCGGTACTTAAAATACCGTACATAATTTTGAAGCCGTGGGTATCCAGGACCAGGGATACTTATACACATCAAAGCATTCCCGTTTACCCCCTTACCAAAGGTGGGAAACAAACACACACATGTTGATCGGATTTATTTTTACTTACTCATCATTTCAATTGTTAAGAATTACTTACATTATAAAACGTATTTAAGCTATTCACAATTATTTGTTGAATTACGTTTTTTCTGTCTATTTTGTGTTTTCTTGTTTTTTTTTTTTTTTTTTCATAATTGTGTTCATAATTTTAAAATGAAAATTGAAAAAGTGCTACCAGCTTAAAACGGACTTACAATATGTCTTACGCTTCGTTGTTTCCGAACACTGCATCGTCCCACTGGCTGTATTGCTATGAATTTTAAATTTCAATTGAATAAATATGTTAAAACAATCGTTACTTTCGATTGCACCCAAATATGATTGTTATTACGATACTAATATTAAAAGTAGGATTTACCAACCAGCAGGATCATTCACAATAATAACTATTGAAAGTTATTAACGTAATCGATTACCATTCAATTGATCGCATCGATGACAGGACTCACACTCACTGTCGCCACCATGCCGGATCGCTGGCATTTTGGCCACCATTGTCAGGGTTGCTATTGCTATTGCTTCGTGCAAGTATCGGCGGTGGAGGCACATTAAACATGTTATGATGTGCAGCCGGCGGCCGATACTTTTCCTCATTTTCATCATCCAATTCGCGTTTAATTGCCGTATTTTCATAGTCGTTCATTGAAAATGTCGGATAGCCATCATCAATGGGCTCTTCCTTGATTTTGATCATCTCCATCTCACGGAAGTCGGGCTTACGCTCCTTAACATCGCGATCTCCACCGGAGCTACCGCGATCAGTACCACGATCTCGATCGCGACGCTCACGCTTACGATCGCGCCTCTCACGCGATGATTCACGCTCGCGTGACTTGGAACGCTTCTTTTTCTTTTCACGCTCACGATCACGATCACGCTCCCTGTCCCGTCTGTCGCGTCGACCATCCAAATCGTCATAGTCACGCTCCCTGCTGCCGGCACGACGTTTCCTTCGTTCCCGCGAACGGCTGCGTGAGCGACCTGCAACGCGAGCGCTACGGTCACGATCGCGATCCCTTCGATCTCGGGACCGCGAGCGCCGCCTTTCGCCCACCGCCCCAGCGCCGTAGGGACCACCACGTCCGGCACGTGATTCGACGCCATTACTGCCGCCACCACGAACACTACCACCCTCACGATCCTCACGCTCACGCTCCAAGCGATAGCGTTCACGTTCTCGCTCATTGTCCTCACGGCCGGAGTGCTTGATATTCACATCGTTGCCACCTCGCCGTGTGCCGCCCAATCCGCCACCCAGGCGTCGTGGCAGCCAGCCCTTGACTGTGCGGGCCCGCTCAACATCAACCAGGACACGCTTGCTGTCAATCTTCTTACCATCGGCATGCTTGTACGCCGCATGCATATCTCGTTCGTGTTCATACTCAATAAAGGCGTAGCCCTTGGGTTTACCTGTTGGAGATATAGACTTAGTATAAATATAAAATATACAAATGCAATTTAAATTTGATATTAACCAAAATACATTTACAATATTATTATGCGTTACAATGGAAAACATAATTTACCTGAGTCCTGATCATGAATCAGCACGATCTTCTTGATGGGCCCGTAGAACTCAAACTCGCGCCTCAGCTTGGACTCTGAAGTGTCGTAATTGATGCGTGCTATAAAGAGCGTACGAAACGGATCCTCTGTGGCATTCTTTATCTCGGTCGGATCCCATAGTGCTATTTCTCGTTCAAGTTTATATGCTACTTGTTCGGCTTTTTCGCGACGCCTCCGTTCCAGACGCTCTTGTCGCGTCTCAACAGTTTTAGGTAGCGGCGTATCCTCGGGGTCCTCAAAATCGCTCATAAATTTGGCAACGCCTAGGTAGCCTCGCGATTTCTTTTCATGGGGCAATTTATCCACCGGGGGCATAAACGGTATTGGGTCTCGTGAGGCGAATAACGCCAATAAATTTGGCGGCAGATATTGGGTCATTTTGTAAATATATTTTTATTACCTTTGTTTTCGTCGTTCCGTCGATATTAGTGCTAGACAACGAGGTTATGTTAAATTTTGTTTACGAATATGCAAGTCAAATAGTGTTACTTACTTTATAATTCCACCATCCAAGAGCTATGTTTGTTTAAATTGCATACACTTGAATCAATCTGAATTGTAATTACATTTGCTGCTACATCGATTTATCTCAACAAATATTTAGAGGCAAGAAAAAAAAATTTTCATGTTAGCGTAGCTACACGGCTACTAAGTATGGCAGAATGCTAGAGATGAACTACAAGTCACTGCGATTGTTGCTTTCAAATACCAGTGACAAAAATATCTGACTGCGTTTCTATAGATATTATGTAAATAATACATTATATTTCTTCTTTTATATATAAGTAATAAATTTAACTTCTTTTATATTGAAGATATAACATATTGAACTTTTAATTATTTTAATTAATTTGATACTGCTATTGATAAAAAAATAATTGACTACGAAATGACATCGATAGACCAAACAGACTGAACTTTTTCCTCTGGTTCATTTTGTTCAATAAGTGAACACAGAGTCGCACCCAGATACATATTTTTATATGAGCCGGCGCACGATTGAAAAAACCTAATAACGGCATCTACGAACTCGCCATAAACGTGATTTTTATTTGCATATAGCGATAGACTTTGCCTTATAATTTTACAGTGCACTTTTAATTAATTAAAAAATATATATATTATTGTAAGTATAAATATAACAAAATTAAAATAAAAAAAACAAAGGCCTTTGAAACCCCGAATTGCAAAACAAACAGAAAATGTCGACTTCTTCAAAGCAAATAAACGAAGTAGAAATGATCGAAGAAGAAAATGGCGCTGGCGCTTTACAACCAAATCAATCACCAAAGGAACAACGCAAAATAAAGCACAGACATTTACATTTAACTGATAATGAAGGAGCTAAACACGATGATAACGATGCCCAACAAGTACTAACTCCTGTTGAAAAGGCAACGTTTGCAATGCCCCCACCGCCGCCACCTCCTACACCTGTTCAAGCCCCGCCCCCGTCGGCAGCGGCATCGGCACCTGAAACGGATGACGAGGCAAATTCTGAAAAATGGGAAGATCCGTGTGCGCCCCCACCGCCGCCACCACTACCTAGAAAGGCTGTGTCAAAGAGTCCAGGCTATGTCAAGTTCACAGCTATAAAGCTAAAAGACGCTCTGGAAGACGCTATTTCGAAAATGGAGGCCAACAAACGGGAGCAGCAACACTATTATTCGAGAACCGATGTAAGTAAAAGCTGGTATAATTTACAGTTAAGTGCACCTGCTGACAGTGCAGTTTCGTGAGTACGAGATGATATGCAGTATTTTGAAAGGAATTAGCAAGGTTAAGTTAGCTTTGAAGAAGAATATTGCATTGTCTTTCGAATGATTAGAAGAACTTAAAACTTTTTAAGTTCGATGAATTTAGTTTGGTTAACCACATAAACAATGTCAAATGTTTGATAGGACTGCACAACTAGTATATCGACATTGACAAATTTGTGTTTTGGAAATGATATTAAAATTTTTGTGTTTGAGTTTTCGCTAACATTCTATATAAAAAAAAATTTGTGCTGTATATTTTTCTCTTTATTAATTTGTATACTTGCTTAACAGTCCGTTCCTGTCTTAGATGTGTTAAAAACAAATGCTGTTCAAATGTCGCCAACATGTGCAACTATTCGTCCTTCGTGTTCACAAGCTCTTATTGTGCACCCCAAATGCAATAAGCCTGATATTCTCTACCAACTTGAAAGAAAAATTAAAGTAGACAAACTACTGGATAAGCAGTCGCATGTAATCATCTCCAGAGAGGCCATTCCGTTACCAGCGACTGCCCAGGACGATGAGAGCCAGGGCTTGATGTCACTGCAGGTGTTATCGGGACGCGCTTCCACGCCCTACACCCAGGCCACCAGCCAATTGTCCTGCACCGCAGTCAGTTGCGATCTACACTTGAGCCCTCCACCATTGGGTACCAGGGCGATTGGAGCTGCTAGCAAAAAGCATATGCCGGCTCTGCAACAAAAGCCACGAAGTATCACTTCAACATCAAATGTCTCGAGTAGTCTGCGATTGCCAAAGCTACGCGGCACGCAATCTACAATCCATGTGACAATGTCCAGCAGCGCCAAACAGCTGTACACGCGTGAGCATTTGATGGAAATACGCAATGCAATGATGCATGCTCTCGTGCACCGTTCAAAGGAGTCGCTGGCGTTCAGTATGCCACGCATTGCAACCTGCGATGATATCGAACTGGAGGCGCGTCTACGCCGCATGAATCTTTGGCGCAGCTCGGATGCAGCGGTTCGAAGCACGCAGCAGACATTGATTAAGCCGTATCCTCGTCCTAACAATGGCGGCAACGAATGCATGCCCGCCTTCTATAAGAATAAAAACAAACAGCAAACCGATGAGTCCATCATTCAGAGTCAACCGCCGCAGCCACAGCAGGAATTTCAGGTGAGTTATTTCACTCTTGTCATACATCTATAATGCGCATATGCGTATATATGTATTATGGACGCTGTAATCGAGTGCTTATTCATCTGATTGCACATTGATAAGAATTTTTGCGTTGTGTTCCAATCTATGCGACTTTAGCATATAAATACTTCATAACCTAATACGTATTATTAAAATTTTGTTTAATCAAAACAAGTGCAATAACGATGCAATCAGAGTTGCGAAGTCCTTAAATATGATGTCATTTATATATTTACGTTTTGGTGATAATTGAAAAGTGTAGATAAAATGCGATCAAACGATCCACAATTTTCTCTAAGTGTCTACGTTTCTTTTTGATAAGCTAGAAATTATTTGGCTTGGTAGTGCACTTTGCCATTAACTTCGCGGAGTCGCTGCGCCGCCTGCTCCGGCGTCAAATCTCGCTGTGACATTGCAAGCAACTCAAAGCCGACCATAAATTTGCGTACGGTGGCCGAGCGCAGCAACGGCGGATAGTAGAGGGCATGCAGGGTCCAGTGGGCAATCGAGGCATGTGCATGCTCCGGTCCCGTGGGTGCACCGTGCCAACCCATCGAATAGGGGAACGAACACTGAAATAGATTATCGTATTTGGTTGTCAGCTCCTTGATGGTCAGCGCCAGGTTGTGACGCTGTCCATCGGTCAGATCATTGATGCGTTTGTTATTGTTGCGAGATATGAGCATTGTTTCAAAAGGCCAGGTTGCCCAGTAGGGTACGACTACCAGCCAGTCGGGATTCTCGATAACAATGCGTTCCCTGCGCTGCAATTCGCGCTCCACGTAATCGCTCAGCATCGGGCGATCGTGGGTAGCATAGTAGGCACGCAGGCGATCCTGCTTCAGCTGTGGCTCGGTCGGCAGAAATGAGCATGACCAGATTTGGCAATGTGGATGCGGATTCGAGCAGCCCATAGTGGCGCCCTTGTTTTCAAATATCTGAACCCAGGCATATTTGGCGCTTAGTTCGTTAAACTGTTTAATCCATCTGCAATCGATAAACATTTATAAAGTCCTGTTTGCCGATATAATTTTTCTTGATCGATCACCTACTCATCGATAACAGCGCCAATTTCCGTTGGACTCATGGTTGGCAAGGTTAAATTCGATTTGGGATGAAAACACATAACACGACAGTTGCCACGCGCTGGCGCTGCCTGAAACAAAGGATCATCGCTTGCAGGCGGCGACGGGACCTGTTCCAACAGTGCGGGAAAGTCGTTATCAAAAACATACGTGCTCGCATAGTTTTCCGTTACAAGGCCATTGGGTCGCTTTACACCTGGACAGAGTGGGTTGTTGGGATCAAATTCGGGTTGTTCATTTAGTTGCGGTTTCTCCTCTTGGCCAGACCAAGGCCGTTGCATTCGGTGCGGACTCACAAGCACCCACTGTCCATTTAATGGATTAAGGCGGCGGTGTTGGTGTTCTAAATAAAAATATATATATGTATGTATACAATTAAATATAAATATAATCAGATAAGCAGCAGCCAACCGCTCCACGTTTCACTTACCGGTGGCCACAAACTGCATATTGTCACTGAGCCTAAACCGTTTTGCTATCAATGCTTTTACCTACTGCGTCTAGGGTTAATGTTTTACTTTGTATTTGTAATGGCTGATTTGAACAGTTATCTCTCGCCGCCGTTCGCTGCCGATGGAGTCCACGGGACAGCGCAATGTCAACTGTTGCTTGCACCGTTTCTGTTTTAGTTTTACTGTTTGTTTTCGTGCATCTCCGACGACTAGCGCTTTATGTGTGCTGTTGTTGTTTCATTTTGCTTATTTTCTCCCATTTGTTTTTGCGCTCATCGCTCTGCACGCATATTCGTAAGTTTACTTAGCGGTTTATCAGCTTGCAGCGGCAATCTCTCACACAGCTGGCGCAGTAAATACTCTGCTTGTTAGTATGTGTGCAATTGCTAGTGATGTGCAATTGTCGCGATTAACGGAATATTATTAAACAGTTACTAAATGAAAATTCATTTCAATTTATATTTGTTCTATGTTGTATGTGTTTTAAAAACCTTAATGTATTTTTAAAAATGTGTTAATATATAAATACAAAATCGCTTTTGTAAAAGCAATATTTAAAAAAAATTATTTTTTTAAAGTATTTAGCAGCTATTCTGAAAACTATGACTCTTTAACAGGATCCAGCTATCGTTAATCAGAGACGCATTGGCAGTGGACGTCTGTCGCATACAAAATGGCCTTACAACAACAACGACTACAAGTCCCTGCAATCCTACAACAACAATTATCAGGGCAATTCTCTGCCAAAGTCTCACATGGACGATGTCAAACCGCAACACAACAGCAATAGTAATATGACGGTTATGAAGTTTTTTGATAATGGTGAAATTGGCACCACCCAACTGAATGGCAATCAGCTAACAAATGGGCGCTCAAATACGCCCATAATGGGGATGACCAACAACCACAGCAACAATAATCGATCGGAAAGCGAGAGCTTAAAAACGAACGAACCCGTTGAGGATTTGAATCGAGCCAACGAAAATTACGTGAAGCGCGTGATGTCTGGTTTTCTGGTCGTTTCCAAACCAAAGTCTCGCGAATCGGAAGAACGACACTATCGTCGTTATAGAAACCAAAACGAGGAGCCTGAATGGTTTAGCTGTGGTCCCACCTCAAGGCTTGACACAATCGAATTATGTGGATTCGATGAGGATGAGGAGCGGATGCTTAAAGAAGGAAACCAAACCACCAATGAAGTTAATAGGGAGTCCATCGTCCCAAAACACAAAGTAAGCAAACTTTTTATGAATGGTTTCAAGGCAGGAATCTTATTATAATTCTATTAACCTTATTTACAATAACATCTAATATATCTCGACTCTTTTTCTCAGATCGAACATGCCAAGCACAAATCGCAGAATCGGGAAACGATTGGACGCAAGAACAACAACAACAACCACAACCATGTGTCAAAGCATGACAACAACAACAATAGCAATGCATCGGAAAACCTTAACAAAGCGAACCCAACGGAGCAGGAGAAACGTTATGGCAGTCGTTCTTCGGCTGCATTTGATAGGTTTAATCACAATCAGGATTACTATCAGCAACAGCAGTCGGCGCATAACAAAAACAATAACAACAACAACAATAACAATTCGAAATTTATGCCCTTCTTTGCAAGCGAAGTACCAGAGAAGAATAGCTCATCCTCATCGTTGAATGAGTTCTTCAAACAGGCCATGTGCAACAGCAATAACAATAATAGCTGCAATCAGAACTTAGAACAACCCAAGAGCCTCTGCTATATAAATCAAATGCCGTCGGTCGAACAATTGGAAGCCAAATGGCGACGCAACTCACTTGAAGCACCAGCAGCGGTAGCAGCAGGACTGGCCAACGCTAATAGCAATACCAGCAATGCTAACTACAACAAACAATCTGATAGTTTCCAAAAGTTAATTGGCGCTCTGAGTTGTGCCAAGACGCAACAAGTGGTGCCACAGGTGTCAGCTCAGCAACAGCAGCAAACGCAAGTAGGGAACGATGCCATATCCAATTTTATCATGCAACAGCAACAATATCAGCAGCAGCAGCAAAAGCAACATGTGCTCATTCAACAGCAGCAACAGCAGACTGCTTTTCTGGCCAGCCTGCAGCTCAAGGCAATCCTTGGACGCGCCGATACCCAGCTGTTGCTACTCCGCTTAACCAAAGGTGTGCTTAAGAATATAATCAATAATAATATATCACTAAACTTATTTATCTTACAGGTGAAATTTCAAAGCATGGTTTGCTGGTGCAGTTGGCTAATCCTCTTTTAACCAACATGGATCGTGAGGCCATAACGGCCGTCTTACAGTTTACCAATACGCAGCAACAGCAACAACAGCATCAGCAGCAACTGGAGATGCTATCAAGTACAGTGATTGCCAGTCAATTACAGAATTTACAAAACTTGGCAATTGTGCAGCAAACGCTAGCGGCTCGCCAACAACAGCAGCAGCAGCAGCAACAACAACAACAGCAGCAGCACTTGCCACAGCAATTATCTCAGGAGGATCTGCAGGCTCATGCCAATACCATAATGCGCAATGCGGTCATGAAGCGCAAAATGGAGGAGCAAACTTCAAAGATGTTCAACATGAATAATGCTGCCAGTAAACAGCAACAACAGCAGCCGCAAGCGCGCTCTCAATTGCCAACGCCAATGCTGGGCGCAAGGAATGGTGGGCGCCAGGAGTCAACAACATCAAATGCAGTGTTGAATGCGCTTATCGCTGGTAAAAACCATCAAGCAGCTAACGGCACCATGATGCAATCGGATGTGCAGCCTGCAACCACAAATTTACGTCATTCTGGCGCAAATATGCGATTCACGGAAACCGCAAATTTCCAAATTGGTGAAATGTCCCAGCCTGCGACACAGCAGCAGTATCATTCTTATTCCCAGCAACAAGCGCAACAACAACAAGCACAACAACAATATGCACCACAGCACATTCGTCATCAACAGACCACTTCGAACAACAACAATTTTAACAAACCTCAGATTCAATCGCAGTCCCAGCCCATGGTAATGCTGTCAAGCGGCAGCGGTGGAGGTAAGTCTTAAATTTAAACTCACGTGATAACCTTATAAATCATGAATACATCATTATACATCAATAGCTATTTTTCTTAGAATACGTAGCTGTATTTTAAATAATTCCAAGCTGTTGGGGCTTTCCCCCGAAAACAACACGTTTAAGCTATAACATTTTTAAATGCCAAAAATATATAGTTGTAAGTGAAAGCACGAATACAATTGGTAACCTTATTCCATGCACTGGGATATATACTGTACAACCATGAATCAGTTGACACAGCAAATATAAATGCAGTTAACTTATATTTGCATTGCTTTTAAGTTTACGAATTCAATATGACTCAAGTAAATATAAATAAACAATGATATTCGAGTTATTTACAATAACCTTATCAGGATAAACAAAATTTTCTTAATCCACATTACCTTATACTGCTTTTTTAGTCGTCATTTAAACGAAGCTTAACAAATTCTAGCTTCCTATACCTTCTTGAATTGAATCTGTTTAAAGGATTATCTAAATTATTTCCAATTAAGAACAAAAGAGCTACACCAAGCGATACAAGGGAAAAAACCCAAGACAACTCTTGTTATCGCACCACAACTTCCCAAATGCAACTGGAGTATGTCGAAAATAATCAGTGGTTTTTTAATAATTGAAAAAAAGGTCAGACCATTGTGCCAATACCACAATCAGAGAACACAATAAAGCTATGTGTGAAACCTGTTTTTCATCTGCAATTCATGCGAATATACGTTTGAGAAGATTTCACGATTTTGCTCGATCATTGAATATAGAATGAGATGATAACAATAATGATACACACATACATACGCATATAATTAAGTTATTTTTGTGTGTTTTGGAACTTGTTTTTGATTCAAGTTGAATATGTTTTCAAGACATCCGATATAGCGTTGGCTATTATCAATAACGGTAATTTACCTATTTCTTCATTGTTTTGCATTAGGTATTTGCCAGGGAATCGTGCAATGACGCGACTCATTGGGCTGTTAATTAGATCCCACACTCGTGAGTCAGGCCTTAAGTGGGTTTTCGTGTGTTTTGTACTTAGAGCGAGGCAGGTTTGTACTAGTTTACTCGTTACGTCTGAAGCGCAAATCAAGATATTGCACAGCTTAGGATTGTTTGTGGAATTCCCAAATACATACATACATACATGTACATAGAGTACATCTTCATTAGTGTACTTATCTTTTGTTGGTTTCAACAGAAACCAGAAACGCTTATGATAAACATTAAATGAAGAGCTAAGTTGGGAATGCCGACCGCCAAATAATCTAGCTCAACTCTCCGTCACATTTTACATGAGATAAGCGTAATACTTTCAGTAAGGGTAGAACCACAATGCCAAGATCTGTAATTAAAATACAACGAACACTCTCCTCTCGTAGGTCGCAATAACAATTTAACAATTTTTTACACATTTTGTATATATTATTATTGTATTTGTTTATTATTCTTGTTACTCTATAATCAAATACATGTATCAAGCGCGGCTTGAGCCGCTCTATTGTCAAGCGTCTTTAGGAAGGCTGATGAACCTTGCCAGCGAACATTATGTTGCCGGTGGCCTCCTCCTCGATGAAGAATACAAACGGACGATTCACATTGAACTCCTCAATGGTTTGGGCGCCACCGAATTTATTCTCAATCTCAACGACAGTGGCGGCATACGCTTCAGTACCCTGCTCGTTGACATCGATGCCAGCCTGTTGCAATATATTGGATACCTTCACCTTGCCGGCAACATCGGCTCCCCTTGAGAGTCCTGGTAGTGAAGCGCTATCCTCGAATATTTCCCGTACGCCCAGCTGCTTGAGTGTGTCCTTAAAGCTGCGCTTGTAATCGAACTGGAATTTGGGCAGTGTTACGGCGACCCTTACCTCTTCCATGGCCCACTGGGCGCTCTTAAGATCATGGTTCTCCATCGTTTGCAACAGTTCGTCAATGCCATCCATGGCATGTGGCAGAAGAACAAACATTGAGTTCTTACCCTTGTAAGGCAGGCGCAGAATTTGCGCCTTCATCTTATCCGAGTTGTGGTAGTAAAAGTAGTCGGTTTGCTCCATGTACTGAACCTTCGACTGAGAGTTTTTGGTGCTAAAGAAGGCGCCTTCGAAGGTGTTGTAGAACTGGCGGCGCCACACTCCCTTAAAGTAGATGAGATTTGTGAGCAGCATAACGCTATGTTGCACCGTCTCCGGTGTGACCAGTTCACGCAATCGCCCACCAGTGACATTATTCGCCCAATCATTGATAACATAGGCCGCAGTGGGCGCATTGCTAAAATCAAGAGCTTCGACCTCGCTGTCATAGAAATGCTTAAGTGTGGCCGTAAACTTTTGCTGTGTCTCGATGAAGCTGTCGGTGTATAGCTTGGTGCGCACACTTAACGTATTGTACAGTTGATTTTCCTTCTTGAACGAGTTGAGCGTCTTGCGATAGAACTCACGCACATTATTTGCCGACCTAATGTCTGTTTGTGTGCTTATCAGCTCTTGCTGTGTCTGTGTATTTGTGCCGGCGGCCTCTGAGAGCAGCGCCAGTACCAGTTTAACGGAAAACGGCGATATGATGACATTTTTTTGCTTTTCTGTATCATTGAGCAGCACTGACTTCAATAGCTGCCACGAGAAATTATCGTGCGAGTCACTGCGAAATGGCACAAATGAATCGGGGTCAACATAGAATGCCGACGGCACTACTGCTGGACTAGCAATTGGAATGGTTCCCGTTTCACTGGGAACCTTATCGGTTCGAGTCTCGAATACGCCCGTCGGTGTTGTTAATGTGGGTACGGAATTGCCATTGGCAAATGCCGCAAATAACAGCAGTAACCACATATTGTTTGTATACATTATTCTCAGGCTTTTTTCAACGCACTTATTTATCTTTGTGTCTGTATACGTCTATTTTGTTTGTCTGTTTTCCACTCCTTTTCGTAGTAGCAGTAGCAACGGGAGCAGAGCTTAAAGCGCAACTTAACAGTTGCTTTACGTGCGAAGCTCTACAGACAATAAGAGAACCGTTTGGCGCGCTGATCCAACTGAGAGTGACTCAAAGTATGCTGCGCGCAGGCCATTTTAAAAACCAGCTTACTGTTTAACATCGTTGTTGTTGCTATCGCTGCTGCTGCTACTCGTCTTCTGTTTTATCGCTGTTGCTTTGAAGAGAGTCCCATGTCGAGAGCAGCGAACGTCACGATCATATGTGCTCTCTCTCTATCTGTATTTCTGACACTGTCTCTATTGTGCTTATTCTTCTATTGATGTTACTAACTGTTGATTGATATGTAAATATGCACAAGCTAAACGTGTTTGAAGATTAAATTTCTTGCAGTTAGGAAATCCGCATAAATTTCCTTTGCGTCAGTAGCTTAAAACAAGAAATCCCCAAAGCTTAGAATTACTTAAACATTTAGATGAGGTTGCTAACATATACATACATACATACATATATCCATTTAAATGAAATGAGGTTTTGGCCTTTGATTTTTTGTTTAATTTTTAAGTAAACAATTGCGCTCCCTCAAACGTAACGGATGTAAAAAATGCTTCTGGCAACGCCAAAAGTTTAGTGCTATAAAATTCGCTAAAACAAACAGCTGACTACTAACACTTAATGTGCTGCGACTCGAGTTGATGTAACAGGCGCCGGCAAGAAATATTTTAAAGAACTTTTGAGAAAAAAATTAATTATTAAATGCGATGCAAATACGTCGTCCACGTGGTGTTACAGTTCCTCAATTGATGGTTGTTACCGCAATTGGCTTTATTGGCGGTGTTTACATTTGGCAACCACTAATATTAAAACTTAAAAGCGAACAGAAATCAGATAACAGCGAAGCTAGTGCAACCACAAAAACAACAGCTGCTATAGCCCCTGCAACAAATTCTCCAAAGTGGGATTTAAAAGTTGAGTTGTTTTGAATGAGTTAAATTAATCCGTGCTATTGTTTTTTTATTTCAGATGAGCTACATTAAGCAATTTGCCTCAACGACTGTCGGCATGATGGCCATTGCCGTCGGTTCCACAATAGTCGTGTATTGCACAAATCGTTTTTTAATTCGGCCACATTTGAATAAAAAGCATCGGCTTGAATCGGAGGCCTGTGCGGAGTATATATTTCAACAGGAATCCCAAAGGCGAGGATAAATCGTAATTGGAAAGCACTGCCGATGTTTACTAGTTAAAGATTCATCATAACCATTTAAAATCTATAACAATAATATACAAATAGATAGTAACGTAGAACTGATTAATCCATTTGAAATTTGTCGTTTGCATAACTCCATTTGTGAATAAGAGCAATCCTTTTACCAAAATTTTTTAAAGATTTGGAAGATGATATTGTTAAAGTATAAGCTATAAGTTAAACAAACAATGTGGAATTTTAATGAATGATTTATGAATTGAATTGAAATTATTGAAAAATTAGCTCATAAATATGCGTATGTTAAAAATTCTTTGAAATAAAATTGATAAGTAAATCAGCAATCAGCTATTGTACTTCGTATTTTTATTATGAGTTTACGTTGGATAAATTTCCCTAAGTTATATTTCTTTTAGAATCACACATGCGACAATTAAATACCTACATCAAAACATTTAATATTTACATTTTATATTTTTTTAATTCAAATTTATGATTAATAACAAAATCGTACGCTTTAATCGAGTTAATTTATTGACTAAGCCGGGTGGCCCATTTTTTGCCACAGGTTGGGCAACTGGAGCGTGTTCGTAAATATTTTCGAATACAGTCGCGATGTATTTTCCGGTTGCAATCCGAGCACTTGACATCCCAGAGCACTAGTTTCTTGCACAGAGCGCATTCCTTTATGGTATCTTCATAATTGGAGCGCAGATAAAACTCAAACTCAACTAAGCTGCGTGGACCTAGATAAATATGATCGCCAGACTCGAGAAGGTAGCCCATATCGGTCCACAGTTGAAGGAGCGTCTGCATGCGCAGTTTCTTTAATGGTTTAACACCTGAAGCGCTGAAGTTTGAGTCAGAGTATGCCTCGTTCCATTCTATGCACAAATCTTCCTGTTTTCCCAGTAAGTCCAATAAAATCGAAAAATACTGGCATTCTTCGGCGGACAGTCCGGGGTGACCAAGCTTGTCAGGTGTTGCTTCCGTGAGGGCAAAAACCAAATACAATTTACCAGATATCGGGTGCATCAAGAATCCCAATGACTGACCGAGTTCTGCGATAGTTGCTTCGATACTGGCAACAAATGAGTTTAGGGCCTCCTGATTCGCGGGCTTTGTCACTTCATGATGTTCACAGAGTGGTGTTAGTATCTGATCAATGAGTTTAAGATCAAGGCAGCTGTGGTTAATACAGGCACGTAAAAATGCTCGCTTCACCAAATCCATGTTTGTTGACATTTATAAAAACCGCAAAGAGGCAAAATGAATCGATGCGCACTGCGAGGGCTGCAATTGCAAGGATCGTACGCTGTTATAACACACAATTGGAAGTTGCGAGTAGATAAGCAAATAATAAATGGATATCGATATATTTGCTGCTACATAAAAAAAATGGCGGTTAGTTCAAAATCTTTCAGATAATTTTCCTTATTATTAAGTGGTTAAAATATATAATTTTTATTTGACTCACATTTACAATAAAAGCTTAACACAAAATAAAAATAAAAAGAATATCTGGCAACATATGTAAATAATTTAAAATTCACTTAAAAGCACCATAGAGCTCTAAAACACTACGCGGTAATTTTTTTCGCGATTCCTTTTTGTTTTCGGCATTCGATTTATCAGTGGGATAAAACTCCCAAAGCGAAAATGACTCGTCAAGGCCGGCCGCGGCAAGCTTTGTTCCATCCGGACTCCACATCATAAACAACGCGCCTCTATTCTGATAACCCAATATGTCAACGACCCGATTCAGTGAGGACAGAACCAAGATCTCAGAGCAAGGACAACCATTTTCATCTAAAGAGATGCAAATAAAGTAAAGAAACTCTAAACACAAACGTTCATCGAATCTTACCCCGACTATAAGTGTTGACCAGCAACTCGCCCGTAATCTTGCTAAACTGGATTGATTTAATTGAGATCTTTTCATCGCCGCGCTGATAAAACGCAACAATTTCACGACGCGACACATGAAATATATAAATGGATGCGGGTCGCTTTTCCGCTGCAAACAAAACAAACCACATTTAAATCATAAATATTACGTTGAACAAATGGTACGCACAAACGACAAACTCATTATCTGACCACGGATGCCAGTCAAAGACAGTGCCTCCGGCCTTGGCACCCAATCGCAAGGTCACCTTATATGTCCCGCCATCGTATATAAATATTTGGCCCAACACATCGGCTGTAGCCAAATAACGACCCGTTGGGGAAAACCGAATACAACTAATTGTATGCTTATGCTTTCGCAAAACATGCTCTGTGGCCATCAAGCATAATTTGAGCACCACAATAATGCCACATTTAGTGCCACAGACGATCTCGTCGCTATGTTTACTCCACTCAATGCAACAAACAGAGCCAAAAGATCTTGGTAAATATTTGCCGTCGGCAACCAGAAATTCATTTGGTGACTTCAATTTCCAAAGCTCTAGAACTAAAGACAAGACAAATATAAAGATATTTATATGTTCTCTTGCGTACCTGGAAAATCACTCTCCATGCAGCCAATGGCTAGATATCGACCAGATGGTGAATATTTAACTGAATGCGTATGTTCGACACTAAACACCATGGTGGTATCTGCGTCATTACGCCATATAATTAAGTTGTCGCCAAACGAAATGGCCATCTGTCCATTTATTGACCAATCCATCATATTGAGATCTAAAATAACATTTAAAATACGTAAAAGCTAAGCTCAACATCTCGCTTGCTTGCATACCAAACGAACACCAGAGTCCGGGCATCTCATTGGTGGCAGTGGGAAAAGCCATTGGTCTAATCCGTGGCTTGCATGGCCAATCTGTCTCGCCAGCTGACATACTGGTGTTGCGCTGACCTTGCATTTGGTTAAATTGCAGGACACGTTTTTCTCGCATATTAAAGGCGCTATTCAGGTTGCTCATCAAGCTGGTGTGACTCCAATAGCTAGTTGATTGTGATGGATCCACTTTCAGTATATCCATTTCCTTGCGCCTGCCCACATACTTAAGATTGTAATCAATGTTTGCGCGTTCAAAACGCTTTGGCACAAATCGATCGCCGTACGTAAAGTGTGGTGTGGTATTTCTTTTGCTCTATATTTAAGGTTTAAGGTTAGGTTTTGTTTTAATTTTACAAATTGTTGCAAAAATGCTGCACCATATATATTTCGTTCTCCCGATCGATGCGACGCCCTTTTCTGAAGCATCGAACGCATTTTTCAACCATCAAACAATTTTTAACAATACTTTCACATTCATCAATATCCATAACGACGAAGACAGACAATTAACTAACTCACTTTTCTTCCGAACTTCATTTTAATATTCCTTATTCCGAGTGTGTTTCTTAACCCTTTGGGTACATTTGACGAGTGAGAATCGTCATCGCTTTTACACTCCTTAAAATAATTTTAATTAATTTTTTCTTGTATTCATTAACGTGTTTTCTGAATAAAATTGTATTTTGGTTATAAAATAAATATATTCATCATGATATTACATTATTATTATTATATCAAATTAAATACGCTCAATGTGTTAAAAAAAAACATTAAATAATTCAGGACTCAAGGGGTTAACTTGCAAAGCTTTACCGAACTAACTGTAAACGCTCTCACATTTTTTTCGGTCTTTGTTGCCTTCATTGAAATGCCATTAAAGAAAAACACAACAGATTTGTCAATTTTACTTTTGTCTTTTATTGTTTTTAAACTTATAAATTAATAGCACAACAATTAATATCTTTTTAATAAATGTGTTTATTAGAGAGAGAGAGAGACAGAGCTATTCTATAGTTAAAATAATATTTGTAGTATTTAAGAGTTTGTTCAATAGACAGAAAAGTTGAATATTAAAACCGAATTTCTTAACAATTGTGTGTGTGTATGTGTGTATTTTTTTTACCGTGCAAACACAGTGTATTACATATTTATATACACATATATTTAAGATGTATACAATTTATTTATAATTTTTTTTTTTTTTTTGTAAGTTTGTATAATTTCAAAACGCAAGTTCATATCTAATGCAGTTCAAAATATATATATTATATATTTATTATATTTACACTAATTATTGTTCTGCAAAAATTAGAAAGCATTCGCTATTATTTATTTGTGTATGTATGTATTTAGCAATACAAAACTACTGTGGAAAAAGCACACACAAAGTAATTGGTTTTTCTATAGCTCCTATAACTTCTTGCCATAAAATCCTAATAGCCTGATTCTCGTTGATACCGGACTTTGAACATGCTCCAGGATTTCCATCTAAACAATTGAAGTTTTGAGTACGTTTTTGAAGAGTGAATTTTAATATAGATTTTAAAATATGTTTCAACAAAATGTCGCAGCGGTTTTCAAATAAAAAAAGAAGAGGAATATACATAATTAAGCTATGGGTATTTTTTTTTTGTTTTAATTATAAACATTACACAAAATTTGCACTTATGGCCTTCTTTCAAGTAACAGTTCAAATTGTGTTTATGTCGTTTTAATAAATTATAAAGAAAATACAACCGTTGTAATTGTAATTAAAGTTCATTGAACATAAGAATCAATATTTTGTAATATTTAACAAGAAAGCAAATTATTATTGCAACTAGAATTTAAATCACAAAAATCTTACAAATTAAAAAACAACTAATTTTTACGAATACAATTTTCATTTCAGATGAGACCAATTGTATTATTATTGTATTCAAGAAACAAATTAACTTATATATAATTATTTCCATCTCCGTTTGTAACCTATAAAAGAAAGTTTATGTAAAAAAAAGCTAATAATAAAACAATATGTAAAAAATCAAAATCAAAATTGTTGTCATAAACTGTTACCAATGCTTGCATACTTGTATTAATAGTGTATATTAAAAAATGAAAATAAACTTATAATTGTATACTTACATGGTTAGTCGCATGTTAGATTCTAAGAAATTAGATCGTGAGATACGTAAACAAAAATACAAAAAAGCCTCTTCAATATTGTGCTTGTGCCATAAAAAAGCTATTATCCCAAGCCAAGTCATATATGTAAGTTTTTAGCAAAACCTAAGTGTAATTGGGGGAATACCCTTCACCAACAGACTAAGTCAAATATATATATATATATACGTATATTTTGTGCGATCGGACAGGAAGGCCGACAATATACGATCGTTATTGTTATTACGTTAAGTTTTCTGTAGTGTACGTATTAAATCAGAAGTTTAAGTAATTGCAAAAATAAATAATTCAAATAATTTCCATATTGAACGAAATTAGAACATTTGGTTAAATGTTTAGTGTTGAAAATCGATTAGTTGCCAAATGATTACATAAAATTATTAGTAACCAAACTGAGCTCGTTTGCAATGTGATTAGTTTCATTTATAATATTTGACTGTTGTATTTTTATATTTGAATTTTATATTTTGCAATAAGTATGGATAAGTATAAGTAAGATTATTTGTTTTTCAGTTTTGTTGTGTGGATGTTAGAAATCAGAAACCAAATGATTTAAATTGTTTTAAGGTCCGCATGAGTTGTTTATTTGTTTGTTACGATGATTTGAGGAAAGATAGAAAGAAAGATGCCGCAGCAAATAAATAAATTAATATTTTCGCTGAGAATGTTTTTAATAATCTGGATTTGTTTTCTTTTTTGTACCTTTATATTTGGTTAGCCATGCAGTTAAACAATATTAAATACATATAAACAAACAAAAATATACAATTAATATATATTAAGACTAGAAATCTCGCTTGACTTTTAAAAAAAAAAAAAAAAAAAAATACAATTATAATTAACAACACAATAATAAAATGTTATACTAAATTAAAGATTCTGTTTTATATTTGTTTCTTATGTTTTCTCCTTTTTTTTTGTTTGGTTTGTACAAAATTAACAGTTAAATCAATATAATCAAGAATTAACAAGATAACTAATAAAACAAATCACAAATTTGTTATGGTTATACACAGATACTTTATATATAGTAAGTAAGTAATTGTTGTAGTTTTGTAGTTTGATTCAAATCTCGCTTATAACAATGCGTCTACTTGGCCAAGATATACTTGTTTCAGTTATATATTGTTTTAGTTTTTGGTTTGGTTAGTTGCTCTTTTCTACATTAGTCTTTGGTGCTTCATTCAAGATTTCTGTAGCTAGCAAGTAGGTTTTGAGTATCGCCCATGTACCGAATACTTACACGATTTATCGAATTGCGACGCCCGCCAACGAGGCCATCCTGACTGATACTACCATTGCCCGTATCATTGTCAATGCAGATATCCGAATCGGAATCGACTCGCCTAAACTCGCTGCCATCCTGTCAAAGTACATTGTATTTAGAATTGAAGACTTAAAAAGTGTGATTGTTATGGCTTACCTGCGTTAGCTGTTGCGTGGTTGTAAGCAGTCGTGCAATAGGATTACAACAAACCGGCAAGGTCTCCAGCAAGGTGGGTCTGGAGTGCGTCAACAATGGCTTCATATATCTGAAAAGCACAAAAACTTGTACCAAGCACAAAAAAAATGGCTATACTATACTCACTTGGTGTCAAAGTTGCCCCAAATGCGCGCAAGGATCGCCTTCTCATGGCTGTTGCGCCGTTTTCCAGCAGCTCCAATCGTTGCTGTCGCCGCATTGCCATCCAGCGGCGTATCAAGATTGGAATCGGCGCCACTGTGATGCCGTGTCTTGCCACGTCCACCACCGCCGGCTCCGCCTTCCACGTCCTGCAAATAGCCATCAGACTGAACAGATTTCAACAAGACAATATTAGCGAAATGTATTATGTGAAGGACAAAAACTTAAATACAAATAAATCTTGTAAAACTCAATTTTCAAAATGCTGCAAAACCGAAAACTGCATAAATGTACATATGTTTAGTGACTAACAAATAAAGCACATACAAAAATATTCAATTGTTTGAAAATTGATTATTAACGTACCGGAGCCGAATGTGAATTATCCATTGAATTGTAAACCTTTTGATCGATGCAAAATGGCGTGAATAGCACAGAAAATGTACAAAATAATTAAGTAAGAGTTTACATTTGAACGAACGATGAATAAACAAAAAAGAAATGCATTGCTAAAAACATGGAATTATGGTTGCCTTGTCGAATTTGAAATAAATCAATTAAACTTAAAAGAAAAACATTGAAAATCCACATATTCGAATGAAAAATAGGTAAGTTTTCATTACCGAAAACGGATTATGTTTAAGCTGTGATTTTATAAAAATTGTTCAATGTGAATGCATCCCAAAAACAAATTATGTGTATTTTATTTTGAATTTTTGATACTCACACTGTGAACCTGATAATTATTCAATTGCTCAGTCTCTTCATCAACACCAACGCTGCAAAAACAAAACAAACACGTTTTAAAAACAAAAACTATAGATTGCACTTGAGCACATTGAGACTCACGGTATTTTTAGCCAGTTGAGTAAAAAGTTTGCCGCACCACCCTGTATAATGACCGTAAAGATGACAATTAGCGATGTGGCCGTTAACATGGTCTGACGCGCATCCGACACAGTATTTCTAATGGCCAAGGCAAAGGACATGGCGCCACGCAAACCTACAACACAAATAAAATCATTAAATTTTGAATTGAAAAATGCATAAGTCAACCGTACCCGCAAAGAAAAGCATATGCTGAAAATTGGATGATATTTTCGGTTTGCGTTTAATGTTTAGCAGCCAGGACAATGGATACACATTAACGGCACGACCCAGAGCAGCGCAAATCTGTAAAAAAAAGATTTTAATAGTTTAGTTTGAAATACATCTGATAGTTTTAATACACTTACGAATGCGGTTATGATAAAGCCAGCATCGAAATGATGCTTGGGAAACGTAAACATAGAGACGCCAATATACGAGAATATAAAATTCTCAGCCAAAAAGTTGAGCAGCTCAAAGATCTGTTTGGTGCGCTGTCGAGAGTTCTCGGACAAATTGTTATACGTATAATGCGCCTGACAAATGCCACAAAACAAAACGGCAACCACGCCGGTCAGCTCTGTGGCCTCGGCCAACAGAAAGGTGCTGTAGCTCATGAGCACAAACAGTGCTGATTCCAGCAACGGAAAATCACGGACACGCGTAAACTTGGTCAGCAATGCTGTAAAGCAGCCCATGATAGCGCCAATGAACAGTGACAAAAAGAAAATGGTGAAAAAATCGCTAAGTGATCGTAGAAAAGCAGTCGACTCGAATTCTCCGGAATTTGAGTAATGCTCGCCGTAGTTTTGTATGGCACTGCAAGTAAAAAAAATCATCATTAAACTAACAAATTGGAATTTAAAGTTAAAAAAAAGGTGTACTTACCCGCTTAAAACAATGGCAACGGCATCGTTCAACACAGATTCGCCCAGTACAAGCGCATAGAGATTAACATCGACGTGCAAATCATTGAATATGGCGAGTATGGTGAGCGGATCTGTGGGCGATATCAGCGCTCCAAAATACAGCGTGTCCAGAAATGTAATACTGCTGCTCAAGTATTTTGGCATCAGTTTCACACAGCCGTACATAAGGCCACCGATTAGGAACGCCGATAAGGTTGTGCCCACAATGGCAAACGTCAGAATAGCACCCAAATTCCGAAAGAAGTATTTCTGTAAAACGTTAATTCAGTAAGCAACATATAACAACAACAAATGTAAGATGTGTTCATAAATACAACCTTCTTTAAGCTATAGCCAGCATAGAATATAATTGGCGGCAATATGATGTTGAAAAAGACCTCAGGATCGAAAGTGGCCTTTAAATCGATTTCATTTTCATCAATATCGTAGACCGGTCCACGAAACACATACGCATATGTTTTGACGTCCTCGGGCAGCTTTGTGGCATTTGTCTGATTGACCGGATACTAAAAACAAAAGTAATCGATTTAAATATACATCAATTGCATATAAGCAAATACGTACCTTAAACCACAGTGTGTCCGGTGGCAATTTGTCACTGTATATGGGTACACCCTCTGGCTCCACCTGCATGTGCACCAGGGTTGTATTCGTGCCCGCATAGCGTATGATAGCACCAACAATTAAGCCTGCAAATGAATGAATTATTTATTTTAAGTTGCGTGATAGTTGTGGTATTTTTGAAAATTCCCAATAGAAAAAAGTTATATAGAAGAAAAGCCATACATAGAACATAGAAATAATGTAATTAGTATTATTTGAAGCCGCATTAATCTAACATTGAAAAAGTGTATACGGTAAACCAGAGAAGCTTCACCAAATCGTTTAAAAATGTTTTTTTTTTGCTGTAGCCGCATATAATTTTTAATATTATTTCCTGACCTATCACAAAGCCTGCTTTTTAATGGTACTAATGAATGTAGCTGATGAGATTGCCCTGCCCTGGAAGACTGCCAGTGCTTAGATAAGAACATGTAGAACACATTTTATACAAGCAACAAAAATAAATAAAAAAAGTAAGAAGGCTCTAGTCGAGAAATACCGACTAGACGATACCCTGAACCCTATACTCCACGCGTACAGTCACTGCTTGCAAGTATGTGCGAGTGTGTGTATGTATACGCGTATAATGCATACCTTCTTAAATTCAATACTCCATATCTCCAGTGTTTCTCAACCGATTTCAATCAAATTTTCACAGATTGTCTTTATTTAATCTAATCTTTCAAACTTTTTCCAAATTGAAGATTTTGTTGTTATCGATCACATGTGTATATCGGAAACGGGAAGAGTTATCGAAAATTTAAAACAAACTTGTACTGCCTAGGGATTAGGCGAGCTTATATAACAAATCTGGAGTCTCTAGCTCTTATAGTCTCTGAGATCGACGCGTTCATACATACGGACGGACAGACGGACGGACGGACGGACGGACGGACGGACAGACGGACATGGCTATATCGACTCGGCTGTTGATGCTGATCAGGAATATATATACTTTATGGGGTCGGTGATGCTTCCTTCTGCCTGTTACATACTTTTACACAAAACCATTATACCATTTTTACCCATTTTCAATGGGTTAAGGGTATAACAAGTAAGAAGGCTCTAGTCGAGAAAACCGACTAGACGATACCCTGAACCCTATACTCTACGCGTACAGTCACTGCTTGCAAGTATGTGTGTGTGTACGCGTATAGTCCATACTTTCTTAACTTCAATGTTCCATATCTCCGGTGTTTCTCAACCGATTTCAATAATTTTCACAGATTGTCATTATTTCGTCTAATGTTTCAAACGACGTTTAAAAGTTTTCGGTATTCAAAATTTTTATGTTATCGATCACATGTGTATATCGGAAACGGGAAGAGTTATCGAAAATTTAAAACACACTTGTACTGCCCTAGGGATTAAGCGAGCTTATGTTCCAAATCTGGAGTCTCTAGCTCTTATAGTCTCTGAGATCGACGCGTTCATACATACGGACGGACGGACAGACGGACATGGCTATATCGACTCGGCTGTTGATGCTGATCAGGAATATATATACTTTATGGGGTCGGTGATGCTTCCTTCTGCCTGTTACATACTTTTGCACAAAACCATTATACCCTTTTTACCCATTTTCAATGGGTTAAGGATATAATAAATGTAGCCCTTGACTTGTGTTGACTCATTTCCGTTAAAAACATGTAGAAATGCGTTATCAGCCATCAACTTTGCGGATCAGTCTTATCGGCCTGAGAGTATTAATAAACATTTCGCTTTAATGTTGGACAACACACATCATATTTCATTTAATTACATGCAATAAGAACTTAAATTATACTATAGCTGCCGTTCATGGGCTCTTCACGTGTCTATTAAAATAGCTAATTAACTTGAATATTTTAGTTCTGGTAATTAACCATTAAGTAAGTATGTGCTTGATTGGACAGCGTATGTGGTAAAACCCAAGCTTCTACACAATATTAGCACGTACAATGAGCACACATAGTATAAGCACAATAACAAAATATATATTACTAAAATTCTAAGAAATTTGCTTGAATATTGCAAAATAGAATAAAAAATGGCCGTAGATAGGTTCATAATTGCTTTAGTTTCAAATAAGACATGTTTACATACGTTTGAGCATATGTTTGACATTTATTACCTATCATATGTCGCCTCATTGCATATTTTTGAAAAGGATGGGAATAATATGGGGCAAACACTGCTAAGAATGTGCATGCTACGTTGTGTAATTAGAGTTTTAAATACAGGTTCGTATATCGTTTATTTGCACAATATGAGGGCTTAAAAGCTTTTGTCGCGTTTAAGCTTGTCTGATTACATAGGCATGTATTCCCTGGGGGGCGGCCGAAACGGCACGCAAAGTGTATATTTATTTTCGTATTTACGTATGCACGTATATATTTGAATATATACATACATACATACATACATATTTATTTGCTTAGAAGTACGTGAGGAATGTTGCGAATGATAGAAAAGAAAACAAAGAGACGACAAAGAAAGATGCAGGTGACAATGACAGGGTCAAAACGAATCAAAAGGTAAAGGAGAAATGACAAACAGAAAGTTTGATAATGACAAAAGACAAATGAATACTTTGTATTTACTTACCATAAATAACAGCCAAACCAGTCTCATGCAGCCAAGAAACACGATGATGTTTGAACAGCCAAATGGTCAATACGGTAAGAGCCAATAGGAATACAAATACAAGCAAATCGAGGCTCTGAATGCGATGATTTAGCGTCGCTTTGGCATCGAGCGTTATATCCGTATCTGCTGCAGTGCAGCTCGCAATCAATGCATATAGCGTTAGAAGGTATAGCGAATTTTTCCAACGTTGCAGTTTTGTATGCGCGTGCATTTTGCACTTGCTCTGTGGCGGTGGAATAAAATTAATTGTACAATTGTACATGAATTGAACGTGAACAGCAGCTGCCCTGCCAGCAAACGAAACTGAAATCGATTTTCGCGTTACGTTTGTGCGCCGTGAATTGATTTGGCGCACACACACAGCTTTTACTGGCTTAGCGGCACCGATTCGATAACAGTTTGCTGTTTTTTCGCTTTTATTTTCGGTATATGTAAACATTAAATTATTATTTTACATGATCGCAAATTTTTGTTTGTCACAGGTAAATGTATATGATTGAAATTTGCTTGCCTTTTGTAAACTCTTATACTACTAACTACACTATGTCGAGAAGATTTTCCTTGACTGACACACACACAGCTGTTTGTTCGTTGTGTGCTTATCGATAACAAACGATGTTTTGCTAGCGATATTACTGTCAGTGCTGTTAAATTGCGAAAGCAGTTTCTGGCCTTTTGTTGTGCTCAGGTAAATCATCTATTGCCTTTTCTGTTAGTATTCTCAACAAAAGGGATGATTTATAAACAGAAACTTTTAGAATAAAAACGTTTTTTTTTTTAAATTTTGTTCTTTTATTTTTAACTGTTGTTTTGGTTTAAGTATTGTTCTCTTTTGTATTTTGCTATAATTTGCATTATTTCCAGTTTAGCATCGATTTTGAAGTCCTCATCCAGCTGATCCAGATCTTGGGCAATCGTCATACCATAATGATAGAAATTGGATCTGTTTACATTGCTAGGAGCCCGCGACTCCATGACTGAGGACTCTTTGTGCCGTTTCTTCACTGGCGGCAATGTTTCATCTTCATCATTTTCAATCTCGATCGGTTCTGGCGAATCATCCACTGACGGATCTTCTGTTTTAATCGCTACATTTTCAGGGAGGCAATCTTGAGTGGCAAGTGGATCATCCTCAGACAAATCAAAGCTGCTCTCGCTTGGATCTAGAGCTAAGTTTGTGCTCCATGCGCCCACTTCGCTTTTGCGCGCTGGTGGTTCGTCTAAAGTTTTGCTTAGGAAAGCCAATGTTGACCTAAATCTCCAGGTTGTGCTAAGGTAATCGGCATCTGTTACAACTCTCCTGGATTTGCTTTCCTCAAACAAATAGTATGTTTTCATGTTTGTCCACTTTTTTTGTAATGCGTCTAGAATGACAATGCAAATTTAATACATAAGATTTTTGTTAAATATTTATAATTGAATATTTTTTGTTTGGCTACCTTTTGTAATTGGTGTGCTTGAAATGAATCCATGATGCGTATTCACTTTTTCAGCAAGTAAGGACCAGAATTTCGACTTTTTCGCCTTATATGCATACTTTGGATGGCTGTTGTCCCATACGAATGGCGCATGTTTCACATGTTCGATTATAAAACATAAAATCTCATCGTTCCAATCAATTTTGTTAGGTTTGCTCATTTTGTTTTTACTGTTCTTTCGCTGCTAATCTTCTGAATAAATCGATGAGCTTGTACTATCGATAATAATAATTATATATCGATATAAGCCTAAATGCTGGTATGCAGCACAAGAGAGAAAAAGCAAGATATAGTTTAAATGCATATGTTGAGATGTATATGGGTATGCATGTGCAATTCAATTATAACACTTAAACCGTTCGGCCATTAACAAACAAAATCAAAACGCAAATGCGCAGTATGTTTGTTTGCAAGCCCTTAAGAAAAATGTACAAAATAATAAGATACGAATATGCACATAGTTTAAAAATATTATTTTATTTTTATGAATTATACATTTTCTTATAGCATTATAAATATTGCTTTAGAGCTCTATTTTTGTCCACTTGCTGCGCATAAAGTCTGTGTATCGCTTGGCGCCCACATTGTTAAATTCCTCAAAGAATGGCAGCTGACCGAGCCGATTGAGCCAAGCTGTGATCTTCGGGTATCGCTGTGGATCAATGTCAAATGCTAATGAGAAAGATGAAACAGTGGCCGCACAGCAAAGATCGGCAATTGTTAACTTGTCTCCTGCTATGTAGGGCTTCTCTAACAAAAGTTCGGTGAGCCGGAGAGCCTCATGAAGATTATCCGTCTTCTCCTTTTCAACCACAGTGTGACCCTTTTTCCAAAAACTACTGCTCACATTCCACAATGCCTTATAAATGACGCTGGCATCGAAGTATAAACCTTGATTCACTGCTGTACGCTTCACCAAATCTTTGGGATAAAGTGCATCAGTTTTGGCGTATTTGTCGCACAAATAACTGCAGATGGCATGCGAATCCCATACATAAGTTCCATTGTCATCTAACGTTGGCACCGTGCCTTGTGGATTCATTTTAAGATATTCCGGCGTGCGAGTCTCGCCTTCGACAAGATTTATAATCTTATATTCAAATTTCACATCCAGTGCCTTAAGCGTAAGTAAACACGCACGAACTGGTGGACTCTCATCAATTCCATAAAGTACGATTTTCGACATTTTGTTTATAGTAGTGAACGTTTTAACGCAATAACTTGAATTAATGCTGCGGATAGCTCTCGTTGCCTTTATATACGTGTGGAACGTAATATTGTAAAAAGCTTTTGATCCGCAGTTTGTTGAGCTGTCAATTGAGCATCGCGTCGAATAATGATTATAACGCATTTTATACCCTTGTCAAAAACTATGCCTTTATATAGTGCATAACTCTTAATGATCTATCAAATAAATTCTTGTTCAATTGAAAAAAAAAACGATTTGAAAAATGTTTGCAAAAGTCTTCTACTCAATATATATTAAATACCAGAACAAAAATGTTTGTAACATATTTAAGGCATAACATATGTAGTTTCAACCACAGGGTATACAACAGTCGCAAACTGTAAAACTTTACATTTTCTTCGGCTCATCACTATTTCATAATAATGACAATGCTATTTGTTCTTAAGAGTTGAATAACGATGAGAGTGCGACTTTGCTTTATTATCATGGAGCTTTATTTGTTTATGTTGGGGCTCCCTCGCATCGTCATCAGAAATCTAATCACTACCCAAATATGACGTACATATTTATATCTAATAGCTTGATTTGATTTTAAAGTAAGAAGTATTTGGAAAAATTAAACAAAATTTCTATGTCTAAATCTATTTGTAGAAATCTTGACAATGGTCCTCCTGCTAAGGAGAACACGGTTTCTGATTACACGAAATATTTTAGTTGAAGCATCAATTTTCGGTATACGAAAGTTTCATCCAAGCCCTAACCTACGTAGCTGGGATGATTTGTGTGAATATGAGGCTTTCGAGTCTGGCCACTGCTCCGGTACAATGTCTGATGGTAAATGTTAACAGTTGCGTGTCTCTGCTTGTCGCTTCATTTACACTCTACAGTGCGGATGGACATACGGAAGCAAATTGGCTTAGAACCGGGCTACCATACGATACCCAAATGTCGCGGAAATCTACTCAAATATACACCAAAACGCGAGGATTTGCCAGAACGAAGCATGAGGGACTCGTTCACTACGGCTGTTTTGCCATTGAGCTCAATACTGGTGCGTGAGCGTTATGTCAACCATTTGGGTAGGGTTCGCATGGGTCGACTTATGGAGGAACTGGATTTGTTTGCTGTGTGGCTTTGCCATCGTCACGTTTATTTGCCCAAATTACCAAAGGGCATTCCGTTGCCATATGTTTTTGTCACACTTCTGGTTGAGAGTGTGGACTTTGCAAGTCAAGATTTAATCTCTGCCTGTGAGGATATCCACATTTGTGGTCATGTCTCGTGGACGGGTACAAGCTCGATGGAAACAACTATATATATACGACAAAACTTGCGCACCATTACCAAAGCAATCCTCATGATGGTGGGACGTAATGCGACAAACACAGGACCGGCACCAGTTAATGCTCTCAAGCCCGCCAATGAGAAGGAGCAAAAATGCTACAATGAGTCCCGAAAGCGGTTAAAACGTCGTTGGGCAAGACAAGCGGAATCTGTATTAAACATGAGACCCACTAAAAACGATGAGCAGCTCATGTATGAGATCTTTAAGCGGACCAAGGGCACTGTCATGAGCCTGGGTTATCATAAGCTGCCACCAAATTGTAGTTGGATGTCCGAATCGTTTCAGACAACCATGTTGCATGCTTTTCCGGATCATCGCAACACACATAATCACATTTTCGGTGGCTTCGTTATGCGTCAAGCTGTGGAAATTAGTTTCATCACTGCCTGCATTTATTCAGCCGGTCGTCCATTGCTGACTTGCATCATGGACGTGGCATTCTATAGTCCATTAAAGGTGAATTCATTTCTCAAAATCACAGCTTATGTTGTTTACACATTCAAAGAATATATGCAATTGTTGGTAGTTGTTCAAGTTTTGGATGGAACCACCTTGCAAGAGATGACAACAAATATGCTGCATATCACTTACAAGGCGAAGGAAAATGTTAAAGAGGTGCTGCCACAGACCTACCAAGAGACCCTGTGGTACATTAGTGCTCGCAATAAGTTTCGTGCCGGTCAAAAAATGAAGAGTAAAAAAATTGAAAGATTGTCAAAGAAAACCAAAAACATTTAAAATGTGAACTTAAGACCAGAATAAATAAAATATATTTGTGTTTTTTACCTAGTTGCGCATTTGAGCATTCGACTTGGGCAACGCTTGCAAACGCTGACGACGTTTTGACTCGAACTCCGTGGCCAGATGCCATGTTTCCTTATCCAGCGATAATTTGCCGCGTGCTATGCCTAGTAGACGCGAAAAAACCAAGAGGCCATGCAGATCATTGGCATTGCTCTTCACATTCGCCTTGCGCATATCCACAAAATGTTGCTGTATCATTTCGGTGAGTTCCTCGCTGACGCTAAATTGACTGATGCGCGCCATGGTCAAGTAGCTGCGGAATTGCTGCAACCGCGCCGGCTGCAAATAGTGTATGGCAGCTTTCAGTGATTCCTCATAGAGTTGAACAGCTTTGCCATCAGCACTTAAGGGCAGCACAAAGTCGCTCTGCAATGTGTAACAGGATTTAAAATATTTAATTCATGAAGCTTTAACTAGTAGCAACATACTGGCAACATGCTGCGGCCTTCGCTGAGCACCAGTATCGGTATATCAACATTATAATCAATTTGATAATACTGAAAGTCGCACTTGAGCTGCTGATTGTTGATCAGATTAGCTAAATGCTGTATGGCATGCACTCCATTTGTCTCCAGTTTGCCCTGCTGCATACGCGTCTCGTCCAGAACCAGGTGTGTATGGGGCGCCAGCTGTAACACTCCGGACACCAACTTATTTGTCTCGTAATCCTTTCTATTGGTGGTAAAACCAAGTTCATAATAAGTAGAACAAGAAAATGTATATGTTAATCATTTAGTTACTTTGGTGCAAATGCGGCGGTATTCATGTTATCCAGTGTCATGGGTAAGTAGTGGCTGGCGGGTAAAAGAAGCTCGATCACCTCGTACAGCTTCGTTGTGTACTGCTGCAGGCAATCTTTGGGTAAATTGAAGATGTTTAATGTAAACTTGCCGATACTCTGCATCTCTGACCGGCTGTAAACTGTGGAGATCAGATGACACAGCAGATACTCGGCAGCCAGCTCATCTTCAAATAGGCACAGTTTGAGCAACATGCGCAAGTCTTTGTGCACTGTCTCTAGGGAAAGAGGCGTCAGCTGCTCTTGTGCTGCTGGCTGCTGCAGACTCTGATCCAGCAGTGGATTTGCATGTGGCAACACCTTCACGCCAATAGCATGCAAACGAGGTATTAGAAAAGGAGATGGATTCTTTGACTGCAGCTCAGTTAAACTTTCGATGTCTAGCGAGGCCTTCATATCTAGGTTGGCTACGTCCAGCGCTGGATCCACCGATAGAAAACCGATAAAATCCATCAGCGAGTTTAATGTGTACTTGTCGAAATCCTCATAAACTTTAACCATGCAGGCCATGCTTGGACGACTTGGCAGCGGAGAGTTGAGCAGATATTCAGAGCCCAGCACAGTAGCGTTGCTGGCGGTGCTTTCAGCATCGTCAACAACAGCCACACACTGCCTTTTAGTTGAACTGCCGCTGTTGCTGATTTCCTCTGCCTTGTCCACATCCATATCTTCCTGTTCGACCAGTGCACGTTTTATGCCATTGCCTATTGTTGTTGTTGTTGATTGATTTGTAGACAAGGGATTGCATTGCTTTTCGTGCTCCTTGGCCCAGTCGTTGAGGCCAGGCACTGAGACAACAAACAATGTCCGCCGCTCCCCATGCACATTGCTCTCAGCATGATAATCCAGCTGTTCTTCTTTGCCCAGCCGCAAGGAATCACGATATTTGCCTGGCTGTTGACGTGTGCTTCCATCGGCAGACTTTACCTCATAGCGCTCCAAATAGATTTCGGGATCCATCATATCTTGCACCATTCCACGAAAACGCACCATACCCTGATCCCTCAATTGGTGCAGTGGCGTGTGATTTAACAGCGGAATCGAGTGCCATTTTGTAGTATCGTTGAGTAACTTCTGCCAGCTGGCGCTGTCATGCATTTCCAACTCCTCTAGAGTTCTGGGCAAATCCATGTTGCAAGGCATTGAGAACATAAACAAGTTATAATAGCTGAGTCGCGTGCGCGCCAAATTACCAAGCTAGTGATGGTAGAAACTCGATAAATTTTTACATTCGGTAAGGGTGGCAACTCTAAATTAAAAGAGCGCAATTTGGTTGTTGTTATCGATAAAGCGTATCAGAACTGCGACCAAATGCAAACAAAATGCCCGCATCTTAAGAATGTACGAAAACAAAACACAAGCACACCTGTAAAAAATAATCAGTCGATAACAATGGTCGAAGGTGTTCGTTTCGTTAAATTCACGAAGTTATGATATTTATTTTAAAGAAAGTAATACGGAAGTGGACTTGGAGATAATTTTAATTTAAAATATATTTTTTTATTTATCTTTTGTTTTTATTTCTAACACAAATAAACTTTTTTCATAAATCTAAGAAAATTAATTCATTATGAGATTATTTTAACCTCTATAGTCCGGATCATTGTGTTCCTCTTCATCTTCTTCCTCTTCGTCATCTTCATCTATACAATAAAATAATATATATTGAGTTAGCGTAAATTTGCAACATCAATCCATCAAGCCACTTACCATGATTAATGCGCTTGCGCGTGTATGCCCGGCGAGTTGCCACCGGCGCCTGATCTGTCTCGCCGTGCAGCAGGGAGTTGCGATAGAGAACCAACGGCTGCCACTCCTCGGCTCGACTCGACGGCATTCCCGGCGGTATGACCTTATCCAGAAAGGCCATAATCACTTTCTTATCCTGCTTAAGTAGTTTGTAATTAAACTCATTTAGCACCTCCAGGAACAGAAGGCGAGTAGGTGCACGAACGGGATCATCTGGCTGTTTATTAGCCGCAAAGTAAATGCCTCCACGGTGTATCGCTGCAACCGAGTCCCGATTCTTAAGTGCATCGAAGCCAAATGTAAGAGCAAAACGTTTTGCCAGCTCCTTCAAATCGATAAACTCCTGTGAACTCTTTGACACGACGCCATCGTCGCTTTGATCTACCAGACTTTTAAATACGGTTATAAGACCTAACAGCAAAGTCATGGCAAAGTTGACCTTGTTGATTTCGCGAGCCTTACCTAAAGTTGCCTTAATAATGTCACCGTACTCGTTATAGCACTGCAATAACAGAATATTAATAAGAAAGGTTTAATGTAATAACTCGAACTTAGATACCGCACCTTGACATAGTATTTGAATATGCTCGCCGCTCGCATTGTGGGTATTATATTGTAGACAACCAGTTTGCAATAGCAGGCTAGAAAGTTGCGTTTTTTGTGAAGCTCCTCAATGCGTGTCTCATCGTGGGCCACAACCTGTTTCAGTGAGAATACGTAGTGTTGCACAAAGTTGTCCAGTATGAGATGCTCATCCATTCGCGATTTGTATTCCAAACTGCGAATATGTTCGCTCTCGCTGCGCGCCAATTGATCTGAGTAGATTATTAGCAGATCACAGATGGACTGAAACGCCTGTCAGATTTAAAGGAATAAGTTTCTTATAATCAAATAATACGTTATGGAATGCACACAATACATACAGCCTCTTGGATTTGTACCGTGGGTCCGTCGCGTGTTAACTCAAAGCAGGCAGACATAAAGGTATCCAAATTGCTGCGCAGCTCGGCAACAACAGCTGCCACATTCAATGTCTCACAATCGTTTTCGACATAGTAGAGGCCCCAACTAATCGAAAAGTAGCAGGCCTCTATGCAATAGGCAAGCGCTTCATTGGGCAAGCAACGTTCAACATTGTCTTTGCACTGGGCCTCCTCAACGTCACGGAACAGTGATTTAAATAGATCCCATGGGTTAAGATTATGTGACGAATACAGAATTGACACCACTTTTAACGCTATTGTTATGTTATAGATATCATCCTCGTTTGGTGTCTCCTCACCTATAAAAAAGAATTACAGAATTAAATGTAAACGATAATTGAAAGCAATGATTAATTACGTGCATGTATTTTTTAATAACATATTTAAATGAACGTAAACCCTGATACGAATCATTTTAAAGCTATAATTAATTAGTGAACAATACAAAAATAATACCTCACAATAGATCTTATCTAGCCAAAGAGTCAATAATTATTTTTGGGTATAAACAGGTGTTAACTAAAATTTTGTTTATAAATACCTCAAACAGTCCTGGCTCACAGCTCATAACGAACCCAAAACGTGTAAAAGATGTATCAAAAAATTATTATTTTTCAAGTGTTATTTCTCATTTTGTTTGTAAATCCATCGAGTTCAACTAAATATCGAATGGAAATAATGAATGAGGATGTCTTTAGTGATTGTGCGAACCAACCGAGTTCCGTAAAGAATGTTTACGGTCTTATCGATGACTCTGAGTATAACATAGAGTTCAATTCGGATTCGGATTCGGTAGAAATGTCCGGAAATTTCACCTTTATTTGGGATATCCAACCAGGTGATCGCATTTATGTAATTTAACTTTTTTTTATTGCTTTTTTATGTGTTTTGATCTATGACTGTACATGCAATACTTTTTAGGTTGAGTTTACAATATTGCGTTTTGATCGTGGCTCCTGGCAGCCCACAGTAATAAGTATGGTTAACGACGACATCTGCAAAACTCTATACAATAAGGAGCAATTGTGGTACAAGTACTGGACAATGTACGTTACCAATGTAGACGACGTTAGGGATAAATGTTTTTATCCGGGTGTAGGTTGAATATTTATTCATTGAAATCATTTGATAATATATATGTATATCTTACAGACCAAATTGATTCACAGGCTCTTTGAAGTAGCTTTAACTTATGATATAGCCGGACTACCTTGGAATGGTCTACACAAGCTACATGTGAAATTACTTGCATACGATGCAAAAAATGTTGAGCGACCAACTGGCATCTGCTACGAAATTGAAGGTGATTTCAAAAGGATATAAATTCGGTGCATTAAATAAATAAATAAATCTGCACCAAAGAATCTATCAAAGCCTTTAACTGTTATTGAAAAACGTTAAAAAAAAAGTTGCTTACCCAAAATTAAATTGCGCCACTCGACAATAGTATCCTTGTACTTGTTGACCGCACTTTCGATAATGTTAGAGCGCGCAATGTTGCAGCGTGTGTAGGTGGCGCTGCCTTCGGCGCAGAGGCATTCCAGTGTTTTGGCACAGATATCGAGCACATCGCGCCCAGTGTGCATACTCATCACTTGGCTGATCTTGTCGAGCAACGCTTGCAAGTTGCCCTCCTGACGATTGGTCGTATATAGATTTAGATCGAAGTACTGTGGCACAGCCAGCAAATTTGCCAATTTCTCGCTGTCAGCCTGATATTTTTCCAGCAGAGCCGGAATGTATACAATGAAATGCTCCGTTAGCTTGACCTTTTCGTCCTGTATGGCCTTAAGTTCTTTGGCACTAAGTGTGAACTTGCGATTGCTGGCACGGCCAACAGGCACCTCACCGGATGCTGACTGCTTGACGCTGCTGACCATAATTTCAATGAGCGTGGATTCCTGCTTGTTGTCGAGCAGCTCTTCATTGGGACCGGGCTCCTCCAGCAGCAGATCCGTCATACATTCCCAATCGCGTACCATATCATTACTATCGATGAACGAGTCTACCAAATATGCGCCGTGCTCGTGTAGCTCCGATTCAATAAAGAATTGCACAAGATCGCGTATAAGCGGCGTATTAGGCAGACGCAGCTTGCCACGTTTTGTCTTTGTTTCCTCCATGTCAACGGTAAAATGAAACAATCGAACGTTGAGAAACTCGGCAGCGGCTTGTGCAACACCTCGATGCGACGAATAGACCAGTTCATAAACAATTTCACAATCCTTATCAGCCAATATCTCTGGATGGATTCTATTAAAATAATACATTACATTTTTTATATTACTTACAGACATATCTGAACACTTACTTTAATATGCTGATAACAAGCTTAACAGCGTGAACGGACACCTCAAACTCTTTGTCCAACGTCATGGCCACAATTCTATCCTTAAACTTGGATGTAAAAAGTTCGAGTTTTCCCTTAAGCTCGTCCTTGTCATAGAGCGGCAGCAGCGATTGTAGACAACGTAGACGCACCTCGCCAATCTTATCGTGCAACGTCCAGCCAATGTATTTCAAATAGGAATCATCTAGGAAATTTTGTGGATAATTTTCCATCCAGATTCCAATCTCAGCCATACAAATGGCTCGTATATCCGGCAGCGTGTCCCTGTACCGATGTACAAAAACCGATTTAAACATGTATGTTAACATGCTTTTTATCTCATCCATATTCTCCTCCAACTCAGAACGTTTCGTCATTAAAGAGTCCAGGCGATCTGAAGCGCGGCGATCGCGAGACTGTTAAGATAAAACATTACATTTAATGATATAGTCTCAATATTATAGAGGATTTATAAATGCACATTCTTACTTTAACGCGCTCAGCTTCAAATTGTTTGGCTGCGTTTTCGAAATTATTGGACACGAGAAGGGCAACATCAACCAAAGCAGTCATTAATTTCATTGCTGCCAACGTTGCGGTGTGACGAAAGGCGCGTACTTGAGAATCGGACAAACCCGTCAATAAGGATATTACGTTATCCATAAGAAACTGATCGTATATTATGGAATACTGGCATTGTTTAACAAGCGTTTGCACAAAATCACAAAAATTATTTTTGAATTTCTTCCATTGTGTTCCCGTCATAATTAATGGATATTCGCCGCTTTCCTACAAATATATAAAGTTAAGCAATTTACTTTTAACGTGTAAGAGCAAATTTTTTTTACCTCATCAAATTCCTCCGTCATGCGGCGAATGATGGCCGTGTGATCAACAGGATATTGAATATCCTCCGATATTTTTCCCTTGCAGCCACTGGCATTGATAAAGAACTGCATTAATGCGACCAGCGCAGTCTCCCGATTTGCTTTGTACTGCTCGATCCATTGGTCAACAATGCTCTGCAATAAAATAAAAGTAATTGTTAATTAAGTTTTGATGATTGTTTCTGATGAACAGGTAACGAATATAAGCTATTTTATTACCGCAATTGGATTCTTAGAGTGTCGAACAATATAGTACAAGCTGTTCTCGTCTGTTGTAATTTCACGCTCATTGTCGATGCGTTCGTGATGGGCCTTCTCCACTGGGTCCTTGCGCGGCCGCTCAATGCGTTCTTTGCGCTCCGCTGGTGGTCGGCGTGTTTGCGGCGTTTTTCGTTTGCGTGAAACGGGCGCAAAAAATTCATCCTCGTCGTCATCGATGATTGGCGGCTTGTCGCGAACACCACCGCGTGCTCGTAGTCGCGTCATCCGCTTGGTGGGACTGTCCGCATCAGATGTGCTTTCATTTAAGGCATCACTATGGTGATTAATTAAACATTACTCCGGGGTTATCAATTTTTTGACATTTGTTTGCAAACAACTAACCTATGCAGCTCTTCGTATTCTGGAGCCGGAGGCGGGTCATCCATACGTATGCGCTTTCCACCTCGTCGTGCCATCATATTGTTGATAGCATCAGGTGGACTCGGTAAAAGGTAAAACAAATTTGTATTTTTTTAATTAATTAACAAATGTTTTTGGACTTGGAAGAAAAAAAAGCGCAATTGCGTTAAAGAAAGCCAACAATTAGCGATGAAAGTGAAAAACCAGTTGTACCATCGCAGCGGCATATCGATATATCGATTCCATTAATGAAAGGAGGGGCGAATGTTTTGATATTTAGCGCATCACTAACTAACAAGAAGGAGAAGCAAACAATAACCAGGAATGAAATAAAGAAACACACAAAACCATCGCATTAATATATCGATAGTAATATAAGAAGAAGCAGCGTCTGTTTTGGTTTTGAGCACATAAATAACAAATTGCTGAATAATTATTATTTGTATAAAATATGACTGATTTTAGTGGCGATTCGGGCGGACGACTTAAGGGCGTAACAATTGTAAAGCCAATTGTGTATGGAAACAAAGCTCGCTCATTTGGCAAGAAGCGAGAAGAGGATGGACACACGCATCAGTGGCAAGTTTATCTGAAGCCCTATTATGATGAAGATATGTCCATTTATGTAAAAAAAGTGCACTTTAAGCTACACGAGAGCTATGCAAATCCGAACCGCATTGTGGTCAAGCCTCCATACGAAATAACAGAGACCGGCTGGGGTGAATTTGAGGTTGTTATTAAGATCTACTTCAATGATCCCTCTGAACGCCCGGTGACTTGCTATCACATTTTAAAGCTCTTCCAATCGCCTGTAGTGGACGGCGAACTAAGCTCCTCAACGACAATGGATACCAAAAAGGGCCTAGTATCTGAATCGTACGAGGAAATCGTTTTCCAAGAGCCCACACAAATTATGCAGCATTACCTGACGCTATCGGAACAAAGTGCCAATGGATTACTCAATCATGATACTGACTGTAAGTGTACGGATTATTAAATCTTTACCCTGTCATTTAATTTATCTTACTCATTTCAGTTGAGGAGAAAAAAGAAAAGACTCTGGACAATATTGTCAATGTGAAACAAAAGGTTAAAGGTGAGATTGTGACTCTAAAGGATAAACTGAAACTTGCACGAGAAACTATTGTTAAATTCAAGGCTGAGCTAGCTAAAGTACAGAAACAACCGGCCTAATGCAAAACATGTAAATTTTAAATTAAAGCTCTAGTTTTAAGTTTATATAATAAAGATAGCTAAGTACAAAACAATTTATATTTCCTTTGCAAGGTGCAATATAAACTAGATTTTACTGATTATTATTTATTGTTTTTTTTTTATAATTAAGTAAATAGTAAATAGTTTACAATTAGTGTAATTTATTCATTTTATCTGGGTGTGTGTTTTAAACATGCATACAAACACATACACTTCACACACACATGCTCAATGATCCATGGAACTTGTAAAAAGATTTTGAGCTGAGTGTGAACCAGTACACTTGAACTGGCGTCGCTGTCGGGCATCGCAGCATCCAATTTCGATGTCAAATAATAAAATGTTGTTTATACGCATGTGTTGTAGTTAAGTGCATGTGCATTAAGAAATCGAAAATTGACTTCATTCCCCATTAATACTCGACGAGCTTATAATGAGCGAACATTAAATAAATATCAGATCAAAAGAATCCAGCGTCAGCCAGTGCGCAAACGCGAAAGCAAAACGCGTTTATAGATAAGAAAGAAGAAAAAAAACGAATTAAAAGCGGAACGCAACAGGTAAACAGCAGGTAAGCCTGCGCAACGGAGAACATCTAATTTATGTACATATATACATTTGTGTATGTAGCATTACATATTTGGCTTCGCAATCATTAATTTTTACACCGTTTATGGCATTTGCAGCAGCAGCACCAAAAATGTCGCTGACGCGCTTGAGTTTCTGTTTGCTGCTGACGTTGTTGCTTGCAGCAATTCCGGTTTGTTTTGCGTCGCCTGGGCCAGGCGTCCGAATTTTGCGAGCGCCTGAATCAACAGTGGCGCCACCTGGCGACGAGGTGGTATTTGTGTGTGAGACCAGTTTACCACCGGAGCACTTCGAATGGAGCTATGCCTCAAGTCGGACTCGCTTTAAATATCTTAAGTCGAGCAATCACAATATTAGCATTACTCACGACAATGATATTTCGAAGCTGCGCGTCTTTGTGCGTACCGAAACACTCGGTGAATATCGTTGCGTCGCCTGGTTTGGACCACTGGCTGTCACCTCAACCACTGCGCGTCTAGAGTTGGCCAGTTTGAGCAACGTGGGAGGATCGGGCACTCAAGCCCACTGGCGCGTTGCTGCCGGCAACACAGTCCAATGGCATTGCGGACACATCGAATCCAATCCAGCGCCCAGCTGGAGCTATTATTATAATGATATTGAGTTACCGGCAGCATCGACGCTTAGTGACTCCAATGGCACGCTACTATTGTCAAACGTGTCTACGGCAAGCAGCGGCAGCTACACCTGTGTGGCCACCAACACTGCATCGGGTGCGCGACTGCCGTTGCCCAGCCGTTTGGAACTGCAAGTGCCCGCCGAGGCAATGGGAGGCACAGCGCCTTATCTAATGCAAGGACAACGTGTGCCAAGTAAAGTCGTTGCCAGATCTGGTGAATCAGTGCTGCTGCTGTGCCCAGGCGTGGGCTATCCGCCACCGACAACTGTCTGGAGCAGTCCCAATGTGCCCGGAGCTGTCAAAAATAATAGGACTCGTGCGCTGCCATATGGATTGCAAATAAATGCACTACAGCCCCAGGATGGTGGCACCTATATATGTTTTTTGGACAATGGCATACGGCCAGCCCTGGAACACTTCATAGAGCTGGTGGTGCAGCAGGCGCCTCGTATTGTGCTGGCTCCCAGCGCTAATCTTACCAACGAGGGTGAAGCAATGCAGCTGGAATGTGTCGCTACTGGCATACCAGAGCCTCAGATCTACTGGCTGCTCAATGGCGAGAATAGCATTTACGATACCGAAGCGGAATTGCAGCCAAACGGTTTTCTCATTCTGCACAGTGTCCAGAAGCGACATGCCGGCTATGTGCAATGCTTTGCACGGAATAGTCTGGGCGAGCATAGTGCGGGCACCCTGCTTCAGGTCAATCCCACTCAGATACAAACAGGCGAGGGTCCAGGTGCCGCTGGATCGAGTCGTGCATCCAGTCGACCCACATCAAAGCAGAAGAAACAAACGCAAATGGTGCCGCCATCGGCGCCAAATGTCACCCGTCTATCGGATGAGTCTGTGATGCTGCGTTGGCATGTGGTGCGAAACGACGGATTAGACATAAAATTTTTCAAGGTGCAATACAGGATGCTTACGGACACTGGCAAGCGCAAGAGCTGGCAGACAACCAACGAAAATATTCCTTACGGCAAACAGCGACATGAAACTGGAGCAGGTTAGCTAGCACATCCCACCATGGCACATTGTGTATAAAATATTTTCGTTTTGTTTTTGCAGTTAAGAACTTTACGTCATCGGTAACGGGTCTGCGACCTGATCGCAGCTACCGTTTTCGCATCATGGCCGTTTACTCAAATAATGACAATAAGGAGAGCAACACATCCGGCAAGTTCTTTTTGCAGCGCGGCGCTAGACTAGCCCCGTTAGCGGTTCCAGCTTTGGTCGACATTGAGGAGTACTCAGAGACGGTTGTTGTGCTCCACTGGGACTTAACTAGCGATGCGAATGAGGATTTAATATCTGGCTACTATGCCTACTATCGTCCCTCAGCGTCGGCGGGGGAGTATCTAAAGGCCACCATTGATGGTGCCAAGTCGCGTAGCTTTCAAATCTCTTCACTCGAACCGGGCACCATTTACGAATTTAAACTGCAATCATTTAGCGCCGTAGCCGCCTCCGAATTTAGTGCCCTCAAGCAGGGACGTACACAACGACCCAGGGTGAGCACAACAGTACAGCCGACGGTGCATGCAGTGGACACGACGACGCCCAGTCATAATGAGACATTCAACATGAATCCACTGCTTACCGGAACCATTGGCGGTGGTGCATTGCTCGTGCTGCTCGTTGTTAGTGCCTGTTTGTGCCTCTGCCGACGACGAAGTTCACGTGGCAGTAATCAACAGAACAAACCTCGGTTGGCAGAACTTCGCGAGGACTTTGTGCCATTGAACACCTGTTCGCCGAATAAGCCACGCACGCGACATATTCACATAACGTTGAATCCGTTGGCGCAACAGCAACAACAACAACAGCTGCAGCAACAACAACAGCAGCAGCAGCACGAGGAGAAAGACACACAGGACAACGACATGGGTTACTTCCAACGTCCAGGTGTTGTGTATGATGCCGAAACGTTGGGCTTTAATGGACTGGCACGCATGTCATCCTCTTCGCTGCGTCGCTCACAGCGCACGCTGGAACGTGCTGCTGCTGGTGGCGGCTCCGTTGGCAATAATAACAATCTAAATCAGCCAACGGATGGCTCCTCGGCGGACAGTCCAAGATTGCAAGCGTCGAATAAGCCAGGTCGTGTCATTCTTAAGCGTGCCCGTTTGTCCAGTCGCTCGGAGAATCTGTCCTCGGGCAGCCTAAATAGCGTAGGCGTATAAACTCGTGATCTGTAGTCTATGTTCATATGTATAGATATTTATCTATCTGGATGTATGCTATTCCTCTACCTCTGTTTTACAACTTTTTAATTTCAAATGACATTTACTTAATCAGTGTGTACTTATATGCTAGTTTCTAAGTACTTAATTAGGTGTCTACGCTTTAGTTTGTAGTTTTTCTATTCAGTATGTGGAGTTTTTTTAAGCTCGGAAATGCATTTTATTAGCGTAGTTTAAACACATAACATAGTTAGTCTTCCATGTCTTGTTTAAGTTGAAAATCTGTACTGATAGCTTCATAGTTTAAAAAAAAAAATGACAATAAAATTTGCTTATTTTCCGAATGAAACTGTACAAACGCTGTGATAATTTTATTTAGGGCTTACATTATCAATGTCAGTTAAAATTTAAAATCGATACACTTTTTTGGGCGGTGGACCGATAACATGAAATACATGTCTGCTTAAACAAAAACGATGGCAACCTTCTCAGCTGTCAGCTGTCAAACCACCTATAATAATTGGGTCGTACCAAAATTTCTAATAGTAACATAATTCGGTGGCTTCTATTTGTTTGTAAAATTTAAATGATTGGCAAAAGGTGCAAGGCCCAACTATAATCAATAAGTCACAACATATCTATGTAAATTCATACATAGCACAGATTAGAAACCAGATTTAATGCTGTTCATTGTTGCAGATAGCGAAGCCTGCTGCAAACAAAAGAAATTGGATTTGGATTCTTAACAGGCAGAAATTTTGCAGCGATAGAGTGAGAGCAGGAGGAACGGCAATATGTCGAACCTATCAGTGGGACAGATCATAGTGGACGCCCAGCGTATGGCTAGTCGCGTCAAAGATTTGGATGCACTGGGCACCGCGCTGCTGGAGGAAGCGGAGAACAATAATCGGCTGGTGGAGAGCTTGCGGCAATACCAAGACGACATTGAGTCACTCAATCGCATTTCGAATAACAAAACAAATGTGGACATGGTGAATCGCATACAGCAACAGAATGTAAACAGTTCGGAAATACTGAAAGAGAATCGCGAGCTTAAAATCTGTATTGAGGATTACGAACGTGCTATGGAGCTGATGATGCAAAAGTACCGTGAACACACAGTGACCAAGGTGCTGGACAGCAAATTCAATTTCAAAGAGCTGTACAACGAACGCCTTTGGCAGGTGATACGCGACCAACGCGACAAAATCAACGAAATGGCAGCGGTTATGCATCGAGCGGCCACTGCGGATGATGATAATGTGCAGCGGGAACTGCAGACAATATCACAACTGCGCATGGAGAACGAAACGCTGCGCGAACTACTGCAGATCTCCAAGCAGTTTGGATCATCTCAGCGGCCGATACGCGAGGGCGATCATCTGCTCGAAGAGAAGGCGGTGCAGACGGACAATCAGGCGGATGATTCGGCGGACGATTTGTCCATCTCGGGTGCTTCGGTGGAGAACATGAACAACAATTCAGTCATACAGATGTACAGCAGCCACGAGCTGGCCAGCAATAATTCAGCAAACACTGCCTCAGCCAACACAGTGCCCAGCGCTGCTCAGTTGACCAACCCAGTTGGAGATAATGCTGCAGCGGTTGCTGCCGTGGATGCTGTTGAAAACACAAACGCCAATGAAAATAACAATGGTCCTGCTGCACAGAGCACGCCGGAGACCGTCAAGCCGGCGGCGTCAGCGGCGTTAACGACGCCCAATGACTTGGAGGAGGAAAACACACTGCCCGTTGTGGGTGCAGTCAGTGTGGGTGGTAATGCAACATGATAGATGCTGATACAGCAACATCTCGATTGCATTGTCATTGTCGTCATCGCCAGTCAATCATTGTTAATTTGTATTCGCTTAATAGCACCTCTTTGATTTCCGGCGCCACCCAATCATCTTATATACAAACCACACACACTTTTACTCACACACACACCTCATTAACACACACTCATATATTCACCCTTACATTATACGATTACTCTGCATTAGTTCATAGCGACTAATAATCTCTAAGTAATTTATACATACTAAAATACTACAAATATGATGTCTATACATGGCGAAACTGAACGCTCATCAAAATCTAATATACACACACACACTCTCACACATTGTAATCCATGTTGTACTCTGTCGACTTATGATTTCTAAATAAAAAAAAAAACATAATCGAAACTTTTGGCTGCATTACAATTGCTGAAGAAGTTTACCTATGTATCCAAAAATAAAAATTCAAAGCTCTAAGCAAAGGAAACAATCATTACTATAAGTTCAAAATGTACATAAGTAAATTCTGCTAAATTATGATTATCATTAAAAGTTAGTACACCGTTGCTATCCTTTACGTGCACAGCAGTGAAACTCTTTTAAGATAAATCCAAAAGAGAGGAAGAGAGCAAATACGATATTTTTTTTGCATTCTCCGCGGCTAGTTTGAGCTTTTTGAATTAATTTAAATTTAGTTGCTCGTCGATTTTCAAAACGTTCAGAACGTAAAATACGTGAAATTCGCGTCAGCCCGGAAAACGTTTCGTCTGTGCAATTGGTGGGAAAGAGATGCAGCTATCTGTATAAGTATATTTCGAGTGCTCAAGCGATCGATGTTATATCAAAAACGAAAAAGAAAAAATCCCATACATATATATTCTGTGCTGCATATGTAGTATATACGTACGTATGTGTATGTGTGCGTCAAGTGAAAATTCCAATTTGGAAATGTTGCTCGCTGTGAATATATCGTACATATTTTGTAATAGAAAAGTAAACAAATAATTTAATAATCTTTTCGGTAAATTTATATAAAGATAAGTTGAAAAGATTTGCATTTGAGGCCTTTTTATGGAATATATTGAAAGTGCGCTGCCATTTACGAAAAATGTGTTCTATTTTTAAAACACAGCTAATTTTTCGGCCGTTCATTTTTTTTTGTACACCGTGAATATATTCCAAAGCTCAAATAAATAGAAAACGGGAAACTATTGAGATCTTTCCCTTCAAAGTGAAACCAAACCATTAATCAATATTGCAAGTGAATCCATATAAATATATATATATCATTCTGAATACCATATGTGCAAATTAAAAGCAGTCAACAAGCTAAAACTGCTAACCGATCGGGTCGCATAGATACGCGGTTACGCAATTAACCGTTTGGTAAATGAAAAGTTTCGCACAGTTCCGGAGCAGATGCAGCAGCTGTGCCGTGGCCCCGTTCCCACTTGCCCAGCTTCAAATTCATCTAAATGCAGAATCTCTTTGTGTAAGTTGAAATGTTCTAAATTTGCCACCATAATAAATATATATCTACACACAATCTGTATGTGTGTGTGCGCCATATAGTATATACTTAGGTTAAAAACGTTGATAATTATTTTTAACGTGCTAGGGATTTGCAATGTTGCGCTCCCTATAAAAGAGATCGATCCCAGGGCGCGCTCTCTTCAAAAGAGAATCTCACAAATGCTGCTCTCTCTTTTGAGTGAGTTGGTTGGAACACTCAGTTGATTGTTTTAATTGCCGAAAAAACATGCGCAAATTTTTCGATTTTGCATGCGCGTTTTCCACCTGTAAAGAGCGAAACGTTTCTCTTCTGTGCTCTCTCGGTCTCTGCGTCTCTCTCGCGATCTCTCCAGCTCTCTTGGACTTTTTGGGTATCTAAAAATAAACAAAAGATGTGTGTAAACATTTGTTATTGTTTATATTTACGAATAAACTCATGTTTATCTACATAAACAATGCAGCAAGTCCATCTTTATTTTATAAGGTGTGCATAGAAAGGAGCCCATTTCAAGTAATTTGCAGGTGCTTAAATTCAATAAGTTCCTAAATTAAAATTGAATTTTTGGGTATTTTGAAAGTTTATAACGATATGAACAATATAGATTTAATTTAAAGCCTTTTTAATTTCATAACTTCCTTACATTTATTTTATACACTCCTTATGCAATTTATCCATATTTATTTACGATCTACAAGTGCTTCTTTGTTTATATTATATTTATGTTCATATAGTTGATTTTTCTTGGAATATTACCCTGTTGGCTAATGGGGTTTGTAATTTACGATCAAGTACAAGACACAAATGCTTCAAGGTTTATTGATCTATGTCAAAATAAAAATAAATAAAACATTTAAGATCTTCGTGTGAGCCAAGACAAAAGAAATGTTGTCGAATGGTTGGTTGATTGGTTGATTGGTTTACTGAATTACGGAATAACCGAATACATGCGAACATGTGAATGTTCTACATTTTACGTACAAAATTCTTTTGCTATCTTGGCTCAATGCCAAAAATTCCACTTTGTTTTATTTAAAATAAAAACGTCTAAAATTTAGTTGATGCCCTGCATATGAACAATGTTCATGATAACTCTGCCAACAGGTTAAAATATGATCTACTAAACGAATATTTAATACCAAATTATTATTATTTAAATTTCTTTACATTTTATGACTTTTATTCTTAGATCAATCGTTCGAATTAAGTTTCATGGTTTTTTAAAAACTTTACAGAAAAGGCAAAGCTGATAATTTATATAAAGACAGATGCATCATCTGTACCCATCGCTGAAAGGCGATCAGCTCTGCCCACTTGGGTTTCATCCCCAGACACGTTATCCAACAAGATGTAAGCGATGTTTTCGTGACTACAAAGAACATGGAGCACGACGTGGGGGCGATGAGGTGGCCGCTTCCTCCCCAAATCTATCAGATGCCCAAAGTGCACGGTAAGTAAAAGCTTAACATTATGCTCTATATATTTGATAAAAACCAGTTAAAATTTGTTAACTTTCTAAAGGCCCACATCGCGTACTTGGACATCAACGACAAATTTGTCAAGTGCAAACACAAACAACAGTAATGATATAGGTATGAACGACAGTTTTAAATACTAAATACGTTAAAGTAAAAGTTTAGGAAGCTAAAATTCTTTGATGAAAAACGCAAAGTGTCGATACACTGCTTAAAAATAATAATTATCATGCGTTCTTTAGAGATTAAAAACAATTTTTTGATTAATGTAGCTTAATAATTTTGTATTGTTCAAAAGTTGAATGAGTAGTTGAGTAGTTTTGTAAGCACAATTAAAATGTATTTTTACTGTTGAACCACATAGAATATTTCTTAAATTTTTGTAATAACCTAGACTCAATAGTATTTTGAAGTTATATCCTATATACCCAATCGACTATTTATATAAACATTCGTATATATGTTTAGATATTTGTTTTGCGAACTTCGTTTTTTGGTCATCCATATTAAAAGTCGTGAAGTTTTCATATAAAAACTTTGTTTACCCATGCAGAAAATGTTGAAGTTTTTAAATTTGAAAAGATCATTATAAGATCGCCAGAATGTAAGTGATATTGAAATATATCTGCAAGGGTAAACCATATACATTCATAATGGTTTAATATTTCTTGTTCTATTTATCTTATGTATCTCTCACGGCTTTAACTGATATCTTGCACCAACTGTACTGAATCGTGTGCTCGTACCACTATCTACTTCTATCTCTCTGTCTCACTGTAAACACTAATTTGCCTAACGTTCGTTAACACTACTATTTTATACTACCATAAACATCGTGTGCTGTGCTGTGCTGATGTGCTGATGTAATCCTTTTTTTAACGCACGGTTTTGTAACCAAAAACATATAACGGCACTTTTTGGCTGGCCAACGGCTCATTCATTTGACACGGGCTTGTGGACACCGCCTATCGCCGAATAATCGTATCAAAACTGTGACTGTGAACGTGACTGTGATCGTAATTATAATTGTGACACAATGTTGTTGATGGCCACACCGCTGCTAACATTTTCATTTGCTGACCTTGACGCTTTTACTGAACCCAGTTGTACACTTCAATGTAGAGCTCAAGAAGCGTCCGCAGTCCTGGGCCACAACGCCGGAGGTTGATGAACCGACGTCTTCCTCATCTTCAGTGGCAACGAAGACATCGACGTCGTCTTCACGTCCTCTCGACGATCACAATGTGGCAGTCACCCTGAAGCTACCTGTGCCGCCGAGACGACACACAACCGCCTTGGACATCAATGAGGTAAGACATGATGATTATTATGATGAAAAAGACCATGCAACTCATTCTCTTTTGTTCAGGTGGAAGAAAAGCTCACGCATGGCCGAGTCACATCCTCCCCCAGTAAAACTTCAAGTATTCCAGATGAGTTAGTCATCCTATCGACAGACAGTCTTGCCGAACGTGTGCGCAAAATGAATCTGCTTAAAAAACAGCGTAGCCTTAACTCGAGGGAAAACAGCCGGGAACGCTCCATGCCACGCAAAGATGAGTATGTAACCACGGGAACAAAAGACAACTCCAAGACATAACACAATTAACTTTGCAGCGAGAGTGAGTCTACATTATCAGTGCCAGATCGACCAGAGAGAAGTAAATCTGCTACTTCGCTTAACCAGATGACAGAACTCAAACGTGCCTCTTTGCCACCCAAGAAAGTGGCAGCTGTGGCAACAACAGCCAATGCAACAACAACCGCAATAACAACAGCAACAACAACAGCAACACCAACAGTTAAGCCTGCTACTACAGTCACAGCCCCGAGTCCCACAGAAGTAAAGGTGTCGTCAGGCAGCTTTAGTTCCAGTTCGAGCAGCTTGCGTCGCAAGGAAACGGAAAGCAGCAATGGCAAAGATATTAAAAGACAAACTGTACCTGCCGCAACGCCAACAACAACAACAACGCCAACAACAACTACAACGGCAACATCAGGTGCCACTGCTCTGAAGGAACAAATGGCAGCACTGCGATCCGATCTCGAAGCAATGAAGGCACGAGCAGAGCGCGCCGAACGTGAGAAAAGCGATATATTGCTCCGTAGATTGGCGTCAATGGACACGGCCTCAAATCGTACGGCTGCCTCGGAGGCGTTGAATCTTCAACAGAAGCTCAACGACATGAAGGAGCAGCTGGATCGAGTAACGGAAGACAAGCGTAAGCTAAATCAGCGCATGAAAGAGCTGGAACACAAGGACAGCACGTCCGAGTTGAAGCGCAAGCTGCAGGCGGCCGAACAGATCTGTGAGGAGCTCATGGAGGAGAATCAATCGGCCAAAAAGGAAATAATCAATTTGCAAGCGGAAATGGATGAGGTGCAGGACACGTTTCGCGACGACGAGGTCAAGGCCAAAACGAGTCTGCAAAAGGATCTCGAAAAGTCAACCAAAAACTGTCGCATTCTCAGCTTTAAGCTCAAGAAAACTGAACGAAAAATCGAAACGCTTGAGCTGGAAAGGCAAAGCTCCTACAATGCCGAGCTGTGTGCCAAGGTCAAGAAGTTGGAGGAGGAACTGCGTTTCTCCAGTGAATTAACCCGCAAGCTACAGGTAAGCTTAATACCTATAGCTGTAAGTAAATAAACAATTTAATGCCACTTATCTTCTAGACTGAAGCCGAAGAGCTGCGTAATCCCGGCAAAAAGAAGGCGCCCATGTTGGGCGTTTTGGGTAAGTCCACATCGGCGGATGCCAAAATAACAAGGGAGTCTTTGACGCGAGGTGGCTCTCAAGAAGATCCCCAGCACTTGCAGCGCGAACTAAAGGACTCCATTGAGCGCGAGACGGATTTGAAGGATCAACTGAAATTTGCCGAAGAGGAGGTAAGCTACAACACAAAGCAACATATAAAAATGATTAATGACTTGCCAACCTTTATGAAAAGTGCCGTCAGCTCAAGGCTAGGGCAACTAGAAATCGCTCACAACTTAATCGTGGCACCCAAACGGGTGATATGCTGGCGATTCCATTAGCATTTCCGCGTGCCACACAAACGCCGCAAATAGCTCAAAAAGATGCTGCCACAAATACGATGTCAACGCCCGAGACCTTTACTATGCAGACACAAACTCAAGTGGTTCAATCCTGCGACACTGACGCACAAACCCATGTCGTCGAATTCTACGACAATGCCACACAAACTAACTTTGAACTAAGTGCAAGAAATATTTCCGTTGAACGTGAAGCTTCACCATTTGCGTCGATCTTTGCTCCCACAACTTCTACACGGGTGGTCAATTCCACCTCGTTGCTCTTTCCCAGCGCCATGTCCCATGTGCTCTTGGCTGGCGCCAGTGCAGGTATCTAGCAGTAACTCTTTTCGCAAAAGATCACACCAGCAAATGTCCACAGGTTTAGTCAATAGAAGCGTTAGAAAAATAGAAAAAGTAAAGTCGACAGAGATTTTTTAAATTTCATTAAAAGGAAGAGACAATGTCTTCTGTTTTACACACTTACCTTTTAAATTGAGCTAGTCTTTCTTCTGTCATGGTCTTTGCTGGTTTGGGTCAATATCTTCATGTAGTGCAGTTACTTTGTTTTTAATACTTGTCTTTATGTGTAAAAATGTTTTTTTTTTTCTTGTTTTCTTGTTCTTTCATTTAATGATAACCCAGTAGATATTGTCCAGCAGCTTTACTTTGGCACAGTTTTTATCCTCGAATACGAAATTGACAAATTGACAACAGAAATTGTTTATTACATGAATCAAATGTGTCTTTTACATTTCAGGCTGAACATTTGAGGAAAAAGGTGACTCGTTTCGAGGATGAAAATGAGTCTTTGATGATGCAGTTGAAAAAAATGGCAACGCGCTCAAGAAGTACGATCAAAATTTGTTCTGAAAGTAAACTCTTGAAAAAAAAAAACTATACAATTCGAGAGAAATACTTAAACTTAAAACTGACCCATTGTTTGACCATTTACTAATATTTAAAGATCTAAAAAGCATGATATAATTTACATTGGATGAGGAGTAAAATTTTGTGAAGAAGAATGTTCAAGGGGCATTTTGAAGTAGTAAAGTCATTTATGCAAACGATCACTCTCCACATATAACATTTTTTTATTCTAACTAACGTTATTTTTCATGCGCCTATTAATTAAAGGAATTCCATAGTAATTTGCCATTTTTTGCGGCTGCTCATTAATTGTGACTAATCAAATAGAATTGCCACTTAATATTTGTACTCAAAATTAAGCATGCCATTAAAAAACATCATGATTTGTATTCAGAAACATTTTGCTAATATCTTCAATTTTTATTAGCTCGCAAATTGAGTCCTGCACCACATCAACATCGACTGGCACCCGAGGTGCACGCGGATCGTGACGAAGGCATCTCCGATGAAGATGATCCCGCCGAATTGCGAATACTACTCGAACTGAACGAGCAAGAGGCGTCAATACTGCGTCTGAAGGTTGAGGAACTGGAGAAGGAGAATACCGAGTCAAAGAAGTATGTGCGTGAATTGCAAGCGAAAGTGCGCCAGGAGAACGGCAATGGCAGCAAGGGTTCTCTGCTAAGTTTTAGCAGTTCCTCCAGCGTTGCCGAGAAAAAGCTAAAGACCCTCAACGATGAGTTGACCCAGCTACGCAAAAACTTGCAGGAAAAGGAGCTAAACATGGACACAATGCGAACACAGATCGCCAAACTGGCGACCCTGGAGAGCGAGAACGATAAATTGGCAAAGGAAAATAAACGACTGCAGCTGCAAACGCTACGTAGAGCAAGCTCCACCGAAAGGAATGGCGAAGCTGAGTTGCCCAAGCTAAAGGAATCGCTGGCGCAGGCACAAAAGGATCGAGATGAACTCACTGCACGGGTCAAGCGCATGCAAGTGGAGGCAGAGGGTAAATTGCCAGCAAGAACGCCCAAGCGGGTTAACGATCTGACGCCCAAGAGTCATTTAAAGAAGTGGGTGGAGGAGCTGGAGGATGAGATCAGTGAAATGCGTGTGCAGCTGGGCAGCAGTGGTGTCAATCAACTCAAGGGGCTACAAACTATAAAGGACAACCTGGAAGAGGAGCTGCAAAAATGTAAGCAAAAGCTATCATTAGCCGAGGGAGATGTGCAACGTTTGAAGTTGCTCAGCGGAACCAGCAGCAAGACCAAGGAGCTGGAGCAGAAACTAAAGGCAAGCGATGAGGAGGCCAAGAAACTCAACAGCAAACTTAAAGACGTAGAGGACAAGCTGAAGAAACAGGAAAGTCAGCTGAAACAAAGCGAGACAAGCAAATCAACGCTGGAGTCTCAAAGCAAGCGAGATAAGGAAAAATTCACTAGCTTAGAGAAAGACTTTGAGAAACAAAGCAAAGAGCGGGAAAAACTTGAATCGAAGATCATACAATTAGATAGCGATCTCCTCAGTAGCAAGAAGTCCGCGGATAAAACAAAAACCTCCCTCGAGAAGGACATAAAGGAACTTAAGGCCAAGGCCAGTAAATCAGACACAAAACAAATGCAAGAGCTCAAGAAACACCTAGAGGATGCGCAAGTAGCATTCACCAACGAACAGAAACGCTACGAGGAATTGAACACTCACTGGGAGAAGCTGTCTGAAGAAACAATCCTAATGCGCGCCCAGCTAACAACAGAGAAACAAGCTCTAGAATCCGAACTGAATGCCAGCAGATATAAGCTGGCGGATATGGACACCATACGCATTGAGCGGACCGATATGGCCCGTAAGCTGAACGAGGCACAAAAGAAGATTAAGGACCTAGAGGTGAAGACTTTAAAGACTGGCGGCAACACTGAACACGAACGCAACATGCTGAAGAACAAGCTGGCAGAGAAGGAACACGAATATGAGCGATTGCGTCGCGAGAATGAAATGAATATCGATTTAGTGTTCCAGCTGCGCAAGGATAACGATGACTTAAACAGCAAGTTGAGCGATTTCAATCGCATCGAACAGGCGCAATCTTCTTTGAATGGACATGGTGCGAGACGCGAGGCTGAGATCAAGGAGCTGAAGACACAGTGAGTAGCAAAGTTATCAGGAGTTGTAAAGTAACTTTTTTGTTCAACTTTTCTCATCTCCATAGATTGCAAGCTTCTGAACTGCAGCTCAAATCTGAAGTAGCCTCAACGCGTCTGCGCTATGAGCAGCAAGTAAAGAATCTCAGTGGAGAACTCACATCCATGCAGGTACGAACACAGACATGTTATATAAGTTATATAAATTGTACATTATCGTATTATTACCTTTAAGCGCCAATGTGAACGCTTCAAGAAAGATAGAGATGCCTTCAAACAGATGGTAGAGGTGGCACAGAAAAAGATTGCCGAACTTAAGGCTAACAATACGGGACGACAGAGTAGAAGCTCAATGCACAGCAGTGATGATGATGATAAGAGCAAGATTGCATATCTGGAGCAACAGGTACGCAGCTACTTATTAGCATTCGAATAAAATAATACTTTCCTCATCTTTCTCTGTTCAGATTGGTCACCTTGAGGATCAGCTAGTCGAATCCCGGCTGGAGTCTAGTAAAGTCAAGACCGAACTTGTTTCCGAGCGCAGTGCGAATGAAATTAAAATATCTGAGATGCAGTCGAAACTGAATGAATTCGAGGAGGAACGTGTCATTGGATCGGGCAGCACGAAGCTACCAGGCATGAAGACCAAACTGGAGCTGTCCTGGCAAAAGGAGCGTGAGGATCAGCAACGCTTGCTGCAGGAGACATCTACCTTGGCTCGTGATCTACGGCAAACCCTCTTCGAGGTAGAACGGGAACGTGACAAAGAGCGACTTGAATCCAAACGGAAACTGGATCAAACCAAGCGCGCAACAGAGGAGGAAATGGAGGAGGGACGCAAAAAGATTGCTGAACTCCAATGCGATCTCTTGGAGCTGCGAGATGTTCACGCCAAGTTGCGCACCTCCAACGAGAAGCTGCGGCGAGAGGTGAGTTAAACAAAATCGAATGAACTTTTTTATGCAAGCCTTACGCTTTATTTCCAGCGTGAACGCTATGAAAAGGAGCTCATTAAACGGCGCATGGAACAGGATGGTGGTGAGCGCAAGGTAGGTGCACTGCTGCAGACTGTCGATGAGCTGGTGAAGATTGCGCCAGATCTTAAAATAGTTGGTGGCGGCTCTGGTCGCAGTTCATCCTACGGAGACAATAAACTACGACCGGAGCAGACAAATGTGCGACGCAGTCGAAGTCCATCGCCAGTGTTGAGTAGTGCACAAATCACCAATGTGTTGGCTAGACTGGCCGAAGCGTCCGAGGAGCTGCGCAAGTTCCAGCGGGTCAACGAGGACGAACAGGAGCGCAGTCGCATGCGGCGTAGCAATCTGCGACGGGCTGCCTCACAGGAGAATGATCCGCATGGCAGCCAGAGCTCAGTGGCCAGTGGAGCTGGTTCACAGCGTGGCGGACGTTTGTCTCGCAACTCGACCAACAATGGCAGTACGATACGCAAGAGTCTCTCACTGGATCACTCCATACAACGGGATCAGGTAAGTGGGTAAACCTGTTAGCAGAAACTCCAATTAAACTCCGCTGTCCCACAGAACATTTGGCGTCAGGATGATGGTAGCGTTTCGTCCATGCAATCCATTGACTCGGAGCTGGGCGGAATGGTGCGTGACTCCAGTTTGGATTCGCGTCTAGACTCCCGCCTATCCGGCGGCTCCACACAGAGCGACTTGCCACGCGGTCCGCGCAAAAAGAAGAAGGGTCTCATGGGCAAACTACGCAGCCTGACCAAAAGCAGTCGCAATTCCGAGAGTGAAATATCGGTGAGTGTGCTGCAATATATATAAGACTCTTAAACAATAATTTCCTCATTGTAGATTCAAGGATCTGATTCAGACATAAGTGTAGCGAGCGATATGAGATCTAGCAAAAAGGATCTTCGTGGACGCTTGTCCGGCATGTTCAAACGAGCTGGCTCCAATTCACGCAGTGAGAGCACAGAGCGAGCTAGTTCTGAACAAAGACCAGTTGCTGTTACAGTCGTAGGGCATCCGGATGGACCACAACCACGCGAACCACCGCCAGCCAACTCATTCACACCCAAGCCTATACGTTCGGTAAGTGGGTGATATTCCATTTAATGTCTGTCATACTCATAATCAGTCTTTATTCGTTCGTAGATACCAAAACCGCCAACTGGCACACCCACCACACCGGTTACAAGACGGCGTCAAGCCAAGTAGTCAACAATGTTTTTAAGGATCATCATCATAATTAGTATACTTCATACACATCGTAGTTTGATTTGCATTCAAGCATCAGTTACTCGCTTAGATCGCTCGTCTGCGCATTTTTTTATCTTACCAACTGCCCTGGAATTGGAGCTTTATCATCGTTTTCATCTTACATGATAATTTATTTTGACCTGTGCAAGTGTTTTACTTTTTTTTTCGTCGCGCTTTTCGAATTTTTAAAATAAACATGTACATCTTTTTATTCCGCTTGTTTGACTTCATTTAGCTCTAGATTCAAAAGTGTGAATTATTTATTTAAGATTGGATGTTTATTTTGCTATCGAAACTTACATGTTTATACAAAAGACCAGTTGTAAGTAAAAATATTGCTAGATGCACGACTAAATCAGAGCAGCTTGTGCTTTTGGGTGGAGCTTCTACTCGTGCAATGAAGTAAACAACAGAGCTCGAGTATATAAACAAAAATAATTCCAACATCTTCTAGAAATTTTTGATTTTAATTTGATTTTGATTGTCAAGCCAAAGAATCTTTAATAGATTTGAAAAACTTTAAGCATATTTAGTACATTTCACACTCGTTCAACTTCAACGGCTGGAAAACTGTTAAGCCTCGCAAAGAAACAGGAGATGTGACAACTGAGGAGCAACTTTATAAGGGGCAAGGATAAGCCAACTGCAGCAAAGGTTCCGAAATGAAGCCGGCTTTCAGCGTACGTGTCAGCGCATTGGCAACGCCACAAAACCAGTAACTAGAAATCCCACGAGCGCCGGGGTTAAACGTTCAAAGTTCGGCAATTGGAAAACTGTCATCAAGTGATGTTCGGTGTTCAACATGGCTTTTTGTTCAAATCTCATTCTCATCGGCTGACATTGAGTTGGGGAATCCAGTGTGTAATTGACATTTAATTAACGCCTAGTCAGCGCAACTCAACTCATCAAAAGGACGCTGAAACAAGCCGCTTATCATATTGACAACTTATACAAATTTTCCATGTGCACTTAGTTTTAGTTGTATCTTTGTTGCAGGAGTTATATGTTATATTTTTTCTCTTTTCTATCACAAAGGTTGATAGAAAAACAATCTGCAATTTATATCGATTGCTTAAGGCGTGCTGCATCCAAACATGTTGTTGGCTCTTGCTCCTGTTGCAAAGTGTGTGCAACTCATAACCACAATAACAACAGAAGCAGAAGCCGAGACAGCAGCAGGGGAAGCAGCAGAAGAGTTTCTCTCTGTGGCCAAAAGGAAAGAAGAGAGAAAAAATAAATGCAAGCAATATTTCAAAAGCGGAAATGTTTTGCCAGAATTGAAACGGAAGGACCACAGCCAGGACCAGTTGGCCATTACTCTTTGCCAATATTGCAACGACTGTGTATCTTTGCACATGGATTTGTTACAATCAAACTCGATATTCAATTTAATGTTGCAATTAGTAAATAATGTTTACACTAAGCAGTATATGTTGATAAATATTGAAGAAACCATTATAAATACTACAGTTGGCCAAAAAAGCAATTGAAATGGAAAACCACAAATCAAATTAAGTGCAAATTACTTTAGCATATGCAAGACAAAAGCAAATATAAGCATATATCAAAGGATATTTGAAAAACCAACAAATTTATTTTAAATGGCAAACACAAAATTTGCAAATAACTGCAAATTTGTTCAATTTCCTTTGTCGACTTGTTAACTGAAGGAGTCGCAAAATGGGACTTTAATGGAATATTAAATGTGTGCGCATCCCCAAGAATTATATGAGCATCTAGTAACTGCCAACGAGTATTGGTATTCAAACGCGGAAGCATCAAAACGTGGCCAACAGCACGAACCGGAAACGGATGCCAATGCACAGCCTGAGAATATTTGTTTGGCAAAACCGTTGGGCGAATTGTGCATCAGATTGCTCGTTAATATTTACGAACAACGAACATATCGAAATTTGCGGAAATGTATTTGTTGATTGAATTATCATCATGTGTATATTTATCAATGTTGTTGTTAAACCTAACACAACAAGTTGCTGAATAAAAGTTTTTATAAAAATTGCATTCTTTTATTGCTGTAATGAATTGAAAATCACGCCAAATTGGGACGTAGATGCATTATGAAAAATGCTCCATCTCGTGGCACAGGAAGTTTATTTAAAAAGGCACCATTATCGCTTGTATTTTTGTATAATTCCTGAACATTCTTCTTGTGGGTTACAACAGGTGGCTGTAATGAAAAACCTTTTAACTTTATCTAAATTGTTTGTACGCTAGTTAACTTACGATTTCATCTCTAAATGCTGCCAAGCGATTAGCTGATGGCGGAAAATTAAATGGCGCCTTTTGAAATGCTTTGCATAAATTACATTGTAGTAGATATGACAAGATATAGTTACGAGCCAGAGCTTCATTTAGATTGTTTGGCTTCGCTTTCAGTGTGGTTAACCACTTCGAGGCCACGGTCTTATCCGGTATAGCTATAAGGCAAAGTGTATTTTCCAATCGCGCAATATCACGCTCAAACTTTCGATTCAAATGTTTCATTTTGCGCCGAAGTGCAGAACCCTCCTGCCGGGCATAGTAAGTGCAACGAGCTGCTCTTATCCGATCCTGGTGTGTCTTTTCTGCGATTGACCTTTCTGTGTCTTTGATGTGTTCGAGATTATGCAATTTTCCATCGCAAACACCGTTGGATGAGATCATGACTTTATATAAATTATACCAAAATGTTTCCATATAAAAACTTGCAATACAATCTGTTGTTTGAAATTAATTTTTAAAAATGTATTCGTTAGGAAAACTAGATGCGACAAAGTTTGAAATTCCTTTACTTTCATCTTACGTTCTATATTCAATATGAAAGTACACAAAAGTTGTTGGCCAGCAAGAAACAAAAACCGGCAAATATGTAGTTTTGTATTGCAAAAGGCAAAAGTTTCTTTGCAGTCAATAACACATGCACAAACTACAGCATTGATTAAATTAAATGTGTGCAAAATAAATTGTAAAGTTCAGGTGAACAAATCGACAGCTGCTAGAAGAATAAAAACTTTGCCAAAGCTTTTGAGTTTCGGTCACAAGGTAATCAAGTTGAACTTTTTGGTTGTGTTAACATTCAAAATATGTGTAAAGGTGTCAAATAAATTACGAGGCAACATGCACGTGCTCTACTGATTAAGCTTCAATTGATTTGTTAAGATATGAAATTGAATTTTTTCACATATGTTGAGCTTAGAACACAATGTGCCAGCTAACTTTAGGGTTTGGACCAGCTAAAATCGACTTAAGCTCTATAAATATGTAATAACCAAGCCTAAAAATAACTCTGATTGTTGGGTTGAGTGTCAACACAATCAGCATAATAACTGAGGCTCGCTATATGCCCCAAAGCTGCAATAAAAGTGGATTAAATGCAAACATGTGCGAGGTTGTGTTTTGAGTGTCATTTGGGCTGAAGTTGCTGTACGAGTGCTTATAAGCTACACACACACATGCACAGCCTTCGTACAGCCGATGATCCGATTGCTCTCACACGCATTGATCCCTTGGAATGTCAAAGTGCCAAAGGCTATGGCTATGCCCATTGGAAATAACAACAAAAGCTTGTGCCAAAGCCAAAGCCAAAGTCAATGCCTAATGACTTTGGTTACATGCTAAATTAGGGCCGTTACAAATGACAGCCGGGCTCAAAGTCAAGTTGTATTTGGGTTCGTTGGTTGAAGTGGACATATATTTTACTATAACTATTGTATGGCCCAACCCTTCGACAGAAAACTAATCCAACATAGTATTTGTGGCGAAATCTGTTCACGGCCCAATGTGAAACATTCCTTTTGTATTCGTGTCCTGATTAAATGTGCTTAAGTTAAATTATTTAAATGTAATTTGCTGGACATTTTTGAATGAATTTCAAAGTGTGTTTAAAATCTGGAATGCTAAATATGTAATATAGCTAGTTAAGAGCTTAAAAGTCAACAAATTGGATTTGAACATGCTGAGACAAACCAAACTCCTGTTGGTGATAAAATGTAAGATTTAATTTATTCCAGTATGATGTGTTAATGCTAAAATGTGTGCGCTTCAATTATGGTTCATAATTTAATTCTTAGACCACAATCTCATGCCAGCTTTAAATTATCAACATTCGTTTACTGACAAACACCAAAGTGATAGTGTAGCACGCCACAAAATTGTATGTTTATCTGGCAACATCGAAATGCGCAATGATGCTTCAACATTATATGACTTTGTCCAAGGCAATTTTGTGGTTGCGGATATTGGCTTATTTGCCCTTTCATTAAAAAACAAACTCAATGTGCTTTGTGCCACAGCACACTTGCCACAGTCCGTACTTATAAGCTTTTTCTTAGTCATTTCGAAGTCAGGAAATGACAGCAGGTCATGAAATTCAATGAAGCTCAAGAATCAGTGATGCCAAAGTCGATTCGCACAGACAGTAAACTGCATCCCTGCATCATGGCCATATCAAATTAATTTCAATTGCTAGCTTCGTTCGAATCACATGCGAGAGAGAAAAAAAGAAAAACTCATAACTGTCATTGTTATTGCATGGCCTGGTTCGGTTCTGGTTCTGGTGCTGGTTCTGGTGCTGGTTTGGTCATATTGTTGACTTCAATGAGGCGTAGGCTGCGCCCGATAATATCCAAGCTGCAAGCATAAAAACAACTGTAAAAAACTTACCCTAACTGTGTTCGTTTTGTTGCTGGTCTATTTGACCATTTATCAGCCAGTGTCAAGTTGTTGAATGGGACAGTTGGCTGTTGAATGCAATTTACAGCGAAACAATGACATTCTTTTTACCATTTTTTTCGTTCGTTTGCGTTGCTTTAATGAATGCAATGCTTTAGAGTTGACTTTTTATTTGGTTGCACAGTTCGTGAATCAGTTGATGTAGAGAAACTTTGGAGTTAGACGTAATTCATACACGATATCTATAAGTTGAGTGTTAAGTGAAAGTGCTTTGAAATTGGCAGAAGTGAATGCTACTCAGCAATTACACAAAAGGTTCAAACAAAATTGGCAAAGGCTAAAAACATTATTGAATGGCTTTCAATTCTCGCTTTGCACAGGGATTAGAAATCAATTTTCTTGTGTGTTTAACACAACATGGCTAAGCCCACCCAGCTCGGGGCAGTTAAACAGTATAAACTGAAAACTGAAAGTTGAATCCTAGCAACGTTTTGTTTCTTTGCTTTTCTATGGTTTTAATTAGAAATGGAAAGTTTTTTCATTGACTGCATTTGGCCAAGTTCTTGAAATCACAGCTTAATTGCCAATAAATTAAAAGGAGCCAACCTTTTTAAACGCTTCACTTGATTGTAAACGAAAATTGGCCACAAAGGTTGCCCCCAGTTACTAATTGGGTAGTGCTAGTTAAAGTTTAATTATTTTTACTTCAATTTCTAGGTCTTATATAATAAATTTAGTTTCTTTTCTCTCTTTTACTGAACAATATTGATTTTCACATAAATTTCAATTTAAAAATGTCGAAAAAAGCAGTAAAAGTCCCCAAGCTATCATTTATTATAACCAATAAAGGTCAACATGGAAAAAAACGCAACGTTTACCAACACATGTAATTTGTTTACACATCATACTTTTTTGCTGTTGTTGTACACTTAAAATGTATGCGTCTGATTTTTTCTTTGATACTGTTTGTGATTTTTGCATTGTGCAACATGTGCGGTTTATGTGTATGGGCCAACAAACATGGTTTTAATAGTTATGTGCTGACTTTTAAATTGGTTTTAAAGTAAACAGATATTCGATTGACATTTTAATTGAGCTTTAACCTTAACAATATTAAACCAGATAAGCCAAATTATTATCTATACTTTTATTAAACAATTTCATAAATCAACTGCATTTAAGCAATCATAATTGGGTGTTCAACTAGACTAATCCATTTGGAGATAATTACTTGACTTGCTTGCCGTAGGATAGTTAGCAGCACTTAGCAACATTAACTACTTATAACGACTCAATAATAATGCCTAAATGTGCCGCAACTGATTTTAAGCTCACTTAAGGCACTATGTGTGTACATCTTGATGATTGATGAGCAACAAGCAAGATATTGATTTATATATATATATTTAATTTATTTATCGACCTTTTGATGCAACTTATGCGTTAAATTGAAAAGTGCATGCGTTTGCCTTTTGGCTATATAGTATGTGTATATTTATATATATTTAACGTGCCGCATAAATTGCATTAAGCCATTTTATGTAATTGACTTTCACTATTGAATCTGCAACCTATAATGAGTATAATTATCAACAAGGCAGGACATGCAAACATTTATCCATATATTTCGTTCAAAGTGTCAATATAATTTACAACGTTGGAAATTTTATGTGAATTTATTACTGCGCCAAAGTAAATATATATATATTTTTTAATGTACTCATTACGAGCGTGTATTGAAAAGAAAATGAATTTTTTTTAAATACATTAATAAATAATTAATAAAATGTAAATATAATTGAAAATTTGTTTGGAATTTTTTGGAGATAAATAATACCAAAACAAACATAAAATGTTATTGTTTGAAGTTTTAAATAATTGGTAAATTTCAGGATGTGCTCGAAATATGTTTGGAATTGCAAATCGCGAAAGTTTCAAACAAAAGTATAGAAAAATAATTATAACAATATTTCACGGGCTTAAATCTAGTTTTAAATGCAATTTAAATACACGAGAAGACAATTGAACGGCACGAGAGCAAAAAAAAAGCCCAAAAAAAGAAAAGTTACAAAAAAAAGAACCAAATGTTAAATGGCTGTTAAAGCCAGGATTTACATTGCCCTTTCCAACGTGGCATCCTCGCAACTGCAATTGGATTAATTAAATATTTCAATGTATTTTATTCTTTGTTTTTGCATGCAAATTTATTGGATTTTGTTGCTCCCACACGAAGAACGTGAAAAGAATTTACTTTTTCAAATGGCAATTTGCATTAATTTGTTCCACAATTCAACTAACGAAACGGAAATGAATATAGTTAAATAATTCATAATCTAACAATCAAAAAAGCACAAAACAAAATAAGTACTATTTTTCACTTTTTTTCTTAGTTTAATCCATGCGCACTTTAAAATTAGTTTTAAATTGCATTTAATTCTTAGTTTTATTCAAATTTTTGCTACTAAAAAATAAGGTTAGCTTAGCTAATAAGCGAACTATCAAAACTTGATGAAGAAGCAAGAAAAAAAAAACTTTAAAACATTTTTGAGCATCAAACCAACTACGACAGAACTTTGATCTCAATTTAAACTAAAATTTCTCATCGTCAATAATTTTATAATTGTTTTGCCATTTTATTTAAACTTTGAGAACAATTTTACTTGAGAGTCTTCAGTTAGCTTCGTTCAGAAACTTTTATGTGAAATGGTTTCCGACAGGTTTCAGTGATACCTAATTGGATTTAATTCACAAAAAAAAATGTAATAATTATGAGCTTTGCACTTTTTTTAACCACTGAGTGCAAGCTAATGTAATGCAAATTAAATGATTAAAGGAATGGTTTTTTTTTTAAGCATTTGTGCACTTGGTATTCTTAATTCTCTGACTAATTATAAAAACTTTTCGTCTGCCATTTACTTTTGCGCAAAAAGCTCATTAAAATCAGCCAAGATTCTGTTGACTTGCCCTGCAACTTTTGCACCTTCTGTGATGTGCACTTAGAAGCACTGACAAATGCCACGTGACTTGATCCGCACAGAGAGAGGCAGAGAGACAGAGACAGAGAGAGAGACAGAGAGAGTTGTTGGTTGCCAGTCCAACTAACTAAAGTTTGCACTTTGATGTCTTACGAGCAGGGCACAGCTGTGGAACACATTCTGTGCGATAGTTTTTTTGATGACAAATTTACTGGGTCAGGGCTATAAAAGAGTACTTTGAATGTGAACAATGTCAACGGAGGAGTTGAATGCTTAACAACTTTGTTGTAATAAAGGCAAATTCATCAAAATTCAATTACATCATTCGCTCGCCCGTAAAAGTATGCAACATTTTTCTTACAACTGAAATTTACATTTTTAAAAGTTTTTTTTTGTCTTTTAGAGCTTTTGCTAGGGGACAGCAATCAAGTGATGTCGACTTTACGACTTTTGGCTTCCTGCATTTTCTTTTTCCAGTTTTCCTGACCCTCTCCTATTAAGATCGCTTTAACCTGACACTATGTGTATTGACTCTGTGTGCTCTATTTAGTAAGCCACAACAACTTGCAGCATTTTAATTCACAGCACGTAGCTCCCTTTTGGGGCACGTGACAGTGTGGTTGGTCAGCTTTTGTGTTTGTCTTGGCATCGTTGCCGCACTTGAGTGGCAACGAAACAAACGCCATTTAACAATATATTTTGTGGTAAGCACGAAATGAAAAGTTAAAAGTTTTAATTTTTTTTAGGAAGAAGCAAGTTGCAAGTCATTTTTGAGTGCATCATTTTGTATGACAAAGTGTAATTAAAAGTCGACTCACTTCGATTAAAAAGTTTTCCATAGATTTTAATCGAAATTTGGCTAATATGCAATTTTGTTTCATGTTTTTTGTGTATAAAATGCAACACAACATAAAATATGTAAAACAAAAGAAGTTCTCTTGTTATAACAATCACATCAGCTTGCGTTACAAATTTCTGAATTATGTGCATTTTTTTTAAATGTTTTTTTATGCATGTCTTGATTGATTTATAATCCTTGTTTGCCACAGCTTGGCCAAAAAAACGTAGTCAAACACATTTACAAGAAATTGTGTGAAACGTCTTGTGGCAGGCAGCCGTCTTGCGCCTGGTTTTGGTTACTTCTTCTTTGGCTGTCGATTTTTTGAGCATGCCTTGCCGGAAATTGCTTGAAACTGCAACAGCGGCAGAAGCAGAATCAGAAGCAGCAGCAAGAATCATTAATTTATTGCAAAATTCGACAAAGACTGTTACAAAAAAAATGAAAAAAGTGAATGGAGAGAAGGATCTTGAACACATTCAGCAAAGGTTTCTCTCTAGCCATTAGCATTAATATTTCAATGAATTGGAATGCGCCAGGATTTTTGGATTCGATGTGCGCGCGTGTGTGTGTGTCTGTGTGTGTGCAACTTTTGAGCTATGCTGCTGAGAGGCATAACAAGAGAAAATTCAGTACTTGTCAGCTGGTGCCAGATTTACGTGGATAAAAAAAGGCAGCAGAACAAAAAACTAAACGAAGCAAACTCCAAGCACTAATTTTTCGCCTGGGCGTTTTTCATAAACAAGTTTTTCACACACACAACCACACACACACAAAACACCCACACACATGGGGAACACTGTTTGAAACTGGGTGCTGGTTATAAATTTACATGCAGAATCAGGGAAAAGGCACGGCTGTTGTTCAGAATTGTCGACTATGGAGCACCCAAATGTGCGACTTATTGTTGCTGTAATTGTTGTTTCTACGAGTTGTGTAGTTGTCGTTGTAGTTGTAGTGTGTTGAAAACTTTTCCCTGAATTTATTATGAGCTGCCACTGTAGTAGTAGTAGTTGTTATTGTTGTTCTAGTTGTAGTTTGCAACTGGATAAATAATTGTTATTAATTTATAAAACTGTGGCCCGACAACTGGCAACAATTGAAATATGAGTATGTTATTCTTTCCCCTTTCTCTCTCTCTCTCTCTCTCCCTCTCTCTCTCTCTCTCTCTCTCAGTTGCAGCTGTTTTTTTTTCAAAACATATTTTATGCAGTTTCATGTAGCCTAAAATTGTAGTAGTACTATGGCACTATTCAGGTCAGGCTTTCGTTGATTAGCATTCGCCAGCTGTTTGGCCAATTCATCCATTCATTATTCGGCATTGCTTTTGCATAAAACTTGATTTACACACAATATCCTATGGTCCAAATGAAGAATGACATTAACCAATTTACATTGTGCACTTTTCCCTTAGCTCAAATTGACTTTGCTTCAAAAAGGAAGTCACAGCAGAAGGTAAAAAGGATTTACAGTACAGAGAGATTTTTAACCCTACGCATGAATACATTTCGTATACTTGATTATCTATGGTTGTTGTTTATTCAGATTGCTTTCTGTTTGACAGCCATTGCTTGCCTTTAATGAATAAATTAGTTGCGAAAACAAGATTTTAATGCTATTTGCAACTTTTTTTTCCATTTCACACTTGGATAAAGCAAACACATATGTGTTGTTTTTGTTTTTTCTTTTTTGTAATAGAGAAACAGAAAACAAGATTTTAAAGTGCAGCTCTCCTCTTGAGTTGGCAAACATGTTCAGGCTGAGTGCGTGACATTATCTGGCTCTTAACCTGAAACGTTAGTAAAAAAGAGTGGCAAGAAAATACGCAACATGCTCTATGGTTAAATGGGTAAGAAAAAACAAATTTAATGAATTTTTCTTAAGCTAAGATTTAAGCAAAGCAAAGTTAAACATTTTGATTTAGTTGATAGTATTATTTGTATGGAAAATTAATAGTTAAACTTCTCGCCTTAAGCTTGCTGAAATTATTTCAAAATGTTCATAAAAACAAACAGTTTTTTTCTTTTTAAGTTTTCATTAGATTGTCAAAAGGTGTAAATTATATAAGTAAAATGACAAATAACACTTTCGTTAAGGTTTTTATGCCGTTTGTAACTCGGATCGTTGTAAAATAAATGTGCGCATTAAAACCAACATTTTTGCTTTGGCTGTTTTCGGTATGTTGAATTTTTGCATTGTTCATTCTCTGCTGTTATTATTAGCTGCTTGTGCGTCAGATGACAGTCGTTGTACTAATTGAAAATATGTTTTTAAAACCAACAATACACACACACACAAACACACACAACAAAATTGAAACTTAAAACTCACTGACCGAAAAACCGTACAACAGATTCATTACACAAAGAGCATGTCGTATTAATAACCAGTGGTGTCTGTGCCGTGTCGAGCTTGGGCGTATCATCCGTACTAATTAAACCACATTCCATTCAACAGCCACCGAATCAGAGCAAGTGGTGCGCGTTTAAAGAAAGCACACAATGTGGTGAGTATCTTTGTAAAAAGTCAAACAGAATAAATATTACAAACATTTACTGTTAAGAGCCCAAAAATTAAAGTACTTTCGTTTAAAAATATTTATTTTTAATACTATAATAATTATCATTAAATAAATATATTACATATGCAAATAAAATACTACAGGGTATTATTAAGTCGTAAATATGCGTTAAGCTCCTTAACTCTATCCAAAGTAAACAAGTTTAAAAATCGAGGCAAAGAAGAAAATCTAACGCAAAGTGCAGTTCTGGCCACAAATCAATGGGTCAACAGTGATTTAAGGATCTTAGCCAACAGCTCGCATTTTGGTTAAAACGACTAAAAGTACAAGTTACTTAGGCGCCTCCGAAACTAAACTTGCAACATGATATGTTGACAGATTTGAGTGGCACGTGTGCATATACTAAAGTAAACATGAACATCTGTGTGCATGTGTTTGTGTGTGTGTGTTTGTGCGTAATTCAATAGCTTCGAACGCACGCAAGTGTGCTCTGAAGCGTTAAGTTGTTGGACAAGTTTACTGCCACATAGTAATTCAGTCATCCCAAGCAAGCATCTTTCAACGTCGCTGCCAACTCTTAGTTATGCTGGATTAAGCAATTGAATTTGGATTAGTCATTCAGAACATGTTACATACAACATGTATGCATGTATGTATGTATGTGTCTACATTATTTGCATTGGTAAACTCGCGCTATCTGAGCTTCAGCAGCGTCATTCGAGTGACACATGAATTTCCAGGGATTAAATATATGTATGACATACATGCATGCATGTTGTATGTGTGCCTGTGTAAGCAACTCCATCAAATGACTGCTGTTCACAGTTAAGCTATGCATAGCAAAAAAAAAAAAAAAAAAAAGTGTTGCCAGCAAATATAAAAAAAGTTTTGCACTTCGAAAAGTTAGTTTAGTATTTTTTTCCTTATGAGCAAATAAAAGATTTTATTTTTAACAAAATGAGCTGTATTTTGCACTTAAAGGCAATACGATTATTTTTTTTTTTAATTTTTTACATATACGTATTTTATTTTTTTGCTTGACTATTTTAATTAAAGTTGAAAAGAAAATATTTCATTTAACGTCGCCATTTAAAATTGAATTAAATTTCAGCAAGTTCATAATAAAATTGGCAAAAATCTATATGTATACAATTTGACCTACTATTTAAAACTTTCTTATTTTTGCTTGTCCAAAAGTTTTGCTTAGTAATTTCGCGAAGAAGCGCACAAAATTTATGTTCAATAGCTGTGGGAATCTCTTTGTGTGTGTTGGTTTGTGTATAGGTATAAGTTTGTGGTTGTTAAGTGTGTCTCACCTCAAGTTAAGTTTAAGCAAAAAAAAAAAGAAATGATGTATTTATTTGCCGATGTTTCAGCATTTAACTGAAAAACTTGCCTAATAAATAAGGAGAATGATATTTTATCCTTCATCGTACTTAATTAATCAACCAGACTGCTAGACCAAAAAAAAAAAAAATATCGCATACATTTTTCAAGACAGCTACGTAAACAAAGATATCATTTACTTGGTCCTTTGACATTTAGACAATTCATTTATTTAGCTTTGATCCCGGAACCCTAGCGGCTACGACACAACACGCAGCATGTTGCAAGCACACATTTTTATACCTATTTGATTCGAACAAGTCTAAAAGCAACTGGCACAGGTTTGAGCTAGCACATGTTGCATTGCATTAGTACATGTTGTGTTGCAACTTGTTTGATTTGGTTGACATGCCATAATTTCCTTTAGATAATTTCCCCATATGCTATCATGCATGTTGTCTGTGAGACAAATGTTAAGTTCTTCAACTACATAAGCAGCATCAGTCGCTGCATCCAATTTAGTTCATTGTGGATATTCAAAGTGTGCGGTTTGCGAAGCGGTTGTGTTTGAAAGAGAAAGACTTAAAAATAAATAAGGACAATAATATAAATGATTTACTTTATGGAACATTTGGGCAATGCGATAAATTTCAAAAATTTAAGAAACTAGAAAAAAAAAATTTACGAAAAATTATAAGAAATATTTAAGTGCTTGGAATTGAACTCAAATCACATAAACAAAAGGTTTTCAATAAAAGTTAAAACAAAAGATTGACTAAATTAACTAATAAAACAAAAAAATTTTCAAATGGATTTTTTTGTACAATTAATATATATGATATAATTATGAGATCCCCGTAAGTATGCAACGTACGATTAAACCGTGTAGCTTACATTAAATAGGCATACGCCGCGTGTGACGCATTTAAAAACACCCATAAATAAACGTCATTAACATTCAACTAAAAAACAGAAAAGTTTGAGTTTCGTGAATCAATATTATAAAAATTCATGAGCGTAATATCAAAATATATATTCTGTACTATTTACAAGCATCATTAATGTTGTTGTTTTTGTGTACAATGTACAAGTGCCATTGCATAAATGAGGCAATTTGCTTATTTGTTTTTCTTTGTTTTGTCTTTAAGTATTTTTATTGAAATACGTTAATAAGATTTTAGTACTAAAATAAACTGAAGTAAATACATTAAAAGTTACTCCAAGACTTAGAGCTGCCACTGAATATTGAATTGTTGAATTTTAATATTATTTGATGCAAGCAAATTAAATAAAGTTTTAAGCAAATTTAATAAAATGCTGACCTAAATGTTCATCCAATCATTGAAAGATTCTTTCTTTCTTACTTTTTTTTCTAACTGCTTTTGCAAGTTTTTAAACGCCAGACAATGAGTCAACGTCAAATTTAATTTGTACTTTCCTTTGCGACGGATTTTATTCTTCTTTTTTTCTTATTTTTTTCGTCCTTTTTGACAGTTTTCCTAATAAAATTTGTCAGCTTAGCCGAGAATGTGTCACGGACACAAACTGTACAAGAAACAAGAAAAAAACGTGTTTAGACCTTAACTAAAGATGCACTTTAAGGGCCAACATCATTAAAGGCCGTTTAGCTGTTTGAATAGAGGCAAAGCTGAACAACTTTTCAAGACAAATGTTAATTAAGCCTAATGCAAATGTTAATAGCAGGCAATAAGCCGCAGACGGTATACAAAAAAAAATAAAACCTTTTTGCTTGCTTATCTTGTTAAGTTAAACAAATGGCAAGGCTAATAAAGCATCTGATATGAATTAGAGTTAAACTCAAGTTCAAAGAAATGACAATGGAAAATAAATGTCTATCGGGACAGCATGAAAAGTAAAAGGAAAAAGGACCCATTGTCCCCGAAAACAACACAACACAAATAAAATCGAAGTGTACATAAAGTACAAGTGCAGATAATCGACAATGCGGAAAGCACAAAGCAACAATAACAAATACGCGGAAAAACGCACAAAAACAAAAAAAAAATAACGCACATAAACGAAATGTGTTGCAAGACTACAAAACTGTAAACAGATTGCATAACGTCTCGCAGTTGCCAACATCGAGTTTGAGACCCAAAAACTATTGCAACAAGTTTGTCAACCGAGAAGCATTTTAAACAAATAATAATAAGAAAACTATTTTCGTATCGTCCGCTGTCATCGAGTGCCACTTGAAAGCTCAAGCTGCCAAATTAGGACAATTGCATGCTGCAAGCAACACAATACAAAATAACAATATAAAAGTAAATACTACATACTTTAGTGAAACTTTTCTTTTTCGTTCGCAGCCGCTGAGGGTAACCGCGCAATTTGTTGGCATTATTATCATTAGTTTACACAGTTTGTTTGTTTGTTGTTTGTTGGCGCTGTTGCCCTCTCTCTGTCTCTCTCTTGGCTTCGTCCTTGTTGTTCCAGTCCTTGACAACATCGTCAGCATAAGTTTACTTTTATCTGCTTTATGCTAATAGATGTGCACAAATTTTACAGCAGCTGCTCTTGTTTTCCCTGCTAAAGTTTCGATGCTCTTCAAACTGAAGTTGCAATAAAATTGGCAGGAAAACTAAGTTTTTAAATTATCATATTATCGAAAAATGTATTTTAATTGGATTTACTTGCAACAAATTCCGAGTATTTTTTTCCTAAAATTTCATATTAATTAATTTAATTACCCACCAGAAATCAATAATAATAATAAATTTAACACTTAATTCGACAAAACAAAAAAAGAAACACACACAATACAAAAGCTAAGCCGAATTACAAATATTATAACACAATAGTGAAATTAAGTTAATTTCAAATAAAATATTTCCAACAATCCCATTTCACTTTCATTATGTTAGAGAAAAAAAAACTTAATGAACCATGAAAAAGCTTTAATTAATATTGTTTGAGCGATTAGTTCGTAAACAAAAACATTTTTCCAAGCCTAATAAACAAGTTGCGAACATTATTAAGTATTAATACAGTTGCGGACAAAGTTATGCTCGAAAACTTTTTTCGCAATTGTCAGTGGCCCACAATTATTAGGCTGTGTGTCGATAGCGATAATGGATTGTTATTTTCCGTGCTCTCGAGCACAAAAGTGTAGACAATGCTGATGGCTTTGATGATGCCATTGAAATGACATAAACTACGACGAGGGTCAGTCAAACGAAACGAAAGGAAAAGAAAAGTTGAGTAATATTGAAATGAGTTCGAATTTGGGATTAGTTGCGGACCAGTTGCGTATGTCAATATTCAAATTGAAAACATTCCATGTGACAGCAGCCATACATACAAACATACATATATATATATATGTATTCAATCTGTTTCGACATGTTGAGCACGCAGAAGCCGGCAGCATGATTGGAATTTTAATAAGTTTCTATCATAAGATTTATTTTATTGGCAATCTTTTTGTTAACTGCACCAAGGCAACGCAAAATAAAGCTAAGAAAAGGGGGAAAGTTTGGCAGCGTGCCCAGCAGTACAAACTACATATAAGTACAAGCTTATGGCACATATCATATTATGAGTTATGTGCACGCTTTAACAACGAAAAAGTCCAGCCCCAAAAAGTAGGCAACACAATATGTAAATATTTGTCAATATGCAGATGTGTCAGCGTAGATATACATTAGAGGGTGAGAGCCCACAATAACGGCCTTTTTTTTTTGTGTAACGTTATTCGCTTTTATATATGCGGGCTTTTACCCATTTTATTTTTTTTTTGCCCCTTCAATCTTATCTATTCTGTCAAAAGCATTTACATGCTGCTGCTGCTGCTCTGTGATAATCATTTTCAATAGCTACTTAACTTCACGCCTGCCAGGACTTTGGTTTTTTAATAATATATAGTTGCTTAGTTACTTTTTATGTAGTTATAAAGAAGCATCTGCAATTTTTCAAGCCTCAAGGAACATAATGATGCTCAAGCCCCAAAGGATCTGAGTCCGAACATAAAAAGCATAGTTTATTAGTAAAACAACGTAAAAGAAATCTTTCTTGCCTCTTGACATAACGATTTCAATAGTTTTTTCCCTTTCACTACTTTAAAAATGAACAACTCCAATTAATGTCTAAGCAAACGATAAACGTAACCAATCAATAAGTCTTTGAGCTTCACCTGTCAAATTGAATCAGAGTTAAATCAATATTAATAAAAATGGCAACTGCAGAAAAAAAACGAAAAAATATATTTTCTATAAAACACGGATATCAAATGAAAGGAAATCTGTGTTTGATATGACTTAACAGCTCATTCGGAACTGTCATTTGAATAAGCAGGCCACAGGCCAGACAGATGTAAGAGAGAAGGTAAAAAAACAAAACACATTTCCATAAATACATAAATATAGAGAGAGAGTACGAAGTATATATAGCAAGCACTTCGTGCCTGAAGCGTAACCAATTCCTAATGAATATATTATGCCATATGTCACAGAATGGGTGACTTTTCCGCCCAGGTGACTGCAATGTGACATTCCAACTGGGAGGCACTTCTATATTCCGATTTTTATTCAAGGATTGCCAGCAACAATATAAATATATGTGTTGATTAAATATTTAACGCAAACGAAGTGAAATGAAGTCATTTTACATTCTCTTTAAGTATCAGTTTAAATATGTTACACTATGTAATAATGAAGAAGCTGAAATAATAAAAATCTGTAAGTTCAATGCCCTTCAATAAAACAAAAAAAAATGGTTCTTCGATTTCTTGCGTAATAAATGTAGCCAATATATTATATAATATATTCATAAATATGTACGTGTGTGTGTGCAACATATAGCAAAGTTATTCAATGATTTCCGTCGAACAAAGTTGATGGCAAAGCATTGAATTGGAAGCCTGTCCACCCCCAACACAAAAGGTTCCGCCCTTATTGATGACGCACACGCACACGCGCGCACACACACACACATTTGCGGCTTGATGAGTGCGCCAAGTGGACCCAAAGGGATAATATTGCTACACTAACGGATGTGATTTACTCTCAGCTCGTGTGGGTGTGTGTTTTTTGTTTTTGATGAGCCACACGCGGCGTATGAGTAATGTACTGTGATTGACCGCAACTTGTGACTTGTTGCCGCATCAGCGGGTCGACACCATCTGAATTTCCAATCATTGCAGCACAACATCACAAATTCCACCAATATGTCGAGCTGTCGTCCGGCTTAAAGCCATGCTTTGACTCATCATCCGCAATACCGAATGACATTTGATTGCAAAACGCACCTGACGAACGCAGGGAAACGTGCTCGCGTCTTTTGGGTTGTTGCATTAATAAATCCAGCATCGAGAGCTGTGGTGGTGCGTGCCGTGACATTAGAAAGCGCAACAAATCCGAACTAGAGTACACACACATACACACACACACATGACTGTGCTACGACGGGTTGTGGCAGCCAAAACGTGACACATGGCGATGTACTTTTATGCCAATAAGATATCAGCCATCGTCTGTGGCACGCGCTGCAAGCCAGCCGTGTTGCAAAAGTCGCGCGGTCAACGGGATCGAGATAAATGCCGGCGACATCACCGGCGCAACCGGAGCAGAAGACGCAACCAACGACATTGTCCAGAGAGCAGCAGCAGCACCGATTGCTGCAGCAGCTCCGATGATGATAATGCCGCCAGTGGTGCCACACCTCAACCGGATGTGGGCATTTTTCTGCTCAATTCAACGACGGAAGCGAATCAGCTATGCAACTATGGCATCGACCCAGCCAGATTGAGTTTGCAACCAGCAGGACGACGACGACGACACAGTGCCGAACAATTGAGCGCACATGATTTGGAATTGGGATTGTGGCAGTTCAAGGTATTGTATTGTGATTTGTCAAAAATCGATTGCTCAATCCACTAATTTTGTGTGCAATTATTTATTAGATGCTTGATGCTTCTGCACGCGACGATGTTGTTCAGTATGATGTGCCCACAAATTCGCACAAACGTAGCCACAGCGATATCAACTTTGAGGTATAATGGAATTTCCATTTCGATTGTTATTGCGGATTTTCATTGTCTGTTGTGTGTTGTGTTGTGTCGTTTGTTTGTGTTTGCAGAGTTCGGTTTTGGGTTCCGGCGGCATTATGTACATAAATGGTAAAATTGTTTCTGGCCCGCTGGATGCATTTCCCGACGTACTCAATCCCATAAATGTCATTGATCTAGATAGGGTAAGAGAAAAAAGTAAATCAAATAAAAAATTCATTAAACAAAAACATGCGAAAAACCAACTTTGTGCAAAGAGTCGAACAGAAAGAGAAGATGAAAAAAACAATTCGTGCAATGCAAGCAAGAAAAAACAGATAAGCCAAATGAGAAGATAACTAACAAATGAAGCTAATGAAAAACTTTCTCACTCTCTTGCTCTGAAAATCTCATTTTTCTTGTGTGTTGCCACTAATCACGCACTTGTGTTTATGCTTTGCAGGAATTTCTGTTCTCATTCTTATTATCATCACGTTTATTTTTGCGTCCCCATGAGCTGCTTGGCAAGTTGTTGGCCGCTCTCTCCGATGGCAAATGTTTGGAGACATTTGTTGCGCTGCTAGCCGAATGGACACAGCAATTCCCATATGATTATCGTGATGAGCGCATGATGAATCATGTTAAACATATCGTTGCCAGGTGAGTGAATACCAGATTAGCACTCAAACTCAGCCTATCTGTCCAATCGACAAAAACCAATTACAATTTGTAGATGTTCGAATACACATTTGGAAGTCGTTGTATCCCAAGTACTAAGTGCCTTACTTACACGTTTGACTGATTTAGAAAAGCATGAGGCTGATCTGCGTGCCTGCCAGACCAACAACGAGAAGGTAAATTCATTTCTTTTCGTTCAGTTTCCTTTGCTCGCTCAGCCGTATCAAATTTCCATCTGTTTATGGCTTTCAGCTCGTTGTACCAATTAACTGCCCAACAGCCACTCAGTATGCACAAATCTTGTGCAGGCTGGAGAAGAAATTGGCCAAGCATATTGGCCCAGAGGAGTTTCTGCAATGCAGCAGCATGGTCCTGTTCGATAAGCAGGTACTTATCTATATATACATTAAGTTCAATCCATTCGATATCGAATAACCACTCAATAAACAGAACTATCCATACAACCTGTCAATCATCGACACTTCCTTGCTTCACAATATGCAAATATATAATGTTGACCAACAGCCTCATTAGCCATGCTGTTTGACTTCTCTCTCTTCTTCTCTCTCTGCAGAAGAAATGGGACCAACCAATCTCATCGGGCGGACCACCGGGTGCCCAGGATCCAAAGAAGACCTGCAATCTGGAAACGTATCTGGACTGGTCGGCACGTCTGCGTCTGTTTGTCTGCAATGAGATACTTCAGGTAAGTTGTGCTCAGCTCCGGCCACGTTTAACCTAACGAATGATGCCGCCTTAGAGCCCAGCGGATTGAATTAAAATCCCATGCTACGTGTCCGTTGATGGACCAACCGTCCGTCCAACTGATCAGCATGCATGTGACATTTGCATAGACAAACATGACGTACATCAAGCCTGGGCCATCGTATAATTTATGCTGCTCGTAACTTTTGGCCATCGACAGTTTGTCAGTTGGCCGCATAAGTGACTTGGTTAAAGTTTTAGTGAAGTCACGTGATTCGCATATTCTATTGTGAACTATGCCAAAACAAACAATAGACTCTGAATTTGTTTTCTTCGTCTTCTTCTTGTTTTCCAGTGCACCGGAATTGAGGACCGCAGCCGTACGGTGGAGTTGTGGAGTGGCGTGGCCCAATATTGTCTGCTTGTGGGCAACTACAATAGTGCAACGGCCATTTTGGAATCACTCGAGTCACCTGCGATAGCCCGACTGAAAATAACGGTAAGAAGTCATTTGGTTTATCTTTGGCTTATAAAGAACGCTTTAAAATGGAAGGAAAAAGCAGTCAGTGAAAAATTCTATATATTTCTTAAAGAAACCGCGAGCAAGAGAAATTTGTTAAGCAATTTAATGTTTGCTGACCCAACATTACTTATCTAGTTGGTTATTTATGGCAACTTATATAACGTAGCTTGCACCGTCCTAGCTGCATATCATAAATGACACAAAAAAGAGAAAGCGAAAAGAAAATATTATAACCATGGCCAAGTAACCATAGTTTCATTGGCCCACGCTGCGTTGGCACATTTTTCATCAAAAAATTATATAAAGTATATATATTTTTTGCTACTTTTACTTATTTACTTGGCATGTCGCCCGCAAAAATGGTTCAATGGCTGCGGCGCCCGCACATTGAGCTGCGTTGTGCATTCAGCTAGCAAGCAAATGAAGCAAGTTCTCATAACAAGCTTTTGTAATTAGTTAATGGATGCCTCTCTGCTTGTTGTTGTGCCATCTCACGTTTAACACAGTCTATTCCTATTGAAGTGGAAGCGATCTCACTTGCCATAACTCGTACTTTGTTGCCTTAAACGCCATTTGCTTCATATTTTATTCATTAAGCAGGTTTGAGAATTCTTTTCAAATTATTCGCTTGTGCTTTTGTTTTCGTAACGAGTAAATTGCATTACCAAAAAAAAAACATTCGTTAGCTCATGAAAAAATTAAACGGATTGCATAAATTCACGTTTGTTGTTTTTTTTTGTGGAACACCGGGAAACATTTTATGCATTGTGTGGAATATTTTTGCGTATTTTTTTTGCGTTGTTGTAGTTTATGCAGTTGTGAAGGCTGCGGAAAATTGTGTATGCCTAGAAATTCGACGACAACCATAAATATGTCAAGGCATAGAACATAAAAATTCAGAACACAAAATTGCAGTTACATAAATTTTCATTCTTTGCAGAGTTCTGGAAAAAGTTGTTTTTTCGAAATCAAATAAGACAGCAAATCTGATTGATATATTACGTTCATTTCGAAAGTTCTCCAAACACTTCACATGTTGAAAATCAAACACATTAAAATATGTGCGTATTTAAACGTTTAAAATGTTGTAAATCCAAGACAAATTAAAAGCTGCTTTGATATATACACTCATTGTAATGTATTTTTGGGCAAATTAGAATCTTATCTGAGGCCAAAGCTCAAAATGTCGTCACATAAAATTCGATAGAATGCTTAAGCGCAAATTACAGGACATAAAACTGGCGCACAAACAAAACCATAAACTTTTACAGCACCCAAAAAAACACACACACACAAATAAAACGAATTAAAGATATTTAACATTTGGTTGGGACACAACTTACACACACCAACACACGAACACGTATAGGGATACTCTTCATTTATGTGCGTATTTCGATTTTATTACAGTGGAGCAAATTGCAAGTGACATGTCAACAATTGGATTGCATGCAGCGACATGCCGAAGGACATGGACATTTATGGCAGAAGCAGGCAATCGTCCTAAATGAGCAGCTCCATCTAAAGACTGATAAGCAGGCCAAAGCCGCAATATCGATAACGGCAAACTCATCATCAACATCAACTGCAGCAGCAGCAGGAGCAGTAGAAGCATCAGTTGAAGTAGTAGTAGCATCAACTTTATCCTCCACTGCCCTGAAGTCCTCGACTCCTGTTGACAGTGGGCAGCCAGTTGGCATAACAGACACTTCCGGTTTCAATGCAACGCCAACGTCACTGCAGGAGACATCGCTCGAGGTGCCAGTTGATGGAACCACAACAATAACAACAGGAACCGAAACGACAACGACAGCAACAACAGTTTGTGGCAAACCCAATGATTGGGTTGTTATACCAGTGTTTGCGGATATTGTTAAATTGGCATTGGCAGAACGAGAAAATTGTTTGCATTGGTGAGCTATATTTTCCACATTAACTGTCCATCGATTTGATTAAATTAAATGAAACATTCCAAATGCTCGCCAAAACACAGTAAATTGTGTAATTAAACGAGTTGCATGATTAATATTGCGCATACGCCACGTATAATGTAAAATGGTCCGTCGGTTTGTGTGTTGTTGTTGGTTTAATTTAATGAACCGCAAAGTGGAAAAAAATATAACTGATAGCATTTCAAATATATATCCGTCTGTAAATGGTAGGTGCAAAAATTCATGCTAATTAATCAGACAATTTTTGCACCTATTCTGTTTTATTTTTGATTAATTAAATCAGAAAAAATGATAAAACAAATGAATGAAAAAATTGAGAACATTTTTTTTTTTGTTAGCAACTTGGATATTTGCGTTCTTAATATGTTTATAAAAACATTTGTTTTAAAAACAAATGTACGTAAAATACTGAACTTTAACAAAATCCTTTTCAAATTCATTCCCACATAAGCTACATTTAGCTAGCTTATAACTGCAACAGTTTTAAAACTCATCAATTCTCATATCGTTTATTAGCTTAGAAATCTATCCATACACACACACTTGCAATACACACACACGCACACTCTCACACATCTGTGCACTCTCGAGAGCATAAATCAATCATTCATTCAACAAATTTTCAATGGCGTATTTCGATGTGCAATCAAATGATGCGCGCATCCACAATTACCGGGCCGCTGCATAGAAAATTGAGCTGGGCATTAAAAGTGAAGTCTGGGCATATTTTATCAGCCCAACAACATGGCAGGAACCATTTATATTAGTTGCATGATTTTAGCAACTGTTTTTCCCATCCTCACTCTCTCTCTTTCTCTTTTCTCTTTTCTGTAGTTTACCGAATGGCCACATCAATATTATTGCCTTCGATCGTATGGCGGCCATTGTCGGAGCATTTACCAAGCACATGCAGGCAATGAAAATGACGCAGTCGCCATCTAGCGGCGAATACGAGCACTTCTGCACTCATATGCAGCGAACAACAAAACTTGGCGAAGCGCGTAAGTAATATTGCAAGTCAAACTTTAGCACTTCTGGACTTCTATATAGTACTATATGTATGTATGAAAAGTTTATTCTCACATCTGGCTCTCTTTTCCACTCGCCATGTGCTTTATCGCTTTATTTTTTTTTTACTTTGCTCAAGTCGGCATTTTAGTGTTTGTTTGTTTGTTTGGTGAAAACTTTAAGTGCAACTCGACCAACTCATGGCAATGACTTCAAGTGGCACGCAAAAGTGCGCCTGTATGAATGAGTATGTATGTGTGCGTGTGTGTGCGTGCGTATGTGTGCAATTTACACTTTTTTTTTCTTAAATGAAAAGTTAAATGCTTTGCAGTGAGCGTAATTCTGCAACTGAGGCAATTAAAATGAAAACAAGAGACCTAAGCTTAAACAAAATTTACTTGGCACGCTTGCTCCAACGATGAGAGTTGCCAGCGTGTCACGAAAAAGCACGAGAAAAATAATATATATCGCTTAAAAATCAAATTACAAAAACACAAGAAATTGTTCATTTTATCTTCACGACAATCTCCCATCACTAACAGCGATAACAAGCAAGTACCATTTCTAACTATTTGATTAATGCAAGTAATTTGTGTTCAACACTCTTAACCTCTTAAAGCAGGCAAGTAGCTGGCGTTGTGAGAGCCATTATAACATCGCTGGGCAATAATTTTCAATCCCCCTTTTGCAGTTTTGCAGCACAATTGCAAAAGCAATTTGTTGCTAATTAATTTAAATGAATGAACCACAATAAAACGCCAGAAAGACACTTTATGACCACAAAAGGGCGCTCGCCATTAATTCATGCACAAATTTCAATGAGCATTTTTTGACCCAAAACCAAAATTAATGTTAAAATTTGTTGTCAAAGGGTTTTGTGTTTTTTTTTTTGTAACCTGCGATTAAAGCTGCAAAGGAGGGTAATAAAAATCGTTAATGTACCAGAAAAATCTTATCTGTAATCCAAAAAAAAAAATAATAAATTAAGAAAATCCCTTTTGTATATTTGATAAAAAACCTATTTATAAAATAGCCAAAGAACTTGAAAATCTTTGCGCACTTTTTTTCTTTGCTTGTGGAAAAACTTGGCACAAAAATATACTTGAGAAAACAAAAGTACAAACAGGAAAGAAAAACAAGGCTCACACTGCAGGACGTACAGTGAAATAAAGCGATTTCGCCATAACAACGACGACGACAACAAATAACAAACAACAACAACACCTACAAGAAATAACACCGAACAAAGTTCTTAAATCCTTCTTTGAGCTGTCAGCACGACCTGCACGCTGAGATATTTTTCACGGAATGTGCGCACTACCAAACTCAGTAGTGCAACCAAAAAGGGGGCATGAAAGCAGCAGCACTGTGACAGCATCAAAAGTGATGAAGAGAGTGACAAAAAAACAAAAAAAAAATATGCTACGAGTCATAGTAGTGGAATGAAAGGTCCACATAGTCGACCGAACTCATTATAAACCCAGGAAGCGTAAGATACTTTGAAGGCTTTTGCCACAGGCGACAAACAACAAAGTCGTACCAGCAAAAAAAAAAAAAATTGCTTTGGTGCATAAGCGCATCCTGACAACAAACCAAGCCAGGCAAAAGAATGAAAAGTTATGGTTAAGTTCGGATTTTTTATTTTTTTTGCTCTGTATCAAAGCCTCAGCTGCATTCGAGTCTTAACATGTCGCCGAAAAAGTTTATTAAACGCTTCATGTTGCAGCTTAATGTGAGGTGAAAGCAATTTATAAACTTGCAGCGAAAGATATTCTTTCGTTTCGTTAAATGTGTGAAAATCGCACAAAAGATAAGATGCATTCAGAAAAGTTTGTCGTGCAATCGCACAATAAGCTTGGAATAAACTTAAATCAGTTTTTAAAAAAACATTTAGCTGTTTAATTTTTTGCGTTTTATAGTGGCTTTAAATAGCAGCACTTGACTAACGAATCAAGTGGAAAATATTTCGTCAAAACAAAAAACTATTTTCAAGTCGTTCTGCGCTAAGCCACTTTCATTCCGGTAAAAGGTTTTTTCGTCTGCTCACAAGAACTTCTAAATCAGTTTGCTTCGAACCGCAAAACTCAAAAGTGTCCCTTAGAACTTGAAAGTTTTGCTGAACTTCGAAGCCAACGCTAACGTCAACATCAAATGCAAAAGAAGTCAACGAAAGTTTTTCTTGTCTGCTACACATAAATAAATATTTTTCTAGTCACGTCATTTTCCGTTGTTATCTTAGTTATTTGCACAGCTCGTAAATTTCGGAAAATGCATTTAATCTTCAAATATTCTACGCGACCATATTGACAAGTTGAAAGTGGCTTAAATTGCTCAAGTGCATAATGTTTTGGCAGCGAAGTAAATTAAAGCTATTCATAACTTAATTAGACTAGTTTTGAGTGCATTTACAACTTGTTAATTAAGTTAATTAAAGACTGCTTTAGTATTGAAAAGATTATAGAATTTGAACATAACGTTAAAATATTTATTAAAAATACGAAGAGGATAATGGAATATTATCTTTTAAAAAGCTTATTTAGACTCGTTTTATGATTTTAACATTTCCTTGGTTTTCTTTTTTCACACACACACACACACACAACACAAGCACTTTATTTCTTCACTTTTTTAAGCGGATTTCCATTCACGGGTAATCCAACTTTTAACCAGCATTATAAGCACGTAAACATGATACAAGCAGCACTTGAGCAGAGGTTTATAAACAGCTTTAGCATTTTTTTTTAAACCTCAACTTGTGTTTGCTAAGCCATTTGGTACAACGAGTTTGCTGCCAGAAAAAATCTTATGCCAAAAATCAACGAAAAGAATTTGAAACAAAATATTTATTTCACAGGCATGAGTGTAATTCGAGCAGTAAAATAAAAAAACACTAACGGATTACTGCTTATGTAACTACTTGTGGTAAATTTATTGAAATTAAATATATTGCAAGGGAAAACCAACATACTGAATAACGCTAGCTGCATTTCCTTAACGTTATTGCCTAACGTATTTAATCACTCACATTCAAGCATTGTGTATCCAGGCTGAGTCATGTTGAGATGTAGGAAACCATCGGCTGCCACATGAAAGCAATGTTCAGAATTCCTTCTAGAGTCGAACCCTTCTTCTTTTTCCGGTTTTTTTTTTAACTTAACTATAGGCATTCTGTGTCTGTGTCCGTGTTGTAGCAACTGTCAGTCTGAATCGTGTTAACGTCGGACGTGCCGGCATACATCCTACAAAAAAAGGCACAAACATGCTCACACCCAGAAGCACTCACAATGTTTGATGTCAACCCTACTTGCCTATAGATGGCGCTGCATCTGTATGTGTATGACAGGATAAAATGTTAGCACGCAGTCTGTGAAAACAAAATGAATTTACCAAATACTGACGGCTGTACAAAATGACTAAGCAAAGTAAATGGCGAGAAAATTGAATAATATGCTAGAAATATGCATATGTTAAAACATTGTAAGGCATTTTCCAATTGAAATATCTCGAACAACTATCTACAGTTATGAAAAGCAAAGCTACGAATTTACATACTTCCTTCTCTATGTGCGTGTGTGTGTGTGTATGGCCAAAGGTTATTATACATTTTCCAAATTTAATGTCAATTTCAAAAGCAATTTTAAGCAGAAACCATTTAACACTTAGGTCAGCACGTTGAGAAGGCCAAAGTTAAATTTTCATTAAAATTATCCAATCATTTGTACTTTTGTTATCCAAATATGGGAAGCCATTATTCATGCAGAAGTCCACAACACCATACAACAGCAAACAGTTCAAGAAAACCAACAACAACAACAACAACAACAATAATAATAACATAGAGCTTGACAAAAAGGACATGCAAGTTGAAATTGAAGTACTAATTTATACAATGCATATATATGAATGTTTGTTATTTCAATTGTGCTCATTAGCAACATGACCCACACCAACGCAGAAGAAGCCGAGCAACTGCTTACAATTGTATATATTTATTTGAACACACATTTATTTGGAATTCATACTAAATGCCACAACGCAACTAGGGTCCTTTGAAGTCATTTCGCTCGGAATGTCATTCGATTATTAAAGTGATCAAGCAAATACTTAAGTATTACATACCTTTTCGTTTTCGCTGTTTAATGTTTTTTGTTTTTGAACGCTTCGTAAAGGAAGCCAATGAAAAATTCCATTCATTCCTTATTGGTCAAAGTTAAATTCCTAGCAAAAAGCAATTGCATCTTGCCAATCAATATCTTAACAACTATGCATTCTCTGTGCAACATTGATTAACTATTTATTGAAATCGGCCTGCAGCAATCAAGAGTTGTGGTCTTAGGGAGCAGATGGCAAAAAGTGTTTACTATTCAGAGAAGCGCTTGTAAAGGGCCCAACACTCAAAATATTCGTCAAGAGGATGTGGCATACATGTGGTAGTAGTAGTAGTAGTCGTAGTCGAATGTACAATGTAGAAAAACTCGACCAGCAAAGCTTCACAAATCTTCATCTCATGCAGGAGCAGTGCAAATATTTACCCATACGACTCTATTAAAACTGAACAAGGAAAAAGTAGATACCAAAACCAAGGCTTTAATCCTTTCACAAACAATGGCAACCTTGTTTTTTGTGTTTTTTTTCGTGTGTGTGTATTGTGTATAGAACTTCAAAATGTTCGTTCCATGTGCGTCTCACCAATTTTTATTTTTTTCTCTGCTCGAGTGCGGGCACAAATCCTATAAACACGCTGGCTGAGGCTGAAGGGGCAGATGGAAAATCCCGTGGCATTCTGTGGCAAGTCAAGAACACATCTGCTGACCAATGTTGACCAACAAGCAGAGGCGCTTTGCATCATTCTAGAATTTTAATGGTCTCATGGTGTGAATTGGACATGTCTGCCACATTTTGTTCACACAACACTCAGCAAACACACACACACACACACACACAAACACACATAACACAGAGTTTTATATATATGTATTTGTGTTCTCTTTTTTGGCTAGTCGCCAGTTTTTTTTGTTACTATATTAAACCATGTTTCCTTTCTTCGTCTTTCGTTTTGTTTTTCTATTAAAATGTTACGAAACACTTTGGCTGCTCCTAAGTAACGTCTGTCCGCTCAACACTTGACCGCAAGTCAACAAGGCCCAGAGCGTCCATAACTAGCTCGGGTCAAGCAGCTCTTGTTAGCCGTTTACTCAACTACTTATTAGAGCAGCCGGACGGTTGAGCATAGTGATAATGGTACTCTTATTTTGTGCGATTAAAGAGAAACAAAATTAAAAATACTTTAAGCGTTGATAGCAGGGAAATTCTGATTGAATATTTTATTTAAGTAATTTCTTATATTTTTAATATATATATTTGATTTTTTGCAGAACTGATGATGGCTTCATTTGACTGCGAGGAGCCAAACAATGCCGAAAAACTAATGTATGACTTAAATTAAGATTTCCATTGATTAAGTGTAAAAATATCGCAATAACATCGCATGGAGGCCATGGAGGCGTAACTCATATATAAGGCACAGCTGCTGATTGCACGATCCTTAGTGAGATCCAGCGTCTCAAGTCGACTCACATCCTCCACGTGGAGGCCTCCGGTAAACGTTGCAAAACGGCCAAAGTGAGCGGCGATGTTGCAGTTCCTGGCATTAAAATCACATTCAACTACTTTTAAATTGTTACAAGTATAAGATTCTGACAGAGTTCAATAAAATTGATTTATTAATGCATTTTTAAACTAAAATTTGACTATTTTCCATAGAGTTCACCAAGTATTAAATGGGTAGACTTGATCTTTGCTCTAGCAAATCATAAATTCAAAGGTTCTCGACTAAATAAATAAATATCTTAAGTTTCTTATAAGCATAACAAAAAAGCACTCCTTAAGGAGTTGTGCAATCTAGCAGCAAAGAGCATAGAGCAAAGCAGCTAAAAGTAATGGAATTTACATTTTCCTTTACTTTACTTTATCATCATCCTCACAGTGCCAAGAAGAAGTGCCACCACAATTTCTTATGTCTGTGTGTGAGCTTTTTTTTGGGCCAACAACTAAAAGCCAAGCGCAGCATAACGCAACAAAGCGCCAAGTGTCGAAGATGCTTGCATTCTCAAAGGCATTGCCGAAAGACTTCTTTCACAATGTGTGTGTGTGTGTGTGTGTGTGAGAGAGTGTGTGTGCGTGCCACTAATGTCTTTTGCCAGGCTCTGAATTATGTTCCAGTCAGCAGATATTTATGCAGCCTAATGCATTTCATGTAATAGGTTTTAAAGATTAAGAGCAGCCAGCCACGTGACTAAATGTGTAGCACATGTTCTGCTTTGGACGCTAAAAGCGGCTAACAAAAATAATATATTTCAATTTGTTCAATTGAACTAAAATTTAATTGAGTTTGGTTATGTTTAAACGTGGTTATTTAATAAAATCTGGAGAAACGATAACTATACTAGCAAAATTTCATTTATAACTTTATACAAAATAAGTTTACATATTCAGTTTTCCTGGCATTGCAGTTTCCTTTGCAAACCGATAAACTTAAGGAAGTTTCACATACGGAAAACTTTGTGGAAACGATAAGAGGCATGTCAGCACCGCCAAATGCAGATGAAGACGCCAAAACTTTTGCTTGGACTTTGTATTTATTGTTTTGCCTAGATATCTAGTATATGTGCATGTAATTTAATCTAATGCTGGATTCTGTAGACTTCAAGACTTGTATATTTCTAGCAATGAAAAGCTTTTGCTATATGTTTCACATATTGTTTGCTTACTAGAGTGGAAAGTGCTTGCCCCTTGTGTTGTTAATTGCAATGCAATTAAAGTAGGTAGCAAAGATAAATCTCTCCACCCGCTGTTGAATTGAATGCATTATTCAGTGTCTGTGTCAAAGTTAAATGTTTCTGTTGCAGGAAATTCGTTGTGCAATTGTTTTGCTAGACCAAGGAACACAACTAAATCAATCCCTTTTCTTTTTCTGTTGCAAGTGCACAAAACTTTACAACTTGCAACTTATCGCTTTCTCTCTCTCTCGCTCTCTCACTCCTTCTCTCTGTTTTATTTATTTTGTGGTCTTGCAAGTCTTTGCAGTCAGCTGGCGAATTTATGTGCAACACTTGTTACACTTGTTACACATACGACATGTCGGACGTGGGCAGAGTTGAAGACAAATCGGATTCTTCTTAAGTTTCTACTACAACTCTTACGCGGCACACATTCAAGATCTTTGATATGGAAACATTTTTTTTAAGGGGTGTAAGGAGAAAAAGGTGAATGAACTTAAATAATGTTAATAGTTTATCTTTAACATCGCCAAGCTATGGCAAATATTTCAACATTGGTCTACTCACCATTTTTTGCCAAATCAATAAATCTGTGCAACGAATATTGATGCTTAAGTCATTTGTTCTGGTCGGCTGTCTGCAGGACAATCTATCAAAAAGGATGCACTTTGATGTGCAGCAAAGTCCACGAAGTCAGCGTCAAGCCATGATATCTTAATGGATGTGTCAAACGCCAGCCGATAAATATTTAACTCACAATTAAAGCTGCGTTGATAAGCATTTGAATTTTGTATCTAATTTATTGCATCTGATATCTATTGAATAAATATTACTAGCTATTCAATTTAAATGTCTTTAGCTGGAAGCAATTAAAAAGCCACACAACAAATGCAATATTATTTAAATCTTGTTCACAAATTAAATCTATTTTGTTTTTTTTTTTGCTCTTTGCCATTTTTAAGCTTGTCTAATGCACCATAATTTCTGCACATTTCCCAGTGCTCTAATTTAGATAAACATTTTCTTTATTATGCTTTGTGCAGACACACATGTACATGTACTCAAAATAAAAAGGGGCAAAACGCAAAAGCCATAAAAACGTTTATGCCACTTTTATGAACACACAAGCTGTGGAATATCACACAGTTATCGTGGACCCCAGCAGTGGACAGAACAGCTCAGCAGTGCAAAGTTTGGGTTAGTTTCATTGCACAATACTTTTATTGTGCTGCGCGGCCCCCAGCTCAAGGCTCTGGCTTGTTGGGCAAATTATGTTAATATAAGAAAATGTCTGCGGGGCAGAGCGAAACTGTGTGTGTTTTACACACACATACACACACATAGTCAAATTGCAGAGTGGCAATTGCAGTCACTGAAAATGTTAAGTGGTTATTTTGCCCGAAAACTAAAGACAATACGAATGTGCCACGCTCAACCCATGTAATAATGGGGCAACTTTGTCAGCACGAAAGTGGCACAAGGCTTATCTCTGGGAGCAAACAGTACAAGTGTACCTACAAGATAGTCGATTAACGGAGACATTCACGGATTGCCACAGGCTTAAGGCTTAAGTAGTCCCAACTGCAACTGAAAGTTTTGAGTTCATTTTATAACAATTTCACTGGTTGCAGCTGTCCACGCAGAATTTGCTCTTCATTTTCGATAAAGTTGTCCGTATTGCTCATCAATCAGCTAACTCAATGCTGGCCCAACAGCTACTTACAAAACTTTTCTAATTAGCCTTAAGACAGGCTGGCGAATAAACCAAAAAAATGTGCCTGCAGCTGATAAGTCGAGTGAATCTTTTTCTTATTTAATACAATAATCATTTTCCAATCTTGATACCTACTGTTTGCGTAGTTAGCATTTAGAGAAATGATTGAAAACTCATAAATTCGTATATCTTAATTATTCGCATTAATTTTTTTTTCTCAAAAACTTTTGTTTTTGATTGCAATTAACAACAGTTGCTAAACAATTGCACAACTTATCAATAATGGTCATCGAAAAAAATCAAGCAGAAAAATACGATGAAAGACAAAAAAAAACGTAGAAAAACAATTAAACTAATTGACAGCAATTTATACGTAACAAAGAGGAAAAAGACGCGACAGAAAAGTTTCGCTAGAGGAAATTGGCAACGCGAAAGTTTTTCAGTGTAGTGCGAAAAGAAAACCGCTGAAATCAGAGAAGAGAAATGAAGAGAGAAAAAACAAGAACAAAATCAAGAGAAACGCAGTCGTCGATCCATTTACTTAAGCCACTAATAAAACCGCATTGAAGGGTTGCCAACAGCAGCAAACTTTTAACCAACTAATTGGTGTCTAAAATTGCGAACAAGGACGCACTGCAAAATTGCCTGATGTGTAAGTCTCAACAACTATTCTTTAAAGCACAACCTAATGCTTTAATAATTATATTAAGAACGTCTTCCCTTTGAATTCTTTTAACAATAATAAGCAAGTTGCTATTGCTCAGATATTATAAAACTGTATGCAGTTTTAAATGGATGCAATTCATAGTTTTGTCACGTGTATGTAGCTCAAAACTTTTAAGCATACACACTCAAAGATTAGATTGGTTCAAATGCAGCTTGCAATATTTTATGCTTCTTGTTTTAGCATGCACATTCTGAAACCTATCCTTATCGTCATCTTCATTAAGTTTATTTACCTTTTAGTCTGGCAAATAAAATAGACAGAGTGGAATATTTTAGGCAACTTGAAAGCCTAAATTTTCAACACGTTTAGCATGCAACTTTTTGTTTAGTTAAATACGTGACTTTTGTTGACACAACTAGTTAAAATTATGCTGGATAACCTAATTAGCATAGAGTATTTCATTCTTATGCCTCGCTAACTATTGACTGTGTTAACTTTGATCACTTTGAGCAAATGCATGCTGAAAGTTAAGAAGTTTGCTGAATGGAAAAGAGTGAAGAATAACAATAAATATATAATTAAAGTACTGAATATGTTAAATATAACTTATTTTATGATATAAAAATATTAAAAATACAAAACAATTAAAAAAAAAATGTTTCGCAACATCTCCCCGACGGGGAATTGAACCCCGGTCTCCCGCGTGACAGGCGGGGATACTAACCACTATACTATCGAGGACGTTGAACGATGACTGCCAAAAGCTGAATTTAGGCGTCAGAACAGCATGTTAATAAGCTTTCAAATACAAATATAAGAATTTGACCGTTAACTAGTAAATGTTAAATAAATTTATAAATGTTGTATATACGTTTTAATAATATTTGACAAGCTTTCAAAGATTGTATTCATAATACTTGTATAATGAATGCCTTAAAAAGCAATTGCACACAACAGTATATGAAACCTTATTAGTTTTTGCTCTAATACTTTACTATATACTTTTTGTTGTATACTAATTGCTGCTGTTTGCGTTATTATTTTTTGTGGTTGGTTCTTCTTTATTTGTAACACATTTCCACACATTTTCTACTCAATGTAACAGAATCATATAATTTGAAAAACCAGTTGTTTTCCAAGTCATTTATGTTGATGGTTTCATTCAAACCGTGACATGCGCAGTTGTTTGTGTAAGAAGCTTTGAACCAAGTTAATTCATTAGCGTTTTGAAACTTCTAACGACTCGTTTTCGTGTGGTGTAGGTTCAAACGACGGATCGATCATGTTTATTTTTTTTAAATATTTTATTTTTTATATTTTTTTCTGAAAGTATTCGAATGAGTAACATTTTTAGTATTATGGTTTGACTCTTTAAACCCGCATATCTACATCATAATACCGCACATCATCACAAGAAATTGTGTAAAATTGTTCAAATGTCGTTGTTGTATTTGAAAAAGGGTCGGACATTGAATTACTTTAAGGGTAACCCATCCTAAATACCAACATATGCAATTCAAAGTTAATGTCACATAGCTTATTGACCTATATATGCTCAAAAGAAAAACGTAAATACGATATAGTATATGAATAAATAATAGAAAATTCGCTCATTCAAAAAAATTTAAGCGTCATTCCTAATTAATTAAATTAGGAATGATTATAGAAAGCACTGTCACAGAAACACAAAGCAATTGGCCCTTATGCAATGCCACGCACTTAGGCAATAAACTTCATTATGAGCTGCCTTCCCATTGCCCAATTAAGTGGTTGCCTGCCCAGACCACTTTGGTTACGAATCGTTTGCGTTGACTTTCGGTTAAAAGTTGCCTTGTGCAATGCCTGAATGCATGTCGAGTGCAAATTCAAATACGAGTGCTCAGAGTGTTCAAATGAATGCATTGAGAAGTGCATCTCGTTGGTGGAGGGGCCAAACTGAATGAATGAGTTGAACCAATTGACTTGAGGAACAAAAAAACACTAAACTGCCTCGTTTACTTGGCAGGTGAGGGTTTTTTCTTTTTGAAATGTTCTTTCATCGTGTCCTTGGCCTATGCATTTTCAATGCTGTCCTTGCCAAACGCAAACTTTGGCAACTCATTGTATTGATATAGCTGATTTAACTTCTAGACGTTTAACATGACCAGAGCTTCCCTGTTAATTAGTTGTCTCTTCCACACTCTTCCTATAAATGGAAGTATAATTAAAGCCTCAGACCCTTCCTTTGAGCTGCAAGCAAGCGGGGCTAACTAGTCGGCTACTTGATGCGGTTGTGGTCAACTGACAGCAAATGCTTTCAATATCTAAATTAACTACCAAGCTTGCCACCACACATTCATTTTTACCCCTTTGATACCCTTTAAAACCCGCCCAAAAGAGCATCTAATAAATGTGAAACTATAATCAAAAAAAATAATCAAAACTTTGCATGAAAAAACTTTTACTTAAAAAAAAAAAAAAACCTTAAATAAAACTTACACTTATGATTTAATTAGTTTAATAGTCCGATATACAGAGTATATATCAGTCAAACACTTTCAACTAGAGCAAACGCTAACTAAGCAACAAAACCTTTCAGGCTTTGACGTTGCCACACCAAAAGTTGGAGATGCAATTAATGCAACTAATTTGTGCAACTATTTTAGAATGTACCGTTTGGCATTGGCCGGATGAAATTTGTTGAAAATTCATCGTCGTTGTCCAGGCATATGTCCCTACAAACACATGCCACACACACTAACACACACACAGCAGTAGCATAAGTTCAAACAGCTTCACACCATTCATTAGCATGCAAATTTGAGAGCACTTTTTAGCTACAGCTTGGGCTCGTGCTTTGTACCAGTTGCGGGCATCGTTTCTACACCTCGTTGCCTGGCTGGTCTTTGTTGCATGAACATGCTAGAGAAACTTTGTTCCACACAAACTATCACAAGCTCCACTCAATTTAGAACATTGGAAGCTAGATGTTTCGTTGTTGTTTCTAATTTTATTTTTTGTTTTGTTCCTTGCTCAAATGAGTATTTATCGCCATGACCCAAACAATATTGTTGAGTGCATTGGGGTCAAAAGTTTATATCACATTGAGGATATGAAGTTATAAGTTCAAAATAATTATAACAATTATTTATTGCTATTAGAACCATTGTCTCTTAATGAACTAAATGTTTACAAATTGCAACCAAAATGTTGCAGCATTTTATTTTATCTCCTGCTTAATTCAATCATTTGTTGTCGCTGATTTTATGGTCGTCTAATAATATTTCTCATTACGTGAGCTCACACAATTTTATTGACGATGCCAACAAGTAAATTTGGCAGTCTATCGATGGGATTTGTAACTTGATTACGTGCTTTGTGTCCTGTGGGAATAGTTGCTATCCGAGCACATGCCTCATCTCTAATTGGGCAAAACATTCGCTTAGAGTTTATAAGTCTCGTAAATTCAACATTCAAATATTATTGCAGATGTTCTTTTTCAGATAAAGTTTTTGCCGAAATACTTTAAAATAAACTACAATATTTTAGCAAAATATTTTTCTACTTTTTAAGTTTTACTTTGGAAGCATTTCGATGCATATAAAGAAGCCAAAAGTGTCATTTACAAAAAGATAAATAAACTTTACAGGTTTTTCCTTGCAGTTCTGCTTTGCACATTAGTTTTACGTACTATTGCACAAAAAAAAAAAAAAAAAAGCAGCAAATCTGTACACAACTCCAAACTTTGGTGTAAGCTGGAATTAAACGTCAGCATCGCAAATGCGTGGAAAGTATTCGTAGCAAAAAGTTGTGCTAAAACTTCTGTTTAGATTTTCCATTACAAGAATCTTTCTTTCTTCTATTGACGTTATTTGAGTTTGAGTAAATAAATTCACTGACATTCTTTGCCGCTTTTGCATACGTTCTCAATGTTGTATAAAGTTTTTCCTAAGTCCTAAGCCTCTTTGGTAGAGCTTTGTAAATCCAACGTTGCAAGAACTGTAAGTTGTTTTTGTGTACAATTTGCAATAAGCATACCTATGTCCACAAAGAAGTTGACCAACTGCAGTTTACAATAATAAATACAGAGAATGCCTGCCTAAGCTGTGAAATGTATTGACTCATTTACAGTCTTAACATCGTACGAATTTTTCGTTACGCATTCTAGTAATTTGAAACCACATTCATATTCGTAATCGAAATTTTGACTCTGCGTGAATGAATTTAATTTTACAAATATGCGAAGAATTGTTCTCGTTGTGTTTCCATTATAAGTGTTGTGTTTCTCATGCACAATCTCTTAAACTATTTTCAAATCGAAATTACTGTTTTTATTACAAGTATCAACTTTTAAATTCTTGTACACAACACTAATCGTCATTTAAAAATACTGTTGATGACTGCAGGTTTCAAATAAAAGTACACCACATATAATTCTGACTGTAGTTAGTCGACTCTCGGAATTCAACGCGAATGGTTTATTCGTTTACGTTTTAAATTCAATATGTATTCATATTGCCTGCTTGGGTTGCTCCTTGGCATCGTTCCAGGAATCGCTCAACTGCTTGACTGTCCACCAACAGAATTCAAACATTCCTACTTAGTACAAAATGCAGATGACAGTGTAGAGTTGATAACATATGATAATTACTTTCCAATGACGCGTATTAATGAATATGCCTTGATGAGACATTTGTGTGTGGATCGCAGTGGTCTGCCGGTGGTACGTCACTGCCTTGCGAATAGGCAATGGGAGGATCTGGGAAATGTGACCTGCCAATTGGATAAGGAAAAAAGTGAACTAAGCGAAAGTTTAAATGACATACAGTTTGAGCTCTTTGAGGGCATATCTGACCGATCTTCGATGCATCATTCCCAGTTGATTATAATGGAAAATGTAAGCAAAATTATTGGCCAGGATAATTATAAAATTCGTCCTGTCGATGTGGTCAATGTTAACAAGATAATCAATGAAGTGGCCAGGGAGCCAAAGGATGTGGCCCTCTGCACTGAAATGATTGGACTCTACAGCAATCTGATGACCACCAATCAGTCAGTTTTAAGGATCTCAGCACGTCTGAATGCCACCAATGAGCTCCTGTTCAATTTCGAGGATTATTTGAATGAATTAGCTTTGCAGATAGCCCCAGTTCTGGGCAATGATACCCAATTCAAAACCATTCCGGCCCAATTCCAAAATGGCTTAGTAGATGTTAAACTGCATGATTGCATTCTGGTCTTGATTGGTGGCAATATAAGTGTTTTTTTCATGTATCCTGAGTGTACTTCATATAGGGGCATTGCAATTTATACAGAGCCCGCACCGGGAAGACAAGGCTGCAAACATCATCGCTTTTGGTTTCGTTTTCTGCATGCCAATCAAAGTTTGGAGGAGCTTACAGCGGAGCCGGATCTACAGACTGCCACATTCCTGACGCAACAATTGTGGTTGGCTTTGGAACGCACTGGAGTCACTTATATAGTTTTTAAGATTTATGCCAATAGTGCGCTCTTCGTAGATACCACAGCCGAGAGCGCCAAAGCAATTCCAGCCAGTCATGTTCTCTCTATTGAAATACCGCAAGCAAAAAGTAAGTACAGCTGTTATTTTTAGATCTAACAAGCAAAACATAGTGTAGCTGATGATTAAATATATAATATATATAATATAATATAATAATATATAATAATAATATAATCAATTATTTCTCTTTAACATTTATGCGCGTCGCTTATAAAAATTAGAGTGACCATAACTTAAAAAGCAGTGAATCTTCTTAAACTTATCGTCACACCGCCACATTCATCGGCAGTGCAGTGACTTCTAATACTAAATATTTGTTTTGATTTTCTTACAGAAAACTTGCCTTATCCATTGGTCGTAGTACTGCGCAATGAAGACAATCAGCGAGCGAGGGATAATAAGAATCAAGTGGATGACTATTGTGGCTATTGGAACTATAGCACATGGGCATCGAATGGTATTGAAACGAATATGAGTAGCTTATCCGACAATTCAATAGTTGTCTGCTCCACGCACCACTTGACACAGTTCGCCTTTCTGGTGGGCGCCACTTGCTGGCAGTTGAATTGTTCCGCTGAGGAGAATTCGGAAGAGATTGAACGCAATGAATCGTTGGTTGATGCCATCACAGCTGTTGGCTGTGGACTATCGATCATTGGTTTGCTGGGCATTTGGCTGACGGCTGCCATATCGCGAAAGTGGCGTTCCAAGCAATCCGTAAAGTTGCTCCTAAACATATGCCTAGCGTTGACGTTGCTCTTTGGTCTAATGCTGCTGCTGTATATCAACGAATGGTCCTGGCATTACTCATTTGAGCAGCATACTTATGGATGTATTGCTGTAGGCGCATTGTTTCAGTACTCGGTATTGTTGCTGTTCACCTGGATGCTGTCGATTGGCTATCTACAATATCAACTGTATGTTAGGGTCCTCGTGGCCAGATCGAGGCATACGATTCTGAAATGTGCTGTCATCGCCTGGTCAATGCCGTTGCTGCCAACTCTGTTGCTGCTCTTTATAAGTCCAGCTTCTTATACTCCAGTTAGATCATCAGTCTGTTATCCAATGGGCGCTGGTTTGGTCTATGGAGTTCTCATGCCCATTTGCTTAGTTTTAAACATCAACGTGCTTATGTTTGTGTTCATCGTCTATAGCGTCTCTCGCCTTATGGATCGCGATGGAAAACTAATTTGGCTACAATTTCGTCTCTTCGTTTTACTCTTCTTTCTGCTAGGATTATCTTGGATCTTTGGCATTTGCTCGTACTTTCAGTTGGGTATTTGGAGTTCATTTATTTTCTGCCTGTTGGCAACAATTCAAGGATTCGTACTCTTTGTGTACTTCGTTCTATTCGACAAAGTTGCGCGAACAGCTTGGGTTCGACTTGTGGTGAGAAATCGGCAAACTGTAAGCTTTCAACTAACCTAAGAAAATTGAGGGGAATCTAAAATGTTAGTAACACATAAACCTATTTCTCATTAAATAAGAAATTTATTTTATTGTCATAATATTGCGAATTAAACTCTGCAAAAAAAGCACATTGTACGAATGTGTCTTCGCTAAAACTGTATAAGGTTGTTGCTTAATTTATTTTCTGAGTAAATTCAACGAAATGACTTAACGAAATTTCGAAGACAACAACCAGCAAAAAAGCGCGGTTTAAAACTTGTCTAACTCTTAATTTAGGTTGTGCCTAAAGCCGCTAGGTGGCGTTGGTGCAAACGTGTGCGCTGGAAAGTTGCTAAACATTTGCCTTTCACGATAAGTAACATAATTAATGTTAACATTGATTTATTTTTTAATCATACGTCTAACAAAACTAAGAGTACACAAAATTCAGGAAAATTCGTACAGTTTACAAAATATACATATATATATATATATACATGTGTGGTTAGAAAGGAGATTCGTCGCATCTTAAATTCGACTTATTTGTAAACTCCGCAACTTGACTGGTTTCAGTTACTGGTGAAGAGAGCGGGAGGTGGTGCAGTTCCCCTTACGTTCTAACTTCTGGTTCCTTAGTGCAGACAATAGGCCACCAGCAGAGTGAGCAGCATGGATATTGAGCTCAATGGGGACATGGACTTGATGCCATTGTGTGCATCATGTATGCCGGACTCTGCCGAGAGACGAGCTGATGTCAAGCCGGGCATGCGCATCACATCCGGTTGTCCACCCGTCAGGAAAGGAGCCAATGGCACCGATCCTTCGGGCACACTCAGTGGCGTAGGCTGGAAGGGAGCCAAGGGTGCAGCTGCTCCATCTGGTGAGGGTGTCACAGGAGCAGCTGCCGGCACTACTGGGGAAGCGGGAGCAGGAGCAGGAGCAGGAGCAACTACTGTTCCATTTGTCGTTGGTGGTGGTGGTGTTGCGGCTTCTGGTGGTGGTGGTGTTGCGGCTTCTGGTGGTGGTGCCGGATAGCAGGCGATCTTCTCCACTTCGATGGTCTTGGTGGGATCTTTGGGATCAGGTTCGTTAACACGCACAGGCACACAGACGATGCCACCTGGTGGTGGTGCATTTGGATCAGCAGCAGGTGCTGGAGCAGCTGCTGCATTGGGATCGGTAGGTGGTGCAGCCGCAGCTGCTGCATTGGGATCGGTGGGTGGTGCAGCCGCAGCTGCTGCAGTCGGTGGTGCAGCATTCAGAACGCCTGCTGCAGCAGTAGCAGCAGGTACTGGACCAATTGGTGCTAATGGTGTTCCTTCTGCTGCAGGAGCAGCCGGTGCAGCCGGTGCTGCAGGAACGGCTGCTGGATAAACGGGAGCTACAGGTGCTGCTACTGCTGGTTGTTGTTGTGCTGTGCCCGTGTTGATTACCGTTGTGCCAGAGCCTGCATCTGTGGTTGTCACCGATCCAGGTGGTCCATTGTTAATGATGATAATCTTACCGTCACCTCCACTTCCACTTCCGCCACCACCACCACCACCGCCACCTCCATAGCCACCGCTTTCGACGACACGTGTGTGAGTGGGCGTAAGGGCGTGACCCAAAATGGCACCACCCAAAGCGCCAGCAATAAGACCAGTGCCTGGAAGAGCAAAGAATTCGGTTAGAATTGATCGCTAGAGAAACATGTCTAAGAGTTACTTACCCAATCCGAGTCCGGATGACGACTTGGGCGCCTGTGGATAATAGGTGGCACCGGCGGGTATGGCAGCACCAGCTGGCAGATATGTGGCACCCGCTGGCATTGCGGCAACTGGAGCCTGGGGATAATAGGTGGCACCATGGGGTACACCGCCACTTGGATAGTAGCTAGCGCCGGGGGGTATTTGTCCAGCCGGATGATAGCTGGCACCAGCTGGTGGTGCATAGCCTGAAGGATGATAGGTGGCGCCAGCGGGTAGAGCACCTGGACTATGATAGGTGGCGCCAGCTGGCGGTGCACTGTGGTAGGTAGCACCCGCCGGCAAATGTCCAGCACTATGATAGGTGGCGCCAGCTGGCGGTGCACTGTGGTAGGTAGCACCCGCCGGCAAATGTCCAGCACTATGATAGGTGGCGCCAGCAGGCAACTGACCAGCACTATGATAGGTGGCGCCAGCAGGCAACTGACCAGCCGGATGGTAGGTGGCGCCAGCAGGCAACTGTCCCGCATTGTGATACGTTGCATTCGGATAACTGGACTGTACACCATGCCTATTGGTTGCCGTGAGTGGAGTATGATGATAGCCACCACTACCACCGGTGGAATTCATGCGAGGCCTATAATTGCTGGCCGGAGTATAGTGACTGTTGCTGGTAGCGCTGCCCGCAGCTGGTCGTACATTGCTGTTGGCTGCCGAGTAGCTTGGCGGTGGTGCATTGGCCTTATACGATGGATTGTATGCTGGCGGCTGTTCATGTACGTTTGTGCGTGCTCCACCCACGGGATTGCTAGCCGAATAGGCTGGTGGTGGTCCGTGTGCCTTGGGCGGCACATTCCAGCCGATGGGCGAGGGGTTTGCCGGCTTCGGGTGGGTGTGAACGCTCGAGACAGAGTGACTGGGCTGGGCGTGATCGCGCGAGACCGAGTGACTGGGCTGGGCGTGATCGCGCGAGACAGAGTGACTGGGCTGGGCGTGATCGCGCGAGACCGAGTGACTGGGCTGGGAGTGAGTGTTGCCGCCATAGCTGAGTCGTGTATTATCCACATGTCCATGCGATGATGATGATGAGGTATGGGGACGCCTGGCTGAATGGCTCGAACTGCTGGGTGAATGGCTCTTGCTGCTGCCGCGAGACCAATGTTTGGCTTCCGCATCCGGACTAACCAGCAGCAGGCACAAAAGTCCCACTACCAAAGTCGGCATACGCGACATGCTGCGAGAGAGATAAGAATGGGCGAATCACTTGTTAGTAAATATATATTTGTTTCAGCTTGGCTTGCTTTTTATTGACTGAGCTGCTCGCGCCAGACCGAAGCGCTTACATAGCTGAAAAAGCTTATCAATGGCTTTGTTGTTGACGATCGACCGAATAAAAAACCCCAACGTAATATAAAGTGATCGTGATAAGTAAACTAGGGATGGGAACAAATCGTGTAAGCTTCAGGCAGAAAGATGGTGCTTAGAGAACATTGAAAGTGTGTCAAGAACAGCAGAATAGTTTTGTAATAAAAATTGAATTTTTAAGTATTTACGAGCATGTTAAAAAATATTAAGTTTTAAGCTTGTTTAGGAAACAAAATCCTGAGATAAAAATGCTAAGAATCAGGAACTTCCGTTCATATTTCCTTTAATTAAACACTTGTTGACTCAAATTTAGTCTCTTCCGATAACTACTGCAATTGTTTCAGGCCTGTTCAGCACTAACTGTTTTGAACTAAACTCTCACGATCCTGGCTCTCATGCTTCATTTTGCCACTGGGCGCTTGTTTGTATAACAAATTTATTCAATTTGTGCTAATAATAATACTTAACACACAAAGTAGAACATTTGCTAAGCGCCTTATCTCATTCGATTCTATAAAGTTCAAGCTTAGGAGAGAAAAAAAAAGCGTCATAATTAGTTAAAAGTTCTACATTTGCGTCATGGATTAATGTGAATGGAGCCTTGCCCACATTTTTTTCCCCCGTCGTGTTGGCGCTGACGCAATGTCACGCGCTGGCTGCCACTTTTGGGTGTCTGCCTCAAATTTGGGGCGCGTTATCCATGATAATAATTAACTTGGCGATTTGCTCGGCTTGTCGCGTGGCTACACTCCATTGCTTTCTTGGCATTTGTGCTTGTTTTTATTATTATTATTTTATTCCAGCTTATACGTATTGTACTCATTGAAATGAATATGGCAAAGAATGCTTTTTTAATTGGCACCATAGTATTATATATATAAAAACACGCCCAGCGCATTAAGAAATGATTGTTAAGGTCAAGGTTATAACTAGAACATTTCACAGCAAATGAATAGTTAAGTTAATATAATTAAAGTTGATTTAATATTATATGAGGTCTTACTATATGTATACAAATACAGGGAAAGTCTAGTTGACTTTTCGAATACATTATGAGTTGGCTACCTTTGACTAGATCTCAGCTCCTTATCACTTTTCATTTAAGCAGTAGAAACCCGTTTAAATTCCTTACTTAATATATAGGTTTAACTACACGCCATGACTTAAGATATCAGATATCACAGCACAGTTAACTTTGATCTATGAAGTAATAACAAAACGCAAACTTGAGTTGAATGAACTATTTGTATTATTATTTTTATCATGACAACCAAATGTTTGCAATTTCAATATTACAGTTGCATGCGACTTGAATGTGTAATCTAAGTATTTAAGTTGAAAACGTATTTTCGAGTCTAGAAATCTAAACGAGAGCACTCATGACTAGACTTAGATAAGCGAAGATCGAGAATGTAGAGTTAGTCATTAATTCATATGGAATGATTAAATGATGTTAACGTTACTTCTGCGCCATTCTTGGAACTATTCTAAAAAGAAAAGTGTTACTCAGAATTAAGCTTTCAATTTGTTTTAGGTGAACTGCCAAATAATATGTATTTAAAACTGACTCGATACTATTCAAAAACAAAGCTTTAGAAACCCTAACTCATTGTATTTCAACACATAATATACACCATAGACTACTTCCATAGAAAATACTGAATATAAACATATACTCGTTTGCAGTCGCTCAATTGTTTATAATAAATTCATTGGCCTATTGCAATACGTTGCACGAACTAAACAAAAACTTGTTGTTCGTTAATGAGTCATCGAACATTTTGCTGACGTCATGATATATATATATATTCGTTGTATTTGTTGTCTGCCTGTTTTACGCCGTTGCTTTGCGTGTGTGTTTAAAACTCTTCTTGGAAATGTGCAAAATATTTTAGACCGAATGAATACTATATGTAATTATTATAGTTAAAATGCTTGCTTATCTCTGATTTCGGGATCAGTATGTCGCGCGTGGCCACATTTTTGCTATATAGCATGTGCTTTTACGTATATAAAATGAAATGTTTGAATATGTGAACAAATGGAAGATGCGCAAAACCTTTCACTTAAAAGTTTTGCGGCTACATTTTGAACAGTGGGTGGAAGTGTTTGGGGTTTATGTATATAATAAGCGACAAAAGGAAGTTAACTGTTACACCAGACTGGCTTACCTTGCCGGTAAAAGTTACACACACATAAAAACTGGTCATAAAATCAACAACTTCAAAATTGGCAACAAAATGTGACCGCTGAAATAAGCCATACAACTAATTGGGTAGTACAACGTAACCGGTTGCTGTCGCGGGGGTTGGCACCAGAAACAGCTGTGACGAATTATAAAGACTTAAACTAGATACTGCACTGAAGTAAATATTATGAAATTATAATCCATTTGTTTTCCAAGAAATTCATTGTCTTTCTTAATGTTTCGACACGTAAATACTCCAAGACTAATACTACCCTCAAATTATTTTAAAAATTGGTTATTTTTGTACATTTTTACGTTCACAAATTCCACTACATGGTGGCTGCGTTGACAGAACGAAATATACTATGTAGAACATCTAAATTTAAACGAACCTGTTGAATCCATAAAATACAAAACAGTTCTAAAGAGGAGAATGTATTTTTAATGAAATGCCAGAGTGTACAGAAAAAATATATGGAGAAATGTTATTCAAATGTTGACATTTTGATGCCCGCGGGAATAAATTATTATTTCATTCAATTTGTGTGTATGTTGAAATGAAACAAAGAAAAGTATTCGAGAGAAAGATAATATATTCTATTCCAAAGTCTTAAACCGGTTTCTTATCATATTTGTAAAACTGCACAATATTGAAGAAGCTTAGCCCACAAATATTTGTATATACAACTAAAACCACTGTTAAAAAGCTTCATGAATGTACACACATACATGCATACATGGTGCGTGGTTGGCAACATTGCAATATTTGTGTACATATGTAAATATTCTACATAAGTATTGAAGTATTGTGCTAAGAAGCTTAAATTGATTTTCAATTGGGATTTTCTTGGTTACGTTCCTTTTCTGTGTTGTCTAGACTTGCAAGTCCCCATATATGTACATACATACATATATTTTGTATATTAATACATTTTTGTATGAAATACGAAAAATTGGTTTGACCTTGAATTGATACATTTGTGCTTATGGCAGAATCGCTAAAGAAAGAGCTCTGTATACTTATATACGGGACAAATGATGAAGTGTGTAATAAACATTAATTTAAAACCGGTTCGAAGCGATGCTACAGCTGCGCACTTATTCACAGATATACGATTTATATGTAAATGAGTATTATTGTTTTATTAAAAATATTATTGTATTTACTTGATATTATTTTTTAGTGCTTTTTTTGCTTGTGTACCGCGTTCGAGCTTAGTTCCGCGCAAAGTTTCTTAAACAACTGAAATGCGGTTGAACATTTTTTGTTTGGCGCTGTGTTGTGTTGTTGAGAGGCGACGCGGACCGCGACTGCGACGGCGACCGCAACTTGTTGGTGTGCTTTCGTTTGTTGTTGTTGTGATGGTCGTTTTTATTCCATTTACCGTACTTGTCATCTCTGCTGGTGTGTCGGCATCGCTCTCTCAAATTTTATTTATTTTTGTGCGTGCGTTCTGTTTTTATGTCCCATGAGAGTTGGTTTGGACCGCTCAACGTTTTTATTTAATTTTAGTTTTTACTGTTTGGCTTGGCTTGTGGGTGGGTGTGTGGGGAAGAGCGAAGGTGTCAGTGCTGGTGTGTTATGCTATTGCATTAGTTCTGATATCATTTACGTATTTCAGTAGGGCAAACAACTGAGGTTTGTACGAGTATGCATATGTATAATAAAATATTTATGCAAATGTTTTTATGTTCCTGCATAAAGATAATATTAACAGAAAACTCTGTGTTAACACAGATCATTACGATGATAAGTATGAGATTTGAAAACTACGTAACAAGTCTGCTATATGCTTGTGTATATTTGTACTCTAGCATTTTCACTCATGGGTGAATGATTTACTTAGCTACTGTTCGCCGCTGATTGTCAATAAGAGCGTCAGTTTTTTTTTTTTACCGTTTCCCCTTGTTAGTGCAGGGCAAATGAACATAAGTGAGCTGTTTCGTGTTCACATACACACACACATACACGTCCAAATTGCTTTTGCATTGGTGCTCGTGGTGAACGCTTTATGTCTGCGGTCGTCGTCAACATCAGCGTCAGCGTCAGGTGTTTGTCTTTTTGTTAGTGCGTTGAAGCTTCACTCTGCACTTAATGTTTTTGCTATTGTGCTCAACCTTACTGCTGTTGTTGTTGCTGCTGCTGCTCCGTCCAGCAACAGCTGTCAACGTTTCTGACAGCGCTCGCAACTTTGAAACGGGTAACTATCGCGTGCTTGTAAAGAATGGATATAAAATAGTTGAGTTGAAAGCTTTTTAGTTTTAACCACGCATTAGAGTACCTAAGCTTTTGCAAAGCTTTGCTGTGCCTAACCTTTATAAGGAAAGTTTGAACACAACTATTGTTTAATCTGTTAATCAGAAACTAAATGAATATATTTGTATTTGCGTTGTAGCTTAATTGTCTAAACTAAATGACTAATCTTGCGTTGCATCCACGTCCGTATCGGTAATAGGACTGCTCGTTTCCACAGCACCATCCACTTCAACTGCACCACCAATATCGCCAGCAACAATTGGCGGCACTGTGCTGGTGGTGCTCATCTCATGCAAGCACTCTGGATTATTTTGACAGTCGCCAGACGCCAATTGTGGATCAGGTGTGGGCACTGGAAAACAAACCACACGCTCCACTTCACGCTGCAACTCGGCATTCTGTGGATCGGTTTCGTTTAACATGATGGGAAAACAAACAATGCCGCCAACAGGTGGCGCTGCTCCTGCTGCGGTCTCATCTGCATCGGCATCGGATATCTCCTCGCTGGAAACTGAAGCTGACTCTTCGTCACTCTCTGCCGTAAGTGGATTCTCTGAAAAGGCATCGTTCTCATCGAGTGGCTGTTGTTGGCTATTTCCCTCCCCTTCTGCCTGTGACTGTCCATTGTTGATTATAATAATATCGCGACCATTTCCACCAGTTGCATCCACTTGTTGATTCTGCCCGTAGGCATGCGACACATGATGACGATGACCAAAGTGCATGCTATCCATTAAACGTGCAGCCAGCATGCCAGTGAGAAAACCACTTGTGCCTAGAGAGAAATGTGATTGAGACAACTACAACAGTGAAGAGTATCTAAGCAGCTTACCTGGTCCCATAGACATTGAACTGGGTGGCTGGGCATAGTAGGTGGCGCCAGCGGGCAAAGTCTGTGCATTCGCATAAAAGATACCTTGGGGAGCCGCACCTGCTGCATTATAGTTGTAGCTGTAGCCCGGCGGCAACTGTTGTCGCGGATAGCTGGCAACTTGCGGCTTTGGCATCGACATTGTCTTGCCCGGTTGCGGTGGTGGTGGCGGCAGCTTTGGCACCGTCATTGCAGTATGCACTGGCGAACCGCTGACCACACGTCGTCCGCCACCGGATGAGGAAGATTTGCTGCCGTATTTACTGCGCCAGCCACCAAAGAGGCCACCGAATGAGCCACCGCCACGCCCACGGCCGCCACGTGCCACACTGGGCGCCACCAAACAGGCGGCCATCAAAACCAAACAAAGTAGTGTATACGATTGTTTCATATCGAGCGAAACGAACAAACAAACCAAAAAATATATTCGCAACTGCACCTGGCAATCAGCACGACCAAACTGGAGGCATATAGGCGACATGGCGGTGCCTATATCCCCCAGTCAACCCAGTTGTAGATGCGTGCGCATATACATGTACCCTACGCTCTTAGCTGTGGGGCATATAAATCGACTTGGCTTACGAAACGTATGCAATTACAAACGTAAATGGCATTAGCTTCAGGATATTTCACTTCCATTTGTCTGAGTATGTTTTTAATTAAACATTTCTCTCTATTTGTTCACATGCTCCATTTATTTAAGCTTTAATTTACATTATTCTCACATTTTTTAAACAAGCCAATATTTTATTTACTTTTCAGATACACGTACTTATTGCAAGGAGATAGATTTTTTAATCGTTAATATTTTAAAATAATTTTCTTATTTTACACTAGATTTTATTATTAATTATTTCATTCAATTTCAACTTCAGTTATTCTTAAGAAAAGTTTTCTTCAGATTTTGTTGTAGAAAAGTTTATTTTGTTATTGTGGAAAAAGTTTTCTTTTCGATTTGCTGAGAATTCATGTTCCGTGCAGCAATCGCCAATGTTGCAAGTGGAATATAAATTGATTGGCAGATTCGTTTAGTTAGTGTTAAGTTCAACGCTTTGATTATAAATTGTTTTGATTGTTTTCATGAATGAAAAACAAATAATTCAAAGAAATAAATTGCTTTAAGGATTAATAAAAAAGTCAATAAAAATGTATTAAAATAACTTTACTTTAAGTTCCATATAATACGTAAAAAAAAAACTAAAAAGCTATTTTTAAAATAACACAAAAAGTAGGGCATATTTTATATCGCTTAATCCAAGTCGTATATCAAAAGCATTTTACGTATCATACAATTTGTATTTGACAGCAACTGCGAGCGACTGAAATTCATATATATATATATGGATATGGATATATAGTATGGGGTATGTTCCTAAGTTTATCACTGAAAATTGAATGAGTGTTGCTGTTGTGTCGTGTAATAATTCAATTGCCTCTAATTGAGTCGCACTCAAATTCTCGAATTTTCACCATGTCTCCCGCATAAACAACAGCAACAGCAATAACTATATCATGTTGATATCTTTTAGCTTAATGCCCAACGCGCCAATTTGCCAAATGTGTCGCTTCAAATTTCATTTATTCACACGAGCACAAAAAATAAAAAAAACTCTTCAAGATTTTCATTGGAGGCAAAATAAGAAGGCGCACTTGTAAAGCATCACGTTGCATGCTACTCTTGATCGTCGTGATGAGGCAACAGATCTGTGCAAGATATGACCCATTTGCCACTTAGTAGACACCAAAACTAAACTAAGGCCGCAAAATTTACAAAATGAAAATGCATTGCCATTGCTGCCTTGAAGAAACAAAGATAAACTAAGGCAAAGCGTTGAGGTCATTACATTCAATCAATATGAATGCATTTAATAGAATAGAATGGGAAAATGTTGCTCAAAGCTACTTGAAATAGTATAAGTTTATAAAATGGAACTATCTTAATCTACAAAATATAATATTCCATTACGTAATTCTTCTGGAAGAGCTTCATTGTGACTAATGATGGTTCTTAACCTGCTTTTCCTAACCTGATTTGCATATTTATAGGTTCCTCATATCCTAAATGTAATCTCTCCTGCTATAACTTACTGCAAAAGATAGATATATTGGTTTGTGTATTTCCCCTCTCCATTAACTCATTATGCAGCAACTTAATTCCCATCAATTTTCAACGGTTTATTGATTGCCGCCCAAGTGGCATCATTAAAATCGAATACAGTAGCTAAATAGAGCGAGAGAAGAGGCAAATACAAATAGATAGAGAAAGAGAGAGAGTAAGGGAGAGAGTGAGAAGTTGGTTCATTTTGAACGTTTAGGCCATTTTGAAAGTCATTTATAATGAAATGTAGATGTTGAACCTCTGCACCCCAAATAAGTCGTATGTCATATAAAAGCAAAAATTAGTTGGCCAAGTGGACCGAAGAGCGGAGGGGTAGAGAAATGTGAATGCTTCGGGCACAAGGAGATCTTGTAAAATATTTACGAGCTCAAGTGACCAAAAGCTATTGCAAAAACAATGGCCAAAAGCGTAAAAAGCATAAAAAGTAACTACTTTGTGGCTTACGTGTGATGCTATCCTTAACTGCTTGTCTCTCTCTGTCACTCTCTCACAATGCGTGTGTGACAAAGTCAAGAGCTTGAAGCATACTTTTGGGCGCTCATAGAAAGTCATTGCGTGTGTTGTGATTGTGTAATAAAAAATATCCAGCTGACATTTTGTGTCAAGCACCTTTTTCATTTTGGCACTCAGCAAAAGCGTGGCCAACAGTCCAAAACCATTTTAGCATTTTGGTCCGGTTCTAGCTTGCCTGACTGCCTGACTGCCTCACCGCCTCACCGCCTGACTGCCTGCCTGACTGAGTGATGACAAATTACATTTGTCAGATTTATGACCAATTATGAGCGTGTTATATATCACAGTAGCGCAAGCAGCAAAAGAAGCAGCAGCCACCTTAATGGCAAGCGCAATGAATAAGTCGCCATCGTTTGTTTGTGGGGCACCCATGGAGCAAACCACCAAATGTCTGGTAAAGTGCGTACAGTGGGTGTGGCACACACACACGCACGCACTCACACACACATACTTAGCAATTGGTAATGCTATACGTTTGCGCCTTTTTCTGTCTATATGGCATTACTTTCCTGTTCATATGTGTAACGGTATGTATGAAAAATGTTTTTTTTTTTTTGTGTTGGCAATACCACAACTGAGGAATGGCCAATGTCTTAATGTTGCGCCACTTTTCGACGTGTTTTATTTGTTCTGCTAATGCGTTGAAAATAGCTAAAAATTGCCTTTATTACATGCGCTGTTAAACTTCAATTACAGCTCTAATAAAAACACATGCTACCTAAAAAAAAAGGAAAAAAAAAGTTTGAGCCGAGAGTCGTGCGTTACAAAAGACAAAACCATATATTATAAATAGTTACAAATAGTATATGAGCGCACTTAATGTGTTGGATCTTAAGCCTATGTCCATATATTAATATACTTCAGAAAAGTCTAAGCTGACTTGATGTAATTTTTTATTGTTTTTAACGAAACGGATCAAACCCTTTGGTTTACACTTAGAACTGTATACCTATTAATTTTTACCTTCCAAACATTGCAGTTCACCTTATAAACAACATGACGAATGATTTCGAGCAACTGACTTTTGGGGAAAATCAAATTTTGTATATAAACATATTATTGAAAGCTATTTAAAAGAGGCAAAGAGAACTTTTCTACTTGTCTAAAATATAATATATTTCATATGGTAAATTGCACAACTGAACAAGATTTCCTCTTCGTGATTCTTCTATCATATGTCTAACTAACTTTTCACGATCATCTTCTTGTGTTTTTAAACCTTAAAAAACTCAACGAACCTCCCTCGTCGCCTTTGTCGTCACACAAATACTGCCACAAATAATATGCAAAAAAAAGAAAAAAGTGGAAAGAGGCGCATAAAACAAGCGGCAAAATTGCGCCAATTAAAATCGAAGAGCATAAATTATCAAAATGCGTGGAAATTACAGTTTGTTTTGTTTTGTTTGCTTCTTCGAATTGCTTGCGGGTGTTAATGTCTTGGGGGCGTGGCAGGCAGGCAGCAGCTGTGCCAAAGCAACATAAATAAGAGCAACAGCATTTTATGCTTTATTTTACAATTCAATCAGTTTCAATTTCCACCTGTCGAATACATTTCCGTTTAACAGTTTATTTTGTCGCTGCCTGCTTGTAATTTCTAAATTTTGAGGTGAATTTCAAAATTCAATTAGCACAACAAGAAGTGCGCCCATCTGCCTCAACTTCCTTTGTTCCGTTTTGGTAGATTTATGTTTTTCGATTTTAATAAAAAGCCATAATTTTCGTTTCGGTTGTTTCAATTCCTATCTGGGACAACGGCCCAGTTTGTGTAGGTGGGTAAACAGCGCAGATATATGCAAATTATGTGCCTGCTTTTGTTTTTTTCTAACCTTGAAAGTGCTATAATTTAGGCCACACGCAAACGAAAATAGATTTCATTATGGCGGAGAGTGTGGAAGAACAGGAAGTTGAAAAGTGTGAGATACTGATAATATCGAAAGTTTTTTTAATTGTATAAATTTAAAAGAAAAGTTTTCTTTGATTTTTAGTTATTAGATATATATTTAAATAAGTTAAAGGCAGAAGAATTATTATTAAAATTATTTTATTCTTAGTGCTATGGATTGGCTGGAGAGAACTTGGACAAGGCTGGTGAATAAGCAAGTAATAACTTAATTTTATTCCTTTAATAAATCAATTAAAACAAGTTGCAATTAGTTCCATTTATATTGTCTTCTTTGCTCCAATTTCAATCTGCAATTTAAATTTAATTCAATATTTTCAATTTCTTCTCACTTCTCAGCTCTCTTGAATTGACTTATTAACCAGCTGGTGTTAATTAAAACAAAAATTAGTTTGAATTTAAAATGAACTGCGCTTGTCTTATTGATTGAGCTGTTGCTGTTTGTTGTTGTGGTTGATGCACTTGAAATACAATTGACTTGCCGCCAATTAGGTGGGAAATTGAAAACTCTTGCAACAGCTGTTTCCTATTTTCCTTTTTTTGTTGTTTTGTTTCGCACTCACATCTCCCATTTGGCAGCAGCTGCTGCCGGGGCCTCCACACGTACACATGTCCATCAATTTTTCACACGCAACAACAGCAACTGCGGCAACTGTTGCTGCTGGCAACGAAAACGCATAAGCGGCTCTCGAGGCGGGCAACAAACCGGTAGATAAACAGACAAGGATAAGCCCAATGGGCTGGCTGGCTACAAAAACAAATAAAACGTTCGATGCCTACAACTATGCGCCTCAGCGAATCGATGTTGCTGTCGATGATGTGGCTGCTGTTGCTGTTGCTGTTGCTGCTTCTTTCGTGCTGCATGGCAACGACACATTACCATTTCGTAGTTTTTCATGCATTCATTTTGATAGTCGGCCCGGCGGCAGTTCACGGAAAATATTGCCAGGCACCGGCTGCGACTGTTGCTACAGAGAGTGGATGTTGCTGTTGCTGTTGCTGCCGTTGTTGTTGCGTCGTTTTCGTCGTCCTCGTGCCATCGTCATTGGCTTAACTGATAAATAAGCACGGCATGGTGGCAGTGTCTGCTGTCCGGGCGCACATGCCTCCCGCTGCAGCGTGGATGTGGCTGTTGTTGATGCTGCAACTTGACCTCGGGTCAAATGCAACAAGATGGGGCACATGTCCGTGTCGCTGTCGCTGCGGCTGCTGTTGCAAATGAAATTTTTCTTCAATTAGTTTATTTTCACACCAATGATTTTGATTTCAGTCTTGTTGTTGCTGTTGTTGCTTCCTTTTTTCCGGCTCATGCGTCGGCTTGTTAACGACGAGTGTGTGCGTGTGGCAATTAAGCCAACGCGTAATTGTTGCCAGTTGCAGATGATATTGATGCTCCTTCACCATGCCCAACACAATACACAAACTCTTCTTGCTGTTGTTGTTGTTGCCCATTTACATTGAACAGTTTGTTGTGAAGCGCAACTTTTTGATTGGCTTTCACTTGAGTTCAGGGCCTGGAAACAGGCCATAAAAAATGATTGAATTGCGCTTCAATTTCTATGCGCGATGCTCGCACTCATTATGATTGTGTGCGCGCCGAAATCAACGCAGGTAGCGAGCAGCGAGAAGTGTGAGGTGTGAGGTGGCAGCAACGTGTGCCATTACCTTTAGTTGAGACACATTACGCATACGCCACGTTAGGCCGGTAACGAAATGAATTGGATTTGTCATTCGGGCGAACATGGCCAACAACCAAAAGCAACATGAAACATGAAAAAACCAAATATGGAACATACATGCTACTACCCCAAAATATAAGGCATGCAATACACGTGCTTCAGCAATTTGTCACATGAGCCTCTAAAATATGCCCCTGGGTGTTTTGGCCAAAGGCACACTAAAGAAGCAAACTTGACACACAGCCTCAGGTCCAAAGTGGAAAAGCATTAGCTGCACACCCTCATGGTCGTGTGTGTGTGTCTTTTCCCAACATTATTTTCGACATGGAAAATTCGACAAAAATTCCAAAAAAATATAAATATTTTAAATATATAAATTTTGACTTCAAGAAATGAAGTTTATTGGTAGCTGAGGATTATATTTATTTAATTTAAATACTTATTTAAAAGTATTTTTTTACAATTTAAATATTTTTTTGGCGATTTAATCGAGAAATTCAGCTTTGGAACATTTTAGATACAATACAAATTCATATGGCATGCGGCTTAGCAACATGAAAAATATGAAGTCTAGCTCAGATTAGATGATTTTTCAGGATAAACGCGGCAAGTTGTAAGGCACTTTGCTTTGCCACACACACGCACACTCACACATACAGAGTCCTGCCTTTTGTGAAGCAAACTGAGCACGTTCTACTTTTGGCAATGTTTGTCTGCCTTTGCCATGCAAATGAAGCCATCAATAAAAATTTTAAATTTCATTTCGACGGTCGCCAAGCAACCGTTTTCAAAGTTTTGCATTTTGTTGTTGCCTTTGTAACACGTTGCATTTCTTTTTTGCCATTTCTACGATTGTATGCGACCTGTGTATTTGTTTTTCATTTCAACAGCTGCTTTTGCTTTCTTGGTTTTCACACAAATACACAGAGAAACCCATATAGCTATCATTTAATTTCACATGCGTTGCTGACGTTAAACTTTGCCCTCCCGTCCTGTTCGCATTTTAAGTTATGTAGATTATAATTAGAAAAGTTCCTTATTGCCAGTAGGTGGGTTGGGGACCAGGAACAAAAACAGCAACAACAACAACAACTGAAAACTTTGTTTACCGTCGCTCAGAAAGTCATAAAATTATAGGTAAACGTTTACGTGCATTGGCACGCGATATTCCGAGATTGCGGGGTGCCAGAGTTGGGGTTTGGGGAGCGGGTCTTATAATCTGTGCCTGCCTCATTTTGCATAGTCCACCGCCCCTGCCCCCCGCAACAATTAATTACCAAGGAATTTTTAAGGTTTTCTTGCACAAAACAAAACAAAATTCGCAATAAGAAATAAGAATTATATAAATGGCGCAATATGAAACTAATCACTTTTAATTGCTGCACAAAGCAAATTATGTGAAAATGAAAAACGCGACCAACTTGGAAACCTTTTCCATTTTTTTCCCCGCTTTCCGCTTACTTTTCTCGATTTTTGCTTTGTTTTGGTACGCGCTTAAGTTATGTCTGCTATTAAAATATGAAATTGTGTTGTTAAAGTGGCGCCAAGAAGTTTGCCAAAGTGCGGCAATTTATAAGCGCCCAACTGTATTTATTTTATGAAAATATACACAACAACATAAATATGAATTGTTTGCTTATGCTCAAGCTAAAAGTTGTAGTAGTTAAACTGAACTGACGTTTACCCTTTCGAATACGTAACTTGATTATGTCTAATTATGGATTTTTAAACCAGCTGCCATATAATTAATCGATATATAAAGTGCCGGCCCACATGCCAAGCGTTATTTCATTTATTTCGTTTTGCAATTTTCACACTCTGCGAAAAACCGCAAAACATTCAAACAAAAAAAAAAGAAGAAGTACATTACGTATACGCCATATCTGACTGCGCCAGTTTTTGTTTGGTTTTCTGTCGCTGTTGTTGTTATTTGTATAGTTGCTTGCTTTGTTGTGAAAGCTGCTCATTCAACGCGCTGATTTACAATGTGTTTTTCTCTGCAATGCTTTTTTTACACCTCCCATGTTTTTGCTTTTTTATGTCTCACGTGTAGCCATAAAATGGCGCTATTTGCTTGTGTGTCTGTTGTTGGTGTTAATTATATTTTAAAGCAAATTAGCAGCTGCATTGGTTCAAGCAAAATTGAGCCAATAAATTTTACAAAAAAAAAAAATAAATAAATAAGATAATATTTAATAAAAGGAGAATCTCTTTTATGTAACACTTTCCGAATATCGAAATAATTATGAAGTGCTTTAAGTTAATCGCTATGCTTTAAAATAATTCAATTACTCTTTCGGGGTCCTTTAAACGTTGCCAATTTGATAATTACAAACGAAATCCTATTAGCGACGCTTATTTATGCTAATTTCGTTATTTTCGTATAATTTTTTTCAAAAAAAAAAAAATAAATAACATGAGTGTGCCTGTTATCGTTACTCCGCTGCGCAGCAGCTGCCGTTAATTTAATTTCCCATAGAAAAAAAATTTTACGCACGCACACAAGCAGAAACACACAACCACACACTCCCAGAAATCGAGAGAGAGAGACATTCCGTATTTTGAATAAGGCAGTGCGTACATTATAATCTTCTATTGGCAAGGCGGAAGGCAGACAGACAGCTAAAAGTTAAACGTACACCTGACTGTGACCTGTGTTACCTGCCTTCCTTTCCCCTCCCCCTTCTTCTAGAACGTTGCTACGTGGCAGCCATGTCGCTTTCAATTATGTCACATGCGTGCACCATCTTCATCTTCGTCTTCATCTTCATTGCCATCAACTTCCAGCTACTGGCTAGCCAAGCATAGCAATCACGAAGCCGATGCCAGCAGGAACAAAAGGCCCCAAGTAATGCCCATTCCCGCATTATCTTTTGTCCTGATTTTCTACCTTTATCACTTTATGACAAAATGTTGTGACGTGCATAAAAAATGCGTGCTGTCAAAGAAACGCTTCCGCCCTCTAATTGACAATGTGTATTAATTATTAATTACCAACGCGCCTAAATATAGGCAGCGAAAACATTTATTGGTTCACATGTAAGCCTTCAAGTCACCGTAAAGCTTTTTTTTATTACCAGCAGTGTAGGTAATTAATATTTCATTTAGCTAACACACGAACCTCTCACATTATCTTCACACATTTGAATTTTAAAATGATTGTTTTTCAAGGTAAAAATATGAAATGTTTATAATTACACTTGACCTCTCGTTGCAAACATACATAATATTAAATATTTAAATGAACATAAACTTAAATACAAAATATTCTGGAAATAAAACTTCAACAAAAATGTTTTCACTTGAATTTTCGAGCTACTTTTTTTATTTTGAATCACCTCAGGTAAATCTTCAATATCAACCCAACAGCACGTACTCTCTCATCTCAAATCAGTCTAAATACATTTTTACAGCTACAAACTGTATCGTAAAATTAATTAAATCCACTCGGTAGGCTCGGCTGCCTTTTCGTCTATCAGTTTTTCATATGCCTTTCGGCGCACGCACATTAGGAAATTTTATTACGATGGCCATAAAGTTGAATTTTGTTTAACGTTTCCTTATTCGAGGCAAAGATCAACAACAAAAACCAAAAACCAGCTACATTGTATCAATTTATTATTAACTTTAACGCCAGAAACGGTTCGGGCATGGGAAGTTTATTTACCAATAAATGTGCTGGTTGTTGTCCTGGCGCAGGAGTTGCGACATTTTTATGGCATTTTAAGCCAATATCCGTTAACGCCCCGATTGCTTCCCATTTTTCAACAGATTGTCCAAAGTCGAAAGTCATTAAAATGTGTGAGTCCTTCGTGTTGTTGGCATCTGCCTCAGTTGGCTTATACAAATTTTGTGCTGCCTCTGTGTCTAATTGGCTCAACGCAGCAGTCAAACAGTCAGCAAGTTAGCTGTCGTTTAAACTACAAGTTCATATTTTTGAAAGCAGTAGCAGAAAGCATGCTTCAGTTGCTTTACTTTTATTAGCAACAGTGTTTTGTTGTTGTTGTTGATGTTGTTATTGCCAGCAAATGCTTGACATTTTATTACGAAAAAGGGAATGCCAGCTCCTCACATGCTGTATGCGACTACGATTTTGTCATCCCCATGCCCACGGGGCGCTGAAATAAAAATGAGCTAGCGAACTGTAAAGGCAAACACAAAACAGCACAGGAAGAGAAAGAAAACTACACACTGAGCAGAGAACAGAAAACATTGCAAAAAATTACTAGCATAATAACGCAAATATTTTACGATATATACACAAAAACATATACACACACACAAACAGAGAAGGAAGAACAAACGACAAGCCAAAAACTTAACTAGCCGCGGGCCAAGAGCACAGCAAAGAACGTAAATAAAATTTCATTTCATTTTTGTGTAGCATACTTTTAGGTAGCATACGCATTGCTTGCATTGTGGTTAATTTTTATATATTTTTTTTGGTTGATGCGGCTGACTTTCGTTTGTGTTTGTGGTGGGGTGATGGGATAGGGGGTGGGCCAGATTGGCCAACTGATTGTGTATGCCGGGGGCGCAGACGCAATCAGCTGCATGGCTTGGGGCCCGATGATGCTTCATTTAAAAAGCAAATAAAATTAAAATACGCGCATACTATACATACATATATATTTTTTCCACAGATCAAACAGTCGAATTATGGGCAAATACTGTATGAATAAAGCAACGAAAACACCAGCTGAGACGCCCAATCGTTGCAAGTTGATGAGCATGTATGCCTGTGTGTGTGTGTGCGTATGGTGTGTTGGTAAATTAAAAGCAAATAGCAGGCGCACAAAAAATCAATTAAAATCAAATAAAGCTTTGTGCAAACATGCAGCTGATTTAAATTTACTTTTTTTCAATGCCCTCTGCCCTGCAGCCTGTCCCTTCTTTGACTCATTAAAGCACACAAATTATTGGCAGACGGCGAAGCCATTGCAACTTTTGTGCCACTTGCACTCGACAGCGACAGCGACAGCAACAGTGTTTCAATGGGCGAGATTGTCTACTCGCTTGGCCAGCCGCATTCGCATTCGCATCCGTTGCTCCAAGCTCCGCGCTGAATGGCCCTACACCATTGTCAGCGCCTTCATCAGTCAAGTGCCATTGCAGCATTCGCCAGTCGCAGCAAGTGCGCCTGGCTTCCGTGGCAAACAGAGCGCAAGGAAAAAACCGTGCAATTAATAAAATATTTAAACAAAAAAAGAGAATTAAATTCCATTTATATTGCTCACAATGTCAAAAAGTGCTCGTTGTTGGCAAATAATGCGGCTTGAAATGTTCTCGATCTTATTATTATTAAACTGATGATAATTATGGGAATGCTACTGACGTACATTGGCGCCTTGGGTGTCAGCTTGAGAGCCAATCAACTTGAGCTGAAGATCACAATAAGAATACTTAAAGAAAGCAATGATATGCTTGTTCAAAGAGCGTGAAAAGCTTACAAATTTTCAAACTATTTAATTAAGTTGCTGAATTAATTGAAATATAAATTTTTTCTTATAAGAAATGTTTGATATTTAGAGATAAAGTATTTAAAACTTTGCCATTTTTTTTATTTTAAGCACGACTAAAAATTCATTAGAAGCATCCCTGAACCAAAATCCTTCCATATAAATCTAGGCTTAAGCGCATAAGCCTAGAAACTGAATATTTTGTTTATCTTGAAACCACGAAACAGTTGAATTTATTTTTGTGGGCCAAAGGCAACCCTTGAACAAATAATACTTAAACCCTCATTAAAGTAACTCGAAAAGGGGGTAGGCAAGGGCCAGAGGTGACACTTCTTGCTCAGTTAATATAAGCAAAGCACGACAACCAAATACAAATACACCAGCAAGTCAAGAAAATTTGGCCAATTTGTTTCAGCTGCCATCCCCCCCGGCACCTCTCGAGCACAAAAATTCAGGGCAAGTAATTAAGTTTTGTTTGAAAATTTTTCTTCCGCTTTCGGTTTTTTATTTTCGGTTTTTGTATTGTGACCGAACCGGACACACTACTCGGCGGATTTTACATTTCCGCCATTTGCCGGGACTGCTTGTAAATTATTTGCACTTAAAGTGTTGGCCGAGCACAAACAAAAGGGACGTTAATAGTTTGGAACCCGCTTGTCCCAGTCATCCCCGGGCGCCTTAATGAGCTCAGCTCTTTAACGCATTAGCTGCACACGGGTAGCACACAGAAATGCGCTTAACTTTCACAAGGCGCCGCAAAGCAGCCAATAATATTCACACACACACACAGACACAGATGGTGTGGCGTGGCGTGAAAATGCCACAAAATTGCCCAAGTCAATGGATCCCAATGTCCTTGTCGTCCTTGTCGTTGTCGTTGAATGCCATAAATAATTCGCATATTTCGCCCGTTGCTCTATCTGTGCAACATATATCTACATACTTATACACACGTACATATGTATATGGCTCCTTAAATAAATAAATTTCGGTATTACGCGCTTACTACGCGAATCACTGTGTGTGTATGTGTGTGTGTGTGTGTGTTTGCATACTTTTGTCATCATGTATTTAATTACTGAGACAGTTTTCATTAAATGCCGAACCATATTCCTGTGCCTGTGCTTCTGCTAGCTTCAGTTCTTTGCCATGACCATAAAGCAAGCGAAATATCTTGCCAATTTATTTGCATCGCAGCTCAAAGTGTTTGGAAATGGGCGAAAAAAACGCAGGCCAAGCCAAATAATACTGGGATTGAGAAAGCCTAAGATACCACTTAAGAATTGCATAAATATCAACTTACTAACGATATATAGGATATATGAGTAATATTTAAATGGGTTTGTTATAAAAATAATCAATTAGCATCAAAAAATTGTGTAAAGTATATTTTGTTTTATGAAAATGATTACACAATTACAAATTACACAGGAAGTAAAAACATTTTCATTTTCACTTTTAGTTTTATTTTTTAAATATTTTTTTTATTTCAACTATATATAATATGTTGCTTATATCATTCAGCTATACGAATACACTTGTGTTACTGTACTTTGACTTTCAAATAACCTTTTCTTGCGTATGTTTACTTGCTGGGTATGTGTTTGTATGTGTCGAATTGCCCGGATAGAATGACGAGCTGGCTGTGAAGCAGTGAAGCGACCCGGCTGCACATACCTTTGTAAATTCGAGCTGAAAAATGCATTTATCATGCGTTAATTTTTCATTTTTAATTATTCGATTATCAAGACTGTACATAATTGAATGCGTGGTAGTGCCGCTGGGCATAAAACATACAAATTGAATGCCTCGAGGCGCTTTAAATATGTGTTTTTGCAAAAGTCAACAACTATTTCTCCTTACGCAACAAGAAATGCATTTAAATTCGAAGAGTCAGCCTAAGGAACACACTTCGTAAGACGTTTTGCTGCAGACATCAACGTTTGACTTTACAACACACAAAGTATTGGAAAAATTCCATGTTAGTGGATACCTACGATCAATATGCTATCATTTTGCATAAAATCTAGAACGTTATGTCCTTACGTTTGAGCTGGCGTTGATAGCAGTCAGTCAAATTGGCTAAGCAAGCATTTGTGCTATTTTGTTATTACGTACTTATTTGTTAATGCAATTTTTGGGCAACTTACTGTTATTTGCTTATACCTTTTACGTTCGTCAAAGGCCGTAACATTTAAAAATATTTACACAAGTCAACACCGTCCCTCTCGCACTAACTTACTTACTGACGACTACTAACTAACTAACTATGCACAATGTACATATATACAAAACTATTTGTTGAGAGTAAATAAGTTTGTCGAAATATCACCCGGCCATGGATGGGCAACTATTTGTTAACTAAACTTCATATTTAACTAAAGCCAAGTAAAGCAAAGCAGAACGCTTTTGCCAAAAATTTAGTTGTAAACATTATTTTTTATAAAAATGTTGCTAAAAATGCAGCACAAGGCAAACATTTACGCCACATATTTTTTGTTGTTGTGTTAGTGTGTGTGTGTGTGTTTTTTGTTTGTTTGTGTGTTAAAGGACTAAACTATGCTGCAGCCGTTGGCGTTCGCCTTGAAAGTATCCTGCTTCCGGCAAAGAACAAGCAACACAGTCGAGCGCACCGAATATAGACGTCAGGGGAAATCTTGCGCCAATAACTTGCCAACTGCTTACGAGACGAAAGAACGAGTTGAGCCACACAGTGCGACACACGGAGAAAGCGATGAAGAGTACAAACCATGTATAGTAAGAGCGAAATTCAAGCGACTTTTCCTACCTACGTGCGGTTGTGTGTGTTGGCGTTGCATTGTCCTGGGCGTTGTTTCGGTTCTTTTTTGTGTACATTTTCATGCTGCGTTGGCGTTGGCGTTGCACTCATAAGCCATTCTGCAAAAAGCAGCCCAGCTCTGCCCAGCTGCGGACTCGAACAGGAACAGAAGCATTAGGGCTGTCTGCCAATTGCCAAAACGTATGAATGAAGCTCAGCTGTCAGTTTGCCTGACCAAACACTGATCCAAAGCTGACTGGCAAACAGCAAACTCTCATTTTCTATAGCACTGAAATTTAAATACTCTTTCGTTAAAGTTTATTCTGATTTAGAAAAAATTCTGTTGCTAGTTTTTCTCCCAAAAAAGATTTTTACACAAATGCAACACATATTTTCGTACCTTTAAATTGTTCTGAACAACATTCCATTAAATTTTCTCTCTCTTTTGCTGCGCTGGATTCTTTTTTATTGCCACACTACAATGCCTTGAAAGTTGAAACTTGTTACCATAATTGCCTTGAGCTGGATGTATATCTCAGAATGTAGTCTAAAATTCCCTTGGCTTGGCTGCAGCCGCAAAACATTTTGTTTGTTGGCAGTACAGTAGCCAACTGCAGTAGGAAAGGGCTTAAAGTTACACACACAAAAAAAAAAACTATGTCACGTAAAAAAAGAGAACATAGCAAAAAAAATGCTGTAAGCACGAGAAAGAAAAATCAAAATAAAATCTAAGCATTTCATTAATATTTCATTGGCTGGAAGACTAAATGCGCTTTGATTGATTGTTTCGTATACTTAATTTAATGAATTATTTAAGCAAAGTTAAGGCTGCGCCAAATGCTTATAACTTTTGTTTTGCCTGACTTATTTTGTTTTCGCTCATTTTTAAGCATTTCTTTTTTTTTGTTTTTTGCTGTTTTGTTTTGGTTGTTTTTCACTTAGTGACGAAACTTTTTCCTTTCAACTGCGCGAGGCCAAGTCTAACAAACAAACAAAGAAACAAAAACAACAAAAAATATATCATTAATAAAATGTTTCATTCATTTATATTGTGCGATTTCTCTTTCTGCTTATCTATTGGTCTCCCTTCCTCAAGTTGCCTGTGTACGTTTTTCTGCTTGATTAACATAATCCACCATTTATTACAAGTTTTACGCTGCTTAACATTTTCTTCAGGAGCTTTTCATGATAACTGTGTGTGTGTGAGGTCCTGTGATTTAATTATGTAATAGTTTGATTGAAGTGGACTTAATGCGGACTTTGGCCTAAGCTTAAGCTGCCTGTCTCCCTCATTTGTATGTGTTTAATTGATTTGTTTTGCTCAGCGCCTGCCTTGTATTGGCCTTGGCTCAAATTTGGCCAAGTTCAACGACAGTTTGCTTATTGCAAATGTAGACAGCTTAGTTGACTGATTCGGCCGCAGACGAATGCCCAAAATGGAAATGCTTGTCTAATACGATTTGACAGCGGTTTTACTCTACACAAGATTAATATACATGCCATGTGTGACAAATTTACAACAAAGGCTGTGAAATTCATTAGAAGTTTGAGAAATTGTTGGCAACTAGAATGTAGAATTAATCCTATTAAACAACAATTGAGTAATTATTTAAATTTTACGTAAGTGTATTTAAAATGCATTCCAAAATTACCAGAAATAAATGCTATCACATATTATAAAGTTTAAATACTCTTTTATGAGTTTCCACCAAAAGGGGTTGAGTTATTTAAATTATTTATACTTGAAGACAGACCGGAAACAATATTTTAAGGAAAACTTTTGTTTAATATTTAACTTGACAGTTGCAGCCAGAGAAAAAACAATGTCCTTAAACAAATGTGCAAAAGTATAAATGAAAGTCACAAAGATCTCTTCTAGGCCCCGCTAGCAGAACTTTCCAGGCCCTTAAGACTTTTGGGTGCTTCAACAAACAAAAACACAAAAGAAATGAAAGCAGCAAAAACAAAAATAATATAAGGAACAAACAATAAATAGAATAAATATGTAAAGCATTCAAAGAAATTAGCATATTGTGCCTGAATGCGGCCACGAGAGCTGAGAGTTCAAGTTTGCTAACCTGATGCCAAAGTACTTAGACCGGGGACTTTAATGTCCGGTGTTTGGAATTGCGTTCAAAACTTTTTTCCAGGGGAGCATCCGGTGCGTCGTTTTGACTTAACACATTGTGTATATGTATATAGTTCTTGGTTTAAAGTTTCCGTATGGCCCACACTGTGCATAAGTCAAACCCGTGCCAGCATTTTGGCACCGCAGACGGGCGGCCAGAGTTGCCACCCCGCAAAAGTTGTTGCACACAGAATGAAACACCTGCTAACTGGTTTTGGTCAATTTGAATTCAGTGCGAACAGCTTCCAATCGTTGTAACAATTTACAAACCATACTCAAACACACACACACAAACACACACACATGTATATATGAATATACAAACACACAATGCGTTACACATACGACCCGTAACAATGTGAAGCTAAGATTCGCACTGTTGTGTGCTGAGAATGAATGGCTAATCTTTAGAATAAATGAAATGAATTTTTCTTTGGCAGTAGGTGGCAAACTTTCCCTTAACAACTCCCCCATTCTCGAACGTGCGTGCAGTAAATCGCATTAATTTGGTATGCTGACCACAAAACTGGGATTTATTAAATAGTCAACTGAAACTCGCACCAACAAAAGGCGCAACGTGCGTGACACACACTCATACATATATATATATATATATATATATTCGGTTATAGGGCATATTAAGCATGCGAAAAAGTTAAGAACTGCAAACACAGAACAACTACAACTATATGACACTCCTGACCCATTGCCAGCTTATTCGGTATGAGTGTGAGTGTGTGTGTGTTACTTCTTTGATATTTTGGGGGAAGAATGCGGAAACTCACACATCCGTATCTGTGTTCACTGCTCCGCTTGCCATTCGGTTGCACAACGACAGTGTGTAATTCAAACAGTGGTGTAATCATTTTAAATGTATAACAGAAGTACAAAGGATTTAATAGATTGAGAGTAGTTGTAATTCGAAGCTAGTTGATGAAGCTCACATCTATTCAAAGAAACTCTATAGGAGCCGGTTTTAGTACCTGTAAAATGTACCAAGGGTTTAACATTATCAGTAGCTGGACAGCATCTGAAAAACTTTTAGCCACTGTGCAAAGTCGGATAATGCATGAATGCTTAAATGCTGCCTGCAGCACTTGCCTTTCATTATGCAGACCAAATGCATAAGAAGAACTTACACATCGGCTCTGGTTGCTTCAGCTGCAAGGCAAGGCAAGACAAGACGAGTGAGCCAAAAGCTTCTGAGCTGGAATGCAAATGTCGCCCCAGCAAGTCAATAAATAAATTCAAACAATTTGACAACTTGCTCAATGGCGTCCCAAATTGTATTGGTTCACAGACAGGACTGGTGACTTGGAGGGGGGATGGGTCAACAGTTGGCGCTTTGGTCCTTTGATTGTCAACGATGAGGCATGAGGAGATGTTGCGAGGTTGGCGAACTTGCGTGCCCAGCAATTGCGTTTGAGCGAATTTAAATTAAAGTGTCATTGAAATTGGCATCCCCTCAAATGAAATAAAATTTATAGTTTCGGCATCGCATTTGGCCGAAAGCTGTTTATTTCTTCTCCTTGCATGTCCTTTTCGGGTTTTCGGTTTCATTTTCGTTTTCGGTTTTCGCATTTCAATTTCTGTAAGTGTTGAGTGTGTCGGCAAACACACGTCGAGCTTAGATTTATCACTTTTGATTTCGGACAACGAACTCCCTGCTCCTGCCAGTCCCCAGCCCCCTCCCTCTTGTTCCTATCAACTTCTATTGATTTAACACATTTAGTTGCTTCCGTACCCGCCCGGCGTTCCATGCGAATGTCGATGTTTGTTTGACTTTCTGCTTGAGTGTGTTTGCCAAAAAAAAGTTTTAATTCAATTTCGGGGCGTTGCCGCTTTATCACATTTAAAACTTGCCTTGCGTTTTCGGCCAAATGGCCAATAGTCTGTATGCTGAGTGCTCCACGTGTCACAGCGCACAGCCAAAAATATTTTCCTGATGATTTATGCAGAGTGCAGAAAAGTTCAAATCGCTTTTTGTTCAGCGTATGACCGAGAATTTGAAAACAGATCCAAACTGCGGCTACATCGAACTACAAACCAAAAACCCCAAAAGTTTGTAGTATGGCGTTGTAACAATTATTATGGTTGTACACAAAACAAGCAAATATCATGGAAATAAAATGTACTACTTACATTTAAAATATGATAAAAAATCTAAGATTAGTAGATACATAAATTAACTATATAAATATGTTAAGAAAACTTCATGTGTAGAATCGGATAAGCATTTTTTATTGTTAAAAATACAGGAGAGCATATCTTACCCCATGAAATATATATATATATATTCTTGATCAGCAAGATATAGCTATGTTCGTCATAAGTGCAGAACAAAAGTGCAAAGCTTTTGTCGCCAGGCGTGAAACGATTCGTCAACTAATCCTAAGACGAAGTCGCCGCTGCATCGGAAGCAACCATCCGTATCTGCTTAATGCGTATTTTAATCTCAAATCTTTCTTTTGATTCAACAGTGCAACACTTTTTTTTATATAACAGCACCATAACTTTGTGAAAACTAAACCGATTTTCAAAAAGATAAGCGTTTTAGTCATGGCGAGGTATCGAAAATTTCTAATAAGCTTTCACTGCCTAGGGATTATGCGAGCTTATGTTCCAAATCTGGACTTAACTCTCACACTCTCTGAGATCGAATCGTTCATACATACAGACGGACGGACATGGCTGGATCAACTCGCCTGTTGACGCCTTTCAAGAATATATATGTACTTTATGCGGTTGGAGATGTTTCCTTCTGTTTGTTACATACTTGTGAACAAAATCATTTAACCTTTGAGCACATTTTCAATGAGTTCAGGGTATTTAGGCAAGTATGCAAGCTTTGCAAGTGTATATAATTTTCGGCTTGCTGAAGATAGCATTCCTTTAAACACATTATTATCTTTAGCGCCATAAACCATCTTTATTACATTATAAGTTTTGAATTTCAACTGAACTATTAAATAAACATTTTTATAACCATTGCTTTAATTCCGTTAGTTTAATTTCAATTTTTAACTTTGATGTCATTGCAGTAAAACTAAAGATAAGCATTTAGTTTATCTTCAGAAGTTTATGGGGTAATCACATCAAATCACATGTACTAAAAGCTAGTGAAGCGTATCTCATTACGACTGAAACCATTATACTCCGTTTTTTTTTTTTTTGGTTCGCTTCAAATGTCATTCACCTTAGTGGATCTTTCTTTTCTTGGCTATATGCACTTAATTCCATAAACGTTGCACACACACACACGCACACATACTAAACTCCACCTTTTAACTGGACACCAAGCGAAAGTACTCACAAAAGCCAACAGTTTGGAAAATGATTGTGGACAATGCACACACAAGCTGAAACAACTATTCAGCAAAATACCTTCACACACACACACACACACAAACACACTACTGCTGCACACACACACGCATTTTGTGGAGTATTTACGGCTAATCCAAAATGGTGTGTCTGACTTGTAGTCCTTTTTGGTTATTTCGCTGAGAATTGCAATGCAATGACCGCTCGAGTACGTACATAGCTCTTCAGAACTTTCATTTCACCTTCAAAATGAAACATTTTCGCACTCTTTTTTTTCGCTTTCTCTATAAAAAAATGAAAACATTTTGAAAGACGGAAGTCATATATTTCATTTATGAGTTACAGTAGCGGAAATGAAAATATTAGACCATAGAAGTGCCACCGGTCATAGTCTGCGGAGTAAGGTTGAAGCTGGACCCGATCCTTCTCCATCTACCTTCTCCTTGTTCATGGATTTTATGGCGTTTGTATTTGTGCAGCACTTGAACTACTAAAGCAAGTCCTTAAGCACATATAAAATAACAAGTAAGAAGGCTCTAGTTGAGAAATCTCAACTACACTATACCCTGAACCCCATACTTTAAGTGTACAGTCAGTGCTGACAAGTATGTGTGTGTGTACGCGTATAGTGCATACCTTCTTAACTTCAATGTGCCATATCTCTGGTGTTTCTAAACCGATTTCAATAAAATTTGATTACATTGTAATTATTTCGTCTAATGTTTTAAACTGCATCAAAATTCAAGATTTTGTTGTTATCGATCACATGTGTATATCGGAAACGGGAAGAGTTATCGAAAATTTAAAACAAACTTATACTGCGCGGGGATTAGGCGAGTACCTATGTACCAAATCTGAAGTCTCTAGCTCTTATAGTATCTGAGATCTACGCGTTCATACATACGGACGGACGGAGAGACATGGCTATATCGACTCGGCTGTTGATGCTGATCAAGAATATATATACTTTATGGGGTCGGAGATGCTTCCTTCTGCTTTTTACATACTTTTGCACAAAACCTTTTTTACCAGAAAGTTTGAATAGAAAGCACTGGACTTGAAGATACCCTGAACCCTAGTCCTAACCTAGGATAAGTCGAACGCATCTTCCGTATTTCTTGGGCAATCTTGATGAAATTTTTCATAGATTATCAATGTAAACTAAAATTATCTCCTTAAAAAGTGAAATCTACACAGTTATCACTTTTATTGTTTGCGATAATATATATTGAAAACTGACAAATATATCTATAGTTCTATTACAACCTTTATAACCATTTTCAATATTTTCAGGGTATAATAAAAAAAACTGTATACACAAAGAGCAGCATCACAAACACACCTCCACATATCCCAGACTAGCCGTAAAGGTCTAACCTTTTTTCTTACATTTTTTATTTAGCCTGTCTATAGTTTGCTTGAATGATTTTCAATGAGTTGTTGTTATTTTTCCTGTTATTGTTCAGGTCGTCCTGACGTCAACAAAAGCACTGCAATTTTCCTGTAAAATTATAATGTCCAGTTTTACGTTTTCTTTTTCATTCTTTCATTTTCAAGCAACAAAAAGAGACTCAGATGTTGCCAATGTTGTTACTGTTGTTGTTGTTCTTGTTGTAGAAATATCATCATCCCCCTAAGCTGTCAGTCTAATGCAAAAACGTAAATGTGATTTTCCAACGCTCTTTACTTTACATAGGTAAGTTACCCCCCGCTTTCACATAACTGGCCTCTGGCATGTTGGCAAAATTAAAATACCCATTTTTTCCATTGTTCACATATTTTTCCATCATGCTATGCCAATCGATGGCAATTTGCCGGGCCGTATTGGCTTGTGGCCAGGGCTTGGTCCATCGCCAGCCCTTTTATTAATTTGTTTACTTATTAAATTATGGCTTTCTTTTATTATATTTGCGAGTGAAAAGTTGAAGACTTGAGCTGCTTGTGAAGACGTTCTCTAATTACATTAAATAATGTAATTGAAATTGCTTTATGCATTAATATTGTGTAAATGGCAGAAAGAGTTAACTTAATTTAACATGTTAAGTTATGAAAAGAACAATAATACTATATTGCTATATATTTGTAGATATTCGCTGTAGATATTCTTTTCAGTTAAACTGTATATCTTAAACAAATATCTAAGCATCTGGTCATACGAACATCTAGTAGATGTTTTCAACGTTTAGCGTCCTTGACTGCTCAATTCGTGCCCCTGGAGATGGTGCACTGTCACCTGGCCTCAATTAGCAGCTCAGGGCAGCTTTTGTGGGTTAACCAGCTTGAGGATTAGAATGAAATGTCCTATGCACAGACATTTCCAGCATTAAGGCAGCACAACAGAAGGCTTTGGGGCACAATAGCACCAAGCAGACAACAACAACAACAATCCATACTCTTTCTCTCTCTCCCTCTATCTCTCTCTGTCTCTGTCTCGCTGTGAAGCCGAGTTGGGCCAACACACAAACGCCATTAACTAGTTGGTAGCGGCAACTTTTCACATTGTAGCCGCTGGGCTCGCACAGAAGTAGACAACACCGGAGGTTCGCCAAATGCCGTTGTACACACACCTACACACAACGATATAACGAGCAATGATGCCACAGCCACAACATAACAAACGCCAAGCTGGGCAACTTCCTCATAAACATCATCGTGGTAGGTGGTATTGGGGAGTTTTGGGTAGCATCATCATCATCATCAGCTTCACCATCAGGAGCATCGTGCTATTATCAACATCATCAGCTATTGTCAAAGTTTGGCGCATTTATTTGGTTGCTCAATCAGCGCCCAAAGCGCTTTCGCTTTTGCGTTCGCTTTTGCTGCTGCTGCTGCCTCATTTTGATCAAAGCGGCAAAGAGAGAGACTCCACCTGCGCCACAGCAGCCGCCATTTACAATAATTACCATCAAATGAACAAACAAACTTTTGTGCCGCTTGTCCGGGACTATCAAAGTGAGTGACCCCCACAAAATACCCGACCTACCCGAAAAAAATTGCTCAGTGCCTTCTGCCAAACGACTCACTCTTTAATAACACTATGCAACAGTGTTGGAGAAAGTTTTGAAACACCTTAAAAGTAGTTAAAGTTGTAAAAGGATTATTTTTGAACATAAAACCAAACCAACCAAAAACCAATTATTTAATCACCTGAAAAATAAATTTTACTTAAAACTTAAGTATCTTGGATATAAATATTAAATATCTGTGTTTTAGCAGTACTATCTTAAGCCGTATGTATTTATTTTTGTATTTCCTATCGTGTCCATTCTTTTTATTCACAAGCACATTATTATTTATTATTATTATTATTTTTATTCATTAAGCACATTATTTTAATGTTTACAATTTACATCCCTAATCTTTGGTAATCTATATTTGATAGCAAAAAAAAACTGTTGCCTACTTTTTTGTGTAGCATAGTGTTTTAGCGAGAGGTAAAAGTCAAAAGGCAAAAGGCACAGTCGGCGCTTTGGGAGTTCGAGCTGCTTCATAGCTGGTTGTTCGCTTATCGCGCAGCAAGCATCACTCAAAAGTTTTCTTTTCTGCTGCTGTTTTTTTTATTTTTTTCTGTATTTATTCGCCATCTCAGTCCACGCTGTCGGCTCAATTTTCCAACATTTGAACATTAGGCCGCTAAGGATTAACAATAGGGGAGGCAGAATAAGGAGTTGGAGTAGGAGTAGGTATTTGCCTTATGCTGCAGGCCAAGTGGAGTTAATGAGGATGGAGCTGGCGAGGTTATGTTTGTATTAGCTGACTTCGGGTTATGGTGGGGGAGGAGGCGCTTGTGTTTGTCGGAAATTGTGCAGCTTGTCAACTCTTGTTAAAGGGCTCTCGAAAGTAGTATTTGTGCTGCAGTCATTTAAAGCCACTTGAAAGCGTTCAAAGCAACAATTGGTGGGTTGGTGCGGGGGGCGTGTGCAAGTACCGTAAACATAACAAACATAATGCAAACTAATTAAATTACTGATGCATAAACAATTGTAAAATAAAATAGTATGTTCACACGCCGCTGGGGACTTTAACAAGTCAAACCGAAAATGAATCAATAAATGTGGCACAAACAGAACCCAGCTCCAATCACTTGCAACTGTTTCTACGTGCGAATTTGAGCGATGTAACGTACAAATTAATATGTATGTTTTGCTTTTCTTTATCTTCTTGCGCTCTTTAAAAAGTTACAGCAATAATATGTTTATAAATAAAGTTTGAGATATATTCATAAATTCGCGCATTCTTTTACAACATTTTTGGGATTTTTTTTAATAAAAAATAAACGAAAAATATAAAATAAACACTTTTGAATAGTAAATCAATATTTTCTTGGCTTTTCAATACTTAAAAAGCGTAATAAAAAACTACAAAATATTTTTGCAATTAAAAACCAAAACAAAGTCCACTTGCATCACCGCCAACACTTGTGTGTGCTTCTGGTCGTGTGTGTTTCCTAATTACATCTTAAGACGCCTTGACTCACAAAATAGACAGTCGAATGATTCGCATCAAACTGTGACTTGCCGACATAACTTATACTCGCTAAGCTGGCCTCAGCAATTAAAGGCAGCCAAATGTCGAATGGCAGGTGTCGTTGGCAGAAGTAGTCGTCGGTGTCAAGGTAACGCAAGTTGTTTAATTAAACGCGATTAGACGTGATGATAACTCATGTTGAAATTAAAATCTCAAAGGGGGCACAAACCCGGCTCCTCTCTCTCCCTCTGTCACTCTCATGCTGCTTGGCAGGAGCTCAATGTTATACGAGCAAGTGTTTGGTGCCTCCTGCCTTCCGTGTTGCACATCGCATGTTGCACTAGGATTGGTACATGTGTGTGTGTGTGTATTTTATGTGCCTTGTAAATATTTATGCAGCCGTTAATGACGAGGCGAGAAAGCGCTACTCCAAGCAGGTGCTAACTACAAGCCAACAACCAAACTGCTAACTGCCAAGAGGCTGTTTGAAGGTTGAAATTATACGGAGCGTTGCGAATTGCAGTCTACTTTAAGTTTGCCTCACTTTGTAAGTGTGTAGATATGTATGTAAGTGTGTATATGTATGTGTGTGTGTATGAGAGAGTGTTTGTGGCTTTATTTAAGATCTTGAGTCGTTAAGTGTGCACTAAAGTTTACAGCCACTAAATACGTTAAGAAGAAGTTGCAAATAACATATTGCATACTTTAGATGCAAACTTTAAAAAGGAATTGTAAAAAGTTGTAAGCAGAAAATGTTTCAGTTGCTAGATTAATGAGCAACAAAATAAAGTGTCTTACAAAAATATGCATTTATTTTGTTTTTTCTTTAACACCAAAACATATTCTGCAAGCTGAACCACTTGTGGTGAACAAGTGTTCAATTAAGTTGTTTCTCGAGAAATTGGCTTATTCCCGGACACATTAAAATATATATAAATATATGGACTATTGAATGGCAGGTAATTGAAAGTCATAATCTTAAGTTGGCTTGTTTGCCAGTTACCAAAATAATGGAGAAGGGAAAAGAAAATGACTGAAAACGAGAAACAGCGTGAAGCCAAAAACATAAATTTAGCCGTAAAAGAGCATTTAAGATAAGCTTGCATTTATGGTCGTTAAAATTCAAAATGGCATTTAAAAACAGCACGATGCGACCATACCTCTGCCCACTCCTCCCTGCCCGACAACCTCCCAGTACATATGCAAGCTGCATGCAACGGATGCGCCAAGTAAAAAAACAAGCACACCATTTGGCTAATACGCTAAATATTCAAAATCACATTGGCCAACGGAGTAGCACAAAGACAGAGTGGGCGGATGGGTTCGGTCTTGCCACAAGCTGCATGCCACGACACGAGAGCATTAAACAAAATTTTATGTTGGCAGCCAGTAGCTATGGAAGCAGGAGTAGTATTTGGCTTAACATCCTCCACTTTCTCAACGAGTTCTCAATCCACAAAACCCCATCAGCAACTGCCACACACACACAGAGACACCTGTGCATGTGTATGCGTATGTTAGTGTGTGTGTGTGTGTTTGCACTTTATACGATATGCGATAGCAGTTTAACGTCGTTGACGTTAATTTGTGCCACCAGGCGGCAAGCAGCAGCAGCAGCAGCACCAGCACCAGTAGCATCAACAGCAAAAAAAAAGAGAGTATGGTTGCTATGACATTGAAGCGCAAAGAGCGCCACAAACATCATCATAACATCATAACGCTGCACATCAGCAGCAACCTCAATTTCTGCTGACTTCTCTCATCGTTACACTCCATTGAGTGCACAATTTCATTAAGCGCTCATGCCTTGCATTAGGAAGCAAGGAGGCAAACACACAAAACACAAACGCAAGCGCAAACGAATACCCAAACGTATACGAATACTCAAACACTCAAAACATCGCCCTTTTTTTTTGGGGTTCATCAGTTGCAGTTTGGCACCCAAGCGGCTTCTTTTTGTGTTGACATCTGAGTCTGTCAGTCACTGGAGTCATTTTTGTTTGTTGCATGTTAACACATCCTGGAACTAAATGACGGATGGCGTATTTTTTGTGAAAACCATCCGACTGCTGACAAGAAAAATGCATTTCTGAAATTTTCAAATAAAATAACACACTTTAAACACAAAAAACTTGCATATAGTTAATTAAATAGATTTTAAATATTGAAAAAAATATTTTTGTAATATTTATTTTCTTTTAAGTAATCTATTTAGAAACAGATGGTTGAAGCTTTAAGAATTTTTAATAAAATACATACTTAATTTTTAAATATGGTTGAAATTTTGGAGCTGAGACTTTAACGGGGTATCATCCAGTTGTCCCTTTCAACAACTTTTCTAAGCTGTTTTTGTTTAGCATTCGCACTCCCAATGAATAACTTTTTCCCCTGAAAACCAATTGCTTAATGATCGAACCGATGTCGGCCACATTTGACACATTTATGAGTTCTGTGGTGGTGTTTGGGATTTTTCTTTTTAATTAGTTTGTAGCAATGTACCCACGCTGACCTAAAACGGTACTTAAAGAAAGCACAAATGCATTTGTGTTTGTTCTCACTTATCACACAAGTGGGAACGAATACTTTTCGTATAGAGCCTCCTGTTGGCGTCGCCATTTCAATGGCTGGCGATATATGACTGTTTTTTTTTCGACTGCGCACAAAAGTATGCCACACATAATGCTATAAAATGCCTTTGAAGTGTTTGTGAATGAATGTGTGTCTATAAATGTGTGTATGTGTGTTTAATTCATGGCAGCAATGCTTTTGCTTTTTGCGGCTTTTGGCATGCCACAAAAGTTATGCACTAACCGATGCCACCACTTAAAAAATTTATGTTATGGACCAATGTCTGACTGAGATTGGGCCGCCAGTCGAGTCCAGTCTAGTTCAACTCAAAACTGTCTGTCTGGAGATGTTTTTGCTCTCTTTCGCTTGTTCTGTATTTTTTGGCAAACATTTGAAAAGTTGTTTCAACCATAGCCACTTGGCCAATAACTTTTTAAACGCAACGGCAACAAATTTACGGCATCTTCAAAATATACATGTGTCCAAAATAAATAATCACCGGCTGCTTGCTAGCGTTTCTATGTAAGCGCTGTGTTTGTGTGTGTGTGTGCGTGTAAGTGAGCTGGATGGTCTACATCAACACCATTTGTCCTTTGTCAAGTAACAATTGAATGCAATGACTTTTGCCAAATTGATTCTCAACAGCAGCCAAAGACGGCGACAATAGCTGCATACAATCAAATGGCAAACAAATGCAAGGCGCTTGCCAGTCTGCAAAGTTTTCCAGTCTATAACGTACAAAATACATACGTATTCGTACAATTGTAACTGTATTGTTATACGTATACTTATAAGTATTGCTATAGTATACTATACTATACTTGTCGCATGTGTTGGAATGCATTGCGTTTTACTTAGCCTTGGCTTGTGCCAAAACAAATGGCATATTAAATTTACGCTCAACTTCACCTGTGACTGCAAATTGCATGCTAACAGAGAGATATTTAAGTTGCACAAATGTTGTCTATTGATTTTTATTGTTAAACTTGTTAGAAAGTTTAATAAAATCACAATGAGTACTATCAAAATACGAAAAACCATTAAATTGAATTTCACTATTCGTTCTTTCACATGCCAAAGTTATAAAAATCTTTTTGTTTGTGCAATTTGTGCTTAGAGGTTACGAAATGAATATTCAGCTTATAATGCCCATAAATTTGTCAAGCTATAATAATTTTGTGTGTTCGTTTGGTAATTTTTCATCGAAATGTCACAGACAGCGTTCGAAGAAATCGACAATCTATGGAGAATTATGAAGCTGTTTACCTTCAGGCTCTTTTTCGCCCAACTCAATCTCTCCCTTTTCTTGGCCTTGGCCACTGTTGTTTGTGTCTGTGCCTTTCGGTTGCATGACAAATGGCATTTGCCGCAGTCTATTATTAATACGAATGTATTAGCTAGCTGCCTGTCCCATTTATCGCACATGTTAAATGCTTCAAACGGCACTCTGGGGATCTATATAGAAAAATGGTATCTGCTTCACTTACACATACACATTCAGCATTCAAGGACACATTGTTTGTGTGTGTGTGTGAACATGTGAACTGTCATCGGTTTAGGTTAATTACCTGGCAGTTGTGATGTGGAACAATGATGTTTTATGTTCTAGCTAAATATGGTAAGACTCAAGTTTGGTTGGCTAGAATATGTTTGGGCCATAACAATTCTGTAGCCATTGTAATTACAGCACAAACATTGAACAGAACAAGACATTATTAATATGCATTTAGTTTTTTTTTTCCACTTTATTGTCTATTAACACATACTATTGAGTACAACGTTTACTTTTGCGTGATTTTTGTGTGTGTGGTCTTAATTTGTGTCGCGTGGCAGCAACTACACGCGAACTTCTCTATTCCATTTGTACTCCTTTGTGTTTACTCCTGGGCATCCAAATTGCCGCCCATTTCCTGTACACGCACTTTTCAATTAAATTCATTACACCTTCTTCCGAGTGGCGAGGCCCAGGTACAGGCTCTTCTCGCTATCATTCTCTCTCTTTGTCGAGCTGTCCCGTTAAGTGTCTAACAAAAAACACTAAGTCATTTCCGGCCAAACGACCTCTGTCCATTACCCAGATGAATTTCGCGGAATTTTGTCTTCTCTGTGTGTGTGTGTGTGTGTCAATGCGGCACGTGCACATGAAATTTTCCGAGCCTTCATTCTGCTTTGCTTTTGACTTATTTTGACTTGTGGGCCAGCAACAGCAAGTTGACAATATAACGCAACAAGGCAGACCCAACAACAACAAAAACAAAAAAGAAGGTGAATGGCCACACGGCAAAAGCAGCAGCTGCGCCCAGTGAATTATTTTCTGGTTTTTTTTTTCTTTTTCGTCTTTTGCTTCATGTAAATTGGGTGTGTTTTCTATTATTGCCAAAGACTTCCGGCGCGCCATGACGCAGCAACAACAACAAGAACAGTGAGTACCAGCAATTCCGTCACTTGCTTCAAGTCTTTTAAGTTATTTTAAATTTAAACGTGGGTCACGGACAACGTCGCCACTTCCTTCAAAATATTTGACTTTCCTCAAGTTTATTTTATTTTATTTATATTTTGTCCTGTGACAATGTGGAGGCTCGCTGGCGTGGCAAAACATTGGCATGCAAAATATGACAGCTCAGCTAGAGAGAGTGACCAGAAAGTGACGGTTGACGAGATGTGGGAGGGGGAGGGGAATGGTGGCGGCACAAGGTGCAGGATGTTGTCACGGAAATTAAACGCATTGTAACAGTCGTTTAAGGTTTTTTTTTTCTGGTAACTAAATCAGCCTTGATGGGATTTTTGGGCTGATGAAGATTTGTGCAGTTAGTGGTTTAGTTATTCGCATTTTTGAGAGTTTTTTTTTGTTTTCGTTGGCATTTCATGTTTAAAGGAAGCAATGAATATTTTAAATCGCAAAGCAATCGCAATAAGTGTTCTTTGGGGGATGATTGCTTTTTGAAATGTAATAATTTTAATAGCGTGTTCAATCTTTTAGATTGGTAAGTACACTAATTATTATTTTATCGAATTTATTTTTTTGCTACTTCTCCGTATGCTCATGTTATTTCTTTAACAAAAGTATCCTATTTTCACTTTCACTTACTATCAAAAGCAACTTTGACAAGCTTTCCTTACCACGCAGTGTTGCATTTGTCAGTGTTGGGCAAGCGATTTCCGTTATGTTATCTGATAGATTGATAAATATTCTTTAACTATTTGTATTAAACAATTTATTATGGAGCCATTCACTTATTCTTCTCATGGTTAAGTGATTTCTGTAACAAACTTATCCCTTATACAACTTTCATAAGCTCTTTCTTACTACGCAATATTGCATTTAGCCAGTGTTGGATAGGCGTTTTCAGTTATGTTGTCTCATAGATTGATAAATATAGTAATTATTACTTCTTTAACTATTTGTATTAAACAATTTACTTTTTAGTCATTCACTTCTTTTTCATCATATCATGGTTAAGTGATTTCTGTAACAAACTTATCCCTTATACAACTTTCATAAGCTCTTTCTTGCCACGCACTGTTGCATTTTGTCAGTGTTGGAGAAACGTCTTCAATTGTCACATTGTTTATTCTTATTGCCCAAATTGACAAAGTGTACACAACTGAAAGTGCATAATTTTCAAAATCTGGATCGCAGCAACGCTTGCGACATGATGCACTGCTGAAAAGAGACGCAAAATGGCAAAGGAAGAGGGAGAGGCGAAACGAAACGAACGGGCACAGGAGCTTATAGCTGAGCCATACACAATATCCATAGTCATGGCAATTTTGTTTAGAAACTTTTAATTAGTGTTGCAAAAGTTTTTCAATTAACACCACCTGCACAACTATTTATTTAGCTGGCAGCGCTGGTGCTGCTGCTGCTGCTGCTGCCGTTTGGGCGTCGCGTCATGAGCATCGCTGTAACGGCGTTGCCAGCTTCTTCGAAACATTTTCAAGGCAGTGTCCATCGTTGTTGTTGTTATTGTTATTGTTATTGCTATTGTTGTAGCTGTCAACTGTAAATTATAAAAATATTTTTGCACTTCTTTGTTTGGCCTTGCAGTTGTTAAAGAAGAATTTTGAAAAATGTGTTTTACAGCGTACAAAGTATAACAAATAATTTACTACAAGCGCCCTCTGTCGCCCAGAAGCATTCATTAATGCTGGCACGCCACGCCCCCGCCCTTGTTATATAAGTATATAATACGGGAATTGCGGCAAGCCGCTTTTATGGAATGTTTTCTAATTGATTTTCACTTTGGACTTGCGACGATTGTAATTTAATATAAATTGCCCAACTTTTGACAGCTGAAACAGTTTGCCAGTTTGTTTTTAATACAATTTAGCGACACTCGAAATGGACCCGTAAACACAGGCTAATGAAAATTGAAATGAAAATGCACAACATTATATTTAGAGTTCCCATCCATTCCCCCCTTCAGAAAATATATTCAAGCACACGCCAATCACTTAAATGACAATCAACTGTGACAGTTTTTCGATTAAAACAAACAGTATTGTGGCCAATCGATAATTCACCTGCACAGCTGAACATACTACTATATATATATATATATATATATATATACATATATAATTAATGAAAGAAATGTGACAGCAAATGCAAAAGTGCCTGACATATGATTATCATCATTAACTTTGGCTGATTTAAAGCGCACAATTGAATGGCAAACCAAGCTTAAAAGATTGCAGAAATGCTGTGTGAAAATGTATTTGGCTTGTATTTGTTGTGAATATGCGAAAAAGATGTCATTAAACGGAATCCAGAAATAAACAAGTTAAACACAAAAAGCAAAGCTTAACTCAGACAAGAATGTTGAATGCGGCCGGATTAATAATAATAATAAATACATAATGCCATTACACACGCCAGCAAGCTGTGCCAAGAATATATCTTAGCGAAATTATCTAAACGACGTAATCGTAAATTCAATTGCGTGTGTCCCAAAAATGACTCCCTTGCTTGCGAACGCAATGAAGATGCGTTGGATGGACAAACTAATCCAAGCAGGCAAGTGCCTTATATGTAACACAGTACACGTAAAAACGCAAACTATTTAGAAAAGCTTTATTTATGTTAAGACATAAATTTAATGCTAACAAGCAAACCAAGAAACAGATGCGTACCACCTTACCACCCCCGTTCTCCGACACCTATAGAGTAGAGGCAAGGTGCGCGTGAAATTTATTTGGCTGCTGCATCTTTATCTTCTTTTTGCTTCTTTAGCACTTGACGAAATGGCGGCCACAGTTGCAACAGCACAAGATGCAACAGCAACAGCAAAAGCAGCAACTTGCCCCCGGGTATAAAATTAAATTTTCAACTTTTAACGAATATTTACGCGTTGCCAGATAAAAGTGGCATAAAACTTTGGCGCCCAGTACAAAGTGCAAAGTGCAGAATAGTTGCATTCACCTCTTTTCCCCTCCGCATAAAATGCGCAGCAAAGCGACGTGCAACGTGCTGCTTTCAGAGCGGGGAAACGCGTTCGTAACAGCTCTGAGTGGCAACAACCCCAAAACGTATCTGTTAAGTATAATTTATGTGCCGCAGCATGTGAATGTGAAAAAAATAACAATGCATTCATATTCTTCTCAAGAACGAGAACAATATTGTGGCAACTCTCAAAAAAAAAAACTAACTTAGTTCAAAATCTCTCCCAACATTCTGTTCAGCGTTAAGAGCAACAACAACCAACCAGTTTGTGGAGTTTTGTTCGCACCAATACGCATAACAACATGTCAAGGAACAACTTTTGGAGTTTGACCTGTCTGTCTAGTACTTCTCATTGAGTATTATTTGAGCTCTTATCGATGGCACACAGCATTGTGCGCGTCTCTTGGTTTAGGCCATATTGATGCCAAGCTATTTTTATTAGGTACTTAATGAAATTTCTGCTTATGCGAACTCCCTTGCTGTTGTTGTTGTCACATAAACAACATAAAGACATCAATAATAAAATGTTATTGTGCCCCAAAAGAGATGAAGTCATTGAACTACTCCCCACACCCCCCCCCCACGAAAATGGAATAAAGAGAGAAGACTTCTTCGGCTTTTGGCTAAACAAAAGTCTGTCGAATTCCAAATACGATGCCGGCGCTTGCGTATTAATAGTTATAATAAATATTAAATGCCATTACAGACGAGCTGTATAGCTAACGACCTTATCTTTAATTCAATTGAATTCTTCAAGTTGTGTAGATTTTTTTTGGATCTTTTGCTTGAGTTTTCCTAAGCTAAAGAGTTGAAAATGTTGAATTCTTTGCTTAAGTAGTTTAAAATCTGCAAGTAGTTGATTGCTTCAAGTCTAGCTTTATATCTATAGTATGTTCATAGTTCATGGTCTCTTATCTAGACTAGTTGAAAAATTTAAAGAATTAATCAAATACGTATACGTAATATGTCAAACGCATATTTGGTTAGATGAATAAATTACTAGGATTGTCGTTGATTAGAGACAGAGAGAGTAAATATGCAATATGCATATGTATAAGTGCACATACCTGCATATGTCTGTCGTCCGTATGCGTTTGTATTTGTAAGTTTAAGTGCTTGCATACATATATATATATATATATATGTATATGTATGTATGGTTGGGAATGCATAAATGCGATTGTTGCTGCTGCGACTGCGAATGAGAATGCGAATGTGACTAAAGGCTGCAGGCCAAATGCCTTGCCAGCCATGCAGAATTTTTCAATTTTCTTGGCAGCCAAATGTAATTTATTTTGCAAGACACACACACACGCACACAGATAGACAGTCACACAGCCAGTGTAACTGTGTGGAGAGATACTAAAATTCAGTTGCAGATACGAATGCTTTTGCTTTTGGGCTATAGAGAAAACGCAATTAACCTTCATGTCTTTTTGGCAGTTGTGGCCCACTTGTGAAAAACTCCTTCAAATTATATCTTCGCTCAAGTAAAACTAAATGCTTATGCAACTGTATGTTTGTGTGCGTGTGTGTGTGTATACTTTAAATGGATACTTATAGAAAATATTTTGCAGCATTTATTGTTGCCACTCAGCAAAAGTAGCAACATAAAGTTTTAAGCCGTCTCCCACACACTTACCACAGCGCCTTCAATTGCTCGCAATTAGCTGCAATTTTCATTGCTGGCTTATCCATTTAACGTTAACAGCAGTTACTTGTGGGTGTATCTCTCTCTGTGTGTGTGAGTGTGTTTTTTCAGATGAGGTCTGCTAATTGCACACTTGAACCTACGTTCCAAGTGGCCCGCCGAGAGATCAGAAACAAACTCAGATTTATGCGAGCTATATAGATATGTGTGCAGGTATGTTTATGTGTGGACTTAAGGCAGCTTATGTCATAAATATCTGTTAACAAATAACGTGGCATTTCTTCGAGTATTAAATCCTTTCAATTTGCGAGTTAAGTAAATGCAATGCAATCATCATTATCAGGACAAAAAATCATTGAAGTGTTGTAAATATTAGGTTTTACATATATATATTAACAACGTTTTGTGCCTTAATTTGATTTTAAATGCTGTCTTTATTAGATTTAAACTTGAAACCAAGGAAAATATTGAATTTTGATTTCAAAGGGAAAAAAATTTAAGTAAAAATGTTAAAATATATTTTTTTATAAATAAAAAACTTTGAATTAAATAAAAAATAATTTGAATAAACTAAAAATTAAAAAAAAATATGTCCAACCATTATTCATTTTTTAACATTTATTGCATCTCAATTGCAGTAAATGTAAAGTTATGTCTTTTTATAGACGAATGCCCTTTTTTAATACATATATTCTGGATAACCAACCACTTGATCGGATTGGATGGGTTGAAGATTTGGGTGTCTTAATGGACCCAAAGCTTAAGTTTGACAAGCATATATCTTCAATAACAAATCGAGCGTCAAGTGCCTTGGGTTTCATAAAGCGCTGGTCGAAGGAATTCGACGACCCCTATATTACTAAAACTCTGTATATGTCTCTTGTACGACCTATCCTCGAATATGGATCTTGTATATGGTATCCCAAATACAGGATTCATCAGGATAGAATAGAATCAGTGCAAAAACAATTCCTACTCTTTGCACTTCGGGGTCTTAATTGGGACAATAACCTTAACTTACCTTCCTACCATAGTAGACTTTTACTAATAAATCTTCCTTCTCTTTCTGATCGTAGAACAATGCTTGGAATAACTTTTTTCCATAAACTAATTAATGGGGAAATTGATTCATCTGAATTGATAACCCAAATTAGCTTTGCAGTTCCGATCAGAAATACTAGAAATTTCTTACCTATATCTCTTCAAACTTGTTATTCTAATTATGCTATCCATAACCCCTTTCGGATTTTATGTGCTTTATATAACGATCTTTCCCACTTAATACGTAATGCCACTTCTACTTGCTCTCTTAAAAAACTAGTCTTGTGTCACTTGTCTATATGTTCGCGATCTTCGTAACCGTACGCTACGCGGTGCGCCCCTCGGTCGGATGGGTGGGAGGTGGGTCGCTTTGTGCTTGGGTCCGCGCGTTAACAAGCCGGTGCTTGGTATCGTTGGGCCACTTGAAAGTACTGTCCGTTAGTACATCTACGTCCAATAATAATAATAATAATTAATCAATCTTTTAGACAAAACAAAGCTAACGTTCACATATTGTTATTTCAACCCTTAAACATGCCCTAGTAATCACAATATACTGTTTTAATGCAACATTGTGAATTTCATTGAGTGCCGTTGCAGACATTTGTATATGTCCAAGAGCTTTGCCATTGATCAGTGTTCCCCTCGTTTCCATATTTGTTCAGTGCATCGAAAGTTTGGTAATAGAAATCCAGACTTACGCCATAAAATCGAACAAAAGCCTGAAATAAATGGGGGAGAAAAAAGATCAGAGGCTTTACACTCAATGGCTGCCTGCCAATAGTCATTTTTCGGGAAAAGCCAAATATAAATAAAAAAAAATAAAATAAAAATGCAGTTCAAAAAATGTTTGGCTGCAGGCGCAAACTATTTTTACAAAAAGTTGTGGAACAATAAGCGTTAACAACGGGCACGGGAACAATGCGGAATAGAAACGCCAATGCTGGCAGATATTTGTACAAATATTTGAAGTGCATTGAACAATGCGTTAACCGCCATGCCACAAGAATACTTTCTGTAATAGTTGGGTGTAGTTTAGCTTAGCTAGAAATGCCAATGAACAAAAACATTGCATCAAGGTCAGTTTTGTGCTAGGATTCAATTAGAGTTACATCTAACAACTACAACTTTATCAGGCATCTAACTAACTAACAGCCCAACCACCTACATGTCTCTTTGCCTTTTCTTGACTTGGCCACGTGCGGAAATTAAAATTCCATCTGCGTCAAACAGACAACAACAAGACAGAGAATCTCTGCACTCTGGCGCCAGACACAAAAAACATATAGTGAGCGATACGCAAGTTTCTGTTTTCTTTGCCATAGTGATGTTGAAGAAGAAAAAGACGATTCTGTTCTTTTTGCAATTGTCTAGACTTGAGTTAAAGCACTACGCCAAAGAGTATGCTACACTTTGTTACACGTGCACCTTTATCTCACGCTATCTCTCCCCCAGCCCTTTGGCTCAGCCCTTGTGGCACAATCAATGTTGCGTTAGCCAGCAGGCAGCTTGATCATAGTTACCTACCTGCTCTACATGTATCCATGACTCCAGGGCAACTTCAATTAAACGAAGAGCAACGAGTCTTGCAGGCGCTTGTTTTGATTTCACTTGCTGCTGTTGTTGTTTTTTTTTACAACGGTTAATTAAGGTTTACTAAAAGTTGTGGCAACCTGCGTTGGATGCACAAAGCTTAAAGATATATGCCAGAAACAGGAAACTAGATTGAAAACTCTTTATTAAAAGATGAGCTGTTTGTTTTATCCCTTTTAATTAAGTCAAGTTTTTGAGTTCTAAATATATATGAAGAAAGACTGGTTAACATTGGTTTACAATGAGTACCATCTGGTTACCGCATCACTTAGTCAGGATTCACATACACACCCACACACATACGTGCCTAGAAGGACCCACTGGAAAGCTGGTGGCAATCCATTTAAGTCTGGTAAATGTTTATCAACATTTCACACTTGTTGCGAGAGAGATCATTTCTCAGCCATGTTAGCATTGCTCTCTCTCTCTGTATCTCTCTCTCTCTCTCTCTAACACTGTCTCTTTCGCCCTATCTGTTCCATTAACTGTCCCGTCGTTAGTTGCTTGTGTTGGGTGGCTTGAAACAAAAGAGCTTTTAACATTGCTGCGTGTGTGCGCGCAACCTTTGGCCGATTAAACATAAATCCCTATAAAGCAACAAAGTAAAAAATTGCCAACGAGCCAAGTAAAAACTTTTGCTAAAGTGCTCAACGTCTTCCCAAGCATTCCCCGCTCCAGCGCGTCTCGTCCCTATTCCTGTGCCTGCACGTTCTTATCCTCATCCTTGTCGCTGTCGTCGTTGACAACGACGTGCGAGGCCTTTGAAGTTACACATCCCCCCTCAAGAAGAGCAAGAGTGAGTGAGTCGGAGTAGCTGCGTAATTTATATGCCGCACACAAGATCATTCCTGTTAGGGCATTAAAAACTTAAATAGTTTTAATTCGCCCTGAAATATGCAGACGCGTTGAACGTGCACTCTATCTCTCTATGCGCTTGTTAGCTACATGGTGCGTATACTTAACGCTAACCGCAAAAACGCAACGATTGTCAATGATGAGGGAAAGGGGGAGGACTTTATGTGCGTGAGTGAGTGCAAAGAGAGAGAGAGAGCGCTGCCAGAATGCTGTGATGAGCAGAGTGGGTTAAAGCAATACTTCTTGCATATTTGACATTATTAATAATATGCCATGCTTGACTTGATGTACCCTATAAATAGGTAATAACAATGCTCAGGCAGGGTATAAGAGAAAGGCAGCCAAGCAAAATATAGTTATCGACACGTATCGATAACTCAAGAAAGCTAACTGAAGGTTTAGCAGCTTATACAAATGAGCACACAACTCATGAATATTTTACCTTTAATCTACCTGCCTTCTATTAAAGTTGTTTTACTGATAAGAACAGGGTATCTTCCTTATAGTCTCGCTCGCTTCATATTGATGGTTTGTTGTTGATTTTTCGCAGACCCTTGTCCATTGAGCCACAGAAATTTTAAATAAAGCTACACAGCAAGAAAAAGCTGCTGTTTGTGGTTTGGCCAACGAATTGATTTGAATTGCCGCAGGGGCGGCTGCCAAGAATAACAATAAACATTACTATCTGCTTCATTGGTTATTTGCTTTTTTCCTGATGTTGCGGCGCGGCAAACAAGAATAACAGCACAAGCAGCAGCAGCGGCGACGAAATTGAAGAATAGCGAAAGAAGAGGAATTTTAAAAAGCAGCCGCAAAGGCAGGGTAAAGCGAAGTGAACGTAGCAGACAGAAGTTGCTTATAAACGAATATTTATATACAAGTATAAATTTATATATATATATATGTGACAGACTATAGATATTGTGTGTGGTTGTCGGGGAGGGGGGACGTGTCTCAGTCTCAGATGCCAAACAGCTAAGCAAACGAACAGAGCCAGCAATCGAATCGTATCGAAACGTAACTAATCGATATTTTTTGGCCTTTTTCTTTTGTTCTGCTGCTGCAGTGTTTTAATGCTTCGCTAGTTGATTTCATGAATGTCCTGGCTAAGTCCTGGCATTTCATGCTGCTGGCTGCAGCCTAAGCTCTGAGCTTGAGCATTGAGGTGAAGTTTATGGTCAGCTGTGTGTTGAGTTTTCGAAGAGCGTCGACACGCTGAGCGAGAATTTGTCTGTGCATTAGAACAGTTTAAGCCGCTGTTATACGCATGTACTTTGTACCAGCTATACTGGGAATAGTTGAGTCTCTTATATTTTAGTTTAGCTGGTGTGCGTTTGTGCGTGTGGGGAAGCGGAAACACAAATATGTAAACAAAAAGCCATTGATAGTGCTTATCAAGCAGCAGCTGTACAAAAACACACGACCCGCTGAGTGGAAGTGAGAAGTTAGTGATAACTGGGTGTTAGCTGGTCTTTCGCTCCTTTCTGAAGATGAAGACGAACGACACTTGAGTAATGAATCGGCATTTCAGAGAGTTAAGCATAATGAACAGCAGTTTATATCATTTATAGACAGCGCATGGAATTTTAAAGGTTTCAAATTTTTGTTTTTAAACGATGATCACAATTTTTAGCTGGATGAAAGAAATAAATTAAATTTATATTAAGCTTAAGAAATAGTTTTGGGAAGTTTAAAGGGAAGTAAAAAGTTTCGTGATAAGTTTAACTTTGTATTGATTATGATAAGGTTAAAAACTACATACAAATCAATGTTTAATATAATAATTCTTTATAATATTCAATATCAAAGTTATTTCTAGTGGCTAAGTAAATTCGGAGCTTATTCATAAATTGTTCAATTTTAATATAAATATATATATATATATAAATTAACCACAATTCCTGGAATATTGAAATAAATTATTGCCATTTAGCTAGCGATTACTTTTTTAGTTGCTTAATTTTAATTTGATAACTCGCATTACTTATGCATTTTTACGGCGACATATAAATCACATACCGCAGAGCAATAAAAACAAAAAAAAAAATATAAACACCAACAACGAAAAAGAAAACGGAAACGTCCAAACTCTCCTTGCTCCATTGACTACCGCAAAAAAAAAGAGCGCCGCTCTCACTCTCGCACTTGCTCTCTCTCTCTCGCTCTTTGTGTGGGACGCAGCCGCCAAATGTAAGTGTATAACAGTTGCCGAGCTGCCAAACGACGACGACAGCGATGCCGAGCAGCAGACGACGACGTCGCTGGTACTGCGCCCGGCAGGCGAAATGCCAGCTGAAAGTCGTCCGAGCGTTGCGGCCAAGCAGTCTCAAAGCGTACGCCGTCAACGACAGACACAGCGGGCCATCGAATTCACGTTTCACGGACGGCGAGTTTCTTGCGGCGTCGTGCGTGCCACTGTTGTTTCATCTTCAAATAGTTATTGCAGTTGTCTATCCAAGCACCTGAATGCAGTTTAGCGTTAGACAGTTGCCAAGCTATTTTGGGCAAATGTAAAACAAAGCCACTGGGTCAAACCTATGCAAAACAAAAAGCAAAAGAAAAGTGTGTAGTGAAGTGGCAACGCCGCCAGCAGCATAGGATCTGCCTCAACAGTGTTGTTGTTAGCAATGTTGGCTCGTGAGTAAAGCGGTTAACGGTACGCGGCTACACCGGGCATCAACGAAGAACGAACAAGAATACGAATCGTAAATGTTTTTGCTGTGAGGCACTTTCTCCAACACGTGAATCCATTGCCGCAAATTGAGCCACCGAAAGTGCGACAGCAGCAACAACAACAACAACAACATGCGGAACATGTGTAAATGCTAACGAGCGATTAAGTGCTGACGAAGAAATAGAAGAAGCAGCAGTTGGAGGAGGAGTAAAAGTACAAGTGTAACAATATTTGATTGATTTTGATTGACATGGCACTCAGCTGAGGCCACCCAGAAGCAGTCAAGTGCAAATCAAGTGAAGGAAAAATACCAGAAAAACGTAAAAACATTTGCTCGGTAAAACACACAAATTGTAAAGTAACCCCGAAGTAAAATATATGACGAGAAATAAATACGACAAAATACTTTCTATTAAAAGAAATCTCATCTACTGTCAGCAAAAAAAAGAAGGAGAGAAGTTCATGAAATATAAATGAGCAAACAGAAAAGAAACCAATAAAATGGAATAACGCATAAAACATGCCCATATAAAAGTAAGATTGCAATAAAAATAAAAACAAAAACCATATATACATATAGTATAGTATATATATATAAATGGGCGCCGGCTAATCAACTACTGCGAACAGCAAACAAGCAAGCAACAAAAGCGTCGAGCTAAGCAACTTTTCTTGAGTTCTGTTTTACTTTTTTTGTTCTCTGTTGGTTTGTTTTCCATCTATTCTTCCTGTTTTGCGGCTGTCGCATACTTTTTTCATTGCTCCACATGTGCGGCGTGTGTGTTAGTGTCCGCGTGTGTGTGTGTGCATGTGTGCTTCGCCCATATAAAAAGGATAAAATATTTTCTCATTGATTTTTCCCCATCCAAATGTGACATCAACAAACTGGATCAACAACAACTACACCAACAAAAGCCACATCGACTAAAAGTTGAGCGCATCGAAAGTTTTCCCACACTTGTTTGCTCTGTACGGGTATGTTATTTTTAATTTCAACTACAACTACTAACTACTCATACTAGCTTAATGGTTCTCTATCTGCTCTGTCTGTAAATAGAAGTTTGCAATATTGCTGTCCCGCAGTTGTCGAACACAGTTAGGAACTTTTTCGAAATGACAACCTTTAAGGGATAATGTTTCGAAGTTTCATTTTTACACCCACTCGAACTTGTATTTGCTTTTGTGCGGCATTTGGTTTCTCTAATTGCGTCGAAAGACTCATCGAGTGGAAATTACTATTTGGGTTTCGGTTTATTGATACCATATTTGTTATTGAGTCAACTTTGAACTAGGGATAACTTGAGTGAAAGTTGAGCAGGCTTAAGGTTCAGTAGTGTTAGGGATAATCTGAAAAGCATTTTGTGTTTTCTTCAATGTTTATTTTTGTAGGCAATGAACTGAGAAGTTGAACAAAAATGTTGGCTTTAAGAAATTGTTAGCAAACTTAATAAAAAACATTTTGATATTAAATTTAAAAAGTTTGAAGAGTTTTGGGACTAAGAAATCTATAAGAAATCTGTTTCCTTCTTTGCTTTTGCATTATAATACTCTTGAATGTGGATATTCGAACACATTTCAAGAATATTCTTAATGTTTTAAGTAGTTTATTTATTGAAATAGACTTTCCATACCACTCTTAAAAATTCATTTGACGCCGAAAAGTAAATTAAGTTTAGCGTTTATCTCTAAATGGAAGGTTTCCAAATCCATTCAAAAGGTCAAAACATACAACTACTGCAAACATATTTTAAACGAGCTCAGTTTAACTTAAACACCGTCAAGCCCTCCCCCTCCAACAAACCATTGCTAAGCCCATAGGTAAATTAAAATTCGTTTCGTGAAAGGCAAAACACACACAAAAACCCTTTTCATACTAAAAATTTTAATTAATAACAAGACGAACAAACACAAAATGCCAAAAAATAAATAAAAACCCAAACCGGAAACACAGAAAAGAAAGGAACTTACACAGTTTTAAATGTTTGTGTTTGCGGCTGTGTAAATTTGGAAGAAAAAAAAACTGAAGCAGAACCCCGAAAGTACAACCACAAAGAGAAGCGGCGAAGAGAAGATCTAAAGTGCTCTTTTACTTTCAGTTTTGTTTGAAACGGTAAGCAGTAAACGGTAAACGTTAACCGGGTAACTCTCTGGCACCTGTAAATATTTGGTTCGCCCACAGGAAACTTATGCACGTAAGAAGAAAAGCGGCTGTTGAAACTTTTGTCAAGGCATTGGCTTTTCCAACTTATTTCTGGCTGGTTGGCTGGCTGGCGTGTTAATGAGAAAATTCATTATTTAACATTAATTAAGGCTTATTATGCACATTATCAACACACACACACACACACACACAGACAAGCTGCATTATACGTCGAGACAGAGAAAAGCCACCCACTGAAATATGAATGTGAATGTGTGGGTGGACAACTATCACCATCCTGCATGGAAACTCACGGAAACGAACATGCTCATAATTCAGCTAAGGGGCATTGCCAAAACAGCCAGGAAGTGTACGAGTAATACTAGCAACAACTTGCCGTGAGGGACAGGACATGAAGGTTGTTTAAATTATTCAGTAAATTGTTAAGTAAATAACATGAGAGGCACAGCGTTAAAAAGGCAACCAAAAGCAACAATAACAATGCCAGGCGCAAAAAACACATTCAACCAAAATGGTGTCTCATCCATGTCTATGTGATGGGATGGTGTGTGTGTGTGGGTGGGTGGGAAGGGAAGCTCTCTCTTATATGAGCACAGAACAACGGTGATGATGGGACGGACAGCAATGTTGATGCCGTTGATGATGTTAACGTTAACGTTAACGCTGATAACGATGATGATGGCGATAATAATGACGTCACAACGTTCTCGACTCAGTGGTGCTTCTGGCAAATGTACTCGCACAATAAAATCAACACAAAATGTGGCGGCGGGTGGAAAGAAGATGTCAGTCTGTCTGGTGGCGCCCCAAGGTGTGCCCAGGTAAAGAGTGCTAGCCGAAACATGCTGGCTGACATGATGTGCGTGGGACAGCATCAGCGGAAACTGTGCGTATTAAAGCGAAAGATGGCGAAAACTATACCGGAAACGGAAGCAGCAACCATCAAGAGTTCATACCCAAGCGCTGCTCGGTTAACCAAATAAACAGCAAAACGCACATACTAAACATTCGAAGCAATGCTAAGCTTATAATAACAGTTAGCAGAAACAGGAATGTTTTAGTCGCAAGTGGTGTGTGTAAATTGAAGTTATCCTGTATCAAGTAACAAGCAAACATTTTCAAGTGTTTATTCTAGTCTGGCGCATACTATTTTCGCACAAGAAGTTGTGGAGTAGAGTAATTGAAGACTGAAAGTTTCTGTTGTGCAATAATATTATTCTACACTTGGTTTTAGTTTAATATACAAATTCTTGATAAGTTTTGCTTTTACACTCAACTTTCCAATTAAAACGAGTTCACACACAATTTTTTTCTGCATCCTATGTATTTTCTAAAGGCAAACTCTTTACGAACACATAACATCAGAACTATTTTAATAACAATTTTATTATTATTTTTTTTATAGTTTTACAATGTTTTTTTTTTTTAAACATTTGGTTGAAAATATTTGTTCAACCATTTTGCATTTCACAGTGATAATGAGAGAACATTTCACATAAATATGAACAGCTGGAAATGGGAAGGAACTGCTTTGAAAAATAATATGAAACATAAGCAAAACAGGAAAAATTCTACTGAAATAACTGTGATAATTGAATCTGTAATTTAGGCAAACTTTTAACAAAAGTTTTGAATGGAAATGCACAGAAAATTTGTATATTTATGATTTGTTTTCAAAGTTAAAATAGCTGAAGAGCAAAATTGTTTGTGTTGTTAAATCTTCAGAGAATGGGATTTATTAAGGATTTTACGAGAAACTAAAAAATTATTAATAAGAATTATGAATTTAGTTGAGAAATACTGTATATTACAAATGTCCCAAAAATCCAAAGTGGTAGTAATATTAATAGCAGTAGTCTTATAAAAAACCGTTAGCCGAGATATTCTCTATAAGTAGTCTCATAAAAGAAACATATAAATATATGTTAATGTGCTATTTGATGCTAGTTTAAGCCTTTTGCGCTTTGAAAGCATTTCAAATTTGAATAAATATATATAAGCAAATACTGCTCGTTGTTGCATATATATATTTTTATGTTCATTCACTGAAGTATCTTTACCAGCCTTACACTCTATAACCGCCACACCACCCCAAGCTTCCCGACATCCTCGGCCAAATGACATGCAAAATAAACAGCGATTGCCCGGCCACTTTTCTAAGGCCACACCCTTTTTTAGAAATGGCTCTAATTTTATGGCCGAGTCAGTTGCGTAGTGTTTGTGTGTGTGTGTGTGTGAGAGAGTGTTGCAAAGTGTTTAAACGCCATAATTTATGCGGGCTGGCTGTGAGAGTAAAAATGTTTGCATAAACTACATACATATATACTATGCAAAAATATGCTATGGACGCCCAACGCCAGCAACGCATTCAGATTTATCAAGTCATAGGTCGCGAGGGGTGTATGGGGTAGTGTAACCGCTTAGCTGCGACATGTGTGTTTGCGTGTGTGTGTGTGTAGCTGGGGAGAAGACTCGACCCGGGCAGCAGAAACCAAACTTGCCCGAGCACATTAACCAAAATTGATTTTAGATTTTTTCTTGTTTCTTCACTTGCCCCCTCGTTTAAAGGTTTGTTGGCGCCGCACGTATTCTGGGTTAATATTCTAAAATATCAAGTAAAGCAAGAAGCAGCATTAGAAAATAAAGCAATTTGTTTTGCGCATTTTCAAGTTGTTTTTCGATGTTGTTGTCAGTTTTTCGTAGCTGGGCAAAGTTTGATTAGTTTGTTGTGCATGTGTGCGTGTTCTCTCTCTCTTTCTCTCTGTGTGTGTTAGTTCAGCTAATTTTGTTAATGTTATGCTTGTCCGGAGCTTATCGAAGCCACAAACCTGCCAGTTCTGTCAACGTTTTTGCGCACAAAGTTTTCTGGGTTTGCCTTTTTGCAAAAACTTTGTCAAGGCAACACAACAGCAACATTTTATGTTTGAGTGCCATTTACATTACACTTTGGAAAGGCATCAACGACGACGGGCTAATGGAGCAGCAGCCATAAATATGTCGCTCTTTTGGCATTTTTGTCCTGCAACCTGCACTGTGCAACCTGCGCGGCTGCAATGAGTAAACAGTTCAAAAATGTCGCCAAAGTGCTTTGGGTTTTAAAACTTGGCATGTTTGCTTTTTGCCTAATTGGCAAATGAGTGCATATTCGCTGACTCACAACAGTTAATCGCTTGTTGCGAAACTCGCCAAAGTATGCAAAATTTTTTTTGTTAATGCAAGGCTTAAATTGCAATTCATCAGTTAATTGCTATGTAAACATTTTGTTTTTCAATGCATTAAAGCATGTATGCAAATACTTTCACAATATCAAAAGTAAACAAATAAAATTTGATTGGTTTTTCAAGCTGTCTCATTAAAATGATGTGTTAATGATGCTGTTGCAATGCAAATTATTCATATATTTATCAATTTTATAAATACTGGAGCATTAACATTTTTAATTTTTTTTTCAATAAGTTTCACTTTCACTTATTTTAATCATAAAATGTTTTCATGCGTCCCGTTTAATGTAATTATTATGCATCATTTAAAGATTTTATGTATTATTTTATTTATATTTTGTTCCTACCTTGAATTCTCATAAATATATTTGTTTATTTTTTCTATATTCATTTCGGTGTACTATTTCATTTATAATTACATAAGGAAGGCAAAAATACCCATAAAAAACCAAAGCAATGCCAAATGAATTTTAAACATTTTTTTTTGCCTTTTTGCAAATGCAAACTTCTCCCAATGGGCTCAATCAACGCTGCTGCTGTAAGCCACATCCTTGTCCACATCCTCCGTCGGCCTCAAGCTGACCATGACGAAAATAAATGGCCGTGCAAAATGCCAAACAAATCAGTCGCAATTACGCGCCACGCACGGCCATAGAGAATGTGCAAAAGAAAGGGAAACGGAGAAAGACTATACAAAAAAAAAATAATCGAGGGCAGCGGGCCAAGGGCGAAGTTGCTGGTTGGTTGGCTTCTTGGCTGGCCGCCGCCATCGAACAAATGTAAAACATTAAATAATTTCATTTTCTTTCGCAATGAGCCACCAGCTCAATCAGAAAGTTAAGCAAACAAATTGCAAAATGAAAACAAGCAGCAAAAAAGTTGAACATTTTTTGCTACTGCTGCTCGAACAAGAACAACTTGGAGAGAATATTGAGAACAATACATACAAGGGCTTACTTACTCCATTCTGAGGCAGCGAAAGCAATTTCCGTTCGTTAAACCTACATTTCGAAATTAAATTTCTTACACTTGAAAAGTTTGCCGCTTTCAATATTGTGAGGCGTTTTTCCTCATTTTGCCATCCATGGCGGCATCGGCACCATCGGCAGCAACGACAGCAGTGCAATTATGCTGCCGTTATTTGTGGGTGGCAGTTAAGCCAAACACCATGCCACACACCCCCCAGCAACCCCTACCAACCAAGTGAGCTGTAATACGCGGCGTTGCCTTACAAAGTTTTGCAAAGCACGCCGACAACCAAGTACAAGAAGAAAAAATCATTAAAAAATATGTACAAGCTGGAAAAAATACATGAAAATATTATGTATATATGGCCCCAGTCACTCATTACGACCTTCGATCCTGCCTTGGTAAGAAAAGAAAAAAGTTTGACGATTTTGTTTGCACTGCGGTCGCCAAAACCATCCATTTTTCACCCTCGCCGGAGAACAAATTGCTGAGTATTAAATATCTATTGAGTAGAATATTGTGGCATATATTGAAGGCAGACGCTGACTGCTCGAAAAATGTTTGCTTGTTTTTCATTACGTTCTGTAAGCGCTGAATATATAATATATATACTTTTTGGGTGGCTTAATTGAGGTATTATTTGTGTCATCGATTGCCGATGAGGCGTCTTTCGGCTGTTTGTTCAGTTGTCTGGTGTGCCTTTGGTATTTACCAGCTACAATCTGGTTTTTCCATTTACCACACGCACACACACACACTTTATCCACTCAAACCTATCTAACTCATATAATCTGCTTAATTTATATGAAACAAGAAAAAATTCCGTTTCCCTCCTTTTTTTACGCACATTGTGAAAAAATAGCCGAAAAAAAGCATAAGATAAGTCCCAACAACATAAAAAAGACAACAACAACAAAAACATACAGAAATGAGACACGAAAATTAGAATAAAAGGGGACCAAAGTCGAGACCAACAATAAAATCTCTTCTTTTTTTTATATACATTTTATTTGCATGCTCTCGGCATGGATATCAGAACGATGATTTTGTTGGTTTCGGAGAGTGATAGCCACAGGCCGGACAATAAAATTGATATAATGTGAAAGCAATTTGGTGGTGTTCTATGAGCATAAAGCTTAGGAACTTCCTTCAGTTACATTATGTATGAGAACTTTGTGTTAAGTTTTAAAGCTGCCTGTCACCGAGACAGCCAATTCAGGAACTTCCTGGAATCGAGAAATAACAACAACTCTTTCACTTACATGAGAGTCCTTGGTCCTTAGTGTAGCTAGTTGGCTTGCCACGCGTCTGACAGCACCATTAAATAGAATATTTAATTTTATTGTTGTCGCTGTCGCTGTTGCCGTTGTCCTTGCCTCAATATACGTCACACACAAAGGGTCAGCCGACTGAGGACAACTCGCATATTTTAAGGCTTAGCTACAAATTTAAATTCCGAGAGCATCCCGAACATATATATATATATGTATATATATATTTGCATATTGTTCATTTTTCGTTCACCCCAACGAACACAAAAATTTAAGCTTAACGACAATTTTTTTCTGGTCTTTTTTGTCATTTTTTGAGAACCAAAAAGTTCTAAACATTTCTAATATATGAAAACCCTTTTTCTCTGTTTTGCATTTTTTCATTGCAGGTTATACTGGAAGGACGACAAAGCCGGGGCTTGATTAAGCCGATAAAGGTATGTCCACACTAAATATGAAAATCAGAAGCTTAATCTGATGAACTAGTAGATACTCAGGAATTCAAAATGCTGCGTTATGTTTGGAAATAATAAATGCAATTGGGAAATAAGAAATGATTTTTATGATTTTTTACTTTCTTCTTTAAATATTTAGTAGAATATAACAAATCAAATTGAACAAAAAAAATAATTATTCGCTTTATATATTTTATGACAATTTATTATATAATTTATTTAATTTAATTACAGATATAAAAAAAACATTTTGGAATATTTTTCATGCCCTGACAAAAAAGTTGTACTTTTTTCTGTATCGTTTTATTGTTTTTGTTTTATGCAAATACCATTAAATATGCAAATCAAAAAGCTGCGTCGCAACTTTGAAGTTACTTTTAATTTTTTGGGGCTTGTACCTGATATATTTTTTGTTGTTTGGGACAGTCTGTTATTTAGGCTTGACATAAATGTTCAGCCCGATTGCCTGTCGTTCTGTCTCTTGTCGTTTTTGCTTTTTCCTGGCCAGTCACGGTCCTTGCCATATGTCCATATACAAATACAATTCATTTATTTCCTTATTTATGTATGTATGCATTGTTTATTCGTGCATATGCACATGTGAGTGTGTGCTGGGCCAAATAACCGTTCGTCAAATGTTGTCTACCATATTTCATTGAGATTTAAAAATAATATTTATGCACTTGCCATCGCCACATTGGCTTGGGCTACCCAAACAGAATTTCGATTTTTGGTTTATTAACTGAATGTCCAGAGCCGGGGGACAAACGCGTTGACCATGTAAAAGGTACACTGACAAATGGGCCTGGCAGGTAGCACTGAACATAAAAACCACTTTTGATTTATGAACCAGCTTAAACATGGCTGCCATGTTAACGCCACAATTGTGGCCATATAAAAATGATGCACACACATTTTTTGTCAACAATCTGGCCAGCCGGTGTCCAACGTCCCCGCCCCTTCTTTACAGGTGAGTGCTGTGTTTGGTCAGCAGGTGCTCAAATGTGGCCACAATTTGATGCAGACACGCGCTTCCAGTGCCCCAGTATACAGTATAGTACAGTGTGTGGCAATAAAAAGCAACTTAAAATGATTTGCGGCCAAGTTGTTTTCCACTTTGATTCATTTAAACGAGCCTAGCAACAACAATTCTAAAGTATTTCGAGTTAGGCACAATAACAGGCTAGACTGTATTATTATTTTCCTATACAAAAACTTGAGTATTATTTGAAACTTGAATATAAAACAAGTAAGAAGGCTCCAGAAATCCCGACTAGACTATATTCTGAAGCCTATACTTTACGCGTACAAAATTTGAAACAAACTTGTACTGCCTAGGGATAAGGAGAGCTTATGTGCCATCTGGAGTCTCAAGCTCTTATAGTCTCTAAGATCGACGCATTCATACATACAGACAGACGGACATGGCTATATCGACTCGGCTGTTGATGTGGATCACGTATATATATATACATTATCGGATATGCTTCCGTCTGCCTTTTACATACTTTTGCACACAACCATTATTCCCTTATTTACGCATTTTCAATGGGTTCAGGGTATAAGATGTTGCATAATTAAATTTTTTCTGAAGTTTATTATTTAATTTATTTGTTAACATTTATCTGTTATATATTAATATTATATATATATATATATATATTTTTTTTATTTATTTATTTTCTCAAATATGAAATGCTTAATTTATTTGAAAAATACTTTTAGTTTTCTTTGATATTGTTTTTTATTTCAGTAAACGTAATTTAAACATTAATTTTCATCTATTTTTTCCAATTCTTCTTCTTGCTCCCTGTCTCTCTCTCGCTTTCTCTGTTTCTCTGTATATTTTTATTGCCTCTCATACATTCATAGCACTCTTAAAACTTCAAAAAAAGTGTTCAAAACGAATTGGCTTTAAGTAAATTTTCACAGATGAAGCATCTTACCAACAACTCGATTTAAGCTCGTTGCTTAGGTTATAAAAAGTGTTTCTGTCGCCAGATATACTTATATATATATATATATAGCATAAGTAAATAGAAGCATTGTAATTTATTTTAAATGAACAAAAAAACCAAGGCCTTAACATGCGACGCAAGCGAAGGGGAACCAAAAAAATTAATTATCGTTGGCAAACAGTGAGCAAAGAGATAAAAGAAAGTGAGAAGGGGCATGAAAAATCATTGCTGTTTTCTACTTGGTTGTAGTATCTATGTGTATGTGTGTCTGTGTATGCGTTGTATGTAAGCCGGCCGCGTATTTCATTACAGGCAGGCGACGGCACTTGAGCGTTGTTAAGCTAAAAGTAAATTGCTTATTAAAAAGCAGCCTCAGCACAGACATAGAAGTAGTGTGAGTTGGGAGTGAGCCACTCATTTACACTTCAAGTGGTAGCAAAAGCGAGAATTAAGTGAGTAGCGAGCACAGCTAGTAGACAACACATGAGTAGGGATTCTGTAGGTAGTGGGGGAGTGGGAGGGAACCTGTTAGAGGTAATGACAGAGCTGGCAGTTGTAGCTGTTGCTGTTGCTGGCAGGATCTTTGTTATAGAGAAAGAACGCGCAGCTAAGGTCCTTGAAGCAATCGACTTAATGCTCAAGCCTGTTGTGTATTTAGTTTACATTTACATAACACACACACACACACTCACATTCTCACGAATCACAAGGACACACATATACATGTAACTGCCATGGATGAGCCCCTGTGGAGTGGAGGGGCGCACATTTAATTTTCTACACATTGTGCCATGTCCTGATAGATTAACTGGGTATCGGCTGACTGTGCGTGTCTCTCTCTTTATATGTGTGTAACACACACTCACACACAAACTAAATGCTGCTGCTTGATTGGATGGTTAAAGGGAGAGAGACACAGTTCGAAAGTCAAGGTAGTAGATTCTGATTGTTGTCTTCTTTTGTTGCCTTTTGTGTATCGTGCACGCTTCAATGAATTTTTCGTCAACGTGATTTGCATTAGAATTACAATGTGAACATGTGTGTGTGTGTGTATTCAAATGAGCACATAATTTGTTTGTCTGTTTGTTTGTTGGTTTGTCTGTTTGCAGTTGGAGATATGCATAAATATCGGCTAGGCACCAAAGGCGCTGAGCTCTCTTTGCAATTTTATGAGTGCAATTATGGTTAACAGAGCGAGGCAGGGAGGCGTGTTCCTTTGTGCCTCTGTGTGCCAGTGTGTATTTGCGTTCCTTTGATATAAATTTCAAACAAATTGCAAATAAATTGGAGTTGTCTTGCCATCGCTATTGCCAACCCCTCACTCTCGTGTGCGTCCCCACAAAGTTATTTTAAATATGTAAATTTCCCGTAGCTCATAGTCAACACTCCCAATACTCCCTTAGCAGCACTTACAACCGCACTCTCTCACACACACATACCATACACTCGCACATTCATTTGTGTTTAACAACCCCACAGCTTTTATTGCTTAACGCTTTAAAGTCTTCTTCTTGAGGAGGGCGCACACAAAAGTTGTTCGGTCATATCCCATGACATTTAATTTACTTAAGTTCACTAAGCTTGGCATGGCACAAAACCCAATCACATGCTGTGCCTGATGAGCATTGGCTGCCTTTTTAATTAAATATATAGATATATTCGAGATAGCTTTGTTATAAATCCTAGCACCATACAGGATGTTGAACTCTGAATCGAAATGAAGTGAAGTTTTTTTGTGTGTGTGTGGTTTCCTCCGGGGCTAGAACAAGCCAAAGTGAATTGATTTAATGTTTAAAATGACAATAGCGTTACTTATTTTCATTTACATTCAGCTTGAGTGATAGACTGCGGGCGGACATGCGCTTTTTGCATTACAGCGGAAACAATAAAAATACATATGGCATATATTTATATAAATATAATTCGCTTGAAGTGTTTATAAATCAAGCCTGCTGCTGGTACAATGCAAATATCAAACCATGAATGACACAAAAAGTGCATTTTATTGTTTGAGCCATATAAATATTTAGTTATGAGCAGCCGACCATCCATCCATCATGAATTTCAATGAATAACTTTAAATCTTTATAGATATGCACATATTGCCCACCTGGTCGCTGGCTTTATTTAAAATGTATGTCACATGAAACAAATTCATTCTCTATTTATGGGTTAAAACCAATTTGAAACTATTTTTAATCCATATTTTTGTATCAGTTTTTTGTTAGTGCTCTTTATTTATTTTAAATATCGGTATTAGATTTCACTTTGTAGGGGCTTACTGCAACACAGCATTTATTTAACGCAAAAAAATAAATAAAAATTAAAATTGAAATACAGAGCAAAACTACGTTAACTTTTTTTTTTTTTTTAACCTGTCGCATAAAGGTGAAAAAATATTCCAAAAAAAGAATGATAAATAAATATTTGTTTGGCACTGCGGCAAATTGAACATTTTGATGTTTTTTTAATCCTTTTCAAGCTGCAATGTTTTGTATGCCAACTATGATTTTTGTTCAAAATGTTCTCTCGAGCGAGTCGGCTTCATTCCAAACTCTTGCCACTTTCCGTCGCCTGCTGCCATTGAGTCGGTTTTATTTTCGCGCTTTGCTGTGTGTTTATATAAAACAATAATAATAAATTTTGTGGCAATTTAGAAAGACGGCAACGTCGCCGCTTGTCATTGAGCCTTTTGTTGCCATCAAGGCTTTGACTTTGACTATTCACAGCACCCAAAACCCAATTTCACTTCCCATCCCGGGAGCAAAGAGACGACACCCTCAATTTGGTTTTAGCCTGCGGCTTCAGTGGCGTATTGTAAACTTTCGACATTTGTTTGTTTCAGTTTCTCTGTGTTTTCTCTGCCTATCTATATCAGTTTGTGTTATTGTTTGTGCAAAAGTTTCAGCTCTTTTGCATAGAAATTTATTTGTTTATTTTTGCACAGCCCGCAGGTCGAATTATATATTGGTTTGAGCCCATTGAACTGGTTGCCTGGCTGCGGTAATTATGCAACCATATATATTTGCTGAATTTTTTGAATTTCGCTACAGTTTTGTTCTTAAATTAAATTTACAATATAAATTGTTCGATACATTATTTTAGTATTTCGTTCTTAAAGAGCCATAATACGCCTTTTCATTGCTTTTCCGTTGAGCCTTTCTTTCTTTTTTTCTTCTATGCCCTTCCCTTAATTTTCCAGCATTGATGGCCGATTCGAGACGATTGAGATTGAAGCAAAAGATGCTGAGGCAAACGGGAAACTGGCGCCATTTTGTGTGCCATGCATACATACATACCGAATATACATGTATATGTGCTTGTGTGTGTGTTAGTGAGTGGCAAAGTGACGATAAAACATTTGCCCCGATTGCTTAAGTATGCCATACAAGTTAGTATGAGAAACGCAGGCAGCATTCGAATTTTTCTTTTGCTTTCTTTGTACATATATATATATACACCCTGAATCCGCAAAAAGGGTACTCACTTTCCATAGCTTGTGTTTCTATTAAAAGGATCACATGGACGGAAAAAACAAACTGCTGAATAAAAATCATATCTACGGGTGCTAGAGAAAAAAAACATTGCATACTTTTGCTTGCTTTACATAAAACAAATCAAGACAAAATGTTCGAAATTGCTTCATTTAAGTGGTAATGTTTTTGAGTTTAAATTACGTGTTTTATATCTCTAAAAGTTTACAAATCAAATGTTTTGAGTGCTTAACATTTGTTAAACACACACTGTTTTGATGCGAGGATTAGCACTTTGACTTAATTCTACAATATTTTATTTTAAAGTCAAAGCAAATGTTATTTTATTAAAATGTATGTATGTCGAGATGTTCACTCGTCTTAGATGTCAGTTATGCTCATTCCTCAATGCCTATTTTCCTTCTTTCTTTTAGTTTTAGTGTTCATATGTCGTCTTTATGCTCTTGACAGCTTAACGGAAAGTCGCAGGACGACGACATATCAAACGAATCAAACGAAAGCATATCAATTTTGATATTTTTTTTTTGCTTAGGATTCTGGTTTATTGACTTACTTGTATTTCATTGATTTTGCTCTTGGCGTTTTGTCAGTCGATACGTGCTAGTAGATAAAGCTACACACACATATATATACATACACGGACAAACATACACACACACACACACACATACTTAAGGTTAATGACTTGGCGTTAGTTGCGGGGCCCGAAATATCGAAGCAAGCTGCTGTTGTTAATTTAAGTAAAAAGCATTTTAGCTGATGTGTTTATTTGCCACGCCCCACATACACACACACGCACACACACTCATACAAGCATCGTGTATTATCCTCTGCTTTCATATTAGTGATAATTTAGTTGGTCTCTAGTGCTGCCAGCATACATTTATTGTATGTAAAGCTATATAGCAATGGCTCTATACAGCGAGCACATATGTATTAAGCTCACTGTGTGTTAGTGCTTGTGTGTGTGTGTGTGTGTGTGTTTTTGGTGGCTCATTTTTGGCATTTTGACAACGCGCCACATTGGCGTCCTTTAATGTGAAAATGAGTCGATGCTGTGGCAAAAATATGTGTAATCGTATGCCAGATACATATTATGCATACATACATACATCTATTTTGCCATTATGAAACGCTTGAATGAGCATTTATGTTCCATGTATAACTATATATACATACTCGTCTAATATAACGATTAAACTGCTGCCAAAAACATGGTAATTTTTTGGTTTTTTTTTGTGTGTTCTGGGTGTCATTTGGCAGCCGTCAAAAGTTGCCAAAAATGTTTTTCAGCTTTCAAAGTGGCTTAAATGTTTTCACACTGGATTTTTAATAAATATGTATGCATTGGGAAATATGATTGCATTTGCGTTTTTCATTTTCCAAAAAATCTAACGATTTTTGATTTTAAAATGTATTGCATACATAAATAAGCAACATTGAAAGTTGGGCTATAAATTACACAACACTGAACATTTGAGATCGTTTGCAGGCGCCAAGCGCATATAAATAAATTATGGTCAAAGCATACAAACACAATTCGTTTCGGTTGCTAATACGTAAAATTGAAAGCCAATGGCGCGACTAATACAATGTGCATACATATATGCATGTGTTTATGTGTGTGTGTTTGTTACATTTGTGCAAATGTGTGTAAATTGTAGACATGTAAATACCGTAGAGCAAATAAAATATTTACATTGCTGCTTTTAATGCCGAAAATATAAAAACAAAAGAATTACAGCTTGGAAGGCAAATAAAAAATTGCACCAGAAAATTTTTGGCGACATAAATTATGCCAAAGCATGCGCCGACACACAATCAACAAACAAACATTTCGCATTTTTTTGTCCCAGTAAAAGGACGACAATATCCCAACAACAACAACAACAACAGCTGCTGCTGCTAGAATATATCCATGGTGACCTACAAATGACTGGCTCACACATTTTCCATAGCATACTTTTCTGGGCGCGTCCGCACAAATTGCAAGCCATTAATTAGCGGCACGCGCCCCACTGTGTGTTACAGTTATGTCATTTAAAGCCACCACAACTTTAAGAATTGTGCGTAAACAGCAACAACAACAATTGCGTAAGTGATAAAAATGCTGTTAATAATAAATAAATACAAATAAACTACAAGCACACATACAATTTATATTGTTAACGTATCAAGTGTTGTATTTATAAATCATATGTATGCAGTGTCGATGTCGTTGCGGTTTTCTGCTTAATGTGTAAATCGAGTTTCTGGCATTGTTCAACTCGATTTAAATTATGCGGTATTGACAGTGGAAAAATTTAAATATTAATGTACAGTAATTGTGATACACATGATGCGCGATTTATTTTTTTAAAGTTATTTCTTTGGCAAAACAACAATAATAAGAAACTGCTCGAAACAGTTCTTAAATATTCAATAAATTTTAAAGCATTATTGCATTTTCACATTCTACTGATTTATTGATACGTACTTACATAAAATATATGGCCATAATTGTTTGTACATTGTATTTATTGAAGCCGTATGGCATAACATTTTAATGGCAATAAACTCAATTTGTTGCGAACAACAAGTTTATAAATTGCTCTGATTAATTGATTCGAAGCGCTGGCAAAGACAATTTTATTATGTTTGCCGCTGTTTGCGAAACAAATTTTATTGTAATTAAAATAAAAATATAATAATTATTTTGTGATTAATGTAATGTGAGTGTGTTCGCAACGGCCTGAGAAAAATAATACAATTTTGCGGAAAATTTATTTAAATGAATCGACTTTGATTCTCTGTATCGTTCATTGATAATATGGCTTGTATCTTAATATGTTTCAAAATATATCTTCGCTGATTTTGAATAAAATTATCCTTTGGACATTAATAGAAATATTATTTAGTTTCAACACACAAATTTTGAATTTTATTTGTGTACAACAGCTAATTGTCGATTTGAATGCAACCATTATATTAAATAATGTTTTTACCCAAAAGCAGTTTAGCAATAATTGCAAATTATTTTTCTAAAAAAACAAAAACAGAAGTTTAGCTAATGTATTTAAAACATAAATAACAACTTAATAGCTGTTGGGCCATTATGAACATTAAAAGTGTGAACTAAATAATATTTTAAATGAAAAATGGTTTGCTAAAGGCTAAAACCGAATATCAACATTTAATTGGTTGTAAATCAAACAACATAGGACTTTTTAAGTAATTGCCCAACAAATAAACTCACTTATTCTCATCTAAGAGCATATTGTTTGCTTTGCCACCAGCTGAGCCCAACCGCTAAAAACCTACGATGATTAGAGCCCAAAAAACCGCAAGCTAAAGTGCCAATGATTAGCGTAATGTTCGCTCAATTTTGCGTTGCTTGAATAAAAATAAAAAACATCAATGATTTATTTTGTCTTCTTTCGAACATTAAATTGCCAGCACGAGGCAACAGTGGCAGAGTGGGCTGCACGACAGCAAAATTACCGCAGCAGATTCAATGTGCCCCATGCCACCGACTGACATTTAATCAAGGTACAGCGTGAAGGTAAACAAACGGAAATAAGCGCAACTTCCTGTTGATGTTGCTGATGTTTTTGTTGTTCGCTTACGAAACGGAAATACAATCAAAATTGTGTAATGTTTGCTTACCAGTCGTGTGGGCAAAAAGAGTGGGGCATGGCACGTCGCAATCTGTGCGTGTATGTGTAAGTAAGTGTTTCTTGTGTGTGTGTGTGTGTGCATTAGTTTTGTGCTGGTTTTGTGGCAGCTCTTTTCGGCAGCTCTTCCGTCGCTCGTTTTTGGCTGTGTTGGCAGTTGAGGTTTTTTGGCAGAGCGACAGCTTGTGACAGTTGCCTTGGCAATGCGCTGCTAATGAATTTTGCGCCCAATAAATGATTAGCATTATGTCATTGAATATTTATCACGCCCATTAACAAGCGCGCACTTATATTGGCAATGTTTGTAAAATTCAATATGGCGGACCAGCTAAAACCAGAGGCGAAGGAAACGAAGGAGGCGGCAGCGATGCGGTTAAACGTAACAAGAAACTTACATTTCAGCTTTCGCCTTTGTTGCTGGTTTTGAGTATGCGTTGCTGTCAGTTATAATTGATGATTTGACAAGTCAATTGTCAGTCAATTTAAGTGGCAAAATTGGCAGTTGGAGAAGCAAAGTCACTTTTCGATAAGCTGTTGGCTGGATGATGGGTAAATTAATGCAAAATGTGTGTGCAAACGGCAGGGAATATCAATTTATGGGGAAGGGGTAATGGAAAAGCAATTTAAAGGGACATTTTCAATAATGCATTTAAGGCTAAGATACTGTATCTAAAATCCATCACTTCTAGTTTGTTTATTTCTTAATCGGCGTAAAAATATAGCTCTGCCGGCTGCATTCGTTGCTTGTGGCACATAAATCGCGTGTCGTTTGTATGGACTGCAATCACAACAATTCGCATCCATCAACACATTTGGGAAAGTGGCCAGCCATCGCTCACATACCCCGTTAAGTTAGCAAAGAGAGTGTGGAAATGGAGGGTTGGCCACCCAAAAGTGTAGACACATTCATGTTGGATGTCAACAGCGCCAACGCCTTTTTATATGCTGCAAAACAATTTTCAAAGTCATATTTTATGCTATCAAAGGCATTTGTCATTTATGCGCAAAATGTTTGGCAATTTCGTCCAGCCCAGCCTCCCAGCTTCCCACCCTCCCCAACGCCATCCACCCACATTCCTCGACATATTCCAGCAAATGGTCGTACTCAAGACAACAAACTATGTGAGGAACACATTTTGGTAGCATGATGATGTGAGTGCTTGTCATAAAAACATAGGCAAAAGGATAAAAAAAAACAAAAAACATATACATACAGGACCCCGTAAAGTGGAATATTCTATATGCTGTATCTATCTGTTGTATATGAATATGAATGGTGAAACGAAGCCAGCCAGATGACAATTTAGCAAACTTCTGTTATTTTTCTCGCTATGCAAAATACTAAAAATAAAACGAAAATTGTTACGCAAAAAAAAAAAAAAATATGAATAAAAATAAAATGTTGACAGGACAGAAGCAATTTGATTTTGGCATTAGTTGCCTGACTGGTTGTCTGACTCCATGCCTCAACTCCGCCCCCTCTTCCGTTGCCCCTGCCACGTCTGGTGTTGACAAATTTTTCGCTTTTCCCTTGGCTAATAGTAAAAAATATGAGCGCGCGCGTCAACTTCGACGCAGTCTGTGACAGCTCTCGAGATTGCCATGAATATATAAAATTGTTCACATATACATACGTATACGTATAGATGTGTGTTTGTGCTTTGAGTTTTATATTGGGCGGCAGCACAAATAATAAACTGACAATTCATGCTGACAATATGCCCTGTAAATATTGCCAGAAATTGTGCAATAAGTCACACATTGTCCATTATGGTGTTTGCTAATGATTCAGCATTCTTTGCATTGCAACAATATAAATTGGCTTTCAATTCTTTTGAGTGAACGATTACTGGTTTTATATCAAACATTAATCAACGGCACGTTTAATGTTACAATATTAATTGATTAAATTTTAAACGTATTTTTTATTGATTTTTTTATATTCATGTTGAACATCTTAATAATCTATTTTTATTTTTTGTTTTGCTATCTCACTCATTCTCTCTCGCTGGCTCTCTCCCACACTCCCTCTCTCTCGCTCTCTGTTGTATTTTTTGTTGCGTTTGTTGGTTTTGAGGCTCGTCACAATGGCTGTCATTCTAAATGTTGTTGTTGAATATGGATGCTGTAGTTAGTGCCTTTATTATTTGTGATGTTGCTGTTGTAACTGGTTGTACACAGTGACAGAAGAAGAGCGCGAAAGACACACAAATACTCGTACTCACATGCACTTCGCGTTTATTGTTTGGCAATAAATTCGCTGGATAATAATTTCAAGCTGGCGTCATAGCAATGACAAACTGTAGATGATATATTATTGCGTTCTTAGTCGAGTAAATAGCTGCTCCTATATCCCGGATACTGTTTTTATTCGGTTTAGCTCTTTTTCGCTCGGCATCTCTCCGGTTTGTTTGTGTAGGCAGCCGGAAGAGGGGCGCTTAAGTGCGTGGTCGGATTTGGCAGCAGTTGGCTGTTAACCGCCAAGCCCGCTTAGGCATCCGACTTAAGAAAGCTCCAGGCTACAGACCTTTACAATACTCCTCCCCCCCATACCTTCCCGACCGCTGAACGTGCCTTAAGCCTTTTTGGCATGCAAAGTGTTGTCTCGTGTTTTGCCAGCTTTCGTCCCAAAATGCTTCTTTATAGATGCCATTTTCTTTATGAGTTAGTGCGACGAGTGCTCCATAAATATGATGACAACATATAAAATACTTCTACAGTTTGCAAGTATGCTGTCTTTCTTTTTTTGAGTGCTCGAAAGGTTTGTGACACTGTATGCTGAATGATAGATGGAACACCAAATGAATGAGACAGACTCCAAAGTAAATGTGGCGTTATGTAGCCGAATCTTTCCTTTTCTTTTTCTGTTTTTTATTTGATGAATGGCCTGTGAAATGTGTGAACATTTGGCTGCTGGATGTCTAAAATAGATGCATACATCATTCTTATTATATGACAAGCAAACTTAAGTATAATAAAGTACATTAAATATTATTAATATTATATTCATAGAAAACTATAGATAGCAAAATACAAGTACCTACGTCCGCTGGTTATTTTTTCTTATCAATTTCTTACAATCCTTTTATACTCCTTTGCTATTGCTTTTGGTATTTATGTGCACAGAAGTGCGTCATATTTAAAACTGCGATTCAAAAGGCTGGCTGTGCAATCATTTTATCGCAATAACAACAAAGCCAGACAATCATCTCCTGCCAAAGGGGAGCAGAGCAGATGTGTATATTTTCACCTATGCCACATGCAAAGCGGGTAAAACGCGAATAAGAAACCGCAATACAATGCAAACAATTGAAAGACGCATGAGGCTGACAGCAAAATTTGCTGGCTGTCAATTTCAGGCATGCCAAATAAAATAAAAATAAAATACGAACACACACATTCCGCTGAATATGCATTACGCAACCCAGCCAAAGGGGGTACAGAGAGCGAGAGAGATAAAATGGGGTTGAATAGGAGTTCAATATATGCGGGGTCTATCGATTTTCGCGCTGGGTGGCAATCCGGTACGCCTTTTGCTAGGGAAGGGAAGGAAAGTTGAACTTTAGAAGATGCCAAGCGAAACGAATGTCTCTAGAAGGATGTCCTGTGATTCTTGGCCGGGCGACGACTCACAATAAGATTGACTTTCAGAAATGGGAGCCGCAGGAAGCACAGTGCCAGCCAAAATTGTATGCCCGCAACGTACAAAATTAAAATGCCCAACGCTGTAAATAAGCATCATTTGGGCCCAACAGTTGCAGCAGCCAGCAGCGAGCCAGGAGTTCAACGCGTTGGTCAATGGACCGTTCAGGCCATGTTGACTTATTCGGAAGAGGGGCGAAACCGTGTTGGCAGTGGTGGGCCGTAACGTGAAATGAAAGCACGTAGCATTTTCATTTCGGCCAGCGTGCGGAATGCCAATTACAAGATGAGGCGACCACAGCCCGAACTGGGCCAAAGGAAACCCGCGAAGAGTGTTGAAAAACGAGAGGGAACAAACAAACAGACAGAGATGAGATGACAAGCCGTAGGGGCAGAGAGAGCGAGAGAGAGAAGGAGCAGAGAAAACAACACGAAACTCATTGAAATGAGTCGCGCAATGTCGACGCGGGTTCGCCTCATAACTGATAGATGCCTTTTGGCGAAATTTTTAATAAAGTTGTGTGTGAGTGTATATATATATATATATATATATATATGTGTGTGTTTGTTCGTCTCAAGGAGCCACACACATACAGTCAAACAGCTAGCTGGTCTGGTAAAAAAGCTGGCGCCTACCTTTTTCCTTCGTTGTTCTGTGTTTTTTTTCGGTTTGTTGTTGTCTCCTTAAGCTATGTGTATGTGTGTGCGTGTGTGTCTGGAGCACTTAAAAGTGTTTTATTATAGAGGTTTGCAATTGGAATTTTAATTTTTATTTTATAAGTAATGCGTGCTGAATCTTAAACATGCCTCATAGAGATCTCTCTCTCTCTCTTTCTCCGTCTCTTTCATGCTCACTAGATGTACTCCATAGAGCTTGATTTCTTAAGCTGCCAACGAGTTGTTGTTGTTGTTACTTTTGCTGGCAATTTATTATGTTTGTACGTGTGTGTGTCTGAGTGCCTCGTTTGTATGTGTATATGCTCGTATTTTGCTTGTTGCTAATAGCATGCCCCAAAAGACACACACGCGCGCTCACACACACACACTCATATGTGCAGGCTACTTTATATGCGCACCTGAGCAAACACACAACGTCAAGTCCAAAAACTTTAAGGCCCTCAACGCACTTGTGGTGCACTGGGAGACCACAAGAGAAGCGAAAAGAAAAATCAGCGTATGGTTGAAACTATAAGAAATCGCGTGCTTTAGGTACCCTAACATTTTGCACAAGTAGAGATAATATTGGTAACAAAACCCTGAAAATAAAAAAATCATTAAATATTTCTATAAGCGAAAGACTCTTGAAAGTATCATTAATACAAAATAAACTCCTTTTTATTATTATTTGGTTTAAAAGAATTCTCATTGAAACAGGTTTATGCCCATGGCCTTAATAAAAACTGCACCTTAAAACTTGTAATCAAATCTATAGAAATGTGCTGCCCCTTTCAAAAACATACATGCATAAATACTTATAGACCAATGTTAAGGAGTTCCACTTTGCTTTCAAAGTTGTTAGCCAAGTGTTGGTACTCAAACAGTGTAAGGGTAGAACAAACTATATATCACAATGTCAGCGCACTTAACATAGTTTATATGTGCGTGTCGCTGGTTTTAGAACTGCCACACTCTACCTGCCCCACCCCTGGCTTAGCCATTATGCACACGTCGCGCATAACCATAACGATTATGCTAATGCTCTGCGAAAGGCGGGTGGGGGAGAATAAGGTGCATGTGCATTTGAAGGATAAGAATGGGGTTAGCTACCCAGTTACCCAGCTACCTGCTTATGATTTGCCTTGGCTTATTTGGCAACCACCCTAACCGCCGCACAACGCGTTTATTTACATACCTTAAGTAGTTGTAATGGGCTGGTGTGGCTGTTTTGAGCCCCAGTGCGACAAAGTGTTGGCAATGAAGCTGGCAGCTGCTAGATGGTTAGCTGACAGCGTCCTTGGCTGAAAGGCGAAGAGATACAAGCAAGCGAGATAGAGATGGAGAGTTGTCTATAACGAGTGGCCAAAGAAAAGATGAGCTAGTTTTCATTATATACACATTTGGTCTTGGCTTACTTTTTGGGGCATCTCGTGAGCTTGCATTTAATGTGCAGATTACTTGGATCACAGTAAGAACTACTTTATAATATTTTTAGATGCGTGCTTGGCTTTGCTTTATGGTACACATATATGAGTATTTGACTGAAATTTGTAGATGCTTCAGAAAAGCATGTACACGAGTACATGTGGATTAACGTATGACGTATGTAATTTTGTGTGTGTGTAATCAAAGAGATAAGATTTGTATTAATTTTTGATTTTTTCTATTAGCTTAAATGAAAAAGTTTTTTTATTATACCAGAAATCTGTAAGTAGCTAATAATATTTATGCGTTCGTTTTACTACGTCTAACTTTAGGCCCTGTTCACTACCAAAATATTAATAAAGTTCTCGAAACACTTTAGCACATTAGACTGCCAAATATTGGGAAAAGTCAATGTGCTCATCAAAAGTTTAGTTTGGTTTTAGTTTAGCTGGCTTCCATATGGCGACGTGGCCCTTTAATGCGGCTTGTACAAAATGTTTTGTTCGACTTGTTCGACTTGTAAAACTTGTTCCTGTTTATGCAAAATTTGGATTTTTACAATATTCCAACGAAACAGCTGTTGGCCGGCTGTGGCCCTTAACTTTGCGTTATGATATTAAACTGAAATTACTCTTCATCAAAAGTTTTTGTCGGAATTTTAATTAGTTTTGCCAATTGTAAAAGTCGACGGGGCTTCGTAGATTTATCCAGCTCTGATTACATTTACGATTTGAATAAGTTGAATCCAATTTCAAAATGCACTTTAAGTATTGATAAATAAACCCAATTTGCGAAATTGCCTCCAACAGTTTAGTTGAAGAGTTAGTGAACAGAAAAAAAGCAAATTTTTATAGCTAAGCACTCAGTGCAATGTGCGGCTGAAAAACATTTTCTACAGTCATGCCAAATACGAGCAGGAAACAAATCAAATCAAATGCAGACATTCTCGAGGAGAAGAAGCAGCAGAAGCAGCAGCAGTAGTAGGAAAATGTTACAACAACAAGACAAATAACAAAAGCAAATTAATAGAAAACAATAACAATTCCCTTTATTATTATTACTGCAGTGAGACTGGGTGCAAAACAGACAGCTGAACAAAAAGTTGACTCCAGCAAGCAAAACAGTTTCAAGTGCCCAAGTTTTTGTGCTTTATTTTATTTCACTGTGTCTGGCATCAAGTGTTTGTGTATGTGAGAGTATGTGTGTGTGTGTGTGTGTGCGTGCGTTGGTGTTTTTGTGTTTGTGTGTGCTTGTAATTTACACAACAAACTGCAAGTAAAACACAAAACTCTTGTTCAATGCGACGGCCTTGCCTAAAAGTATGCCACACTTCGACGCCTTCTCTGGGGACTTTTAAGTTTGTTTTTTTGCTTGAGGCAGGCAGAATTTTACCAAATGACTGTGCATACAAGTATATTTTGCTTTGTATGTAAACTTCGCTACAAACAATACACACATCGCTCACAAAGTGCTCGAGCAAGCTCAAGAAATCAGGCCAAAAATAAAATCTAAAGAAATACAAAGAAACAACGAAAGAAACAAGCGCAATGCATTGCGTTTATCACAGCTAACTTTCTTCAGGTGTATGTCCGGATGGTTGTGAGTATATGAGTGTGTGGGTGTGAGTGTGTAGTGTGTTTGTGTCGTTGTACGTGCATTGCATGTCGAATGTTTGGCAAAAACAGCCAACAGCAGCAACTTTATCTAAAGTACAACTTTTTACCACTCTCATGCTTCTACTTCGCAACTTATTCTCCACTCGCTTGTGTGCCGCTATCTGCAGCAAACACCAAAGCGATTTCCTGTTTTTTGCCTGATTTGTTGCCACGCCCTGTGGGTGGTGTTCGCGCGCGCGCACACACACACACACACACAGATTTGCAACCGGTAAATTTGGTGTTGTTTTGGAAAGTTTTTACCCGCTTTAAACTGAAAATGAAACTGTTGTTGTTTATATTACGTATACGTTGTAGTTTCCTTTTACCTCCTGCTGAACTCTCCACCTCTCTCCGCACATTTGCAACATGTCCCAATGATTTTTAATGCGATTTAAGAATATCGCAAAACAACCAATGCAGGCTGGAGCGGGGGCAGAGTATTTGCTTTCCTTTTTTTGGAATTCCTGTCGAGTAGCTTAAGTCGCAACCTTTTTTTATTTGTAAGTGGCCAGCCCGATGAAAATGTTTGTGCAAAGGTAAAACCGAGTACCATAATGTTCTGTAGCGTTGGCCCTTATCACAGTGTCTGTGCGAGCGTGCGTGTGACTTTATTTAATGCCATTAACGCAAATTGAATGTTATACGCACTTAAGCCCTTTGAGCCGTTGCATGCGCAATTGAGTTTTTCATTTGTGCCACGTAATGCCGTCCTATGGCCACATTCCTCCTGACTTCTGGCACATTGAACACGAACAGGCCAACCGTATAAATTAGTGAGCCAAAAAGTTGGGTTTCAAATTATAAATTTCTTAAAATTACGTATACCCAAGTATATTAAATATCTAACAAGCTTTTCGCTGAATAGATCTCAGGATAATAAAAATAATTTATACTTTAATATTAACATCTGTGAAGCATAAACTATGCGTTTATTCAGTTGCCTTTTTTACCACTAACAGTTTCATCATCACATAAACACAATACTAAATGCAAAGTCGTAAATTTCTTGCGCACAACAACAAGAAGAAGAATCAAGCTCCTTGCCATTTCATTGCCAGAGTGCAGCAGAAGGAAGTGGGAGAAAACGTTAGCATAAGCTCGTTTGCTTGGCCTATTTCAATAATGATAAACGCAAAAGCCTTTTCGTGCCCGTGCCCGTGCCCGTGCCCGTACCAGTGTGCACCAATTGCAAACTATGCGCCATAAAATGCTGCGCTTATATAAATATTTTAACTAAGGCATTGGCACGAAAATCATTTGGCCAAGACTCTCATTTCTCTCTTTCTATGTAACAGGAATGTGTTTTCGAAATGGTAAATAAATGCCAGCTATGCCAGCTGGCAAGCGGGGCCATGATTAAAGTCTTACTTTCTCCAGTAAAGACCAGTTTCTTTGAATATTGCATAAGGCAAGTAGCTCGCGATTCAGCCAGATGTCGAGACGTGAGTGTGTGGGTGGAGTGGTGAGTGAATCTGGGTTAACTGTCCTTGGGCCAGAAAAGTGTTTTTCAATATACATCCAAAGAGAAAAACTACAAGTTTAAGCAGTTATAACTTCACCTCGTGTACATCTCTTCTCGTCGCACATTCATTTCAGTTTTTCTGTTAGCATACTTTTGCGACAGTCAGTCATTTGTTGTTTGCTTGTTTATCCTCTTTTATTTCTTTTCTGATACAGTTGGTATGGCAAAAAAAAAATACAAAATTCGTATATAAGTCGAGTATCTGTCTTTGCATCTTGTTGCTGTCATTTCAGGCTAATGTTTCTTCGCTCCAGTTTCCTTTTTCGTGTTGAATGTCTGGCTCCTGTCATTCCTGAGCCATCACTCAGCCATCAACAAAGCTCTCTACGGTTTTTCTTCTAGTTGCTTTTTGTTGGTTCGTTTCAAGACTTTTTTCGTTCTTCATGCGCGTTAGCATCAATACATTTAAGCCTGCTTAATGCCTGCTTCTTTTGTTGGCATGCAGCCAAGCATTTGTTGTTCCTATTGCAATCAAAGACTTACAACACATAATTTCATTTATAAATATGTATATATATATTCCTGATTTAAATCTACTTTATTTTCTGTCTTTTATTTGCAGCTCTTGCCAGTTTGGAGTACGTCAACAATAACAAGCTAAGCCTAGAAATATTTCAAATTCCTTTTATATTCGTTTACCAAGAACTTCAACAAAAAACCTTAATATATTGAGATTAAATATTTAAGTTGTCAGAAATAATTATTTTATGTACAATGCAAAATGTAATTATACTACGATTATGCATTCATACATGACTGTTCATTTATTATGCCCATTGAGCTTAAATATGTAATAACCAAGTGTTGAGATTATTAGTATATATATATAGAATATACTGAGAGTCTTGACAAAGCGATGAAACATTTTCATACGCATCTCTCTGTATTGTGTACATAGAGTTGCTATTTTGAACGCCTATTCGCAGACTGATTTCAGGAATTGCTAAAGCGGCTTTAGCAAGATTCACCCCTACTCTCCACTTCCCTCTCGCTTCCAGTGCAAAAGATAAGCGGCTTATGCTTTTCGCTTGAAGTGCCAACGAGCTGTGACTCATAAATACACTACAACAAATTCTCAGCTTGCCGTCTCCCGTGAGTTTCAGTTTTAGGCCCAAAAATGCCTAACGGAATGCTATCAATTATGAAATTCTTTCGCCTGCGTCTTTGTCTGCCACGCTAAGAGCTTTGGGTATTTTGGTGGAGTGCACTTAGCAGTTGCTTCGATTACAAAAATAAACATGCAACAGACTGTGTATGGCTGCAATTAAAAACTCTTAATTGTTTATTAATGCGCACTTCTAGCGAAAGCGGCGTGAAAAAATAAATTAATTTGCTGCTGCTTTAAATATGGCGCAGACGATTTAACATGTCACGGTTGCCTGGCAACAGCATCTGCAGTGTCTGACTCAGATAAAAATAAGCCCCCCTTTTTTTTCTGTGTTGTGTGTATGTTTTTTTTTGGGGCGGCGGCGCGTGAGACTTTGCCTAATCGCTGTTCTGGGTGGGAGTCCCCTCAGTCTTGATTCTCTCTTTGATTTATGCGCTCTGCACTTGTTTTTGAAGGGGGAAAAACTGATGCTGAGCATCAAATTTTTAATTGTCTGCTGGATTTTTAAGTTTTTTCACACTAAGTTCTTGTTTCCTGCGGCAGAATATACTATATATATATATATATATAAAACAAAACACGCACAGCATGCATGTAGTCTGATGATAAATGAGACAATTTTTATGTTGTCGCACAGTGGGTAAACAAGCAGATTTATTATTGTACATCGAATACTCAAACTATAAAATGGGTAGTATATTAAAGAACTTTTTTGGAAAGAAAATTCAGTTTTTATGTTTCGAAATACTTCTTTCATGACTCCAAAACTAAACCAAAAATCTCTTTATGATCTTTTTTATGACGCAACCAAAAAAAAAACCTTAGTTTAATGAGTTTCATATATATATCAACTTTCAACTCAATGAACCTAATACTTGTTTAAAACTTTCCAACCAACATGTGCTAACATTCTCATTTAAAATCTGACCACTGTGCAAACCATTCATTGTTGCTGCGAGGGGTTGAAGAGACGACTATTTGCATTGTCGCAAGCGCGTGAATAACATGAATTGCGTTATGAAAAATGCATAACAGACATGACATTGGGAATTGACGTGGAACTGTTGCAATCATTACAGAGCTGAGCGATAAGCGACGTTGCATGCGGTGACACAACTGACGATTGCAATATGACTTCTGGTGCTGCAACGTGCCATGTTCTTTCAATCTGCAGATGTGAGATGTGTGTTGTGGTGTTTGTGATGCGGTTGACAAGCACGCGAATTGATGTGCCACTTGGGTGAAGTGCTGTTGACTTTGAGGGATTTATGTGCACATTGCTGACAAGCTGCCAAAAATTAGCTGGCACGCAACTGCAAAGTATACGCAGAAGAAGATTCGAGACGAGACGAAATGAGACAAGACAACAAGCTCCTGCCATTATCCGAAAGTTAACTAACTGGAGTCTCGTTTAGACTTCAGGTCCGGACGGCATAATTAGCAGTGAGTCTTAAAAGTTTTGTTTAGCTGCCAGGCAACAGTGAAACAGTAAAACAGCAAAACACACGCTAAGCTGACTCAACAGCTGTGCTCACTCTTAATATTGTTGTTGTCGTTGTTGTTGTTTCGTTGTTAGCCAACTGCATGCATAAACTAAAACTCAAATTTGCACACACAAAATTCCACAATGTCAGTGACCAAAAAACAAGCAACTGGGCGATTGTGTGTGGGCGGAGAGTGTGGTGTAGCAGCATACTGCTTTGCCAAGGGACAGAGTCCATGCAACACGAGAAGCAGCTGCAACAAAAGCAGCTATAAAACTGCTTCGCTCGACGCTCATTATTCAAATGTGTGTGGGCAACAGTGGGCATGGTAAGCTCCCAGCACTGCAACACATTTGTTTGGTACTATCTCTCTTTCTCTTACATTACATTTCCCAAAGTTATTAACGGATTCCGGACATAAACCACACATAACACAGACAGTCCATGTTTGTACTGCATTACATAATACATTCCTTTGTTGCATCTAAGATACAAATTAACTGTGGAGGTTATTGTTAATAATGAGCAACAAATATATTTTAATTAAGTTTGTGTAGTTTCGTGTTAAATTCTTGTTATGTTCGTTTATTGAAACGTATTGTTATGCTTTTTTAAATGCAAATTTATTTGCGTTCATAGCTGCACTTCGGGTGAAACGTTATCCTTATCTCAGACAACACAAACCCACAATTTGACAATTGGGCCATGGAGGACAAAACACTTTAATTTTCTGGGTAACTGACAAGGCGAAAAGAGTCATAAATGCTATGACAAAAAGACTTGAAGTTAACTTCATTGTTGCTGTGTGACTGAATTGGCTCAAGTTATTATTTGTAGTTTGTTTTAAAAACGTTAATCAAAAATTCGTTTTGTTTGAGAAACCGTACTAAAGTAAATTGAAACATTCGAAACAAATCAGATTTAATTCGCTTTGGAAAATTCATGCAGAAAAATTGTGTTGACATGGCAAATGCTCCCCAAAGACATAAAACAATGCTTTGATCTCGGACTGCCCTATGTTTTTGCATATAAAGTCATGCAAAAGGCTTCTCAAAAGAGGAAAACGACACAAAGAGACAGCGACAGTGTCTCCCAGGGAAAACTATTACTGCCGCAGGCATAAAGAAGTGGGGAAAAAAAGTGTTTACAACAAAGTCAAACGTTTGATCTGGCCCCAGGCGATTGTCACGCATGTTGACGGACCAGAAAACGTACTGAGACTAATTAGTCACACAATGAATAAAAAGATTCACAGGGTTGGAGTTGGAGGAGCAGCGAGGAGCAGGTATAGGCAATGCACATGCGTTCTCAATTAGTCAGCCACGATGCTATATCTCTTGAGCATGACTGAATTGCAAATTGTGACAGCGGAACAGCAAGTGTTACACAAATTGCAAATTTCAAGAGTGCAAATAGCGAACGTTTCATTCGATTTGATTGGATTTAATGCGCTTCCACACACACATACACACACACACACGAACAAGAGGAGCAATTCTGTAATTCCGCTTCTGATTCACATGGTGCGGGTAGAAAATAATTCAAGTTCCTGTTTGGCTTGATTCGTGTTTGCACACCAAATTTATTTTCGCTCTTTCGAATTTTTAGCAACGTTTCTGGATTCCCGTTGTCATCCGTGCTTGTTTACATGTCAGCCGGAGTTTCATTCTGCGGTCTGCGCTCTAATTGCGACTTGGCAATATATCAAGGAGCAAAGCATGGCGCTACCTAAATATGTACACATATATACACATACATACATACATATGTGCACAAGTGCTTAGTATATGTGTGTGTGTGGTGGTATCTTTATTTGGAGCTGTGCTTTCTTTCTCTCTCTCTCTCTCTCTCTCTCTCTCTCTCTATTTAGCTCTAGCTACCGTTTTGACATTTGCTTACGCGTTAAAGCTGACAGGTAAAATGGATTTGTTACGGCAATAGAACAAACGCAAAAACGCGTTGCTCTCACCTCCTCCCTTCTTCTCTTTCTTTCTCTGGTTCTCTTTGGTAATGGGAGCAGAGAAGGATAACAGCCTGTGTGAAACGTAAACGGTTGACACATGAGAAGCTAACTCCCTGAATTTTGCCGCAAATGTAAAGTGTATAAGATAAAGTATGTTAAGAGTATAGAAATAACTAGTTACTTCTACTTAAATATTTATTCATTTATTATTCATAATCTATGCAATAGCAAGTATTTTTTATGAATACAACTTAAAACCATAAAAGAAACATCTTTTATATGTTTAAACCCTCCTAAGTGCCATTATAGAGCTGTACAATGTCGATAAATGTTTTACTGCTCCCCTGTTTCTTAGCTCAGTCCTCCAGGTGCACATTGTTTAAGGTTTCTCAGGGCTAATAATGGCTCGTTAAACACAAAAGAAAGAAAAAGTATGAGCAAAAAGTTGATTGCGAAGGTTGAGGTAGCACTTGAGGATCGATTTAAAGAAAAACCGGCAAGGAATTGCCAATTATACTAGTTGGCATCGAGGCTAAATGGCATTTTATGATAGAAGAACCAAATGCAGTGTGAATCCATTTAAAAGGCATTGCGAAACACAGGCAGTCAATAGCAATTATCAATGGCTAAGTCATTGAGTGCATACTTATCATCCGCACGGAGCAATAAAAAATGGATAATAGAGTATAGTGATTAAAGAGGAACGTGGTGCGGAAAATGTGGTAAAAGCTCAAAGGCAGACGCAGAGCTGAAGTTAATTGCGTTCAAGGCAAAATCCAAGAACGAAAAGCACTTTAAATGCTAAGCAGCTGCCTGTTTGGATGGTCCTTAAAGACACATTCGAGTAGAGAATTTAATAATTTGCAGCTTGCAAGCATTCTAAGTGAATTAATTAGTTAAGCAATCCATCAAGGTCTTATGAAATTAAGTTAGCCAAAGGTTGGCCAAGGGCCAAAGGACAAAAGCTGGCTTCAAAAAAATAAAAAGGAAAAATAAAAAAGGTGAGCGAAAAGCGATAAAGCAGGCGGAAAATTCGTTATAATAATGACTAGGCAAGAGAACAGGCTCAAAAGAATAATGCGTCCAGGGGCGTGACACTAAACGAGACCATTCACAATTTATTCTACAGTTTTCAAACTTTGTCTACGTGCAGAGCTTAAGCGAACACTAAAAATGAGAGAGAGAGAGAGAGAGAGAGAGAGAGAAAAAAAGAGAAAAATAATGTGCTACCACCCGGTGAGAAGAAAACCGACGCACTTCAAAGGCACTCAATTTGCGGCAACAAATGTTATTTTAATCAAAATTTCTCTATACACACAAAATTCCAATACAATGTCTATAAACGAATATTGAACTTTGTTATACTCTTTATTATTTATGTACTAAGGGAATTTTAGTAGAAGAAAAAAATCTTCAGCAATATGCTAGACTATCACTTAATATTTAAAATATGCTAACAATATTGAAGTTAACTATATACACAACTATATACACAAGAAAAGCCACATATAACTTTGACAAAACTGAACAGATTTTCAAAAGGAAAGTCGTGTTACTCACGGCTTGATCTGCACTCATATTTGGAAATGTTTTTTTCTCTCGAAATTCATGTCAAAATTCCTGACCCAAGACTAGGGATAGATGAAAAACTTACCGACCCACAATAATAACCATAACCAAGTGGAAACGGAAATGAGCCAAATAATTTTTTGAGTTAAGTAATATTAAAAAATTGTACTTCCGCACATTTAAGGCAGGAAATCTAAAAAGAGCGCATGTGAATTAACTACCAAAATGAAAGCTTCACAAAAAAGTTAAGTGGCACAAATCGAACTCAAAAGTTAAATGTGGCGTCGCCATAAAAATGATTTGTGAATGACCCTAAAAGTATGCAATATTTTCATGAATAAATCATAAGACCAAACACAATCCACACACTCACAATAGTGAGATATATTTTGCACAGATACAAAGCAATTAATGTTTAATGCCGCCGCTTACGGCAGATCAGGACCTGGCAACAAACAAACGAGTGCAACTGCCACTGCTAATTGCACTCATTCACACACAACAAGCGGCAACAAAGGCGTCCCGAAGTGGCCTCCAACAACAACAACAACGACAACAAGAACGATAACGACAACAAGCAGCAAGAGTCGAAGAGTCGTCGCCTTGACGGCACGGAAACGGAAACGTTAGTTGCAAGGATATGTTGCACTACTGCACAATAGCCCACAATCCCCTTTACCCCCTTCTCCTGTCATTCACCCACTCATTCACCCATTCAGCATTCACAATTCACCATTTCCCATTTGTATGTCCCCCTTACCCCTAAATCCCCTTTCGTTGTCTCCTCTGTGTGCCCAGCAATTATGTGCCATTGAAGTTTCATTGTCAGAGCTGCAGATTGCAACTAAGAGCGAGGGAGAGGGTCAGAGAGTGTCCGTCCGGATCCGCCTCCGCCTCCGCAACCGTCTGGTTCTTACTACTCGTTGATGTCCGTTTCCGTCGTAATTGTTATGCCAATTTTGAAGGACCGCGTCGTCTATGCCTGTCAAATTAAATGAAAATCAAATAAAGCCCAACATAAATGCGGTTAAATTTCCAGCGTTAAATGTTAACAGTCGATTCTGCAACTCAAACACACACACCCCCACATACATACCCATAAAAATATCATCGCGTATTTGCGTGCCAGTGACAGCTTCCCCTTTTCTCTACCCACCTTGCCTTATCTACATTTGGCTTAGACGTACGAGCTTGGGGCGCAAATTGACAATTTCACTGAAATTGCACAAATACTTACGAGCTTGTGCTCCACTTTTTTATGGCAAATTACACAGCCGCATATGAGTATCTATGTATGTGTATGTGACGTCATGTAATAAAAGCGTTTTGCAGAGGGTTTTATGATTGGTTTTCCAGCGAAATTCGGCAAAAGGGGCAACAAAAAAAGCGAAAGAAAGCAACACAAAATAAATAAAATATAAACTGCGTTATGTTTATGCGTCAAAGTAAAAAACCCATCAGCCTACATATAATTAAACCTGAGACGTTAGTAATAAAATTTCGCAATCATTGAAGATTATTGCTATGCATTTTGACAATGATAATGACGTTGCTGTTTATCTTGTGCTTGAGAGTTTCCGCTTTAAAATATTTATAAAAACAAAACTGCCTTTCATTTTATCAACACAAAAATAAAAATAAACAAGCTTGGCCATTCAAAAAGTAAAAAAATGTGTATGACCCTCGATTAAGGCGACGGCAAACTTATAAAGCAATTAAAAAAGTTTTCTTTTTCTGCTCTCTCGTTCAACAGTGCCTTGATTATGATTCTATATACATATTTTGTAAAAGTTCAAGCTTCGGCTAACACCTTGGGCAAGGCAAAAACCTGAAGTTTGGGTAGCAGGTGCTGTTGTTATCCAAATGGATGAGAACATTAGAGCACAACATATCCTCAGGATTATCGTAGTGGTGGCGCTTCTTGCAGTAATCATTACCATAATATGGCAGTGAGTGCCTAAAAGTATGCTTAATTTTGTGCAACTTTAGTGCCTTTAAGTTGCACCAAACAGCAGCCGAAGCAACAGGGAGAAAACTTTTTTTTTGCTTCTTGCCTTTAAGTACATAGTACCTTCTCTAACAACTTAAGCTGTTAGGCAAAACAGAGAAGAAGCATGCACATACACAAACACAAACACAAACACACACATATTAAATGTTGGGCTAAAAGCAAGTGCAAAGTGCCTTTGAGTGAGTCGCAAACACACAAAATGGCTGCTGCCTCCCGTTCGCGACCAGGCACTTTTTCGTTTATTTGCGTTTATAATGTGTGAGATATTAAAATTTTAGAGGCTGCTTCCAGCTCCCCTCTGCTCCCCTGCCAACTGTCTGCCGCACTCGAATAAAATATATCTGTATTGCAGTGCTTCATTCTTCGTTTGTGGTTACTTTCGCACAGCACATAAAATGAAAATTAGCTGATTTCTTTTAAAGCTTTCCTACGGCAGGCAACGGCAGCAGTAGCAGCTGCTTTAGAGCGTTGTAAACATCTTTTTAAGTGAAACTCTCGCGCCGTATTTGCACTTTGTTTGAAATGTTTGTTGCGCAACGCATTCAAATTCATATTTGCGTGCAGTGTGCAGAAATTAACATAAAATGAACGCGAGACGTCGCATTTTATTTGCCTCGTCGTTTTGTGTGGCAATACCCTATACGACAGATAGTGAGAGGTGTATTAAGAGAGGTTAAATTAAGAACATTCCATAGAGGTTAAAAAACCAAAAATGTTTTGTAAATCATACACCATTTTAATATCTAGTTTAATTAACTCCACTTACTTTTTGACACCCAAAAATATTTATTGTATTTATTACAGAGCATCGTGCAGTCTGGCTGGCAGTGCAAGCTTTAGGTTTTGTTATTTGCTCATGAGCCAGATTCTGCTGCAGCTTATTTTGTATGCATATTTTATTATTTTGCCATTGCATGCGTAATTTTATTTGCCGTCGCGCCCGTTTTTCAGTGTTTTTTTTTTATATTTTTGCAGTAGTAGTAGTAGTTGTTGTTGTTGTTGTTTGGTTGGTTGTGCCCACAGTTCGTGGCAGGTAGGTACTATGAGTTGAAGTTTTATGGCTCTGGCTGTGCTTTCTTTTTTGCCATTTTAAAGGTAGTAAAAAATTTATGCACGCTACAGAATGGCAGTCGTTGTGGTTGTCCTGCTAGTTGTCCTGTTGCCGCCACTGTGGCTGCACCTACGGTTATTTGTGTTGTTGCTCTTGATGATGTTGTTGTCATTTTGTTGTCACGCTACCTTGGCCAGGGCCAACGCAATAGGCAACATGCCAAATTAAGTGCTCTCGGCTCCTGCCAGAATACCTGTGTGTGTGGGCGAGGGGGACAGGTCGGCAAGGAGGGGAGTCAATGGGCGGCGCCTTGTAAAAGCCTGCACCAGAACGCCGCTTAAGTTGTCATGTACATTTTAATTTTCACATGTTATGACATGTTTGCAACGCCACTTTGAAGTTGCCGCCGCTGCAGTCTTTGCACCACACGGCTCACACACACATCGAAATTACTTTGGCTTGTGTGTGTGAAAATAATTTGCAATGCAAAATACATGTTAAAGTCGCTAACAGAATTTCTAAATGTACACTTTGCAAATAATTTAAAGATTTGCAGTCAAAAGTTGCCAAATTCGGTCAAGTTTAGAGCATACTATATTATAATGCAACAAGAACTGTGTAAAAACTGCAAATGCAATTAACACTAATGACAATGAAAATAATGAATCTAGCTTGAAAGACATACAAAAAGTTTAAGAAGACTCACAAACTTAATTCCCCAAAATGTATATATTTGTTTTTTGCTTTTTTTTTTTTCTTTTCGCTTAATTATTTAACACTCTGTATACAAATTGCGTAGAGATTTAAAGTCAAAGGCGGTCTTAACACCAGCTTCGTTGACGCTTAGCAATACTATATACGTAGCTAAGAGTAGTTTTCACTGATGAGTGTCACAGTGTCTTTGGCAGCGATAAGTCTTCGCCGCTACGCTGTGCTCTGTGGTCGACTCAAGTTGTCGCTGTTTTAGGTTTGGTTTTGGTTGCCTTTGGCAACGGCTGTAAAGACGCGCCAGCCGAAATTGTTTGCCGCAGCTGTTGATAAGTTTTTAATTAAGTTTAAGCGTATTAGCAGGCACTTTGAGACTTGAGAATCTATAAAAGCCACAATAACTCGGCATTACTTAAGCGCTCTTTCACCGAAATGAGAACGGGGCTAAATTAAGTGCTTTACTTGCGAGGAGTCGTTTCGGTGGATACGAAATAAATTAAATACAGGCAGGAAAAAGGCACATTTTTATGCATCAAGCATACGCCGAGTACGAGTATGACACCAAAAATGATGAGTTGACTATTAACGCTTAATAAAAAAATGTAAAACAAAACGAAAATTTTGAATTGCTGTGTGCCAATTTGGTGCGAATGTTCTATTGATTTCCTTGAGCTCGATTCAAATTGAAATTATATTTTCAATCACAGCACTTTGGCAGACGTGCCAAACGAAGCAAAAGCAATACATGAAAATAAAATAAATGTTTAAAGTAAAGCTATCCATTTTGCTAGCTGACTAAAATGTACAAGTCTCTACGAATTGCCGACGGCCTTACTCAACATCGCCGTCTCATTCAGCTTGCTATTAAATAGCATCTAGACATACATGTGAAATTTCTTAAGAAAAACACACATACATACCGATGGAGACAAGTTCAACTGACGGTTGCTCTCGACTGTCAAAACGTTTTGTGATAAGGATATAACATACACACACACACAAACAGGGAGGACATACAAGGAAGCAAATATATATATATACTTCCGTGCCCAATGTCCTCCCATGTGTGTGTTTGTGCGTGTCTGCTTCATAACTGACAAATGAAAATGTCAAAAATGTTTGTAAACTGCTGCCAGGGCAGCCAAATGAGAAATGTCTTGTATTTGTACGAGAAGGCTACAAATTAAATTAGAATTTGTTTGCACAATTCTCTGTGTGTGCGTGTGTGTGTGTATTTCGAATCCAATTTTCCATCACCACAAAGGACAACAATATTTCTGTGTTCATTTCAAAATTGATTTTTTTTTCTTTCAACACGCAACGAATTTTTACTGCATATTTAAAGAGAGAGAAAAACGTTTTGAGTGCGTTTTGTGAACAGTAATTACGTATCAAATATTGATAGTCAATGGACAAGGCTTTTATTTCATTTCTTTTAAACTCGAACATTTATTTCTTTAGGCAAAATGTTTTCGACAAATGTATTTTTAATCACAGCTATCCCAAGAAAACTTGGTTCATAATAAATCATTTAATAACAATAGAAGAAAAATGAACTTAAAACATTTCCCGTAACAAGCTGTTCTGTTTTTCACAAGTAATTCTCCAATTACAATTGTTCTAAGTGGTTTCGTGTGATTCTTGTTGGTAGGCAGCTCTGGTATACAATAATACCTCATTAATTAAACAGTTCATGAATATTTCAGAACGTTGGCAACAATAAATAAAACCAAAACCCAAACACGTTTACCTGAATCTGAATCACAGCTACAATTACAAGCTAAGCGCAAAGCATTTGGCTAAAAGGCCAAAGACAGCTGTGCGTTATAGTAGGAAGACGACATGGCCAAGATTAATGCCTGGTTATTAATAACGCCCAAAATTTCAGGTTCAGTTCAGGTGGAAGTATCGAGGACAACATCGAGTCCAATGCTGCAACCGCTGCCATGGCAAAAGCAAATCAAGTCAATTTGTTAGACAACAAAATGATGCCATAGCCCAAGTATGGCATCCAAGTATACATTACGCAATGGCATTGGCGCCAGCCGTCACCCATCCACAAAACATGTGAAATTCAAGTCAGTCAGTCAGGCCGTTGGTCACTTAGCTTGTCAGTCGGCAAGTTAGTTAGTTCCGCTCGTTGTGGGTGGCAGCTAATGAAGCGCTCTGTTAGCTTCTTCTCTTTGTCTCTCTTTCTCGATTATCCACCGGCTCGAATTACACAATTGCTATGGCCAAAAGAAGCTTGTGGTTCGTTCGAGCAGGCTGTGCTTGCATTTGGCTCAATTTCAGTGTAATTTATATGTTATTTACCCAAAGTGGCTACAGTGCAACAATATGTTGCATGATTTATAGCCACCATCTTATTTACATTTTGGTTTACTTTGTTGCCCTGCTGTCATTTTCTTTGTACTTTGCATTTTGGCATTTTAATGCCAATTGATTAATTTCGACAAATATAAATGACAGCCGTCTGTTGTTCAAGGCTACTTAATGTGAAGTTCTTCAGCTGTGTCAACACACACAACATCATTCGGATTAACTTTGTTTCAAATCACATAATGAGCCAGTAATCAGTACAGTGGGAAGTAATAATAAACCCAGAATTTACAGCTATGTGTGTTTGCTTGTGTCTTTTATCCTCATGAACTATACACAAAGTGCAATTACAGGGAATTGGTTGTTTTAACAGCTTCGATTTCATTTTCATATGCATTTCATATGAAAAGAACAATTTTCAAATTTCACTTTTAAGTTGAAATCGATTCCAGCAAATGATCGAAGTAAAAGTACATTAATACTCAGGTTGAGGCGTTAACATATTTCCAAACTGCCTGAAAAAAAATATTAAAAAATAAATCACCTGAAATAAAGTACGTTAATACAAGTGCGAACATGCGAATGTATTGGTACACGTTATTCGTCTGGCATTGAATTAACAATAAAATGATACGAAAATGTCAAAAGTATATGAGTTTATATATATAGACAGGACGATTTAGCAATGAGCATTGATTTCGCATCAAATATAATGATGCTATTTGTGTGTACTCGGAAACATAAAGATTTCTGGATGTTGAATTCAAATAATACAGAATAAATCAAAATATTTTATAATAAAACACAAAATCAAAAATAAATATATGAACTTATATCTTTAAACTAAGTTAGCTCCATATAAAAAAAAGAAATTTAACTTACTTTTTGATAATCATTTATTTTATTGGCTTTAATTTACTTGCAGCACAGTAAACGTGGAAGAAAGCAGCAGCGAAAGCAAAAGCCGAGAGCAAACAACAAAAATCTGTTCATGTGTCGCATACACAATGCCAAGTATGCGGCAAGCAATCGACACAATCAGAAGTAGCAACAGCAGCAGCAGCAGCCGCAGTGACAACAACAACAAATGAATTGCGTTATAATTTCATTAAGGACAAAAACCTTTTCAACGGACGACAAAAAACAACAACAACCACGTGAAGGGGACAAAAAAAAGAATGAAAGAAAGGAAACGACTAGGCGCAAAGTAGAAACGAGTCGAGTATAAAAAAGTAAAAGTTGAGCAAAAGCCGCAAGGAGCCACGCGAGGCGACAATAACAAAAGCATTGCCTACTTACGAGCGCTGCCAAGCAAAAATCAAGCGAGTGGCATTTTTATGAAATTAATACAAAAGACGACGACGACGACGCCACTAGGACTAGGAGGAAGGAGAACATCAGCAATGACAGCAACGACAACGTGGACACAATGATGAGCAGCTATCTTGCTCTCCCATTCGCTCTCATACACTGTGGATAATAATGGCCGCCCAGCAGCGGGCGTGGAAACGTTTTTATTGCACTCGAGTAGGCAACGGAGCAACGTGATTCGTTGCCAAGTCGAGAGACTACAGAGCTAGACTAGATCAAGCTTTACATATTACGTGGAGACGGCTGCTCTGCTCTGCTCTGCACTAGATGTCGCTAATGATATTTGCGTGACGCGGAAGTGGAGCTCTAAAAACGTCACCTTCATTTACTAATTTGACATGCAAACGTGACCAAGTGTCGCATACAAAGCTTAACAAAAAGACAAAAAGAAAAAACACAACACCAAAGAAAAGAATAAGAACAGATACCAGAAGATAGAAACATTGTTACACCATGATGCCGCGCCCATTTAAATTGCTGCTGCATTTTGTGCTGCTGCTTCAGTGCATCCTCGCCTGCCCGCCCGAAGTGTGCGTGTGCAAATGGAAGGGTGGCAAGCAGACAGTCGAATGCGGCGGCCAGCAGCTCTCAAGTCTGCCCGAGGGCATGGATCCGGGCACACAGGTGCTTAACTTCAGTGGCAATGGATTGCAGGTGCTGCAAAGCGAGAGATTCCTTCGCATGGATTTGCTCAATCTGCAGAAGATCTATTTGTCACGCAATCAACTGATACGCATACACGAGAAGGCATTTCGGGGCCTAACGAATCTCGTTGAGCTGGACTTGAGCGAGAATGCGTTGCAGCATGTGCCGAGTGAGACTTTTCAGGATTATAGCTCTCTGATGCGTCTCAGTCTTAGTGGCAATCCAATACGAGAGCTGAAGACTTCGGCATTCAGGCATTTATCCTTTTTGACCACCTTGGAGCTATCGAACTGCCAGGTGGAACGCATTGAGAACGAAGCCTTTGTGGGCATGGATAATCTGGAGTGGTTGCGTCTGGATGGCAATCGCATTGCTTTCATCCAAGGTGCTCACATCCTGCCCAAGTCCCTGCATGGCATCAGTTTGCACAGCAATCGCTGGAATTGTGATTGCCGTCTGCTGGATGTCTACAGTTGGCTCACCAGCCACAATACACCACTGACGGAGGAGCCAAAGTGCATGGAGCCAGCCAGGTTGAAGGGTCAGGTGATCAAGGGACTCCAACGCCAGCAACTCGCCTGTCTTCCCGAGGTCAGTCCACAGTCCAGTTACACGGAGGTCAGCGAGGGTCGGAATATGTCCATTACTTGCTTGGTTCGTGCCATACCCGAGCCAAAGGTGCTGTGGCTCTTCAATGGCCAGGTGATGAGCAACGATAGTCTGCTGGATAACCTTCGCATGTATTACTATATCGACGAGAGTGGCGGGAGCGGAGCCGAGGAGAAACGCAGCGAGATCTTCATCTATAATGTGGGCGCCGAGGATAATGGGACCTTCTCGTGTGTAGGTCAAAACATAGCTGGCACCACATTCAGCAATTATACGCTGCGTGTTATCATCAAGGAGCCACCGGTGGTGAATGAAGTGTCCTTTCCACGCGACTACATGAACTACATTGTGGCCAGCAGCGCTGGTGGTGGAATTATCTTTGCCGTCCTACTCTGCACCATCGTGGTCAAGTGCAAGCGAACAAGCAACAACAATGAGCCAGCGAAACGCAAGAAATGCGATCAGGTCACGAGCATTGCGGGCGCAAGTGATTCAACGAATGGCAGCAGTCAGGACAACGGCATGATGAAGTGCGCCTCAATACTCAATGATGGCAACGATAGCCTAAACGGTGGAGCTGGCTTGCTGCTCAGCGATAATCTAACGCCCAGCAAGACTGTTAATGGAGCTGCAGGCGGAAACGTTGGCGTTGGCAGTGCTGGTGGTCTCATCCTCGGTGGCCAGATGAAACAGAATCTCTTGTTGTATGCCACGCCCACTACGCAGCATCAGCAGCATCAGCAACACCAGCAACACCAGCAGCAGCAGCAGCAACAGTTGCAGCTTAATGTGAACATGATGAATGCTGCTGCTGCTGCCGGCTCACCCCCGCTGCTGCTGAGCAATGGCTTGGCTGCCGCCTACTGCTCACCCCCCGCTTCGCTGCGCAACTATGCCGAAAAGAATCCGGATCTGGTGAACGATGCGGAGAGCGTCAAACACAAGCTGAAGACGGCCGTCTCGCTGGACGGGACTGGGGATTACGAGACGGCCAGCGATTGTGGTCAGTATGAGGGTTGCTATCAGCTAACTACGGCAACGCCGCACAGCATGCTTGGCATGGGTTCGCGGTTTGCGGCAGCCATGACCACACTGCCGCGTGGCATGCAACTCAAATCGGTGCTGAGCTCAGCTGGGGCAGCAGGAGCAGCAACATCACCGCATCAGGTCGATGTGCATTTGAATCCGGTTTGCTTTTTGGGCCAGGATGGCTATGCTTATGATTATAGCAGTGCGCATCTGGTGCAGCAAGTGGCAGCAGCAGCGCCACAACACCAACAACAGCAGCAGCAGCAGCAGCATCAGCAACAAAACTTTTATCGCACGCTGCCACACAATCGTGCACACAAGCAACACCAGCAACAATTGCAGCAGCAACATCAACAGCAGCATCAACAATTTGCACAGAATGCAAGCTTGCGTTATAGCCTTGAGGCGGAGTTTGTGCAGCGAGCGCCTCCAGTTGGTTATGAGAAGTATCAGCTGCCGAATGTACGCTTTACCGCCGAAGGCTACCCACAGCAGCAACAACAGCAACAGCAGCAGCAGCAACAGTTGCAGCTGCAGCAGCAGTTTCCATCGCCGCCCGAGGGTTACAAGAGCAGCGATTTGGCGCTGCCAACGTTCCAGCAGTGGCCCAGCTGCCTGCCCGGTTATCATGTGCAGCCAATGCGCTTCGGCATCAGTCAATCGCCTACGCAAGCAATGGCAGCAGCAGCAGCATCAACAGCAACGCCTGCACCAACGCTGGACGAGGGCAGCAGTAGCAGTAATCATGCAACCATACCCGAACTGGATGAGAGCGAAACATCGCCCAGTGGCTCAAATGCAGCCATGGCGAATGGAGAGACGCAGGCAGCGTCGGAGGCGGAGTCAGCGGATACAGCAAAGCTGAAGCAACTGAATGGCCCGCTGGCGGATAGTCCGGATGAGGGTTATGTGGGAGATGGCCAGGAGACGAGCGACATTTGACAGCGCGGTGGCGCCGATGGTCAGGATGCTGCCTTAGATGATTCAGTGGCTCTGTAAATAGGCGCACACTGATAACAGGAACACCCCCTTACACACACACATCTACTCTTACTCGCCATTAATAGATTTAGTTTGTCAACGTATCCGCATGCCCTTTGTTCCAGTTTCCCAAACAGCAGAACAGCAGGAAAGTAAACCACAACAAGAGAGCTAGGCCCAAAAAACTAAGTTGTTAAGCTTAAGAAAGTCCAAAGGTAGTAAAGCGCACTGAATTTTACATACCCTTGCAGACAAAGATAAAAAATTGTTAAAGTTCAGTTCGTTTGTTTTCCTTCAAAATGTTTTAGATTCATTTATTCACCAACATAACAATTTCTTTCAACTGTATCCTTAATTCATATATGTTCTTTTCATATAAACATAATTCATTTTTCTCCTATTTATTTAAATCAAAATTCCAATCAAAATGAAAATCGTATGACATGTTTTTTGACCCCTTTTTGGTAGTGTGAAAGTATTTTGCGCCAACAAAGTTTTTGACAAAGTTGTCTAAACCACACTGCAAGGGTATATAGAGAATAAGAAACCAAAAAAATTAAATAACAGAGAAAAGGGCAGAGGCGACCTAACCTAATAAAGCCGAAAAACAAAGACGCGACGCTAAACAAAGGGCTGCTGGCCCTGGCCCTCCGACTTTAGCTTTTGCCAGTTGTTATTGTGTTTCTTTTTTGTTATTGTTGTTTGGACAGACTCCCTTCTACTTCTACTTCTGGCACTTTCTTCGCCTTTGCCTTCGTCTTTTTGTATATCATCATTGCCCATGCAGTCGTGCCTATGCGTGCCTCGAGTGGCAAGCTGGCAGCATTTTATTTCCGTTGATGTAATTGAAAAAGTTTTTCATTTAATATAAACTTTTCAGCGTCTTTTTGCCCGGCCTCTCTCTCTCTCAAGCCATAAAAAGGGCCACATACACACAAAAAATGAAAGCAGCAAAAGCAAAAGAAATGCCAGACCTATGCCTATACTATTGTCTGAGTGTGTTTTGCTCTCGTGTGTGTGTGTGTGTGTGTGTATTTGTGGGTTTGTTTGCTTTTCGATTGAGTTGCTTTTGGCATCGTTGTTAGCTGACAATTGACTCGACCGTGCCCACATACCCACAGCAAAAGGCAACGGCAACTCTTGGCGCTCTCCAGTTTGAAGTGTCTTATGTGTTGTTGTTATGACGACACCTGCTCGCTGACATAAAGGATTGCGACCTGGACCGAACTGGGATTGGGTTCAAGTGGGCCACACCGAAGAGCTAGTAGAGATGAAGGCAATGGGAGTGAGAATGCTCGGGTGTTCGTTCCGGCCAATTCGCGAGTGGCATTAAGGGTTTCCTTTTGTATTGTGCTCTAGTTTATGAAATTTTAATTTGGGCCACAGCGGCTTCAAGCTGCATTTAAATAATTTATTGTGTGTTTGTTTTCGTAGAACAAGCAAAGACTTTGACACCATTCGTTCGACTAACTCTTTGTTGACAGTATGTTTAAGGCAGCCTTCACAACAAACAGACAAATTTTCTTGTGTACAGACAAACTCTGATATCAATTTGATGTGGCTCTTGTACACATAGCACAGGTGTTTTCGGGTAACAAAAATAACATTAGATATCGTAAATAAGTAGCCGTAATAAACGAATACAAATTTAAGAAGAACAAACTGCTTAATTTTAAACAAATACCATAATGTTAAAGCAATTTATTTGTAAATATAATTATAACAAAATGTTGGAAATGGCAAAGCGAAAGGTTCACAAATAATTGGTGGTAAAACTTTTTCAACAATTTTCCCAATTTTCAAAAATATTTTTCAACTTATTGATTAACCAACACATTTAATTGTTTGTATTTATTTACATTATTTCTTATAACTTTTCAGCCAATCACTGAAATAATTTATTATTTATGTATTAAGATAGGTTTCAGAACTTGAATAAAATTTCAATTTTTTTTTTAAGACTTAACAATCTTTTTGATGTTATTTTGAATAGTTTAGGTTTTCTTTTAACAACTTTCAAATATATTCTGTGTAAATATGATAGTTCAAGAATGAAAACTTAAAACGATGAAGGTGAAAAGTTGAGCAAAACGAATGGCAAAATTTCAATTGTTGTAAGAACTAAAACAAAGTAGCAATAGAAATAAATAATAAGTAATGGAAAAAAGAAAACTGCATTAAACAGTTTAGAATGCAGAAGCAATCATTTAAGTACACAACTGAATATTATAAATTGGTTATATTTATAGTAAATCATTAGCTGTAAAACAATACATACACACACACAAAAACACACACGTACACAATTGCGTATATAGCAAATTATTTAGTTTTAATTTCACAAAGTGAGTTAGTTGGCAAAATGCACCAAAAATTTAACAAAATGAAAACCGTTTACCAAAAACCTAAAATGCATAAAACACGAACAAACAAAACACATTTTAGCATAGCAAATGGGAAACTGAATCTAAAATATATAAACACACAACAAAAAATATTCAAAACAAAGAATTTGCTGGCAGGCATATGCGAAAATACATTTTAAACAAATACACACATAATTTTCAACAAAAAAAACATAATAAATAAAAATAAAAAAAAACTATTTTAGCTGTATAAATAAAAATTACACATTAAGTTAGCATTAGGTAATGGAAAACGTTTATGAATAAATAAATATGAAACGCCATTAACGGCAACAAAACATTTAAGTAACAATGAGCATTAATAATTGAGAGAAAACACAGTGAAACAAAATACACAAAAAAACACACACACACACAGTTAAGCTATAAATGTAATACCTAAGTTAAATAATAATAATTAATTAGTTTAAAAAACAACAAATGAAAAACCAAAGCAAACTGTAAAAAGCATAAGATAAAAATGAAACCAAAATAAAAACGCATTAAACTGAAGAATTTAATAAAAATTAATTTATGCATTTTTTATTATTCAAATGGCAAAATATTTTAATGATTCAGATCGATTGTTCATTGCAAATCATTACAAATCGACGCAGCTGCATTTTTTTTCCAAGCAGCCTGAAAAATCTTGGAAAAAAAGAAGAATGTTAATGGCGAATGACGGAGAATTTGCAAGCGTATTGTGAAGTAGTCGCCGAGCGACAAATGAAATGAACCATTGAAGTGTTCGAAGAAGCGAAGTGATTTATTAAAGGAGATAAAGAGAAAACATAAGTACATATTCTCAGAAAATACAATTTACAATTTAAGTCGTAGCAGAATAAAAACATGTTCTTAGAATATAAGGAGGGGAAAAAATGCTTATTCTCTTATTGTTACAGGTTTAGGCTGCCCCAATTTTAGTTTTTGTTTTTAAGTTCATTCATCATTATCATCATTATTTGATATTTATTATTATTATTATTTATTTAGCCAAGACACCCCGAAATGCCGTTACTAATTTGTTTTCCCTTTTGGCTTTTTTGCTTTTTTTTGTTGGTATTTTTAAAGCTGTACAATAATGGGCAACACCTTATACATTTTATATCAGCAGGTTCTATAACATGCTCTTATTGAAGTATTGTATCCATGTTGAAGCATTGACTCAATTGCAAGAACTGTGGATTACTTTTCAGCGTTAAGTTAATATGCAGCGTGAGAACTACCAGAGATACTCCATCGCAAAAGAAGCTTACTTATGCAAGAGATAAAAAACAGATAGATAACTTTACTAATGCATTACCTTTATATATATAATTAAAATGTATGAGCGTCAAATATATGTGTACAGACTTATATAACGATTTAAAATCATAAAAGCACATATAAATTGATAGAGTAAAGCAAAGAGAATCTCTTAGTAGCACTGAAGCTAGTGGTAAAGCGAATGGGGAGGTTACTTGCACAGATAAGATTCACATATTACGCATACGCAGCGTCTGCCAAAAAAGTGCACGTGAAAGCAAGGCCAGGCCAACGGCTGGACTACTTGACTCAAAGCAAAGCAGCAAAACGCAAAGAGTGTTGGGGCTGACGCATTATACGTTTCACTGCGCAATAATCCCATTAAAGGGCACTCGTGCGGTGAAGCGGTGGCATCGGGAGGGGTGAAAAGGCATCTGGGGTAGAGCTCAACTGGGTCAGTTAATGCAGCTCGACCTGGCTGACATTTATGAGCATAGAGCTGCACAAAAGCAGCAGTAGCAGAATCAGCAACGACAAACTTGAACGGCATCCAATTAAGTTGCAGAGTTGCCAACATCAGCACCAAGAACAACAACACCAACACATACTACTTGAGTGCCAAAATTTATTGAAAAATCCACAAGCCAGGGCTTTAAAACAAGAAAAATATGGCCAGATCAAGTGTGTGCGTACTGTGTGTGTAGTGTGAGCGAAGTGGGTGGAGCTGCGATGACAGCAGTAGACGAAAAACAAACAAGATAGAAAGAAACCAAAACCGAAATGAAGAGCAAAGAAATAAGAACCACAGAGCCAGAGCCAGAGCCAGCGCCAGCGCCAGAGCAGAAGCGTAACCAAAAGCCAAAGCCTGCGAGGAATTGTGGCGATGGAATCAAAATCAAAGACAAGCCGAAAGTTACCAAAAACCAAAGGCAAAAGCGCGCATAATTAATGTAGGCATAAAAACAAGTGACTTGTAAATATTACCAAGGCAATGCTGTGGCTGAGAGTTTCGTTTGCTATCTAGCTGTCTGTGTTTGTAAGTGTTTTTGTGTGTGTGTGTTTGTGTGTGGCTAAGGCTACTTGCAAAGTGGCAACTGTGAGGAACGAGAAACGGAGGCTGCCTGGCATTGTCTAAGTTTCACTTTGCTAATAAAGCGCCCAAGTGGGCGAGTTGTGCCTCTTAAAAGCGCACACAAAATCCAGCAGCAAGCAGGATCAGGAACATGTGTGTGCGTATGTGTGTGTGCGTGTGCGTGTGCGTGTGTGTGTGTGCGTGAGTTGTTTACGCCTCTCTCCATGTGTGTGCTGTCTTCTTGCCCTTCCAGCCATGTTGTTTGCCTGCGTTTATACGGTCTAGTGATTGTGACATTGTAACTACAATTACAAGCGGAAGTGACGCACACAACAACAACACACACACACACACACATCTCCTGTTTATATGTCGGGCTATCTTTGCTTTATGTATGGCTAATGCGCCACTAAAGCTGCGCACAAATTGAGCTTATCGTATGGTTATTTCAATTCTATTTTATGTCTAACGGCCCAGAGGCCCCACTGTCTTATGTTAGTCCCTGGGTCTTAGGCGTTGCCTCAAACATTGTGTGAAAAATGTTAAGCCCCAGTTCATGTGTGTGGAGAATTGGATGCGTGCATAAGTGTTTGATATGGTTATGTGTGTAAGCTGGGGCTAGTTCATGCATTAGTTGCCCTTATAAAGTTATTAACCAAAATTAATGCTTGTTATAAAATTTTCGTATGTATTTAGGAAGTGAGTGTGCATAAACTAAAGCAGCAGCCTTCGAGCCATAAGGCATAAGTAATTGGCTTGTTTCTGCAAGAACAAATCGAACAATTAACAATTTGATGAGCATGTGCATTTATCAAGCTATTTGGAAGAAAATCAATTCAATGAGAACAGAGTGAGTAATAATGTGTTTGAAACTTAAAGGAAAAACTCTTCAATCTTTACGCCAAAATCCCATTGGTAATTAATTGCTATGTTAGTTGTTAGTAGAGAAGGAATATAATAAAAATAAAATATGCACACATGTTCATTTGCGCATGAACGCACATTAATTTGCATAACTAATAAAATGGCTCCGAAAAAGTTTTTGTCAAGTTGTCGAGAAGAATGCGAAAATATGTCAAAAAGCAACGAAAAGTTGAATGGCAAACAAAAGTAAGATTCTAAGGCGTGCCTCTCCGCTGTCGAAAATGTTTTTAAAATTAATTCAGTCTCATAAAATATTGACAATAATAGTGAAAGAGAGAAAGTTGTTGCCACTGCTTGTTTTCTTTTTGTATTATTTCGGCCGAAAGTTCATATTATGGCATTTGTCTGCAGAATACATCCCCGATGAATATACACGTGTTGTGTCAGCTTCAATTTGTTTGGTTGTCAATTTTTAATGTGCTGCCTGCTTGACAAATCAATTTGCTGGCCAGTGACAACTCTCAAAACTTCAAAACGTAAACACAAAAGACCAAATTATACATATACATACATATATATAAATATATATATATATATGGATATATATGGTATTTTGATTGGATTTAAATGGTTGGGTTGGGTTCGGTTGAGTCGGGTCGGGTCGGTCGGTTCGTTTGTCATCCGCAAATTGATAGAGTTTTCAAGTTGTTTGCTAGCTTTTCATTGCATATTCAAATAATCTAGATATGCTGCTGCTGCTACTGCCTGTTGTCGCACACTTTCACGTGCCAATGACCAATGATTACTCTTAAATATTTAACAAATGGTATTTAACACACACATATACACAGACACACTGTGAAAGAAACGACACCTGCTGCATGAGATGCACAAATAAACAAACTGTCTGCTTCTTTGGGCTCCAGCTGCAAGCACACACACAGATAACCAAATAGTTTTCTGGTCAAAGGTGTAAACACACACACACACACACATGCACATACGGACACATACGTACACCTCAGCTTGTGTATTGAGTGTAATTAACTTGACCATAGCTTCGTCCTGTACAGCACAGTACATCCAAAGCTTACTGAAGGCCCAAGAAACGGATTGCCTTGTGCATTTATTATGCTTCCTGCTTTTGTTGTTATATAATTCAAATGGATTTTGTGGTTATTTTAAAGATAACTATTGCAGCTTATCTCCACAATAATAAGTCTAAGCTGGGCGGGCTCACCCTGTTTTTCCGGTAAACGTATTGCACATAAATACAATTTCCACTTGACCTAGTTGCAAGGCAAGGCAACTGCCTGGCTAAAAGGATTTACTGGCTAAACAATTTGCCAAATTCCTTGCAGCAAACAAAAGAATGGCAGTGCATTTCATTTTATAAGTAGTAGCAAATGAAATCCAATCAACAAACTCTACACATTTGCCAACAAATAATTAAATTTCCCAGCAATAAAATGCAATATATATATATATGTAAGTATTCGTTTCTTCATATAGTATATATATTTTCGGTGAACATTGCTTAAATCCCAAAAAATTAAAATGTCAGTTTTCATTTTTATTAGTTTTTTGTGGTCTTCTCAACAATTGAACCAAAATACTTTTTAAGATGCAACGCATATGAGACTGCAATTTGAGGCCCATTCACACACAATCAACCTGCAACCATCATCAAATTCACCCTCTTCCTCAGCCCCTCTTTAGCTCTTTACACCACCCCTCTCGAACTGCATTGACAATCCACAACAGCTCAACACTTTGTTGTACAAAATCAATTTATATGGTAATTTGTGGGCAAAGTACACACGCCAGGGAGGAGTGGTGGGTCGTGTCAAAAAACTGGCCAACGTACCCAACGTAACCCGTCAAACTTCATCCAACGCTTACACGCTTTTCGTTTTTGGGTTGTCAAACAAAAATATGCGAAGGCCAAAAAACAAAAGCGTTGTAGGTGCCAAAACTGACATTGGTTAAGGTTAAGGCAATATGTGTGTGTGGTTGTGTGTTGTTCTGTTTGCACTTATCTATGTGTGTGTTTGCGCGTGAATATCATTGTATACATCTATGTGTGTGTGTGTGTGGGTGGCAGAACTTTTTAGTTGGCATCTGGCAGACTTCAAGCTTGAAAAACAACATGACAGCAATGAAAGGCATCCGAATCAGGCAAAACGCTTATGTGTAGGTGTATATGTAGAGTGTGTATTTAGTGAGTGGTGTGTGCATTCTTGCAGCAAGAACAGCTCCCAAGTAACCGCAAGTAGTACAACAAACAGAAACTACTACAAACAGCATGCAAAAAATAAATAAATAAAAATAAATTCAACAAAATAAAGGCAGGCAAACCGAAACTCTGCAGATAGCTATGCATTGGAATACTCTGTAAAAAAATCCTAATGCAATAAATTAACTATCTTGAAAACAAAACTGCGTCAAGATCAAAGATAGCAAACATCATTCAGAAAGTTTTGGCAGAAATTCGCCACCTTTTTCAAAGAGCTTATTGTAAAGACTTAGTAAGAAATACAAACTGGTCAGCACTAACCTTCTCACTAAGACTAACATTGTTCTAGCTGTGTATTGAAAAACAATATAAAAAAAATCACAATTTTAAAGCATTTTTTCTAAAACGTTATCGTTCAAAGAAACGACAAAAAAAAGGACGCTCATAAATCTCTCAACAAAAAAATCCAGAAAATAAAAAAATGGAGGAAAAGTAAAAAACGTTTAACTGGAACAATTTTGTGTATTGTTTTCTAACTTTTAACTTTCGGAATTGAAGTGAGTCGCCCAACACCGGGGCAAAGCAAAAAGGCATTCATGGCCACAGTTTAAGCCTTGTCGAGTTAGTCTTAGCCGGGTAAACAACTCAAACCGTCTGCAAAAGCAGCCAGTCAGCCAGCCAGTCAGCCAGCACATTCGCACAGAAGTTAAAGATTTAGATGCGTTAAGCGTTATTTATGGCCAGCAAATAAATAAGGCTTATACCACTTGCAATGCCTCATTGTGGCGTTGAAAGTTTCCGACAGTTATTGTATTGTTTCGGTCTGCCTCCAAATAAACCCCAATCGTTGACTTGCTAGCCCAAAAGTCATTCTATTTACTCATTAAAAATATTTTGAAGAAATAAATAATTTAAATATATTTAGAATGATGAACAAGCTTTATGATTCCAGTGGCAAAAGTGACTTTAAATAAAAAAAAAACTAATTACAAAAAAAATAAATTCAATTATTTTCAATATACTCACAATAATAAATAATGACAAATAATATTATATAATTTGCATTTATAGTGTTCATCGTTTGTTTTTGCTATGCATGTGCTATTTTTTGTGAACTGTGTTAAATATTTAATGGTTAATTCTTAATGCTGACAAAAAGACAACTTTTAATCCATTTTGTGCAAGAGCCTAATAAATAATTCAACATAAAAATCAATAAACGCCACAAAAAACAACTACAGACTAATAACAGGCGACACGACAAGCGCATTATGTCGCTCATAATTAGCAGCGGATAACATTATGTAAATATGTACTTACCACTTACAAACATACGGATACTCAAATGGAAAAAAGAACGGATGAAAAAAAGGGAAACGCAGCACTTTGACAATGCGACATTATGAATACATAAACAAACCCCAGTCTTGTTTGCACTAATTAAATTTTCAAAATTAAATGCGTGCCAAGCTAATTACAAAAACGTTATCCAAACACACAAAATGGCAAAAACCAGCAAACTGGAAAAAAAACAACAACAACAACAAGAATGAAGAAGAAGTCGCATCGATTCAAATTGGATAATTAGCTACGAACGAATGCAGTCAATAAAATCCAAATAAAATTCTTAATTAAATTTTCGAATATGCTCGCTCGCTGCCCAATCATATCGCTGCCCAATTGAATTCGGGCTTATGCGGCAAATCCCTGCAAACACACACACACACACAGAGAGAAAATCAGGGTCGGATCTGTTGAATTTACCATGTGCAAATTTTGATAAAATGCCATCACAATCGGACAAACAACATTGGATGCGTTCCGTTCGTTCTGTTGACGAGAAATTACCATAAATAAATTTTTAATCCGTTGCCAGGACAATCCATACCACAACTACAACTACTACTACCATGTTGTTGCCGGGGTTTTCTGGCACTAAAATTTGTCAATTTCTGAGTGTGTGTGTTTTTGGGGGGCAAATTTTATTGAGTTACGGGTAAAAACTGCACTCGCTGCATACTGAAATAAATTTTTCAACATTTTGCTACAGTGCGGAAATTGCAATTAGTTTCGCGCAACGCATAAATAACTTGTAAATTGTATACACTGACCAGTTCCCAGTTCTAGTTCTAGTTCTATGTGTGTTTGTATGTGTAAGATACATAAATTATAGAGGCAAACTCGAACTGGCAAAAGGCGAACAGCATTAAATGAATATCCAAACACACAGCCCCTTGTCAGCATGATTAATGATGACGTTTATAAAGGCAAAGCGCAAAACTTTCCTGTCCTGTCCTGCCTGTCCTGATTTCCTCAAGTGTCCGTGCTAATCCACATCATGACTGCAAATAATAGAACTTAATCTATTTTCAATATGGCAGCAGCAAGAGCAGCCGCAGCATCGCTACACAAATTAAGAACTCATCAATTTTTAATGCTTACTCAGTGGAGGCAGAGGCATCTTGGTCCAGCTTCATGCCCCATGCTAGCTGCTATTCAAAATACACCCCAGGGAATCGCTTAGTCTCTGCTGCTGCTGCTTCTGTTTTGGGGGGGCGTGGTCGTGGACGTCTGCAAATGGGCTTTATGTAATGTTTTCTCAAAACATAAAAGTTTCACACTATGCGCCTTTTGTATACGAATATTGTGTTGTCTTCGTTGTTGTTGTTGTTTGCTACGGTTTCGTCTTGTTGTGTTTGATGTGGCTAGCAATCCGCCCCAATGGTTCTTTAGAGTTGAATATCCTTTTTAGCTAAAAGCTTTAAAATGTAATTTTAAAATTGTTTTTGCTAACCAAGTAGCCTTTATATATATACACATCTTAACCATTGCTCTTCTGTGCTTTGAGTACTTTAATGATTTCTGGATAACTCATAAACAAATCAAGCAAACATTTTTAAAATGTCGTTTGATAACATTTTGCTTAGAAAACATCGTTAAAATGCTCCTGAATAATACATATTGTGTTCACTTGCTCTAATTCATGTTTTTATACCCTTAACCCATTGAAAATGGGTAAAAAGGGTATAATGGTTTTGTGCAAAAGTATGTAACAGGGAGAAGGAAGCATCTCCGACCCCATAAAGTATATATATTCTTGATCAGCATCAACAGCCGAGTCGATATAGCCATGTCCGTCTGTCCGTCTGTCCGTCTGTCCGTCCGTCCGTCCGTCCGTCCGTCCGTCCGTCTGTCCGTCCGTCCGTATGTATGAACGCGTCGATCTCAGAGACTATAAGAGCTACAGACTCCAGATTTGGTACATAAGCTCGCCTTATCCCTAGGCAGTACAAGTTTGTTTTAAATTTTCGATAACTCTTCCCGTTTCCGATATACACATGTGATCGATAACAACAAAATCGTCAATGTGAAAAATGTTTTGATGCAGTTTGAAAGATTAGACTAAATAATGACCATATGTGAAAATTTTATTGAAATCGGTTGAGAAACATTGGAGATATGGAGTATTGAAATTAAGAAGGTATGCATTATACGCGTATACATACACACACTCGCACATACTTGCAAGCACTGACTGTATGCGTAAAATATAGGGTTAAGGGTATAGTCTAGTCGGGCTTTCTCGACTAGAGCCTTCTTACTTGTTTTTTCATAAAAATAAAATCTCATTTGATAATCTTTCCGCCTTGAGCTAGAAAAATACGCGTTTTTTCCTTCAGGCTATTATTAACATGATGTTGTTGTTGTTATGGCTGCTACCTAATTAGCGTTGGCGCCTGACACGCGACGCAAATCTATTCGTTGAGGATTTGGGCAATGCGCCTGCTAAGCGGCTTTAAAGTTTTCGCGTTGATTCAAAGCAAATAATGAGAGTTCGTTGGTATTCGTCGTTGGTGTTGCTGTTGCTGCTTTTGGGCATTTGTTCAGCTGTAATTGAAGCTTCCATTTAACAAGCAGTCGCCCCCAAAAATGTGAGGCGACTGCTGACAGCAAACACACGCAACGCGACAGACAGAGACTCGGTCCCAAAACTGCTAACTGGGATGTCAAATGACAAAGGCAGCAGTGGCTAAAGGCAGGAAGGATGTTGCCACACACACACACGCAAACACACACACGCACAGACTCAACATGATGCTAAACTAATTAACTAAGCACAGCTCTGACCATGTTGGACAAACGCGTCCTGTCCACTGCCATTGCTGAGGGTCAGGGAATTTTTTCCGCGCTGCTGCAAAAATGCGTGTTGCAGCACTAAAGGAGTATGTGTGTGTGGTGCTGGTGGTGGTGGTGGTGGTATTAGGCCTGTGCTTTGGGCTGGCTGGGACAACAATTTCCAGTTGCCAACTCGGCACTCACTTGTTTGGCAATTAATTTGCCGGCGTCTGTTATTTCTTTCCCTGGCATGAGTGTTTGCAATCTAAACACGGTTATTCGCTAATTAGCAAAAAAACAAGCACACACACACACACTGAGAGAAATTGTGAGCAAGTGAGGGAAGGCGCGTTAGTTCCCGCAAGAGTGTTTGTTTGCTTTGGAGGTGCTTGGCCTCGTTGCCATTTATTGGTGCCCCAACCAGCCATCAAAACCGGCAACATTTTCGTTTCGTTTCGTTAGGTTTCAGTTTTAGTTTCGTTTTTTTTTCGCACTTTGGCATCAAATTAGGTCGGGCTGTAATTAGCTGCTTGTTGTTGTTGTTGTTGCCTACAGTTTTTGCGTTTGTTTCTCTCTTCTTCTCGCGTTTTATTTATTTTAAATGACTTTACAAATGCCCTGCAAATTGCATGACCAATTTGAACAGCCCAGCAAGGCAAATTTTTGTTTGAGTTTTAGTGCTTTTAAATGGTTGATGACAGCAAAATAAAATACTTAATTGTTAAGTGTTATAATATAATTACGAACAACCTCAACAGTAGAAAAATAATATAATTGGACATGTGTCAAATACGTTTGAAATTATTTAAAACCACACAAATTGTGATATTTGTAATTGATTTATCAGTTGTTATGACTTTAAATTCATATTTCACTCAGCACTCAAAAACATTGGCCTTGAGCTGAACTTTGCTACCTGCAAAGCCACAAAAAAGTGGGGAAAATAAATAAATAAAAAAAAATGTGAAGCACTTGAAAATGTTTGTAGAGAAGAACAAGAACCTATTTGAATATTTTGCATGCATATTTTTCTGGCTTATGTTGTTTATTAAAATGCCAGAAATAATTTCTATTAGAATTTCTTTGTCGCTTTTATTCTTGTTCTTGCTCTTGTTGGTTTCGAGGTGTGTTTGTGTCCCGACTTAAGTTCTGTTCCGTTACGCACACATGGATTATATATATATATAAATATATATATATATATATGTAAATATTTGCTTTGGCATTTTGGCATGAAGTTTTATGCTTTCAAAGTCAGCACACAGACACACACACACTCACTCACTCACACACTCAATGAGATCGCATAGTTCATATAAGTTTGCGCTGAGCTATGCTGGGTTTCAGTATATATATACATATATATTTACTGTGAATACTTAAAATGCTTAGCCATAACCTTCTGCCAGAGGCCATCTTGTATCATATATCCTAAGATATATATATAATTATATATAATTTATTAACGAACAATTTATATAGCCATTTGTGTGCAACATTTCAAATATGCTTGATAGCAACTGGGCCCATCTTTCCTGCCTTGCTTCCGTTCGCTCTCTTTTCAATTTGCAAAAATCACTTTTGCTTATATGCCCATAAATCTGTAGCATAAACCCATGGAAATCAATTTAATTATGTATCGAAAGTAGACAGAGAGCGATGAAGGGATGCAAAGGGTGGAAAGTGCTTCGCCTGCCTTATGACTGCTTAAGCAACATAATGTTTATTTGATGGCACTGAGAATCTATTGAACTGCATTTTGAATATGCCAAGTGGCGTGTGCGCCGATGAAAAACTTGCCACTTACTGAAATTCATACAGCCAGCTAGTCTCGAGCCCAATGTCATGAATAACGATGTAATAAAATACGTGATATGAAAACCAAACGCGTTCAACATGATGAACTATGCCAGAGAGCTATTATGCTAGCAAGCAACCGAAAGATACGAGACACCCCCATCAACTGAGCTCAGGCCTCGCATAATTCCCCAAAATACATTCCTTATGAATTAGCATCTAGCCAAAAATTCCGTTCCAAAATCTCACTCCCAGTGCGAATACTAAGCCAGCATTTATTCTCAATGGGTAGGAAAACGCATATTTGCAATTGCAGTCTCAACTATGACGAGATAATGCTGCAAAATAATAGCTCTGAATGCTAGCAAACTGACCAGAAGGACCTCAAACTGCACCCCAAGCACATTGGCCGACAAAATCACACACACTCTGAACTCTGAACTCTGCTTTCTGGCTGCAATTTTGTGACGGGCAGCAGTTTAGCTGATATCCCAAACAAGTGCCAAGAGAGAGTTTCTCTCTCTGTCTCTCTCTTTCTCTACATATGCAAAGTATTTCAAACACATAATATGGTCCCACTCGCTGCATTTGCATACACTTGAAACTTGTGCATAGCACTATGTCGAAAAGTCCTTGACTAATATAATAATTGTTGATAGTTAAAGTAGGTAACAATAAAAATAATATATAAATATATTTGAGATAAACTTAACAAGTGTTTAAGTTTTTAATCTGCATTGTTGTCGCATTGTTTGTTTTCATTTTTGTTGCAAATAGAGCGAGCGAATTCTGCATAAATTGTACCCTTTGGAGCAAGAAGCTGATGCTTCAATACTTTTGTGCTGAACTCAACTGTGTTGTCTCTTGGAACAGTAAAAGTGGCTGGGCTATTTACAGCCTGCAACAGACAGCTTGACATAATGCCCTGCTTACTACGACAGCAAGATAAGCACACACACACACACACACAGAGAGACTATTACAAATCAATAAAGTGTAAATTGTTACATTAAATAGTCATTAGTGTCTCTGAGCATTTGACCGGAAATTAATCAAGCAATAACCGCAGTAACGTTTTATATTTGACCAGTGAGTCAAGCAATTTCTTCCTCTTACTCACACACACACACCCTTACGCACACACATAAACAAATACGCGAACAGTTGAAAATGGTGTAGGGCAGGAGCGGGGGTGACTGAAGTGTTCAGAGTCATGAAAGGGTTCGTGTTTACAGTCGGTTTATACATATCATTAAGCACACTGAGAACTGATTTCGGTCTGTAGATATGTCAAACAACTGGCGGAAACTGTTTATTATTGCTACAACCAGAAAAGGATACGGATGTGTGAGGCTGACAGACGCACTCACATGAGTTGGACTCAAGCCTTCAAGGTGTTCAGCTTAAATTTTTCACACACACTTCAAATTGCAGTTGAAATGGCAATAAATTTATGGATTTTTCTATAAAGTTTATTCTAAAAGCCTTTTACATTTGTAAGTTGAGATTTTTATTTGTTTTGTTTATTACACAACACCAAATCAACTCATACAATTTGCATATGATCTTGGTAATTTTTTCAGCCGGAACTTTGAAGGACACCAAAATGTAAACACAATGACAAATCGGCATTCCACACAGACAGACAGTCAACAATTCTGTTCATGTGCGAACAAAGAAGCATCCTTATACACATACATCCACTCTCACACACACACTCATCCGGTGGCTAACATCCGAGTCTGTCAAGAAGCGCTCAAGCATTCATTTATGAATTTTTATTATATTATTTATAGAACATGCCATCTTTCACATTACAACACATAAAGCCACTCTTCTTATCTGTGTCTTACGTTCGTTTCCTTTTGTTATTGCTTTGTGGCGGTAGATGGAGCATGAAAAGCTGACAACTATTGTGGCTCAAGATCAAAGACATGTTGGAACTCCCGTCCCGGCTGCTCGTCCGTGTCCAAAATGTAAACAAATATCATCATACCACATGCAATTAAATTCCCGGAAATCGTCAATGCCAAATCCGATTTTAATTAAAATCGTTTTTCGTCGTCGTCATCGCCATCGTCTATGGCATGTCATTGACAGGAAGGAAACAAGTTGGGCACAGCCAGGTAAACAAACACACACACACACACGGCACACAGAGACCGGCAATCAGAACGGAAAAACCCGGGGCGGAGTCCTGACCTACCTCGCTGGCTTCCACGTTGCGGGTAACGAGGGGTTGGCCCGGACCTTCAACTTATTAAATGTTGCTGTCAGGCAATGTTAAGCGGTTTATTCTTAAAAGTTTGTTGGCATCTGAGTTTTTAAAAGTAAATTAAATAAAATGTCGCAAAGTTAATTTGTAATACTGCGCAAGCGACTTTATTAAAGCGTTATTAGCTTGTACATAAAATGACAAACAACTTTAAGCTTGTATCAAGTCTAGAGACGTAATAACACTGATCACGACACGGCCGATGAATGTGGCGGTGTAACGATGGAGCTATCGATAAGTAAAAGAGCACGCTCTAGAAGTGATGTCACACTGTTTGAAGTTAAATTTTAATTGTGTGTGGAAGAAAATGCAGTTTTTGATGTAATAAGTATATACTCCGCTTTATCTCATTATTTGCTCATTATTTCACATTTCTATTGGACTTTGTACTGTGCAATGAATATCTCGCAGTCGAGCAATATGCATCAATGGCTGCATCAAAAGCCACGTGTAATCCATTGATATTCATATACATATGAACATGAACAGTTGGCAGTTGAATAGCACTAAGTATACATACATATATAACGAGCCAACCTCCATTTACAATCACACACACACACACACACACACAGATACATACACCGCGTTGATTGCTCAAAACCCAAGTTAGCCAAGCGTGAGACCAACAACTAGCAACAAGCCAGAACATTGAAGGCGCAAAACGATGAGCAACATGAATGGGAAGAGAAGCGAGAGGAACGGGGCGTGCACCAGTGTGGCTACATTTTGTGGCAGGCGACGCATGATGCCCATCGTGTCAGTGCATATGTGTGTCTGTGTGTGAGTAGATAGCATCATCTACACCCATAAATATGAATGGGGTGGTCCTCTCTCTCTCTCTCTCTCTCTCCCTCTGTGGGTCCGGCATGTTATTTACAGCCAGTTTTGAGATCTTGTGGCATAATTTAAGCACCTTGTTTAGCCACTGTTTATGGTTTTGTCATGTCACTGGACCAGCTTGTCTACTATAAATGTTGAATGTGTGTGAAAGCACTTTTGAGGTCACGAGGTCAATGATACACGTTCATACATCACCACACGCACACACACACACATACTGAGACTACCATCATTTATAACAGTGGACGAGAACGAGGCAATGTGCTCTCAACAGCAGCAAGCGGCGACACTTTAAATAATTTATAAATGCTGCAAATGAAAGACTTGGTCATAAAGTTGCGACCTGGCATTCAAATGGATTTGCTCCTTACTTTTGTTTAACTTATGATTTCCCCCACCTGCGCAAGCCACACACACACATTGCTTCATGGCAGCAGCATTTACGCAAATCAACAAACAAATCAACGCAAAAAGCGTCACACCAACAACAACAACAAGGGTGAAAATCCTTTTCTTTACTTTTTTTTTTTTGGTTACCACACGATTTGACTGCTGTCAGCATAAAAATTCTTTAGTACAACGTATGGAATTGAAAAATAAAAACCGCAGCAGTTTTCTTTATCGCGAATGTGTGCATGTATGTGTGGGTGTGGGTGTGTGTGTGTATGTTGACTACCTTTCGCATTATGCAAACAAGACAGAGACTCGTTTTCCAATCTCAAGGCTATGCACCCTTTCCTCTTTCATATAATCTCAAGGTTTGACGTTGAACATTTCCAAGAATTGTGGCAGCAGGACAGGTGAGAAGATGCATTAGCGTCGCTCAACATTTTTTTTGGTTATCAAAATGGCTTAAAGTTGAATTTGAAGCAAGTGAAATGTATAATAAATTCATATGTCAGGCTGATGCATTTTGAATGGATTTTAACTGCTTGTAAGTTTTATAAGTTACTTAACTAAAGATTGGAGTATATTTCATAGCAGACAACCCAATTGATAGACAAATGATATATTCCACATATAAAAATGAAAATATCGTTCGGCTAATATGTACATATTATAAGTATTAAGATATGCATACTTTTTTGGGTTGGGCTCAGTTTAATTGCACTGAGTTACGGCGCTTTGAAAGGCATTAAATATGCCAATACAAGCATATCGTATCGTTTATATAACGCATATCGCGTTGCTCATACGCCGCGTAATCCATTAAATATGCATTTGCTGATATCACCCAAAGCCGTAACGAAAACAGCTTACGTGGCATTTGTGGCCCCCAAGCGAGTGTGTGCGTGTATGTGTGTGTGTGTGTGTGTGTGGCACTGTCAGCGAGACACCAAAAACAAAAAAACAATGCATATGCGAAAAAAGAACAAAAGGGAGAGAGAAGAGAGATAGAGGGCGAAAACAATAGAATTTAAATGATTTTAATGCGTACATTGGATTTTATTGAAGCCAACGAGGCAGTTCGGAGTTTTGTTATGAGCTACATGGCCATCATATGAATATCAAGCCTGGCTGGCATCAGCCGCTGTTTGCCACATGCCACATCCGTGTGATGCCTGCTGATGCTGCCTGTGCTTTTCATTCGCACTGAGCAATAATAATAATTGTCAATTGCAGCAGCTGTCGACGAGCAGACAGAGAGCCAGCCAGAGCGAGAGAGAGAGAAGTCGCGCCACGCTTTTTTCATATTCAATTTCAAATGAAATTTTCATGTCGCACACAAAGAGAAAACGAACGTGAAGGAAAAACAAACCGAGTACCCCATACTGAGGCGCCTCGCGTTGAGCGGTGTAAATTTCACGTTAGCTTTGTTAAATTCAATTTCAGTTTTTCAGCATGCGAAAATCTTTTGCATACTTCCTACGCAAGCCTGATGATGTGGCACACACAGTGAGAGGCAGCTGCTAGTTCATTTTTTCCGATATTATTTTAGTTTTTTACTAATTCTACACCGCAGTGCAAGCGTGGGTTTGCGATTAGCTTGCAGCAAGGAGTTATGTGCGGTTTTTGTGGCATTCTGTTTTTCACTGCAAGCTTTGTGAGCTATTTCTGTATTAACTTGAGCTGCTTTGTGCAGCTTATTTGGCATTTTTCGTATGAGCTTGTCTGTGTGCCCGCTTACGTTAAGCACAATATTTTGATTAGAAATTGCATGTGGTTTGAGGTGTGGCTTTCCGCTTCGTTGTTGTTATTCTTGATATTCTTGTGCTGACCAAGATGATGATTTTGCTTTACAAGGCTAGCGTATCAGATTTTTGCGCTTGCTACAAAATTTCATCAATATGTAGGGCTGAAAAAGATGAAGCCACTTAGAATCAGTTTTTGTAAATTATGGTTAGTAAGATTTATTATTTATGGTATATTATACTGCAAAATTCATGCTTTCAGGTGGGTTAATAACAAACAAATGGAATTACCATTATGTGACAGTTGGAAGACTCGAAATATATAAATTCCCCATTGAAATGGTTTAGGTGCTTTGTCTGCCAAATGCTATTGTCATGAACTAAACCTGAAGCTTTGCATTGAAATGCAAATGATTTGAGTGTCCGAATACCAACATCAACAGTAACCCGAACTGGCAGACAAGCAAGACAACAACCGTAATAGGCAAATAACAACATTATCATTACCAGGCAGCGGTAGCACATTAAATTACAATTGTTTGTCGGAATCCTGGTGTGCAAGAGTCTAATTGATTTTCGTCACATGGCGTATACGTGTTAGGACAGCCAACTGGGCAACGGAGCAGCTGTGGCACTGATTTACATATGAGGCAAGTCTCATTAAATGAGTGCTGCTGCAAACGTAAAGCGCATTTTAAAGCCATAACAACGCATATGCATTTCAGTTACCTGCCAAGTACTTTTACGCAATGAACGTTTGCCAGCAAATTTCGTTTTCATGAAGCCAATGTGTGGATGTGTGTGCCTTGCAGCCAAGTTGGCCTTAAACTGAGCTGAATGCCTACAGCTGAGTGGCCAGCTTCCACCTGCTACTCGCTCGGCCCACATATCTGCCACCCGACCTCCAGCCCCGGTCTAGTCATTAGCATATGTTGTTGGAGTTACAACAAAATAGTAAACACGAAGCACACACACACACACAGAGAGAACATGCACACAAACACATAAATACACCACTGGCACCGCAGGCGGCCCTTTTGGATGGGCTGTCAGGCGAGCTGTCAAAGCGGATTTTAGAGCACTCGCTGCCTGGCAAACAAAAAATGCAAAAACAAACAACCATAAGACACAAGAATTGTCACAGACAAACCGACGATAGTGTACACTTACTCAAATATATGATAATAGTTAACAATCATAAATAGTATTCTCAAAAACCCAGATAATAGACTTTTGTTTCGAATTGTAGTGCTCATTGACTACTCTCCTCACCTAAACGTCGATCATCGATCTTTCAACTATCTTTCAGCCTTTAAAGTATCGCAGTTATCGAGATCACTTGCAGTCAGATGCAAACTATGAATCTTTTCACTTATTGTCACAAAGTCAGACACATAGCAATAATGCCTTTAATATTGCAACAATGACAACTACAACGCCAAACACCTGTCGTGAGTTGAGTGTTGGGCAAAAAGGTTCAAGTACGTGTTCCGCTTGCTCTTGTTGTTGTTGTTAATGTCGGGCATGGTTGATGCTGCTGTTAGTGTTACTGCTTTTGGTTTGGCCTTGGCCAAAATGCATTGTCAAATTTGTGTTGTCGTTGTTGTAGCTGCTGTATTGTGGTCACATTTTTGACAAGTGCGTGCTCGACGAGAGGACGAGCCAACCTTATGTAATAAACCTAAACACACACGTTGCACACACAAACACGCTACTTTTGGGCATATTCATGATGTACATAGTTGCAAGTAGGTGTAAACATGTATTCATATTAAATTTTAATTACACTGACCGTAAATCTACAATATGGGTACGATACAATCTGGATTCATTAACACTTAGTCGCTGACTTTATACTCAGCCAATCACGAACACAAAAAACATAGAATATAATGTCAGTCATAAACTTCGATGATGACATGGATTGTATGTATTATCTTATAAACATTTTTTTTATACCATAGTACTCTTTTTTTATTGAACAGCAAACGGAAAACTTATATTAATACGCACCACGCATAAAATGAAGCGCAAGATAGATTTGAAAAAGACAGATTTGGTCGTAGCCAAGTCAGCTGTCAAACATTTGGTACCACAACGGGTATTTCTCTATATGCAGCTGAGGCAGCTAACAAACAAACCAGCGGTTGCATATCCGCTGGAGTTGCATCTGCATCATGTGAAGAATACACTGCAAAAAATGTCGGAACACTACACCACTGAGACGGTTATATATGAGCACGAGTTCGGAATGGCGAGGCCAGCCTTTGCAATGGGCTTGATACAGGACAATATCGAGGATATGAATATATTCAGTGATAATCCATTGATTGTTACCTTATATCAACGCATTCCACGCCATCGTAAGAGTCAACTTATTAAAGTAAGCAAAGTAAGATCTGAGGCCTCAGAAGTGCAACTAGAAACTCAATTAGCTGTCGCAGATGAGTACCTTGGCGAGGATGCTGAGGAGGATGATGATGAAGAATATGTTGAGGAAAGTCTTGAGATGTTATCGCAAGGTTATTGCGATTTGTTGCAACTTTTCCAAACGAAACGCTTCATGAGCAACATTAACATCATGTTGTATCCGGAGTACTATCACAGTCTAGAGACGGCAACCAGCCAAAAAACTTCTCCCACCTCAGAGTGGACAATGTACTCCATAATACCCATCCTCAAGAACTTTAACTTCGCCAATCTGATCTTCATTACGCTCGAGTCAATTTACAATGCCCCTGAGGAGTTGCATGAGCGAGCTGAGCATCTTGGCTTGCATATATCCTTGCGTGCCACAAAACCAAACGAAAAATCTCAGTATAAGGTGATTCCATGGTGCACTTTTTACGGTTTTGGCTCACGGGTCATCAGCGAACAGAGCCTCATTGTCGTCTGGGAGAATATAAAGCGTGACATGTTGGACAAGAAACCGTTTGGAGTCTCAAACAATCAAATGGATACTAATATGCGCATAAACTTGCCTCGACTGTTCCGTCGGCTGGTTAAGACGCAATTTGTCGATTTTAAGCTAGAAGAGATTGATCCTGTGGTGGACACTGCTCTGATCAACAACTCTTTGCATCGATTCATCCTCACGAACGACATGCGTCAGACACTCGAATCTGCTACGGTGAACAATGAGTATGAACTGCTGCTTCAGCTGTACAATGAAATACCCACAAAAGTTATGTACGAAGGTGTAATTAACATAAGCGTCTTTGCAAATCCAGAGGGTAAGCTTACAGTAGATTTTTCTAGATATTGAATCATAGTATTTAATACATTTGCACAGTAAACGCTTGCCGCTTTGCCAGTGTGCTTTTACCCGTTAGCCGGAATTCAAGAAAGTCTACCAGATCGACACAGTCGCGTTTTTCTTGTATTGAAAAGCCCGTGTTTGCCATTGTTAATCTATGTTTCTTTCAACCACTGACAAATCACAATGAACCGCTGGATACTTACAACGAGAGTGCTTTGAAGGTATCCAACTTACGTCGCTGTAGGCCTGTGGATGTTCCTATCGAGCAGGACAATCTTAAAGACATTGTCAAGGAACTGTATCGCAACTTTGACGAACTCATTAGGGATTTGATTAGTTTCATTGTTCAGAACAATGTGAACAGTGTTGAAGAGAGGCGAAATTACTTCTGCTGCAATTTAGGCAATCTTAAAAATCTGCTGATTAAAATTTGTGGATCCGACTTTAATTTACGCATGCCAACTAAAAGCAACATTGAGTTTCGGGTGAGTAACTGATTCATCTGACAATCTTAAACTAAAGCCTTTCTTTACTTTCAGGAAATGTTAACGCACATGTACAAGGAGCTGATGGAACGCATTGAGGGGCTGTTGACTAATTGCAGCTGGAACGGTCTAACCGAGTGTGTGCTTACCCAGGAGAGCGATCAGATGCGCCTGAGGCGACTGTTGGAGGAGTATCGCAACATGTGTATCACTGGCGACTGTGTACTGGCCAAGCAGCTCTACATCGGTCTCAAGGACAACTGCAAAAACCAATTGCTGCTCAATTTCTATATGTTTTTGAATGCCGTTGAGAGCTTAAACTTTGAACAGGCCTCCAAGTATTTAGTCCATCATAGGGAAAAGAATTGGGAAGGCGATTACTTTGTGTATGTATTAGGATTTTAAATGCAATCTTGAAACTGATAAGCTCTGGTTTGCAGCTCACTTTCAAAGGTCTATGTTGACTATATGATTGAGTTAAGGTCAGAGTTGGAAAAGCAAGAGGAGCAGGAGCAGGAGGATCAGGAGTATCAGGAGTATCAGGAGTATCAGGAGGAGCAGGAGGTGTTGACTTGCGAATCATTTAGCAATATGATTGAACAGCTACGAACCTTCGCCTACAATAACAACTTAGATCGCGAAGCTTGGATTCTTTTGTATTGCATCTATAAGACTAAAAACTATATGCCAGGCATGGAATTAACACGCTGGAAGTACGAGAATCTCTACGATGTGCCCGGCAAAATAATGCCACAAGCTCCGCGCTCAATTTTTAAGATATTTCTTCTGAAAGATTTTGAACTGGATGACAAAAGCCTTCAAACAATCAACTTCTATGCTGCCTTCAAGACATTCGCAGAGTTGGGCGCTTACAAATTTGCAGAGACAATCTTTGATGAAATCTCTACTGAGTTTTCGCCAAATCAAACGTATTTGGTAAAGACCACATTAAAGCTATTGCAGGGTGAAATCGATCAGCAATTTAATTTGCTCAAATTTACCATCGATAACAGTAAAGACGGAAAAATGATGGTACGTACCAATAAACCTCCACTGTAAAGTATTACAATTTCTATAGAACTAACCCTTTTGCTTGTTAGCGATACTATCAAGCTCATATCAATGGCAACGTGGAGTACTCTCGTCGCCGCTACGATGAGGCCATCAATTGCTTCAAGGATCTGCTGAGCATCGACCTAACCGATACAGATACCCTAAAAGTTTTCAACTTGAGCCTTATGCGACTGGGTCGTTTGTGTTTCGAACGTGGCCAATACGAGATATCTATAAAAGCATATGCAATGTGTATTTTTCCAAAGGAAAAGAATTTTTTGGCTAACTATGGCATGGGTTTGTCACTGTACTATGTAAGTAATATTGAAATAACTTATTGAATTTTATTATTATAAGCTTTCGTTGCCAGCTTAATAGACTTGAGGAGGCCATAGTATATCTGGCTCGCAGCACAGAAAATGATATCTTTCTACCTGATCCCTGGGGTTATTTGGCCACAATAAATTTGCGATTGGGTCGCAATAAAACGGCATTAGATTGTTGGAAGACAGCCAAAATGGTTAGTATTTTGAATATTTGTTAAATCGATTTGTTTAACCTTATACTTTATTTGCAGTATCCCGAAATTACACTAAATAATTGCATTTATGTTGAACTTGAAAAGGTCAAATATTCCACTGTTTGTTTGCTAGTAGAAGATGATTGCAAGCCAAAATGAAAATTCATGTGGATTTTTGTGTATAGCTCTCTTTAAATAAAAATCAGAACATCTCAGTGATTGAGGACGCCCGATTTGCGTAACAACATTTTACACGGTATAAAGTAAAATATGCATATAAGTTAAAACACGTGGCAGTTTTGTAAAGGTTGATGAGTTTACTTAACTGTGCGAGTCTGTTTGCACTGGGAAAGGCTTATTTGGAGAAATGTTTTATGTATTTGAGTAGCAGCGCGGCGCGGGATTTTAAACAGTAAACACTTGACTCATCTGGCTAAGCAAAGACGATTTGAACGCCGCAGCTCTACACTTTGCATTTACTTTTGCTTTTTTATAGGTGCCACACACACGTATTGTATGAACGTTTCCTAAGATGTGGCAGTTAACTTGAGCAAACGTATTAAACTGAAAGCTTTACTTTTTATAAAATAACTTCTTAAATATTTTATAGTATCTTAAAATGTGAATGTTGACTAACTGCCTTAAATGCCAACGCAGTGCAATAATTTTTAAGAGCTGTGGCTAATTTTAGTTGCCACTTTTAGTTGGCGTTCAGCAAGGTTTAGCGACTCTTCGCTTATTAAATCCAGTTCAACACACAAAACTAACAGCAAAAGAAACTCAATTTCTTTGATTTATTTTTTGGCCTGCGGCTTTCGTGTTTCGTAGAATAGCGCTGAATTTTAAAGTTCTAGCAAAGTTTGTGCATAAATAGCGTCAGTGGGCAGCAATAAGGTGAGACAAAAATGAGAAAAAAAATACTATAAAATGAATACTTTACTTTCTTGACTTCACGCAAATTAAACAGCAGCGATGGGTGGTCAACTAGATCGACCGTTGCATCAACCATAACGTAAAAAAACATTGCAGCAGTTGCGAGTATAACTAAGTTGAGACACCCTGGAAACTACATAATCATTGGTAACACAAGACACAATAGAAGGCCTAGACCATTATCTTATGTAAAATATTTGCAAATTTAGAATACCCCACAGCATACTTACCAAAACAAATACCGAAAATAATACTCTTAACTTTAAATTCTGTTCAAAATAAAATGCATTTGCACAAACCAAAAATTCTCTTTTTAACCGTCAGGGAACGTGGTATAAATATTGTAAATTTATATGCCGCAAAGTAAAAGGACGGCAAATGAAAGTGTGGCATGTCTGCGGCGCCATCCGGTCTTTGGACCCAGTGTGCTCATGGTGGTGGCAGTGTGTAAATTTTTGCCATATATTGCACTTATGCACAACGCTCTCTCTCTCTATCTCTCGACTGTTCGGTAAATTCGTTTAAAATTATTATTATTATTATTATGTCGGTCAGTTACATGGAAATTTGCATAGCATACTTTTTGGCTGCCTCTAAGTAAAATGCAAACGCATTTATTGATGCTATTTCACATTCACCATAAGCCAAAAGTGTCAAAGGCACTAAACCTGCCATACGCCACAGACCCACGAACAACACACACACACATATACAGCCACAGCCACACAGTACACAGAAAACTTACTTAAAATGCAACGTTCAAAACTTTAATATAACTTAATCCTTCTGTGGTGTGTGTAAGCGTGTGTGTGTGTATGTTGTAACTTACGAATTATGGCGTTAATACCATTGTGTGCTTATGAGCTGCACAGCATGCTCGTTTCTATGTGTGTGTGTGTGTTTGAGCTCTTGTTACTTTAGCAAGTTGACTTTAGGGATCATCATTAGATAAAGTTGCATATGTGTGCACACAACGTCCTTTGCGCCTCTATTTCAACTTGCGCTTTGAGCCTTTTATGTTGAATCCTTGACAACAAACAGGAATTATAGTGCCGTACGAAAAATGTTCTCTAGAAATGCTACCTAAGATTAATTATTAGATAATCAACGGCAACTGCGTAACGTTTGAGTTAATGTAAATCTAAAGTATTGAATATGATTTAACAGCTAAAAATACTAAAAACCACAATTAAACTTTTGCAAAAAGTGTCAGCGGAATATCAAACCACCGTTGCAATAATCTTGTAAAAACGTTAAGACGAGTCATTACATAACATAATAAAATGAAACAATAGCAATGTTGACTTAGCGAAGACAGGAAATAATTAGAAAAATCTGTAGACAGGGAACCGCAAAGGCATACCCTAGACAAACACACATAGCATAGAGCTAGAGTGAGAGAGAGAGAGACAGAAACCACTGGCAGGTAAACGACACAGCATCTAGCTAAAATCCTGTACTAGTCTCATTCAGGCGATAGGAACAGAACACACACACACACACACACACACGTACACATCCCGATTGCGGAATGCTGAAAACGGAATTCACAAAATGTCACGTATGACATTCGTTGCCAACTAAGACGGAAATTTACCACTAAATGACGCTCTGGTTGCCACCTGCTCGACCCACTCTGCTGGATCGGTGGATGTGCGAAGCACGAGGCGAACAAGTTACATCAAATTATGGTTAGGGTTTGCTCTAAACAGAACCAAAAGGAATATCTACCTAAGAGAGCAGGAGAGATCCAAGTGCAAATTAATGCATAAACAAATAAGTGTGTTCTACTCGAGAGTTGGGAGCTTGTGGCAAGGTTTAAGAAAATTATTTCTGTACGTAGAGATTTTACGATGAAAGATGAATTATTCAAGCCACAAATTCTACAAATATTACGTATTACATATATATTTTACTTGCACTTAAGGTTTTCGAATACAACAAATTTGTCATTACTTGGTATCGCCCAAGCGTATGTTTGTGTCTGTTGGTGTGATTATGGTGTATCCAGGCCAGAAATTGTTACAGTGCGAGTAGCCAATCGAGCCATAATTATAGAATTGCGGAGATGGATTTGCATTTGCTGGCAATTGACCAGTGACCATGTTATTTGTCATGCCACCGAAAGGCCAATAGCTGCCATGCAATTCCCGCAGCTGCTCAAAATGCCGTAGCTGCATTTGTTGCTGTTGCAGTAGGTGCTGTCGTTGCAGTAACTGCTGCTGCTGCTGCTGCTGTCTCGGTGACTGTGGCTGTTCCTGTGGCTGCACCGACTGGGCCGTATTAACTTGCCGTTCTTGACCATCATGTGGCTTACTCATATGCTCCTGCTTCAGCTGCTGCTTCAGTTTCTGTTTCCTTGTAGTCGTCTTGCCACTGGATTTTCGGGGTGTAGCCGGCAAGGATTTGTGCCGTTGCTGGCAAGCTGCAGATGGTTGCATTTGCAACCCATCAACCGAATACACTTTGCCATTACAGATGCGGCCGTTGTAGTTCGAGTTGATGCTGTTGGCTTTGCCATCACCTGCTGCTTGTTTGGGGGTCTCCTTTGCACTACGTCTCTGGTATTTAGACATAATGGATTAGTTAACACCAAATGTAATGTATTACCAATTGATTTCGAAATTTCAAAGCAAAATCAATTAAATTTGCCTTTGCCAAACTTGTTTAAAGTTGACAAATACTTCACTTAGATTAAACGAAACAGAACAAAGGCACACACACACAGCCAGACACTCTTCCTGTCACATGAGAGTGCAAGTACTCATTAATTTGTTCTATGCGGCATGTAAATTTGTCAAGAGCTGCCAGACAGACAGACCTTTTGTTTAGCAACAACCTTATCAGCACGTACACTCGAAGGCTCGGCAAGCATTGATAGCAATGTGTGTAGCAAAGAGCTCAGCGTTTAGGCCTTTTAATTAAAATATTGCTAAGCTCAAAATGGTCGCTTTTCGACGTTCGCAAGTAAAAGCAGTGACTGAGACAGTAAAAGATGTTGAAAGTATTTTATTCCATGAATACATTAAAAAAAAATAAGAATTTAAAATTACTTTGTACTTTCTTACATTGTAAAATTTATAATTAAATCATTTACTTTTTTCTTGTGACATTCATAGAAGGTTGGATTTGTTTCTTGTTATTACACTTCAAATTTAAACATACGCATAGATCTAATTGTCAAATTCCAGGAGAATGAAACGTACAGAAGCTTAGTATATACAAACATATTTCGGCAGAACAAACAAATAGAAAATCAGATTAAGCTCTTTCAAACTTTTTGTGCACACTTTCTGGACAAGACTGTAAGTAAAACTTAATGCAAACCTCATTCACTATTAACTAGCAAAATCTATTGCAAAGCAATAAATCTTTCAACAGGACAACATGTTCATTGATGATGAAGGTCATGTCTTTAATCCGTTTAGCGTGGGTCCGGTCTCAAATAATCAGCGCTATGAGTATACTATGCCCAAAGCTCCAACATATCCGCCGCCAGTGTTTGCTACTTGGCCGCCGCAGAAGGAACACACCAACAGATCTATTTCGCAGGTCTCGTTAGCCAAGAAGGCCCCAACTGATATTCAAAATGTCAAATCTAAAATGGGCGAAGTTTCAATCTCGAAGGCCATTAATGAAGAGATGGCCGCTTCAAAGCAGCTGGCAGCCGATGAGGAACGCTTTAATGCGGGTCGTGATACTAAAACTCATTTACCCGATATTCCGGCCAATGACAACAAGTCACACATATCCGTGAATACTTTAATGCCGGTCAGGCAACACCGATCGTTATCAAAATCTAGCTTAAAGTCCCATATGAGTCACCTATCAAATGCAGTTTCCAGGAAGAGTGTTCAGTCTGTTGCTGCTGCAGCTGCCACTGGTAAAGTGTCGTCCAAGATTAGCGTTCATTCACATGTCAGCACAGCATCAAATACTAAAAGCCTATCTAAGAAGCCATCTGTTGCCTCTAGAAAAGATGCAGGAGCTCATATATCGAATAGATCTCGCATTTCAGTGAAGGCGCAACACGATGATAATGTTTCTCGGGTTACACACAAGTCTCTGGCGAGTGTTCATCAGGCGGATAAGGTTTCGATCAAGTCGAAGTTAGACCTACAGGCTGATAACATTTCACGCAAATCAATTAACTCTAAAGCCAGTGTTATTCAGACTGATAAAGTTTCCCGCATTTCGATACCGTCGATCGCAAATGGCGTTCAATCTGATAAACCCTCTGGCATTTTGATCAAGACACAACACAAAACGCCATTGCTGAAGGAAGTTGCCGAATCAGTTAAAAAGGAGCTAGAAACTTCAATGACAACAACCAAGACGCTAGCTGAAAAGGCAGCGCTGCTAAGCGATCGCCTTAGAGCTGGCAATGAGTTCAATAACAATCGATTCGATACCCTGACTCGCATGTATACAAACACGGAACCTGTGACGATATGCCGTCAGAATCGAATGTCTTTCTGGTTTAAAGACGCCGTTCTATCCTAGATACTATCTGCTGTTTTAAGAAATGCTAAACGGACCAACTAAATTATATCGCTTCCCATATAATATTATTTCAATAGCTATAAGTTTGACCAAAAATAAAGCAACAACCGAATGCTATATTTATTTTTATATCTAACCCACTCTCTCGAGTAAAATGCTCAACATGATTTGCGGTTGAACATTTTGCTGACATTTTCTATCATTAATTTAAATGCGCTAAATTTTGTGGTCGGTTGCGGATTGTGCACCGTTGCTCATAAAATATGCAAAAACATTTGTTTAATTTGCACAGAAAACTCACTAAAAATAAAGAGAAAGTGCTGTCAACACAAATTTTAGATATGCTTACAGAATTTGTCTTAAGTGAAATGAAAAGTTTTCTATTTATTTGTCGAAGGGATCGAATAATGTCAAAGATAGTTTTTGTATAAGTTAAAATACTTTTCATTTAAATATAAATACTTTTCGATAGTTTTTTCTTGTTATTTGCAAAATGATTGTCAGAGCTCTTCGCAAACTTTCACAACTCTGCGCGCTGTCAGAGTATACGTATATAATAATTGCTGAGCTCTTGACGGTGCGGGAAACTGTTGCTATCGGGGGCAACATTGTTGACCATGTTGTTTGGAGCATTGTGGTTAATTTTATTTATGGCAGCGCAACATTCTAATTGCACCAACAACAAATTGCCTGCTGCCGGTTGAGCATAATCAGGGTCAGGTTTTTGGCCGAGTTGCCTTTGGCGGATAATGTGCGAGTTGTTAGAACGAACGGTACGCTCTCGGGACGGGCAATTATAACAAATTGCATGTCAATTTCGAAAGCCACTGTGGTAAGTTGTACCACCCCTTGCACCCTCTCTTATAGCCACTCACAAGTAGGCCGAGTTCTCCAAAGTATGCGCATACATACACACATACATATGAGAGTGTATCCATGTCATATATTTATATGCAAATGCAAATATTTTTATGCTTACTAGTCGTACAATAAAGGAAACAACTGCAATAATGGCAACGGCCGCATAAAGTACCAGAAATAATAGCAACAAACAACTTTGCAAAAGTGCAAAAACCGCCAACAACAAAACACAAACAACAACTACAACTACAAAGGCATCGAAATGAAACAATCGCAGGCCGCGTTCGGTATGCGCAAAAAAGCAGAAAGAAACATATATATTTAATACGAAAAGTTTTGCAATAACGGAAATGAAATGGAAATGGACGCGCGCCAATAGACATAAATGTGTGCGAGGTGGCGCAGCCGACAGGATACAAATAGGACACGGCAGCAGCCAAGCACCATCAACAATACAGCAATAACAACAACAACAACGAAAATAATCTCAATGCAGGCCGTGTAAAACAAAAGAGCCACAAAATGCAAACAACAGGCAACAAACTCAAAAGCAAAAACTAACAACAATATCCGGCAAAAGCAATTGCACAAAACCAAAGTGCCAGCATCCCATCTAGCCTACAACTACAACGTCTATATAAGAACGTTTGGCCATAAAATATTCAACAACAAAAAACCAAATACAAACAAAAAGTATGCATTCACATCGGCAAAATGTGTTTTTTGCAATACGTACTGCAAATGAGTTCAGTCAATAAAGTTGCACCTTATTCAACGAATCAATTAAACAAAGTACAAGGTGCTACAAAAATCTATTCTTCTTTTTTTTTACTCTTCTTAAACATGCAAACAGAATGCAAAAATTTTTAGTTACCACTTTCTGCTTCAATTCTTTTAAAACCAGAGATCCTGCGATGCCAATTTGCTCGCTAAAAAAATAAAAAAAGTAGAGAAAATATGAAATAAAAGACAAGGATGACAAGGCAAAAGTATATTGAGTGATGTTGATTGCTGATTGTGGTTCTGCCACAAGAAACTTTTACGCAAATAAATGAAAGTCGTCGTTAACATTAATGCAGTAAATGTGATGGCAACAGAATGAGGCTTTAAACTGTAACTAGTTAAGTTTTAGTTCTTCATGCTTACAAGACAATAATAATAATAACCTTTATGCATGAGAATCCTTTGCTATAATCATAAATTCACTTGAGCAATAACTAATACTTAAGTTTAAACTGTTCAAGTTGAATAAATACAGTTTTGGGCTATTGTGAGAGATGCACTTAAAGTGCACATTCAATAGAAAGACAATCAAGACTATACTAATTAATGGCTGCAGCTTGACAAGTGTGTAAATGTGTATGTGTGTGTGTGCGTGTGTGTGTTGTGTGTTTATTTGGGGGGTGTTCAAAACCAATATATACACTTAACGTTCATGCACAATTTAAGCTGCCGCAATGCAGATTTACACACACTCTCCCTCTCTCTCTCTCTTTCTCTTCCTCCCTCTCTATCTCTACCTCTCTTTCTCTTCCTCCTTCTCTACTCTCTCTCTCTCTCTCTCTCTCTTGCTCTAGCTCGCTCTTCAGGACATGCAAAATGCTGGACTTCAAAGTACTTTTCAAACTTACTTACATACTTCATGTCATTGTGGGCTGCACACGCTGCGTATGCGTAATAAAATTGAATTAACGCTAGGCCGAGCAGCCATTTTGTGGCACATTTTCGCCTATGGCTACCGTGCGTGTGTGTGTGTGTGTGTGCCGGTAAAGTTTCCTCAGGGACACTGAGTGTGTATGTAAGTGCTTTTATTGCCTATAAATGAAATCATAAATTTAGGACAAGCTTACGCATACTAATACAGATACGCCCTGCAGCGTTGTCAAGTTTGTCTACTGATGTACTTTAGCAATTATTATTAGTTAAATTTTAGACAGAGAAAAAGAGAGATAGAGAGTGTGAGTGAGAGAGAGAGTTTAAGGGCAATTTATTATTAGCTATATGGCTGATATGATTTGCATGCGAGCGAACAGCAGCAGCAGCAGAAGGACATTCGATGAACAAATATTGACAAGCGTTTGTTAAGCGGCAAGTGGCGTAATATTATCTTAATTTATATCTCTCTTCCTTATACTGTCTCTCAGTAAGTGTGTGTGTGTGTGTGTGTGCTTGTGTATACCCAAACCAAACTAAGCCAAGTTTATTTGCTTTGGTCTGAAGGCTTCAAGCCACTTTGTGTGTCATTGAGCCTGGCTCCTTAGCCTTTCCAACCAAATGCTGACAAATGCCCTGCCATAAATTATGTCTCGTTACTTCAACTAACTCGGGCAATAATAAGTGAGTGTGGTTAAGCATTTAGACTTGCAGATTTTCTGATGTAATTAAACTTGTTACAATAGCTCTAATCATCCAAAATCAATTTTAATGCACTTTAAAGAAATATTTAATTAGTAATTGATATTTTAATGTTATGGCAGCACTTACTGTAACAAATTATGCCAATATCAATTTACTGTTCATCTGATTTTATGATAAGGTCCTATGAAATTTGCATATTGATTTTAATGCAGCAACTTTTTCAATTTACTTGCACTAAACGCAGTTGATTAACAAATTACAATTTACATGTTACAAGCGAAATTTTTTAGCGAATCAAGTGACTTGCATAGTAATTATTTGCAATGTATAAAAGCAACCACATTATGCGTAATTAAATTATTTTTACTGTTCATACTTTATATAAATTTATTAACAATTTGCATAATGATAAACGAGCATGGTCTTGAAAAATACTTAACTATGGTTTGGTATATGGAAGCTGCGTTTGAAAATGAAAATCAACAAACAATGTTGCATGGTCGAAATGATTCATAGTCCCATTGTGGCAGACAGCGTAGCTGTGGCTCTGATTTCATGATTTCATAGTGAAAGTCAACTGAGTCATTTGTCGTCATAACTTTTGTCATTAAATCGGATAGAGGATGGCACCAATTCCTCCGGCTGCTGCTTTTGCTTCTGGGACGTGCTGGGGCGGACAAAGAGATCTGTGGGACGAGCAGGAGAGGGAGACGTCTGTTTATACATTTTTCAGAACATGCTAAATACGAATAGAACCACAAGTCAGCTTTATACATAAAAACATACGTAACGTACTTAGCAGCAGGCTGGCAAAGTCACGTTTCTTAATATGCCTGGGTACGTGTATGTGTGTATATGTGTGGGTTTGTATCTTTGTTTGTGTGCTTCACACATTTTTAATTTATTTTCATACCACTTTCCACTGTGTACCTATGTTCATGTGCATGGCTTTGCTGCAATTTTGTAGTCACAGCCGCAAGCAGCTTCTTTGAACCTTTGAGATACGGTCAAGCAGAGTCTGCGTCCGTTTATTTTCTTTATTTTGTGTTGTCTCAAGCACTTGAGCTTTTGAAACACTGGGATTTACTATACATGTTTATCGATTGAAATCGTAGCAGACGTTTTGCTGGCAAGCATTTCAAATCAAGAAAAGACTATACAACAAATTTCAGTTTATCGAAAAAGTAAAATAAAAGCTAAAGCAAAAACCATAAAAAATGTTCAATATATCAAATATTTTGTCAAACAACAAAAATGTCCGGCACTCGTTTACGGACATTACATCGTTCGACATATCAATGGGCATTGCATTGGTTTTTCTGTTTTGCTACGCAGCCAAACGACAAATTGACAAGATCCTCAAGGAAATTCAGCATCGACGGCGACAGAAACAGGTGTACAGACAGCTGGAAAAGGAATCAAAATTGAAGCGGCGTTTCAAATCCGTGGCGACACAAATGGATGCAGTTGCAGCAACTGAATCGCATCGCAACATTCGACATCTCGCTCCTGAGCACTTCGTTGAGCCTTCGATTTTAAAAAGAAATAAATGGATATAGAAGGTTTTATAATGAATAAAGAAAGATTTTTATAAGGAACATGATTCGTTCCTATCGCAACGAGAGGCCTAAGCCATTTCTTTTGCTTTTGAAATCTAATTACCAGTTACCTTTCATATATGTAATACCCTTGATGGTGTAATGGGTTTGAAAATCCATTTAAAAGTTAAGAACGTTTTTGTGAAAAAAAACGATAATTAGACGCTAAGCATGGATAACCCTTTTGGCACAACAAAAGCAATAATTTATTCCAAGTATACAACAAGTTGCATATAAAATGAAACTGAATCCTTTGAAAATTAATTTGTTGAGAATGCCTTAGTGCTGCTAAGGGCTTACCATTCCATTGGCCATTTTAATTGGTTTGCGAGCACATAAGCCAACCCATAAGTCGTCAGGTACAAAAAATACACCTATATATATATATGTATATACATATATATTAAGTTGACAGTGGGCAACTGGCAACATTCGAAATGCCAGAGTTGGCAAAGTGCAGTTGTTGGTAGTGCCAAAGGTAATACGTATACGTATGTGTGTATGTGTGTGTGCGAGTGTGTGTAAGTGTGCGTGCAACTGTTACGGTGTGTGCTGCCGGCCTAGACAATTTTAATGGCCATTGTGGTAAATGAAATGCGCTTAAGATTAAAAGCAGCGCATGGGCTGGAGACTATGTTAAGCCCACAAAGCAAACATAAACACCAACATAAAGGGACAGGGAAGGCAAAAGGAACGAGTGGAAAGAATAAATAGGCAACGTGAGAGATCAGAATAAGCGGCCGCTCGATACCCTGTTAAGTTAAAATGATTCTTAATGAAAGGACAAGTTAATATCTCTATACAAATATTCATTAGACACAATTGTATGTCATAAAACATAACTTACGTGTATGTACTTTCGTTGAGTGACATGCCCACTGTATCACTGTTGATTAATAGGGTATATATAAAGCGTTTTGCAGCTTGCTATAAATCTAACGCTGATGTTGTCACCCACATGGCCATAAGTAAACATTTTAAAGTTCAAAGGAAGGTCCTTAACCTGCAGCTAGCGGCAAAACAAACTGCACTTACTCTCCCATGTTTGTGAAAAACTCTCTTTACAGTTACTGCCACTGCTGCTGATGCTGATGCTGTTGTTGCCACCGCTGCTGCTGCTAAATGAAGTAAGTGTTAACGCAAATGCAAACAAATGCAAGTGGCAACATAACAAGTGTGTGATGTGTGTGTGTGTGTTGTATGTGGCATCCGTCAGCAAATGCAACTCCCTGCCAGACAAATAGGGTCAGTGCTCCGGGCTTATGCATATTATTCCATTCGTTTCACAATCTATTTCCGTTAACATGTACTTGGCTATGAAGCACATTTGGAAATACAGGAAATAAATCACAATTAAATAATATTTATAGAGAAAATGCTTTTAGTCACAATAATAGCCAAATACCTAAAACATATTTAAATTTGTATCCTTGGTCCTTTGGAGATAGCTTAAAATGTCCATTAGTCACGCCGATTCGAGTGGACCCAAACTGTATGTGCGTTTAATCAAATTGTGTGGGGAAGCGACATAGTATGTGGCTCCATAATTCAATAACATACCAAAGGCGGCGAAAATCAATTAAAATTATGCAAGAATGCGCCTGAGCCACAAAAAAATACACACACACACACACACACATGTATAAAGAGAGTGCTTCACAAAGTGGAACAAAGAGTGCGAGGGAGGGCAAGTGGAAGGGCAGGATGGAAGAGATGTGGGCAAACGAAACCGCCAGCTTTACCCAATGCCACATATTTACTTTTATCTCGGCGCAAGCAGCCAAAGCCAAACACGCACAAACAAATGGGTTTTGTCGGTCTTCGGGGTGCTGCGCCGGCTGCTATAGACGGACGATGGGACAACAAAAGGGGTGACGGCACCCTGTTCAAGACAGACAAAGGGACGAACGGATGGACAATGAATGTGGTGCATGGCACTGACAATGCCCCGAGGATGATGCTCTCAAATTGTCAGCCGTTTAAATACATTTAAATATAAATGCAGGCAGCGCAGCAAACAGATAAGAACGCGTCAGAAACGGCCAAAGGACATTGAGCAACTGCAGCAGCAGCAGCTGCCTCGGGAGTAAGTGAATATTTCATTCATTCATTTTTATTCATTTGGCATAGTCGCTATTCTATCAGAGTTGCCATTTCATGGCCATTTATATATGGTGTGTATCATTGTGTGTGTGTGGATGTGTGTGAAAAAGCTTGCCACAGACATTTTAAACGGGCTGCGCGCAAATATATCCAACACTTGTGGTTTGCACAATTTTAAAATAATGAAAAATCTTCAACTGGGTTCAACTTATTGTTGTTGTTCTTGTCCTTTCCGAGCGAAGGAACGAATTTAATTACAAATTTCTTGGCGTTACGTATGCGCCACGTGCATGCTCGCGATTCTTGCGGGCAGGTCAGCGAATCGAGAAGATACATTTTGGCTGTTGCTGTTGTTGTTGTTGTTGTTGTTGTTCATGCTGCTTGTCGTTTCCTTGATTACATTTTCATTTTAATGCACGATTGAAGATGCATACGGTGAAATTAATTGAAAATGTTGCCAGCTTCCAATGCTAATATTTGGCTTTCACCCTCTCTTTCCCACGCACACACTCACTCTCTTTCTTTTGATCATGTCGGTTTAACGCTTACAGACTGCGCATCAGATGCTGCATACGAAATGAGCTGCTGACGTATCTTTTATTGATTACAATGACATACACACACTCTGTTTGGAATTTTTATCTTACTTTTTAAATTGAGAATCTCTCTTACGCTATTTACTTGAATGTGACATTCTTTTAGTGTAGTAGCGACGAGCATTAGCGAGAGAGAGAGAATAACTGTGACCACTTCAGATGACTCTTAATGGACTCATCCGAACTAGATACATACATACATAGAGATATACAGATATATAGTATTTGGCAAGTCGTTTGTCTAGACATTTGCCATTTAATGAACTTTGTTCATTGCGGGAGTGAAATTAAACGCTTGACTGCCCAAGAATACTATTCTGCATTAAGTAAAACCGAGCCTGTGAACTTTAAGTAATTTATTCTCAATCCCATTACAATGTACACTAAATGAATTCACTGCTTAATTAGATGACTTGTTGCTTGCATTTTAATGCTATTCAAAAATTAGCAATGAATAGATCACCTTTTACTTGTATATATATATTGTTAGCCACATCAAATACAAATGAATATATGTGTCTAACTGTATCTGTGCCACTTGGTATCTATCCGAACTGACTGTTTCAATTTCATCAGCTCAACGTTGTCAATTATTTGTGACATGCCTGCTCGACTTTATAAACTGACACTTTACAGAGAGATAGAGAGGGAGGGAGCTCACTCGCAGGTTCCGTTCGCCTCCTGGGAGTGTGACGGGGGTGGAGATTAAGACGGAGGCTTAAATTCGTATCTTCACACTTTAGCGTTGATAAAGTGACATTTATTGGCTGTCAGTCGGTCAGTCATTCAGTCAGTCAGTCAGTCAGTCAGTCAGTCAGTCAGTCAGTCAGTCGGCCAGTCAGTCACGCAGTCGGCTGAAGGGCAAAGCACTTTGTCAGCCCCATGCCTTCTGGACAATGTAATGATGTCCCTTGCATATGAAATTTTGCCTTGTCGTGTCGATTGTCGATGTCAATGTCGAAAGTCGGCATGTGTGCAGGAACATGTAAACGTTCGGGGAGTGCCTGCCTGCCTGTCCCGGTTGTCCCTTTCTGGCTGTCTATCCATCATCATAATTGCATAATCACATCATTGTCTTTTTTGTACACAATTGCAGTTGTTGTGCGCAGCAGGACTGAATAATTCAGCCAGGCGGTCTCAAACTGAGCCCAGTGCCCAGTGTTAACAGTTTGACAATTTCTCAATTTACATTTTATATATATTGTTGCAGATTTCATGTGATTAAGCTATTGAAGGTCATATAATGTTGACTTTGCTTTATGTGAGTTTGTTAAGCTTTTGAGTAATAATTCTGATTGCAGTTTAGAGCTTGTTGTCTAAGTACTTCGGATTTATTTATAGAAATCCTGTCAAAGACCTACTTTAATGTAAAGCGAACGGTAAGCAATTACGTGATTTGTATGAACGGGGCAAATCCACACCACACCCACACACACTGAACACACATGAATCCGATCAATCATTTCGGGTACATGGCCATTAGCTGCACACATCGGGGTAAATATTCTATATTCTATATTCTATACACGTGGCAATCTGAAGAGCTCAAACATATCATAATTAGGATAATGCAAAGACAAAGCCAAACACCAGGCACCAGCTGAGACAGCGTTGACAAGTCGTTCAACTGCGGCTGACTCACAATTCACCTCCCCACCTACTTATATATATATATATCTTACACATTAATTACTTGCGCACTCAGCATTCGCTTTGGCAAACGCGGCGTATTATTAATGCACTTTAAGCGCTGCTCAGACGCTGTGAAGTGCTTAGATTTTCTTTCTTTTCGTCGTCTGTCAGACAATGGCCAATTACTCAGCTTGAAAGATTCACATACACCCTCCTGCATTGTTGCCACAAGCTGCATTTAATTAAGTCAGTTCTTTGATTAGTTAATAATTTCTTTAAAAACGGAATGCGGTAGGCTTCTGACGCAAAAGCCTTTATGAGTATTAAAAAGTTGTCACAATGGCCAACAACTACTTATTACTAGTAACAAAAAGGCGTCAGTTAATTAACGAGCCAAAGAGAAGCAAACAGAACTGAATAGACAAAGGTAGCGCATACACAGATTAATTGCTTTAAGGTAAGAGTTGCTGCCACATCATAACTAAGATATGAGTGTTGCATAGCAATTACCCCACTAAGTGCCACATGGATTCACATTTATGCATATGCAAAATGCAGCACGACAGCCGTCAAGTAAAAAAAAAAAACATCGGAGAAATGTATAAAGCTGGTTAAAGTGTATAAGCATACTTTGCCCCTGAGTTAGAACTATTTGAACAGCTGCAGCTGGCAGTTGCATGCTGACAGGCAGCACGGGAAGAAGTAACAGAAGGAGGCAAAGTTGTCCTCGAATTGAACGGCAGCGAATGTAATGCAAACAAACAAGCAATAAGGTACGTGGAAATTGTCGCCTTAACTTAGTTTATTATAATGCCACTTGAATGAGCTTTCAACGACTCTGCTGCAGTTGTATGTTGTGCTGTGTGTGTCTGTGTGAAGGATAGATGTGTATGCATGTCTGTGTATTTGTGTATATCAGATATCCATTCATTTATGCTCTCACACGTGCAAGCTGGAGCTCGAGCTGCGAGCAAAGGCAACGAAATAATACGACAACAATGGCAATGCCAGGCATCCAAGCTTAGCACCTGAGTAGGGGATCTAACCTATACACACACAGAAACACACATACACACATAGACAGCTGGCAATACGAGCTGTTAAACTGATGGGGATGCATATGGGGAACGGCATTCGCAAATAGCGCCAGACACGTGAGCTTCTTTTTGTTGCAACGCCATGTACATACGTTCTACTGTTTACTTTTGTGTGCAATTTGCCATTTACTCAATTTAAATTTCCTCTACATTGTGCCAACAACACAGCGAGAGACAGAGAGATAGAGAATACCAATCGTAAAGTCAGGTTCAACTGAATTGACAATATTGGCATATAATAAGCTTCTCTTAACAATGCAACACCATGGTCACAAGGTATGCATATTCAAATTGTAACTATTATTAAAATATGATGCATGCAATTTAAACAACTTTTTAAATTATGCTTTTGTGGATGGGACACTGAAAAAAACAACAAATTATCAACATAATAGGCATGGGTTCAATATTAAATGGCTATTATGCTCAAATGTATTCGTCTTTTTGTTGTATATTCAATAGTTTTAATGCCTAATAGATCCAATTAATAAAGAACAAAGATATACAAAAAACTATTAAAATAATTGTTATTTAATCAATCGAACGAAATATTAAAAATTAATTGTTGTGTTATATTTGTTTTTTGAAAAAAAAAAGATTTGTACCACAGATTTTTAATCTAAAGTATTCCGGCATCGAACATATCTATATATATATATATATATATATATATTTATATGCTTGACAGTTTTAAAAAGAATATATCTTTGTTTGGTTGTTTTGTAACATTTAAGAATTATTTATGGCATTTAATGAACAATAAACCTGATGTTTTAATCCCGCCTAGCATTGAAGCGTAATCCCTGCTGTTCCCTTGATTAAATTAATCATTTATATACAAATGTTGTTGTTTGACTTTGGCACAAATGTGAATAATACCCAACAACAACACCGCAAATATTAATATTAATTGCTTCCAGAGAAGTGTAAAATAAGTATAAACAATGTGTGGAGTGCGAGACACGCAAAAAAATATAAATTGAAAAGCTTTGGCGAACCAAATCCAATATTAAATTAATGAAAACGCATTATACGATTAATTTATACTATAATGGTGCTTAATGTCACGCTCCGCATTTAATCGCTTCGGTGCAGGGTGCAAATGCGCTTAATGAGCTTTAAAAAATAAAACTGTGCACCCGCCCCTCTCCACGCCACACTCCTGCTCAGACATTGAATGCATTTAACTGCTGGCAAACAACCAAAAAACATAAATTGCATAAAATAAACAAGTTTGTTCCAAGTTTTTTGTTATTGTAGTCGAAACGAGCTTATAAGTATGTACAATACTTATAGTATTTAAGAAGTTAGTGTATATGTGTATATATTGGTGTGTTTCTTGGTCCCCAACACTTATCGGAAGACATTGGGCCAGCAGCAGCTGACTGCGTTTTTGCTTACTTTGTTAATTAAAAATTTCACTGCTGCTTATTATGTGCAGCAAACAATGAAACGTGAGCAATGTGTAATGAAGAGCAAAATGAAATGACCAAAAAGAAAAACCACCCGTTGCAACGCTACGTATACGTTATATGCAGTACTTTTTTATGTACTATTGGCAAAGGTAAATGAAGAAATATGCACGGCAAATGCAAATACATATAGTATATGCTACATATATATATTATATATATGAATAATTCTCCTGGGCGCTGTTCATGTTTCAATGTTAATTGGTTATTTGAATTCTGATTGCAGCAGGCATACTAATTTATCTTTAGGCAAACACGTTATACATACATCAGCATTAATTTAAATGTTCAATACAGTATATTTAATGTATTCCATGGGTAAAACTGACAAAAAGTGTTAAAAACATTTACAAAGTTAATTAATAAAAACTTTAAAGGCTTTTTCGTCGCTTGCATTTAATGCCTGCCATTAAAATATTCACTTTAATTTGAGTGGATATAAAAAGCATGAGCTTGTACAGCATAAACAATAATTTGCATATAGTATGACCATAAGTTATAAAAAAGTTATAATTTCTTTAATTTTTAGTTCATTTAATATAAATATAGTTCAATATGACTTTTTCCAACTGCTGAAATTTGCATTTGAATGCTCATTTCATTTGTAAACGAAAGTAGTTTTTACATTTGTATTTTCTGTCAATAATTATCATTTATTTTACTATAGTTTTTCTTACTGACAGGCACAACGAACTTGCACGGCTTATTTAATTAAAAGTTTGCTACTCTTGAAACTAATTTTCACTGCCAATACAAAGTAAGAAAAAAGCAGAAACACATTATTAATTTTCTTTTCTCATTTTCTGTTTCTTTCTTCGCTTTGTTTGTGAAGAGTTTTCTAAAAAAAAAATATTGTTATGGTTGTCAATAAACTATAAAATGCTAGTTATAATAATAACAATTTTGTCGCAAGTAAAATATTTAAATTACTTCGATTATAAAATACACCAAAACTTACAAAAAATAAAATCTTATAATCTTAAACTTCTCCACAATATCATATCCAACAAAGCAATAAGCAAACACATCGAATGGATTGTAAGTGGCAAACACTCGAATATATTTAACTTTCTCAAAAGTAAATAGAATCTTAGTGAGTGAAAACTTAAGACAACAGCTGCTAATGAGTGGAGTTTGTGCGCCAGTTTGAAAGCAAACTTCGCTAGTAAAATTGGCGAGTACAATTTCTGCTGCAGATCCATTGCTTTGCTGCTTGCCACTCGAGCTCAAGTGGCAAGTGCACGTAATTTACGTTACAGCTTTTATCACTGGTGCTGTCGTTGACTTTTGCTTAGTTAATATTTGCGGGCTCTAAATGAGAAGTGGCAAAGTTTGAGGCAAACGCTTAGGTTGAGCTTGAGGTTAGCCTGCGCATGATATGGGTAAGAATTATTGATTTAATGTTAGCAAAAGCAGCACAAAGCACAAACTGAACACTGACGCTGACACTGACAGCAGACGATGCGTCGCCGCTGTCAAGTCTGGCTGTTGTTGCTGCGGCTGCTGCCGTTGCTGGCAGCTACAGCGGAAACGGAAGTGCAAAGCAACAACGACAACTACAACACAGTGACAAAGGCAAAGCCAAAGCCAACGCCAAAGCCAAAGCCAACTAAAACCACAACAACGGCAATCCCTGTAAATAGCTCTCGCCGTTTTTATATCTGGCAGACAGACGTGTTTTGTTTTGTTGTTGCCTGCTAGTCACAGGCAAATGTTGGACATTTTTACAGTTTTTGGTCACTGGCAAATGTCAACGGTGTTTTATAATGATATTGTTGTTGTTTTTGCTGCTGTTGCTGTTCTTATTGCTTGGTGCTATTGCTATTTGCTATTTGATATTGTTGTTGTTCTACTCAAGTGAACAAAGGGGAAACGCTGTCAGGCAACAGTCTGAGGTTTTATTTATTATTTCCTACAGCAGCAAGGCGCTAGAAATGCCAGCTACGATGAATTTACTTACGGTGCTGAAATCGCAACTAATTTGCGGTACATTGAGACAACAGTTATATAACTGAGTTATTAAGTGCTTAAGTCACTTTAGTTGCTGCCTTTTGCATTCAATTCTTGATTTGTCTGATGATTATTAACTTAAACAATTTAAATGTAGTCAAAACTGACCGTTAACTTCGTGCACTTTATTTCAAAAGAATTTAGGAATTCCGGTAAAATGTTTCATCATTTTTGTCTGTGTATTGTGATTAGATCTGCATTTTCTGTTATGCTTAATTAAAATGTAACCATCAAGTAAATCATGAATGGAAGCATGTATAGACTAGACGAGAATAATCTAAATAAGTATGGTTGTTTCGATGACTATTTCCTGTTTTGCAGCTCGCAAATCATTTCTCAATTGTGTGCTTTAATCTCGTGGCAAGCTTTCATACTTACTACTTTGGTAGTAATGCACGCGGCATGTGCGATGCGGTGATGCGAGATGAGCGAGTTGTAGCTGCAACTACAACGTTGTAAAAAGCATTAAAATTTCAAATCGAAATACAAGACAAGAAAGTTTTAAGCCAGCATTCAGCATTCAGCGTTTGGGCAGACAAACAATGGGGCACTACTTTGGGGATGGGGCTCAAGTGCAGCAAAACTCTTATCAAGAAATAAAGTGAAGCAAAAGTTTTAAGCGTCTTTGCACGCATACAATTTCTCATGAGCACCAAATACAATTGCACAATAAAATATATATACAGACACAGTTGCACTTTTATAACGTAGTAGTCGCAGTAGTAGTAGTTGTAGTTGTTGTTGTTGTTGTTGTAGTAGTGAAGCCGAAAGGGATTCGAGAACGAATGCAAAAAGAAGAAGATGAAGCTTAAGCGAAACGATTTTAAAAGCTGCGCCTCGCAAAAGGTTTTTGTGTGTCGTCGTCGCTGCCATTTTACTAAAAGCAGAAGACATTTACCCAAAAACGAAACAAAAATAAAATATAAGCCCAGCAAAAAAATGTACAATATAGCATGCAACATGGCGGGTGCTTTGCCATAATGGTTTTGTGCCTGAAGTCTATGTTTTAAAATGCCGGCTCACGAGCGCACTTGCTGCAGCTGTTGCCCGGACTCCAACCCATTGATGTTTTTATTGCACGCCGAACTGTTGCCCTGAAAAAACTCTCGAATGAAATTAAAAGCACGTCGAAACTTTGCCGATTAAAAAGGTAAGTTCTTTTTCTCTCTCTCACACACTCACTTTCTGTCTCTCTCTCTTTACTGTTAGCGGAAACAATGAAATCGGCATTCATTTTATTAACTCTTTGAGCCGTCGCTCAAGCGAATTGCCAATTAAAACAGCACTTGCGAGCAGCACTCCTGGCACAACGGAAACGCTTCGGCTCCGTCAGTTGTCACGACGGAAATCACGTTGAAATCGAGCAAAGACATTCAATGAGATCGAATTGGGAAGCAAAGTGCAATTTGCTTGATCCGATTTCTTGTTTGATTTTTTCTTTTTTTTTTTATGAGAAAAACTACACAAATGGCATTGATAGATAAATTTTAATTTTAGCTCTGCACATACACACATAATTTAAAAGACTGGGCGACACAAAGTCCAAAGGCCAGCTTTGGGCCATAAAAATGTGTCTTGGGCAAATAAATTTCAAAGTGAAATACTTGTAAATGAAAACAAATGGAAGCCAAACACACACACACACACACAAATAAAACAATAACTGCTAAAAGAGTCGGATACAGGACATCTAGATGCTTACGCTTGTAAAGCCAAAAAATTTGATATTACGTATACGACTTGTAAGAAGAAAATGCAATAAATATTGTGTGTCAAGGACATTTCTCTGTGGGCTTTAGCTTCAAATGTGCTATAAGCATGTCCATAAATTTTTCATTTCGGTATGTAGCTAAAACACACAACACGTTCAATAAATTAATTCAATTGGCGAAAAATGCAGTCGATGTAATTGATATGCAGCTAAGAGCTGAGTAATTTTTTTGTGTTTTGCGCAAGCGAAAAATAATTTAGCATAGCGTATAATTTATGCCTAAATAAACACAAATTATATGAGTATTATTATAATTGTTGTGTTCTCATAATTTTGTTTTCGAAAATAAAATAAACGAACCCAAGGACAACCAACTAATATTAAATAATTTTCCAAATGCAACAGTCGAGCAAAATACATATTAACATAATTATTGTGAATGTTTTCGGTGCGCGTGACTTAACTTATATTTTTAATGAGCGAAAAACCCACAATATATAATTTGCATTTGGCATTTGATTATTGTTTATTTGGTTTGTTTGTCTGCCGCACAGCTGATTGTTTGGTGGAAAAATATAATAAAATGCGCAATTCGTACAATGTACAAAAATGTTTCAAATTACACTTTATATACTGCTCTGATAGCCACTTGTTTTTCCCCAATCGACGCATTCTCAATTAGTTTCCAAAATCAATTATCTGATCTATTTGTTTTTGCATAACATTATGGGTCAAGTTTCACATTTGCATTTCTAATTGTAAACACAAATTCAAAATGTTTTGCAACAAAGCTAAATCAAAGAATATTTATTTATATGACAAAATACATATGTTCAAATAAATAAAGTGAAATATTAAAACACCTATTATTTATTTGCATATCGATAAAGTGATTTAATGCAAACTCTTGGCAGCAGCAATGTAAAATGTTATCAACTTTTCGCTACTCTGCTTGTAGCGTGAGTGTGGCTGAAATCGATTGGATTTTTATATATTTCTGAGATTTTAAGTTGATATCTTTTTATTCCTACAGCACAAACCAAAAATAAATACTAAGAAAATTCTGTTTAACGTTCTTGACTAAAGTTAAAAGCAGTTAATTTTAATCTGCATAAATATTTAAATAAAAATTCAAGTCAATATTTCTTTTTACCTCGGCCTTGCCGCAGATAATAGATTTTTTAAAAGGCAGAGGGAAGCATCTCCGACCCCATAAAATATATATATTCTTGACCAGCATCAACACCCGAGTCGATATAGCCAGTCTCTGAAGTCGCATTCACTGTACGCATATGGTATGGTGTTCAGGGTATTGTCTAGTCGGGATTTCTCGACTAAAGCCTTCTCACTTCTTTTAGCTTAAATATCTGCTATTAGTAAACAACATTGCTGTGTGTGTGTGTGGGAGGAACCACAGTGTTTCATTTGTCTGACAGCTTGCTCACCGCACGGCACACAACATAACAGCATTTTGTATATTTTTGCAATATCTATTTTATTAAATTTGTAAATGATTTGGAAAATAATTTCAGCCAATTTGCAGTTCGCAAAAATTTTTTTGGTAACTTGAAAAGTTGTCAACAAAAATGCAGCTGCCTGAAAAATATGCCATTGTCATTTAACCGAAATTATTTTCACATTTCAGCTTGTCATAACTTTTATGCAAATGTTGACGAACAAATGCCAAACATATATACATATATGTATGTATGGCAAATGTATTTCCTTTTTGCGAAGAAAACTTTGTCTGCACATTTTCTGCATATTAGGGACAAAAGTCAAGACGATTCCGTTTGCCTTGTTGCCAAGTCTTTTAATGAGTTTTACAGTTGCAACAAAAGCGGATGAATGTTGTAAATAAATTATCAAATTAATTGAGTGCATTCGTTGGAAGATTTCACCATTGTAATGTGAGTTAAATCAACACTTGCGCCAAAAAATAAATGGAATGAAATATTGATACAATCCAGACAGGCATTGGGTCCGGGACGGGCCGTGCCACTCACTCACCTGCCAAATTACGATGTGATGCACATTAAGAGCTACGAGAGAGAGAGAGAGAAAGATAAGGAGCTGTGGGCAACGTAATCATCAGTGACGACAGCAGCAGCAGCGATGATGAGAAGGAGCAACAGCAGGATATCCTGTCACGTTTTCAGTTGACTTGACTGCCGTCGGAGAGTGCGCAGTACTTAACCGTTCAAGTTGCCGGTCTGGGACACTCCAGCTTACCTTCAGCTTACTTTTTTGCCTCTGGGCCACTGTTGTCAATGTCTTGGTGCAGTGACTGCCACACACTAGCTGCATACCTAAAGTCGTGTAGTGGTGTGAAAATTAAAGGAATTCCGTTATTATTTTGCCTTTTTTTTCATAACTTTTTTCCATCTTCAGCACTTTGATGCAAATTATGTCGGCGCAGCGAAAACAAATGTTGCATATGCATGCGACACGACATGTCACAAGTGCTTAGTACTCCCCGAGTGCGACAGTCTCTCACACACCCCCTTTCCCAGCCATCTACATTGAACACCTAGCGTAACTGAGGTTTTCACTGCCTTTAGCATGGGATCTGCATGCATATGTGTTGGAAGCGTGAAAGTAATTTGCAAAGTAGACGTTCTGCAGTTGCAGTTGCGGCCTGTATGCAAGCCTGACGGCTTTCTCTGTTGTCATGGCAGCTCATTATGTGGCGGCCTCTTCTTCTTCTTCATACTCAGTGTGCCGTCATAGAAAAGTATGACGCATCGTGGTTGAAGTCTGAGAGTGGTGAGCACAAAGAGCACAACGTCAACGTCAAGCAAAAGTTAATAATATACGAGAAAGTAGCACGAGACAAATCTGAATACAGCGACGACTGCATGAGAAAGTTCTGATTAGAAGGCGTTGAGCGAGCTCGCCTTGGCAAGCAAATAACATTTTTTAGTCATTTTTATGAAAATTTCACTTACTTCCTGCAACAAATTTGGTAAGTTGCAGTTGAAATATATTTTTAAGCCAAATTTAATGAAGATTTGTGAGTGAACGAAGAAAATTGCAATTAGAGTGTAAAAACGTGTTAGAGTTTCTCAAACTAAACGTGCATTTAGAGATGATTTAAGTTATCTCTCACACATTTGTATAATTTCAAATAAATATTTCGTCAAGCGAAACGTTTAAAGCCCAACGGTGGGACAATGAGCAGTGTAAAATTCAGTTATCGTGCGAGTTAGCTAAACGAAACGCCTGCGTCGAGCAGCCATTTATAGACAGGCAACCAGTCAAGCGTTTATAGACAGACAGGCAGGCAGAGAGATAGAGAGAGAGAGGGGTCTCCGCTTTTTTGGTATCACACTGGGCGCATAAAAAATGGCCACCTAGCGGGATGCCGTTGCCGTTGCCATTGTCATTGTCGTTACTCGTTGCTCCTCGCTGGTGGCAGTCAAAAACTGAAAACGGATTTAGTTGCCAAGCGGCCAAATCGAATGTCAGCAGCAGCCGTTCAGAGTTGTGGAGTGAGGAGTTATAGAGCAACGAAGCGAGCCGCTTGCTGAATGCAGTTATCAAATAGAAATGAAGCTGGAGCCAAGTACTTTGAGCTACGCTAAGCTTCTGCTGCCAGCGTCTAGACGGCATTTATCATGCAGCCAGAGAGAGAGTTACATAGCCGTAATTATTTATAAAGCTCTCGGGGCAGGAGAGAGAGCATTGGAGTCAAGCTTTTTATCGTCTGTATTATGCAGATCACCTCTGGCTCGAAAATTATTTGCACCCGTTGCCACCACTGGAGCTAATTAACCCAAAAGGACTTTAAGAGCTTTGACAGGGCCCAAGCGAATCATTTGGCTAACGCCATTTTGCTTTGTGTATTGGCTGTTGATTTAAAATCAAATTTGGGGTTTAATGTTCGCTGTACACTATTCGATGCGGTCAAGGGGTGGGGGCTCGAGGGGTTCGATGGGGCATTCAGTGTGCTGCAGGTGGCAATAATTGAAAAACTTTGGCCAGAGCCTACACACTAATTAAAAGTTTTTGGCTTAGCACCATCGGCTCGTGTCTGGGAATTAAGCTACTATATTGAGATGATGCTCTTGTGTACTATACAATAAATATATATATATATATATAACAACTGATGTTGTTGCTGTTGTTGTATTAGACTTTTAACTCTGCCGTTCATGACTGGCTTTATTAAATTAAAACTTTCAACTCGGCTGCTGCTGCTATTGTTGCTTGGTGTCAGGCAAGTTGTTAATGCGATTATGTGAAGGCGTCGCCTTTCAACGCGTCCACTGTTGAATTATGACAACAATTTGAGTCCACCCCCTGCGGCCCCTTCGCTGGAAAACAATCGATTGCCAAAAATTCCAAAACTGAATTCTCGGAACTGTTGCCAGTTGTGCATTTGCCGTTGAATCACAGCAATTCAGTGTTCAACTGCAGAACAATGCAATGCAGTCATCCCAAAAGATGCCACAGCACCACAGTTGAGGGTGGGAGGGGTGAAGAGATAGCGACAGCTGCATGTGGCACGCCTGCTAATGAAATTGTGCATTCAATCGAGTGGAACGATGGCAAAAGTCAATAAAATTGATGTAGCATGCAACAATGCAAAAACTCAGAGCGTCTCAAGTGCTTGAACTGTGCAAACGGGCAAAATGAACTTGACGACACAGAATGGAAATAGTTGATGTCAAATCGCAAATGCCAAAACTATTTGGGAGCGCACACAAGCTCCAGCTGATAAACGAGTTGAATAAAATGTAGAATTATATAAATACTAAGCATACGCCATGTTGTTCGTATTGAAATTTAAAACATTTTGCTCAATTTAAAACTACTTTTATATATGTATATTTATATATTAATACTTAATCAATCTTATTTCAATGACAACTTAATAGAATGGAATACTCGCCATTTGCTAGTTGACACTTTTATGGCTGTTATTTAAGCTCAAGGGTCGGAAGTGGCTAAGCTTTAGCTACAGAGCAAGTGCACTTAGCTAATAAATCTTTAATATTGTGAAACATTTCTAATTTTTTTTTGCTTTTGCAAACGGTCACAAATTAAATTCAAGGTTGTCTTTTGAAGTGCCAACAACGAATGCGCAAAAGTGCTGTCAAAAATATTTCTTGAATAATTTGTGTCCTGCTTTACAGCATTTTTTTCTTCGTTCCCTTTTTTTTCTACACTTTTTATTTGTGTGTTGGTTTTTTGTGCCTCCCGCTAACCTTCATCAGTAAGCCAATTATGGTATTAAAAAAAAAGAAACGTAAAATGTGCACCAGCGGCAACTTGAGGCTCAACAAGGTCAGGTCAAATGTTGCCTGTTCGCCTGGCTCCTGTCGGCCTGCCTGACTGACTGCATTTAAATGTAAATTGAAATTAATTTCGCCCGAGCAAAGGCACTTAAATGGCCATGACGCGGTCTTTTTGATGTGGGTAGTGCGTGTTGCCCGTTTTTTTTTTTTTTACATTATTGTGTACTGTTCAGCCTTTGAAGTGCTCCCAGCAGAAAACACATATAGCCATTGTCAGGTCTTACATCGATATATTGATGAATTTGACAACTGACAGCCACTTAGCAACAAACAGTCTCGCATCGATCTTATCCTCCATCTGTAATCTCATTCAAGATTAATGCCTTAGCAACACCTTTCAAATTTAATCGGTTATCGATCAGCTAATACCCTAGGATAGTTCTGTAAAAGGAAGAGGAAACAACGTCTCGATATGTTTCTTACATTCAAAATATCTTGAAAAGAATAATATTTTTAACTCATCGGAATTAAGTTAAGTCATTTCCTAACCAATTTCCAAATGGATATATATATATATAACATAACTGAAACACACATCAATAATACACACTCCCAAAATCGTAAATGCTATTAAAAACCTTATTCAAAATAAATGCAATCAAAATTAAATAAACATGCACTCAAACATATATCTAATGTGTGCTGTAACTCTCTTTTTTATTATTTTTTTTGTTTGTTATTTTCTCGAAAATGTTCCTAAAAATCCAGTTAAATAAGTATATAAAACAAAATCACCCACTTTCCCTAAGTATAATATAAAGATCAAGAAGACGGGAAGGCACTTGAAGCCAACTCCACGCTTCTCATTCTAATAAACCTAAGTGCTTTCAACTTTCAAATTGAAAAGTCAACAGAAGGCATAGCCAAATAGCAAAAACAGCAAATAGCAAAAGTTGAGCGCACAAAACAATACACAGAACGAGAACAACGAGACAGAGAGAGAATGAGGGAGAGTGGTGAGAGGGTGGGTGAATGGGGGTGGAAGGTGTGGAAGTCCAACGTCGTGGGAGTCAAGTCGCATAGAGTATGACGCGACTTAAAATTACAAAAGATTAAAAAGCGAAATATAAATATTTATCTGCGGTGCCGGGCTTCCAGTTGTCAGTCAGTCAGTCTGTCAGTGTGTCCGTTCGTTGGTGGGTCAGGCTCAAAACCGGAGTCCAGGAGTTATGCACGCCAAAATAGTATAGTATGCCAGGACCCCAGACACAGAGGGAGAGAATGGAAGCTGCGGTGTAAAGGTGCCTTTGTCGCTCTTGCGACATTTTGAGCTCATGTAAATCCATTTTAATTAATTCGAGACAAAGGTTATATCCTGGCAGAATAATGAACCCCGGGTGGATAGGGAAACGACCAAAGAACCTTTAGGTGAGACCAGGCTCGGCTTTTCTAAAGGATTTGCATTTCATTTCAAGTGGATGAACGAACAAAATCTGAATCTGAATTTGAATCAAAATCGCAAGTCCAGCTCCAAAAGGGGCCAAAGGGGCTTTGACAACTGTGTCGCTTGACTGATGCTGTAAATTAAAACAGTTGGATTAGAATAAATACAAAAGTACTATACAAGTCACTATAAGCAAATGGCTGCTTAACGATCCCAATGTCCATTTGCTTCAAGTCAAAAATCGGGAAAAATTTGATAACGTTAAATTCGAATGCTAAGTGGATTTGAATATTGATTGCAGCTTAGCCCACTCCAGCTCCATTTGCATATTGCTTTTTGCAACACGGCACACACACACACACAGCAAAAACTTTTGTGTACAACTTACCCGCTTTGCTTGACAATTTTGCCTAAATCAGCTTAAAGAAATTACAGACAACGACAACTCGAGCGCATGACTTGAGTTTTTTGCCCAAGGAGAAATAAGTCTGAATCCTTCTCGTCTTCGTTTCAGTCAAGAACTTAATGGAGCTGCAGGCACAATTACGTACTACAAGTAGCAGCAGCAAGAGCAACAGCAAGAGCTCAGTTCGGGACGACGATATTCGAAAAATCTGCACTTACTTAATTTAATTAGGAGCGTTGTGCAAATAAAATAAAAGTTTCCAGCATCCAAAAAACTGCAGAGTCGGAGCCGTAAAAGTTTCGACTTTTTCTTTGTGCCTTGTGCAGCAGGCCTGAAACCTTAAACTAAATGAGTTTGGGTGGACCCAAATTGCTGCTCTGCAATTTGGTCAGCTCAAACTCAAAGCCATAATAGTTTGGCAGCTGCATTCGGCCTGCTACCTTCATAATTTATGCTTTTGAGCGCATAATTGCCTGTAATTAAGGTGTATTGGCCATGGCCAAAGAGAACCAAATAACCAAATAAAAATTCGATATCAGGCCCAGACCCAGACCCAACACACACACAAAGTGTTAGCTGCTTGCTACACGGCCAAACTATGCATATGGCTCGTTGCCTTTGAGCTGTCATCGACAAATTTGCTAACTGCTTGGCTACTAGACTTTCATTATATAGGCACAAATACAAACACACACACACATACTGAGTGAGCACTATCTTGTGTTCAGATCTATTAAGCTTTGATGAAAATTGGGCATACTACTAAAACGGTTTTGTTGGCAATTCAACTCGACATTAACAAGACTTAAGCAATAACCATATACACAAATTCAAATAATTGTTTATGCACATTTTGGAAAAAGGCATGCAACAAAAACGAAAAGAGAAAAGAGAATAGTGTGCATCCAATTTGCAGGTAAAAATCGATGAAAAGAAATTGCAAGTATGGTGAAAATGCTTCTCGAAATGTGCGGCAAATTTGTTTTTTAATTTTCCGCTCTACTTAAAACTGAAAATTGCGAAACCCAGCGAACAGCAACAACGGGGTTAGATAAAGAAACTATTTACGAACAGAAAAAGAGTGAAGTATGCAAGGAGAAGGGGCGGTTGAGAGAGAGAGAGAATAGCATGCAAATACTCGTATGTGTGGCATTGGCAACACAAAAAGAAAATCAAATTTGCATATATGCATTCTGTTGTTATTGCCTCCATGTGTGTGTATGTGTGTGTGTGTGTGTGTGTGTGTGTGTATGTAGGCGGCTGCAGATAACAACGATGCTAGAAGGACTGCGGATGTTGCACACTAACACACACACACACACACGCACAACTCTATTGGCATTCTCTGTGGAATGTTTTGCAAGTCCTTTGTCAGCCATTTTTAGACGTTGAGTAATTTTGAGACACTTGCACTTTAGCTTATAAAATAGCGTTTTAAACGAGATTATCATCGTCAACCCAATATGCTGATTAGTTTCCTGCTGTGCTGTACACAATCTATATGTGTAGTGAGTGTATATAATATACTATATAATCGATTAGAATGCAAGCAGCTTGCTTTTTTTCGGGTTTTTCTAAAGTTCAAAGGATCAGAATCTTTAACGTTTGTATGTATCTACCGCACGTCTTTTGTCACAGCTGTTCAAGTTGCAGCTTCCTTCTGGCCTGGGGTTAAAAGCAACTCAAATTTCATTTAATTTACCGTACACATGTACACTCTGTCCGCATGTGTCCATGCCAAGATACATTTATACATGCAGAAATAAATGTTTATACATAAATAATTACGGGCTGTGTCCGCATTTGAAGTCGAGCAAATCCTGAGGCTGTGCCCGTTAGCCTCCCAGTTCGTGGTCCACTGACAACAACGAACGCGTCTCGCATATATTAATAAATACAGTATAGAGTATAAGGATAAGTGCTCTGTACGTGAAAGACAGAGACAGAGTGTGTGTGAGAGAGAGAGAGAGAGGGAGAGATAGAGCGTGAGAGTGGCCACGAACGAAACGGATTCCCAGACACGTTTGCTGGTCGCGCTGGCACACACCGCGTATGCGTAATTTTTGTTTTGTTATGTGTGTGTGCGATACGCCTTCGCTTGCATGCGTGACAATGAAATCGAATTTACTCATTAAAACGGGACAGTTGCGGTTCCCAAAAAGAGGGAACGTCACGTGGTACGTACGGAAACCTATGAGACATTTGAGCCTTTAAGCAGCAGAAACAGCAACAAAAAAAAAAAGGAACGAGAGGCCGAATGAATGATTTTGCTCTGCATGGGCAAAAGTAAGTACATATTTTAATAAGCGAAACACGCCGCCACACATCCAAACATACATATATTATTCGTACATCATATGTGTACTTGTGAATGTGTCTGTGTGTGTGTGTCTTTTCTTCTTCTTCACAGCTCTGCACGTTCCTTTCTTTTATGTTGTTTGCACCTGATGCTGCTGCTGCTGCTGCCGCTGCTACGGCTACGGCTGTTTTTGTTGTCTGTCTCCTTTATGACTTTGTTTCACATTCTTAATTAACAAGGAAGCTCTGGCTCATGTGTTGGATTATCTGACTTGTGTGTGTGATGTGTGTGTGTTTTAGCCTCTAAGCCCGCATGTCGCAGCCTGCCGTTCTTTGTCTTAAAGCTGCACAGCGGAAACTTGTTGAATCATTAATGCGAATTGTCTGCTCTCAAGTTTCTCTGTCATTAAAAAATATATAAAATTCATTTACGCATAAATAAGCTGTATGTGAATTTCTAAATTACTCAAGAGCTTGTTAAGTTAAGTGCAACATATGGAAAATCCTAATTCTGATAATTTAATATTAAAACATCCAAGAGCTCTATTATTATTTAAAATTTTCCACAGCTACAACTTGGTCGAATATAAAAAGAATTAGTCATGGTTTCACTTCAAGAAGTTGTGCATTGAAAGTTGAAAATGCAATTTTTATTAAGAGTACAAGAAGTTGAAGAAGTTAAAGAATAGACTTGATATGAATTTTTCACACAGTTTCATAAAATTGCATTATTTTTCATAATATTTGATTGTGTAGTAGTCCGCTATATAAGATGTAATGAAACTGAACACTACACTGTCGATAAACGTGGCTAAGACTATCGATAAGTTTTGAGTTCTGTAAAAGTGAACGTTTTCGAAAGTTAAACATCAATTCAAGCTCCTCAAACTATCAATTACTTTGGCAATTTAGTTAACATAATCAAAAACAAGATTATCTTCTCGTAATTCTTACTGGCTCACATTACAAGTCGTTCGAATGCGATTTAAAAATGTTCAATAGACGCGTTGGAGCATTATAAAGATACGAACTGCAAGCCATTGATGTTTTTAAAGAGTTGTCAATGGCGTTGGCGCCGCGTGCTCCACATCCTCCACATTTGGCATTCATACAAAGACATTTAAAGCAATTACGCCCCAGGGTATTATTCAAGTGCAACTTGCTGACAGACACACATTTCGCTCTACGGCAACAGCACAAAAAGCAAAAGTGAGCCAGTTGCAGGAGTCAGCAGCCAGGACAAAAAAAAAGAAAAGGCAAACGTAAACTGAGTCAGCAGAATGAGCATTGAGAGCATGCCGCAAAAGCACCAAAGTAGAAATAACTTGCGGCATGGCACAGAGACAATAACATTTAAATGATTTTAATGGCAGCTGTTCGATTTTATTGACTTGCCACCGTCGCCGTCGCCGTCGCCGCCGCCGCCACTCCTCGAGTCCTCGTTGAGCCCGAATCCGAATACGGATTGGTAACAGTCCGACCATTGTGTGACGATATTATTTGCTAACTGAGAGTCATCAGTGGCAGCGAGGCAGCAGCAGCAGCAGCTCATCTACATGGCCAGTGTTGGCAATGTTTTGAAGGTGGTCGCATAATAATAAAAATTATTGTTACTAGCGGCAAAATGTATGTCATTGGGTTATTCCCATTCCTATTCTTATTCGTAATACTTATTACTGTTGTTGCTGCCACACCCAGCGGCAATTGAAATGCGCAGCGAAGCGGAACTTGCTCAAGTGAATGCAATAAAAATATCTAAAGCCAAGCAAAATGCTTGTGGCTCTTTCTATCCGTAATCAAGATTGTGCGCTGGCACACTGCATGGTTCCTTAGTCAAGGATGTTGCGGGTTCGCAAGGAGATAGTATATAGGGAGGGGTGTTGGGTATAAATTGGCAACACTTTGCCACACATTGGCTCCAGATCCGTAGCGTATGATGATGCAAGTGTATATTTGTATATATATATATAAGAATATTGATTTACAGTTGATAAAAAAATACTCGACATAAATTGACCATATTGACTGTATAAATAATTCTGATTTATACAAATTTACTAACGTACATTTCTTTAAATCAACCAAAGCCATGAATTATTATTAAAATGTTTTCGAAAGCTTAAAAAAATACATAAACCCTCGGGTTCATTGACTGTCATAAGGTTACGAGCTGTGAGAAAAACCGGTTTAATTGGTACAAATAATGTTATATAAAAACCAATCTGAACATTTCTTTTGCTTAATAAATTTTCAATTGTGAAAAAATATCAATAAAAAATGTTTAATAACTTTGACAAACAACAAATTCATACAGAAAAAAGCTACTGGCAATATGTGGAATCATTTTTATGTTGAATAATATATGTTTATTCCAAAGATTAAGACAGACTTACATTTCAATACTTTAAAAAAAATATGTTTTTCATTTATTTTATGTCTTTTATCTCAATCTGGGGATGAAAAACATTGGGTACTCCATTAAAAGCTTCCATTAAAGCGAAGGTCAACAAAGTAGCCACACAAAGCGATCGTTTACACAGAATTGAAAAGAAGGCGTTAATGATTCCGTTGAAATATATAACAGGATATCATAGCAGGGACAAGGGCGTGGCACTTCTATTCAGACGTTTATACAAAACTCTCATTGTAATTTCACAGTCAATTTAAAATTAATACGCGCATGTCGCAGGAACTGCTGTTCTGGCAGGAGTCTTGGAACGCCTTGCAAATGCAAATTGCATTTTGGCATAATCCCAAACGCAAGGATGTCGCAACGCAAAGGCATAGACAGGCTGCAAGCGGGATGGTGGAGGTTACACTTACATACATAGGTGCAAACAACTTTCAGATAGGAATAGCTGCTGAGGTCTTGGTTGGGTGGTTTGTGCTTAGGTTGCGAAGACTAGCTGTGCGGCGGAGGGGTGATGAAACCTCAGCTGCGTGTTAAATGCGCTAAGGCGTTTACAAGAGGCAAGAGGCAGAAGCGAGGCTTCGTTTGGCAGCCTGGTGACTGCTGAATGACTTTGTTTGCAGTTGAGTTTAATTAAAAAGGGATCTAGTTAAAATTGCGGCAGTGAGGCAAGATTGAGCTCATATGATGCATATGGCATGGCAGGCTGCGTCAAGTTTGTTTGCAAGTTTAATTGAAGCGCAGCACAGTTGACAACATTACAAATTTTGGCATTTGCCAAAAACAACAGCAGCAGCTTAACAAAATGTTAAGTTTTCACCTCATCAGGTGCAGACACACAGTCAGGCAGGCAGGGAGGCAGGGAGTCAGGGGTTAGGTAAAAATTAATTTCAGTGAAAGCACAACTAACTAACAAATAATTAATTGGAAAGTGCGAGCTGGTAAACAAACACGATTCAAAATAATACATAATACGACTGCAACAAATTGCATGTTGTGTTTTTTTCATGCTTCAATGATTCGGGTTTAAATACTGCCAAAGGGTTGACAAAATCTGTTTCAAATTGTTATTTTCGGTATGAGTGTGTGTGTGTTTAAGTTTGTGCTACTTATTTACAAATTGCTTGTAATTACTTGATAAAGTATGAAAATGAAATGATGCAAATGCTGCAAGCTTAATGTGATTGTAAATAAGTTCAATTAATTAAGACTTAAAAATAATTACACGAAACATGTTTCAATACACTCAAATACTTTGGCTGACAGACTGAAGTAGGAAGCTGCCACAAAGACGATTACTTTTTTAATTGGCCTTTAATAAACGAAGTTATTTATGAAGTACTTTTTGAAAGTTGAGGAGATATTTAAATAATAATATTTATGGTTCATGCAGCGGAATTAAACATTTGTAAGAGTATTTATATTGTATGTAAAACCATAGAATAAGAAGAATATATAAATATATAGTTATATGCAACTAAGATCAATCGAAATGTGTTGAAATCGATCTCAACTTACACATAAGCTTCTGTAAGTTCTGATTCTGTGGTTTTAAGTTTTATGTACATTTGTCAGATAGGTTTGCCATACGAAACAACTTCAATGCCGAAATCAAACACATTTAACAAGTCATTTCAAGTTGAATGCACCTCACTGAGAATGCAGCTTTCCTTCCATTCCTTCAAGCAATTGAAGCTTAGAATCTGAACTGCAGCAGGGGCGAGCAAACACTTTGGCAATTTGACTTTTGGTCAACAGTGTCAACAGCAACACAAAATAAAATAACAGACAGTTGGTCAGAAGGACGAGCAATCAGTGAGAGAGTGACTGAAGCAAGAGGAGAGGGGTCGGGGGTAAACAGATAGTTAGGGAGACTACACATACAGGATGTGATGCCTCGATGTTGGTACATTCATTAATTTTACCACAAATTTTTGCAATTAAAGTTTACTGTTTGTTTATCTGTTTTGTCGCTAGCAGGGCGGAAGAACGAGAGATACACCGTGACAAAAAAAAAGAGACAGAGACAGAGTGTGAAAGAGATGGAGAGTGGCATGAAAATCAAGCGCACTGAACACGAAGTCAATAAAACTTCTGTGCTACTTAATGCGAATTTATAGTGTAAACATGCATACACACACACACACACACACTCACAGTCTTCCTGCCCACACTTGGGTAGATGCTCTCTGCTTTCGGCTGGAAGGGAGACTGACTGCCTTCCTGGCCGCCTGTCATTGTGGTTGTGTTGACAAAAACGACAAAATTGCGTTACCAACAATTGCATAACAATCATTTCAAGTTTTCCGCAAATTGTAAAAAAAGGAGAAAGTTTTTATTGTTATTATGAAAACTACAACAAAAACACAACACAACCACATTGGCACCACCAGCTACAGCTAAAGCAGCAGCAGCAGCAGCAGCTTCGGCATCAGCGCTTTACTTGCTTTTTGGTCTGTGGTATATAAAACAAAATGGCCGCACATCCTTTTTCTAGCGCTCATTTTGGCACCCCGAAACGACAACGACGACGACAGGCACCGACATTCGCATAACTATGCAAAATTGTTGTCCTTGTGTCCGTTGGCATTGTTTTGTTTAGATTCTGATTTTGCTTTTGTTTTGTGCATATGACTTTGCTTGGAGGTCGCCTCAGTTAGCCAAAAAGGATGCGAAGCATGATAGAACGGGGAGGACGAACAGGATTTGCTGCGGCTGTGGTGGCAACTGTACGTCAATTGCGGTCCGTTTTGTGGCATCCGTTTGTTACTTGCAGCAATTCCTTGTGCCAACCTATATACAATATCTATCTCTCACTCTCTCTCTTCCTCTGTTTCCATTTTGGGGGCAGAGTAAAAACCACGACTGCGACTGCGATTGCGACTTTTGCTGCTTCCACTGCTGCTGCTGCTGCTGCGGATGTCTGCTAACAGTTGACAAGCGAACTTTGTCTGGAAGCTGCTTGTAGCAACTTTTACAACTTTGTCCGGCTTTGTCTTTGTTCCCCAGCTGATGATTTTTTAACTGCAACTGCTTTTTGGAATTGCACTCGGATTTGGCAATTGTTCGCTTCATTAACGCAACACTTGCAGCAATTATAATCATCATTGAATGCCAATTTGTTAACACTGCTTAGCTAAAATATTATATAAGTGTTTTTTAAAGAAGTTAAACTTGGAATTAAAAGTATTTCGTTTTATTGCTTCGCACGCTAGTTCGACTGCACGCTTATCGACCTGCCTCCTCGATCACGATTGCTCATTGATCGTTTCTACTTTCACATGTTCAATCTATCGTATGGAATATCGTATGCAATTATTATCGGAACCAATTGAATAACAATCAGATATCGCTCAAATGATCGAACACAGTTGCCGCTCAATTGAACTAGTGCCCATCAAATTGTAAGAAATAACAACTAATTTATCAGAACCCATCAGTTTGTTTGCAGTCAACATTAAATTGATTTTTGCAGACTAGTGTTACAATGAGCATAATTGATGTGCTCTATAACACGTGGACAACTGATCAGTTTACTCCATTTACCAGTTAATGAGTATGATATAGAACGCGTAGGATGCAAAGGGAGAAGAGCTGGCATGCTGGTAAGGACCATAACGGTTTGCTGCACTTTGTGGCTAATCGGAATTGCGATTATGTATGTACGTACGTTTGTGCCCTGGCCATTCAATATGCTAGCCAGCGTCCAGGTCACGCACTCTGAGCAGATCTTTGTGGGGGGGTAAATGAAGAACCACGTGTTTATATTGGTTGCGGTTGGGGGTCAATCTTGTTATGGCGGTCAGTTTCATTGGCGTTATTATGAGCAAGCAGCTGACGCTCTCATTTGCTAGTGCGAATTATGCGTGTGCCTTGAACCTATGCCGTCTGGGCCAACAGACTCGACTGATTGACCGATTCGGCAGCTATTCGCAGTCGGCTGACACAGTTAATACACAGCCACAAATTCATCGTCATAGCTTAGATTAGCGTAATTGAAATACTAATTTTGTGGCATGTTCGAATTTATGTTTATTAATGGGCACGTGGAGTCTAGCACACGGCAAAAGAAAAGTTTGTCTGCCACAAATCGCACAGAACACATCCTTTTAAGAAATCCAAAAGTGTATATACACATTTGGGTATGTGTAAACCTTGAGCGAAATTGCATGCAAGTCAGGTGTAAGTGCGAGTGCGAATGCGAATGCGAATGTGACTGCAATGCAAAACTGGCTGCTTAAAATAAAAGGTATACAAAGTGTTGAGCCAAAGGCTGAAATTGTGTGTTTGTGAAGAGGCAAAAGCAAAGAGCAGCAGCAAAAATATTTGTTAAATTCAAACAAACTGTAAGAAATAGAAAGCTCAAAATGCACACATGCGTGAAGAGTGGGTTTACAACAACAACAACAATAAAAGAAAAGAGAAAATTATGAGAAAGCGTTTTGTGGTGGAAAACAACCATGATTGAATACTCTTTACATTACTTACTTTATTGATATTTAATTTTTTTCCATTTTAAATAAAGATATATTTTAAAGTTTTTCAAAAACATTCTTTTAAGTTTATATATTTTCTTGGATTTTTCTGTTTATATTTTTTATGTTAATAAATAAATATTACAACAAAGTAAAGTTATTTCACTTTAATTCAAGTAAAATGTGAGTAAAGCGTATATCAAAGTCAATGACCGGATTTGGTTTAGGGCCATCCCTAATGGATTTCATGGCATAATTAACCCAAAACTGGTCAGGGTCAGAGGATTGCGAGCATTTGCCAAAGTGTTAATGGCAAAGGCAATACAATATATATATATTGTATATATACAGTGTACACTTTATAGAGGCCAAGTCATGCGTGCCAATTTCGCAATGGCAGCTGCGTCCATAACAATATGCCGGGAGCTCCCTTTTTATTTCCCATCCCCCACGTCTCAATGGAGCTCATTCAATGACATTTCTCATGCGTGTGAATTTATAGGCACCCGAATCCGAATACCCGAACATAATTTGTTAAGCTAGCCATATCCAAAACATTTTAAAGGCAACCCTCGGAAGTACTTTCACTATTTGCAATCATAAAAACCCAACGGGTTTTTTTTTTAGCCCGACCACACATAAATCATTTCCCCTAAGCATTTATGTTATTTATAAAAAAAATTTTTATTGTATTTATTTGCCCAAGTCGAATCAAAATCAGTTGGTTGTGAGCAACGTAAACACGCCTGGGAAATGTCGTAATAGCGCCTGATGCTCCAATATAAAATACATGAAAAACCTGCACACACACACAGACGCAGAGCGTTGAATATCTTTGAGCAAAAGTATCTGAATATCTGTTTCAATTTGCATATCTTTGATTTCCAGGCATCAGGTTTGCTTGTCACTTGTCCCACACGAAAGTTATCCCAAACCAGCTGTAGTTGTGGCTATTTCGTTCCTCTCTCTCTCTCTCTCTCTCTCTCTCTTTGTTGTTGCCGTGTCCTTGGAGAATTAAGCTGACAACAACACAGCAATGCCAGAAAGTTTCTGGCGCTGAGAGCTTAAAGAGTTTTTTTGGCCTAAGCCAAAAAGGGGGCTTGTGGTTCTGTGCCGTGTGGCTTTACAGCCAATATGCGTTACTAATACGTAAAAACCATTTCATTTTTCGTTTGACTAATAGAAAGGATTCATTATGAATTATAAATATGCGTGTTGAGCTTCAGCTCAGCTCCTTGGGATGTCAGCCTATTTTTGCTAGGGGCTATGCGTGCCTAGGATAAATATCCTTAGTGTTTGTAGTCCCAAAAGCAACTATGTGTGTAGTTATGTGTGTGTGCTATTGTAATTGAGAGCTTTTGGCCTTGGCTTTGTCCTTGTCGTTGGTCCTTGACAACAATTCCCCGGCTAGTAGTTTAGTGTGGCTAATTTTCAGCGAAGATTTTGTCGACCAACTTGATTAGAATTGATGAACTTCATGTGTGAGTGAAGTGTCAAAGGGCTTGGGTCTCGATACCCTGTAAGCATGAATGGGTTGCGTAAAGGGGAATGAGGAGTCTAAGGCTACATGACGTTGTATATACCCTAGATCAGGTTTGATAGACTGCAGTTCTATAAATTAATGATGATTAAGACTTAAATACTTCATACCCCGAGAATTACATAGGGTATCTTCTAGTCGATCAGTGTTAATGGAACCCTTGTTATGTTTTAAATTTATTATTAATGAGCGTGAGTATGACGTTGAGTGAATGTTGTGTGACCCGAAAACTGGGTGAGACTTCTGAACCTTTGTGAATTTTTTTTGTACGATAAATAAGGCAAGATTCGGTTTGTTTTTTGGGGTTAAGCTATTTGCGTTTTGTGAGTTAGGCGTGTTGAAAGCGAATCAGGCTTTTATAATAAAACGTTCAGCCATACAAATGTGAATTACGGCCAGTAAATTTGCTTTAACTGGAACGCTTTTATGGTATAGATATGCATGAAGGTGTTTTTATTTACATTTAAGAGTTGAATATTTGATAATAAACTCAAAAACTTTTTTAATTGAGTTTAGTTTGTGTTTAAACTACATTTGGGTCTGGCTTATAAAAGTTGTAGCTTGTGTTTAAAATTAAAGAAAACATATTTACAATCCTGAACCCTCAAATTCGGTGATAGAAGTTGGTCAAAGAGGACCCCAACAACGAAACCCATTATATAAATTGCGTTAAACCTAAATAAATGAACTAAAAATAACGAAAATCTGAGGAGCAATAAACGCAAATGGCTCACTTGACTAATTTAAATAATCCATTCGCATAATAATTGGTTAAATTGGGCAGCTACACAACAATAATAACAACAAAACGAAAAGGTAAAACACAGTGTAAGAAAACTTCAAGGCTGGCCATTTATTCATTTGTGCCATAAATAAGTCAAAGACAACTGTGAAGGGAACTCAACTCAAGTGTGTGCACACATAAGAAATGAAAGCCAAAACTATTTTTGATATTAATTGTCAAGGTGGTTTTCCAACATTGCTGCTGGGTGGTTCAATCCGGTCTTGGTTTTATATATGAGTGTGCGTTGGTTGGGTTTGAAGATGTGCGGTCATTAATTTCCGGTCAAGTGGCCAGCAGACAATCATAATTATTTATTTAGCACACAGCAGATTGACCAACTGCACACGTGGTTGCCCTGTGGTACTCAATGGTGGTGGTGCGGGCTGGTGTGCGAGACCCCTCAACGGTTCAAGCTGATGTGTTAGTTGTGTGGTTAGCCAAGGTGCTGAAATGTTTACTTTGTCAGCCGACACAAACTGCGAGTCACAGTTAATGATGAATAGGACTTGCGGTTACCCGGCGCAAGTACATATGTATCCTTGTCCGTGTGTGTGTATGTGTGTGTGCTCGTGCAGTTTATAGTAATTGCAACCATTTTTTGTTGCTGCTTTACTTGTGGAATGCCCTGTGGGTCAAGTTAAGGTTTTGATTTAGCCGCCAAATGCACTCAGCGAATACAATTTCGATTTTAATGATATGGCAATGCAGCTGAGCTTTTCTCGAGCTAGCTCAAATCCAATCTATATGTTAAAACAAAGAGCATGAGAGCCGAAAGAGAGGGAGAGAGTGTGAGAGAGAATGAGAATGAGGCTAAAAGCAAGCCTTCAATTTGCGCAATGGCTTAGAAATAATTTATAACATTTTGCAGTTACATAATACATATAAACTACCAAACGTATAACGTATGTGACTGCCGACATTTTCTTGCCCTCTCCGCATTTGAGCCAAATGTTGCTGCCAAGGTCGTGCTGTCGTCCTGTGACACGCATTTCTTGCCCAATGCAAATGGAAAAAGGAGACCAAAGCAAAGGAAAGGAAGGGAAAGAAAAGTCACCTTTTATGCTGCTCATTAAATGCGACTTAATTTTTTTTTGTCTACTTTTAGTGGTATCATGTCAGCAAATAAGTCACTAAAGAAATCGCCAATCTGCTGACAGTTCCTTATTTTTTGTTTTTCTAATTTCAGTTCATTTTGCTATCAGTCTGGCAATTTCATGCTTGGCAACATTTTGATAGATGCTCTTTGCGCTTTCTCCCACTCCGAAAGGACAAATTAAAAAGTTTTCGTCTTTTTTTTCGTCCATCCACAGAGTGCTTAGCATTATTAAAAGTTTTATAATTTATCAAATATTTTGGGGCCAACAAATTTGGTTGTTGTTGTGCCTGAATTGTTTACCGGACACATTGCTGACATCTTTATGGGGGGACAGCTGTTGGCATTGCCATTGTAATTGCCAATTTATAAATGTTTTGGTCTGCAAATGAAATCAATAGCAGGGATTATAAGTAGCTCGCTGATTGCAAACACACACACAACACAGACAAAACAGTTCATTTTTTATGGATAAGCAGACACTTTTGTTTCAACAACAGCCAACAGCTGGTGTCAGTACGCATTACGGGTATAGTGTAGCTTGTAGCTTGCAGCTTGCGACTTGCTACGTGCCACACACTCAGAACAGTACCTGCCTGCCACTCAGTCAGCCATCAATCTTGTGCTATGATAGCGTCTGACAGGTAGCTCGTAAATCTCGACGCTATCCAGGCCGCCTTGTTTTCTTTCTTTTTTTTTTTTTATTTGGATGCGGCATGCGTTCCCATTTGCGTAGCTGTCAGTTCTCGATGGCCAATACACATGAGACCCAGTTAGAGGCGATCCAATCAAATGTACAAGTCGATGAGTTTCATACACATTCTTAGTGACAAAACAATGTTCCGTTATATGTTATGATTGTGGTTTCTGCAAAACTGCATTTGTGGCCCATTAAATTGGTAGGCAAAGATTTTTGCCTTTGTTTGCTTTGGAGTTAAGATTTATCTTAGGTCTGACTATGAAATTAACATTTTGGTATAACATCTAACATGTCATTTAAAAGCGAATCAAATATATCAATATTGACGTACAAAACAAGTATTTGGCTTATCTACACTAATACTTCAGCATTATAAATGTATCTATCCTTGCCAAGGAAAATTGTTCAATGTGTGTCGTCATGGCTTAATAAGGGCTTTCTCGAACAATGAATAGAAAATGCTGGCTAGCAACTGCACAAAAGGCTTTCCATTATTGTTAATAACAACTCCACACCGAATCAATCATGTTTCAGCTCAGCCAAGAGCTTAGAATCACATCAGTGCACTTCTAAGCTCTTGTTGCAGTTGTACGATTGCAGTTGTTACAGTTGCCAAGTGTGTGTATGTGCAATATTAATCAATGCCGAAGGCAATGACTGACCGGTCAAAAGGTGCATTGGCCACCATGTGCTTCCACATGCTCGACTCTGGGCTCAATTGAGCAGATACAGGGTGGCAAATTCAATAATATGCTGGGGCGTTGCGTTGTGTGTGTGCATTGAGTGCAAACATTGCGTATACGCAATATTCAATTTGCCAACCAAAGGCAATAGGGGGGAAATCCTATGAACAATGCAGCACTAACAAGCTAGAAACAGACGAAGCCAAAGGTGTGGCTAGCATATTTTTTTTATAGAGAGTCGACCCTTGAGGATACGATCGGTTATATATACAAAGTGTATGAGCACAACACACACACACACGCAACGCAACGAGGACAACGCAGTCATTTAATTCGTGCTATTAAGTTGCTTGCAATTAAAATTACGCGCGTATTCAGAGCGAGAAAGATAAATTCGTGTTATAAATATAATTCGCGCTTGGCTCACGCATGCCTTCAAGCGGAGAAAACAGCAGCGAGCAACAGCGAGCAGTAATAAAAGCAGCTCCCCATAGTCGTAGCATGGCAATTCGGCACAGCTCTCTGGCGTATTCGTACTCTCGCAATCAGGCTGCCGCACCAAGGGCTAATTAATTTTGCCACTTTACTCCGTTTCTTCGTCTCCGGGGAGTAGCTCTCAGGCCAGCATTCTATGTATGTGTGGGTGCTTTGATTTCTTTTTTTTCCTTCCCACAGCCTTTTACATTAACATTGTAAATGTATGAACAAAAGTACTCAAACAAAGATGTTAAAGGGTATTTCAGCTTTCAGAAACATAAATTTCAAACAAAAACCTTTCAATCTCAAAGAATTTGTCAATAGAATAATTCTACTAAGTAATAATAACAACAACAGACGAATTAGAAATTTTATTTCATACAAATTTTAAGGTTTCTATTTATTTAAATATTTTTTAATTATTTTCAGGTTATTCTGTACAATATTGTGTTTTATCTTATGATAAACCATCTTTTTCAGATGGTTGGAATATTTTTATTTTTGGATTTCATAATTTTAGGACAGCGCTAATTAATATGGTTTATGTGTGTGTGAAAAGCACGCTTCATCCATTTGTCAATGCAAAATGAAAGTAAAAAAAAAAAATCCCGCTATAAAGTTTGAATTGAAAACAACCCAAAGTAGCATGTTTTAAAATGCTGAGCACATGCTCTCGCAAATTATGCAAAACTCTTGGACAAAACTAAAATCCCAACTAGGATCTAACGATATACGCACACACACACACCAATACAAAAGCTGACGCGCTGTTGAGTTGTGTCTTGGAAAAAGTTTCGCCAAGCCTGGGCTAGGCTCGAGGCTCGATGGTCAAGCGATAAAGAAAAACTGACGCGCAAGAAACTGAAACGAGCAAAGAAAACGAGAAGGAGAGCACACAGATAAAATGTAACAGCGAATGTTCGAGTTGTTGGCCAAAAGAAACGAAAAGTGTCAGCAAGTGACTAAAGCGAGCTACTACTGCAACAAGGCGGAGCAGGCAAAAAACAAGTTTTAACTTGACCAACTAAAGGAAAAGCGCAGATAAAGTTGCCCCATTGCCCAAAATACACACACACACACACAAAGAAAGAAAGGGAGATCGTCACTACACTACTTTTTTTATTGGTAGGGTAGAGCTGTGCAAGAAGAGACGGAACGCAGAAGCTAGCCAGGACAAAGTTGGCAAACAACATTAGTTGATGGCCCAAATGGGCCAACATGGCGCTCGTGGCAGTCAATAATAAGCATGCGACATGTTGGCCAGAGTACACTTTGGGCTCCCCCAACAAGAGTTCTCAACAATTTTAAAGTTTCCCCTGCCAACGAACGAAGAACTCTCAATTGTACCTACAACTACAACTACAACTACACCAACAAGCAGATAGCGCAAACTTGCAGTCTGTATCAAATTTATGCAAATTCTTCTTGTGCTACATTAAATTTGAATGCATTGAAATGTTAGCCAGGCACTCTAAAATGGCTTTGACAACTACGAGTGGATAGTACTTACACCAACTTGTCAACTGAAGTCTGTAAGTCAACACACACAAGCACACACAGACACATACACATATGTATTTATCACAAAAAAAGAATATTTGATGCGGTGAACGAAAACCGAACACAGTCAGTGACAGTCTGAATTATAGGGTCAGACGTTTTTATATATATATGCCACTGCTTGCTGTTACTGTTCAAAATACTTGTAATTAATGCCCGGCACATCCGTCAAGTGTTTGCCAGCCAAAGCCGTCAACTGGTTGCTGTTGGTGTTGCTGTTGAAGTTGATGTTGTGCTTTTTATGTTTAACCCATTTAACTCCTAATTAATACACTTCACACAAATTTATTTTAATTACATGAAATAAACCAAATATTTATGTAACTGCCGTCAGTTCTCGTCGTTGCTGTCAAACATACACACACATATATACTTTCATGTTAATTACGTGTCTTTCCTGTCGAGTTGAGTCGAGAGAGAGAGCAACCAGTTTTTTCTGTCAGTTTGCGCCGTGCCGATGTTGCATGCATTTGTTTCGCTGTCAACATCATTTGACAGCCTGAATGTATATAAAAAGCATGCCGTCATCAAATAAAACAAAATATATATTTGTGGTGAGTGCTAGGGCAATAAAAAAAGCAAAACACCATTGGGATATATGTTCACGTGATACAGTAGAAATTGCTTAAGTGGGTTGAGTTAAAACTAACTTGCGAGCTTTCATTTATGAATTATAACATTTTTATAATTGATTTTAATCGTATATTAACTGCAATTAATTAATGTAAACAATGAATATTTTTTGTTAGAAATTATTTTAAAATATTTATTAAGTTTTGATATGACATTAAGATACTTTACAGAAAAAAATCAAGTATGACGTTATTTAATTAAATTATTTTTTTTGGCTTAGCTCTCACAAATGAATTAAGTTTCATGTTAATAAAAACCTTTTAGCATCATTGTTTCGGAAGCTTTCTTTAATAAATTCTCTATTACCTGATTTCTACTGTACTCCCACATGATTAAATTGGGCTTCTTTGTAGGCATATATATTTAACGACTCTTTAATATGATACACTGCTACTCACACACACACACACTCGCATAGAGTTGTACTTTGTTTGCAATTAGTGTCGCAGCGGCTGTTTCACTTTGTTGTTGGCGCATGTGTGTAAATTCAACACATTAATTTACTTAATTAGGAATATATGCGAGTGTCCGTAATTGCTTACAAGGCAGCGCACATATGGGCGCATTGAGCTCGTGTTCTACTCGTACTTCAACCAACACTGAGTTATAGATGTAAAGAAGTAATGCAAATGCTTATTAAATTAAATGTCTGCCTGTGTGGGCATGTGTGCGTGTGTGTGTGATGTGGGTGTTTGTTTGCCATACTCACATGTAAATAAAGTTACTAAAATCAGAAGCAAACACTGAAACAAAACCCACCGAGTGGTCAAATTAACCAACCGCCAGCTAACCAAGGCGAATGTTATTTCATTATTTCATGCCTCATTTCGCCATTTATCACCTGCAGGCAATGGCTTCGAGCGAAATTACAAATGAACCGAACCGAACCTTAGAGTGCCTGTGTTCTCGACTCGACCTGCAGCCTTTTCTTCTCTTTCTCTGTGAGTTGAACAATTTGTCAAATCGCCACCACAATTGCAGCACTTTGATTTTTGGGCGAGTTTGGACATTAAGGTAAACGAATTTACCACCGCCAGCAATTGTGGAGCTAATTAATTGAAAAAGTTTTACTGAATGCCAGTCAGAGGCACTCAGCTAATCCACAAATATTTGAAATAATTTGCGAAAATTCAACCAAAGTCTGCCGAAAACTTCGTATAATTAAAACACAATTGCGAGCGGTATAAGTGTAAGTGGTTTCAAATATATTTATATATATATGTGTGTGTGTGTTTAAATGATTTTTAAGTAATTGATTTTTGCTTTAAGATTAAGTAAACTAACTTCTTACTTAACACTTTTGTGTACATGCTAAGACGTTAACTCTTTTTACTTCCTAAATTGACACATCTTTCATGGTTCTTTTACATTTTCAATTCATGCACGCTATAAATTTAGTTGACACACATGTTGCACATGCAACAATATTTGACATTTTACTTGTTCATGCTATGATGGAGTTAGCTTGTCAACAGTTGTTGTACTAGCTGTCCAAATACGTCTAAATTCGAGGGTAGCTTGGCTAAAAGTTAGAAAACAACAATCGTTAGAACGTAAACTTAACATAGATCGCAAATTTCTTAAGATTTCAATAGAAATAATCAAATAAGAATAATCTTTATTATTAATTTACTTTGGTACCCATCATATAACATTTGTTCAAAAATTGGTTTAAGAAAGTCTGATTCAATGTTTTGAATAAATGCAAAACTTGAACTCGACTCTTTAAAGAGATTTGCCTAAATTGTTGGCAATTTTTACCAGCAAAAAAAAATCCTGTCAAACAACCTTCGCAGCATGCAAATATTTCCATATGCCCAATTGCCTGAATTCATATTTTGTGCACATGGCCTTTCACGAGTTGTACTTTTTTTTTTAACAGCCAGCATGCGAGAGTCCAAAGTGCACCACCCACTTCTCCAGCCCCTCTCTGACCCTAGCCAAGGGGCAGTACACTTCTTGGGCAAGTCGAACTGCTAAGTTAACACGTTTTAGCACTTGTCGTGCAGTTCGTTGTGCCAAATATGTATTGCATATCAAGTGAAGTGCAATAAGTGAACACACACACAACCACACACAAATGAACAACTGTGTAAAAGCCTTTTCATTTTTGGACATGTGACAGTCAGCTGTTTTTTTTTTTTTGGTATTTTGAAAGTATTTTTATCCAAATTAAAGCTATCGATTTAGGATTTTGTAGATCTCGATCCATTTGGAATTTCAAGTGATTGCAAAAACAAAGTGGAAAACAATTTTCGGACCTGTGTGTGAATGCATTTTAGCCAAATAAAATGGCAATTGGCAAAAGCTCGCCGCTGATAACAAGTGATTGGAAATTGTTATTGCTTGTTTGTTGTTGTGTAGAGGCCAACTGACAAGCGAACAAGCCAATCAAATTGGCATAAAATGGTCATCGCAGCTGCTGCATGCAACTTCAAGAGTGGCAGCAACAGGAAGAGCTTCAGCTGGGGCAATTCTAATTGAAATTCACGCGAATGCGCCGCTTAATTTTAAATAAAATTGCCAAAATGCCAAACAAATTAATTGACGCCAATGCCAAAAACTGTGTCGGGAATGTAGGCGGAAAGTTTTGATTTAGCAGCAGCAGCCGCCAGAAACTCGCCGCTCATTACAATTTTTAATTAATTTTGACAATAAATCTCATTGTCCGATACGGCTTTGACAGTTTGATTGAACGTCGCGCATTGGGACAGATTTTTAGCCGATTTAATTCGAACCACTCTTTCCGCAGGAGCAGCTCTCGATGGCACTTGAGTTGGGCTTTGGCAACGACTTTGAGTTTTCTTGGAATTTTCGGTGCCTTTGATTTCCCTAGAAATCTAAAACAATGTCAAAAGTGCTTAATGCCCAGCAATCAGAATCAGAATCGGAATCAGAATGAGAGAACCCAGCATACCTCACCTTCGTTGACCAAAAGCCGGGGGCGGGGGGCAATAAAAGGTAGCATTTGCATAAGACCCGGCTATGCGTGTCTACAAATTAAATTCAATTTTCCTGCTGTTTCCTGACCACCATCCCGCCAGAAATGGAAAAGGCAAGCAGCAAGCAACCGCGACACCGCCTGCCCCATCAATCAATCAAAGCACGAAGGTTACCTGAGGGAAAAATTTGCATTGGTTCAACGCAGCGCTCAGCATACAGAAAGAACTACAACAAGGACAACGACAACGACAACATCGACTACGACGACGTCCCAAACAATTTGTGTTGCTCGGACCTGAGCTTGAAGTTTGCTTTTTTTCTGTGCCCCCGCCACTGCCCATGATGATCTAATGGGATGAATGAATGGGGCACTGCAAACTTAACCGCAGACGTATGGTCAAAAAGCTCCCGAGAATTGGCTCATGTTTTTTGCAACAAAATACCGAAACCAAAAAGGAAACGAAAAAAAGAAATGAATACAACCCGACTTCTTTTCTAAAGTTTTCACAAGCAATATTAAAAAAGTGTATGTTGAGTTGTGTGAGCAACGAATGAAGATGAAGAGAGAAACAAAGGATCTGATCAAAATTCGTTTCAAGATAAACAAAATATTGTGATATTATATATAAATATAATGCTATTAATATGTAATCAACAAAATTATTTTCAAGTTATATGCATTAGGAAAAGCAAGCATCTTAACTCACAAAACATATATTGCAGAGTATTTGATAGTCATTTAGAGTTGAGCCATTTTCAATATACTTGCTGTCCATGTCCAATGCTGATTTCTTTCTGCGTTTTGCTTTATGCTTGGACATCGAGTGGAATGGACAGTAAAAAAAGGCCCCGGTGCTGTGTGCGGTAAATGGCTAAGGGCATGTCATGGCAATTTGCATTTTCAGTTTGACAAAGGATATGCAGGACTATGCTTCAGCACTATGAGCGTACCACCCACACACCCATCCAATCCACCTGCCATATACAATTTTGGGCTCGCTATGTGACTTGGCAACAGCTGCTGTTAATATGCAAACTGGGATTTCTTTTGTGGCTTTGATTTCACGCTCGCCAGCTGCTGCCTCGTACTGAATGGAGAATGCTTCCTCTGTTCGTTCACCCCTTCGACCCTTCCATCCCTCCCTCACATATTCAATTTCATGTTCAATAATTTGCCCACGCCCCAATCAATATTTGCCGTGATGGCAAGCATACGATTGCCATTGTTGTTGTTGTTGTTGTTGTGCCTGGTCAAATCAAATCAGGCGAGGCACAGCGTTTAATAGACTTTCAAATATTGCCACTTACGTTGATACTGGCCAACATCCGAGTCAGATAATTAATGTCGTGGGAGTGCGCCAGGGCCAATTTCACTATCACTATCCCTATCAACATCAGAGCACTAGAAATAGTAACAGAAACAGCATCAGCATCAGCAGAAACACCATTCAGAAAGGACGCACACACACACACACACACACACACACACACACACACACACACACAGACATACACAGCGCTTAAGGCGCTGACAAGGACAATCTGGGACGCCAAACTAAAACGGCACCCTGTGTGTGTCCGCCTGGCGCTGGCTCGCTGATTGCCTGCGTTAATGTTAATTGCCTTTGATGAGTTTTATGCGCTGCGCTAATGAACAAACGACTGCACAATTGCCAATATATGTACAATATGTATCCATGCACACACACACACAAAGTATTCAACATCCGGCCCTTCGCTGCCCCCAAAACGCGTGATTCTCTGTCAGAGTTTAATTCCTTGCATTGGCCCTCTGGGAGCTGATAGAGCTGGCTGATATTACATACCTACCTACTTATACATATATACAAACAAACACATACATAATTGAATGTTTAGTGTATTGAATTAAGGCTTTTCCTTTGATTTGGCACAGAATTGATATTAATCGTTGGCAACGATTGAATCAATCAATCTTAAAGTGCGTTAAATGAAGACTTTATCTTATTTTCAAGTGCTATCAACATATACCAAGTTCCACAATAAACAAATAACTAGTTAAAAACCATTATATTAAAACAGCTTTTAATTAACTGAATTAAAAATTAATTGAACTTAGTGAGTAACTACAATATTATTCCATTTTTGGCTTAACTTTTGGCCTTGTCAACGCTTCAACTGCAAAAACACTTTAAAAACTGTCAAGCCAAAAATGTTCAGTTTCGCAAGACATTTTGCATCCGGCAACCTCAGCGACTGCCTAATGGTTGTGGCTCAACAAATAAAACAGCAAACGTTTGCTAAATTAATTTGGAAACCAAAATTCCACTGCCTCACACACACACACACACACACACACAGAGAGATATAAAACGAAGTCGCTGCTGCTGCTGCAACGAAAGTCGCCTTTTTGCGGTAATACAGTGACTTAAACTTCGTTTCCTGCTGCTGCTGCTGCTGTTGCGGCGACCTGACCCACCTTCTTTTCAGCCTCCCGAAAGAGAAAGGGGCAACAAATTTCCAAATTTGCATGCTGTGGCTGCAAGTGCTGTGTAGGCGTATACGCAATAATTTCTGCAGAAGCAAGAAAAAACGTAAAGAAATTAAATGAAAAATTTACCAACCGCAATAAGCGACACTAATTTAAGTGGCACAGCGCGAGGACAAAGTGAAAACGACTCAGACAGAGACAGAGAGAGAGAGTGAAAGAGATAGAGAAGGGTAGTGAAAAAGTGAAAGATAGAGGGAAAGTGGCTGGCCTCGAGATTGGTGTTGAACGCATTTCCGCTTGCGGCCAGACGAGCCAGTTAATGACTTCCGCAAATAAAATGTTGTCTGTTGTCGAGACCAAGTTTAAAGCATTAAAATCCATTTTGCCCAGCCATTAAGTATTTTGTCCATATTTATGAGCAGACGACGCCTGCTTGCAATTTACTAATGCAATTCTGCTGCCTTCTAATGAATATTAATGCGCCATTTGGGGAGGGGCCAACTGAACTGAGCAAGCTGCAACTGGCAATAAAATATTTCAATTAGAGCTCTAGCTGCCAACACATGCCAGCGACAACAAGGAGAGTGCAACAGCAACAGCAGAAGTCTGATCAACGACTTTGTTAATGCCACACAGCAAGTCGAAGATGCAACCGCCAACAGAAAAAAAAAAAACAAAAGATAAACTGATGCTGCTTGGCCCCTTGGCATGCATAAAACATAGCACAAGCTCATTGTTTCAAAAAGAGGGCAAAGTTCGAGGGTGGCGCTGATTTTAACAGCTATTCCCAGTCATTGTGTGTGTGTGTGTGAAATAGTTTTTGGCTTGCTCATTTTGGCATTGTTGAAATTCCACGCGCTGCAGCATATTTGAAGAATTCGTATAATCAATTTGTTAACGATACTCATCAATTTACTTGGATTACAAAAGTCCATTTGTAATTGCAGTTGCAATTCGAATAATGAAAACATTCGGTTTGTATCTATAAATCTTGTTTCTTATTGTTGAAGTGATGTTTGATTGTATTCTTTACGTTCTCAATACATTTGAAAGGTTGTTCAATATAATCTATGCACAGTATTTTCTTTTGCAGTGTTTGTGGAATCTGCTTGGCATTTATGAGATGTTATGCGATATACAGGTGGCAATAAATCGCCATCAACAATGTGCAATAACATTTTTGTTGCCTTAATCTAAAATTGTGGCTCATTCAATTTTTCACACATTCATGCTTGTGCAATCTAAATGTGTGCGTGTGTGTGTGTGTGTGTGTGAGTGTGGTGTGTGGTTGTATTTATGCATACATGTATGCGTTTGCCCTTTGGGCTTATCTGCGTGCTAACAGGGGTCCCACCTTGTCAAAATAAACCATTCAATTAGTCCAGCCAAATTGAATTTTCTATGCAGCTTGTTGGATGCGGCTGATGCTTTGATAAGCTGCGGGCTACCGTTGCCATTTTCCAGTGCAATCCCGAACCGGGGCTGGTGAACTAGGTTGGAGTGTGTCGGGGGTGTTGCAAAAATTTCATTAGCCTAACGAGTTGTTTGCTAAATGAACGCAAAACTCTTGTCATATTGGACACAAAATAAAACGCTTAAAAAACAAACTCCGCTTGAGCCATATTTATTTTAATCTTTGTTAAACGCAAACGATATTATAATAATAATAATGGAAGGCTTGGGTGTTAAAACTGACTAAAATTTCAATATTGTCAATAAATTTTTAGCCTCTGTGGTGCTTTTTAATTTTAAAATCAAATATTTAACTAAATTAAGTGGCTAACGGTTTAATGGTTAAAGCTTTTATACGAATTTTAAATCGGCTAGTGGGAAATTTCTCGTGGCTCCTGCTTTGTACTCATTAATCTGCATCAGTGGAACCGGTGGTCGCTTTATGCTCAACACAAATAATGTTAACAAGCACTTAATTAAGTTTATGCACAATACTTTGCGTGATTAAAATAAAACACAAACATTATCAAAATGACAACACAAAATAAAATAAACAGCAGATAAACAAAAAAACATTTGCTTAAAATGCACAGCACATACCTACCAAGTAAAGTACATACACAAACAAGTAAGAAGGCTCTAGTCGAGAAATCCCGACTAGACTATACCCTTAACCCTTTAATTTATGCATACAGTCAGTGCTTGCAAGTATGTGTGAGTGGCTGTATGTATACGCGTATAGGGCATACCTTCTTAATTTCAATACTCCATATCTCCAGTGTTTCTCAGCCGATTTCAAATAAATTTTCACATGTTGTCTTTATTTAGTCTAATCTTTCAAACTGCATCAAAAAGTATTCTAAATTGAAGATTTTGTTGTTATCGATTACATGTGTATATCGGAAACGGGAAGAGTTATCGAAAATCTAAAACAAACTTGTACTGCCTAGGGATTAGGCGAGCTTATATACCAAATCTGGAGTCTCTAGCTCTTATAGTCTCTGAGATCGACGCGTTCATACATACGGACGGACAGACGGACAGACGGACATGGCTATATCGACTCGGCTGTTGATGCTGGTCAAGAATATATATACTTTATGGGGTCGGAGATGCTTCCTTCTGCCTGTTACATACTTTTGCACAAATCCATTATACCCTTTTTACCCATTTTCAATGGGTTAAGGGTATAAAAATAAGAGAAAAACTATATTAATTGAAGAGGGATGTCTTACAGATACCCTGTATCCAGATATATATATGGAAACAACATGTTTTTAATTATAGCTTTCAATCATTAACTTTGCTTTTCATGCTGCGAATAAAAAGAAACCAAATCAAATGATTTATCATAAATTAAACTTCCTGAGTTTCTGGAATTTATAAATATTTTTGGGTTTTTTATTATTATTGGACGTAGATGTACTAACGGACAGTACATTCAAGTGGCCCAACGATACCAAGCACCGGCTTGTTAACGCGCGGACCCAAGCACAAAGCGACCCACCTCCCGCCCATCCGACCGAGGGGCGCACCGCGTAGCGTACGGTTACGAAGATCGCGAACATATAGACAAGTGACACAAGACTAGTTTTTTAAGAGAGCAAGTAGAAGTGGCATTACGTATTAAGTGGGAAAGATCGTTATATAAAGCACATAAAATCCGAAAGGGGTTATGGATAGCATAATTAGAATAACAAGTTTGAAGAGATATAGGTAAGAAATTTCTAGTATTTCTGATCGGAACTGCAAAGCTAATTTGGGTTATCAATTCAGATGAATCAATTTCCCCATTAATTAGTTTATGGAAAAAAGTTATTCCAAGCATTGTTCTACGATCAGAAAGAGAAGGAAGATTTATTAGTAAAAGTCTACTATGGTAGGAAGGTAAGTTAAGGTTATTGTCCCAATTAAGACCCCGAAGTGCAAAGAGTAGGAATTGTTTTTGCACTGATTCTATTCTATCCTGATGAATCCTGTATTTGGGATACCATATACAAGATCCATATTCGAGGATAGGTCGTACAAGAGACATATACAGAGTTTTAGTAATGTAGGGGTCGTCGAATTCCTTCGACCAGCGCTTTATGAAACCCAAGGCACTTGACGCTCGATTTGTTATTGAAGATATATGCTTGTCAAACTTAAGCTTTGGGTCCATTAAGACACCCAAATCTTCAACCCATCCAATCCGATCAAGTGGTTGGTTATCCAGAATATATGTATTAAAAAAGGGCAATCGTCTATAAAAAGACATAACTTTACATTTACTGCAATTGAGATGCAATAAATTTACTCTGCACCAAGTTTGAAAGTTGTCTAAGTCGTTTTGCAGATTTTGACCAGACAGAAGAGTTGCAGCCGACATGCATAATTTTACATCATCGGCATACATCAGCACCCGAGAGTGATTTATTACGGACGGAAGGTCGTTTATGAATAGAGTAAATAATAACGGTCCAAGGTGACTTCCTTGTGGAACACCAGAAGTGACCTGAACCGCTTTGGAAACTGAGTCATTAAAAAAGACTCTCTGAGTTCGAAAAGTTAAATAATCTTTAATCCAAAGAATAAGATTATTAGGAAAGCCCATAAGTTTAAGTTTATAAATTAAGAGGAAGTGATTTACAGAGTCAAAAGCCTTACTGAAATCAGTGTAAATAACATCAGTTTGCATTTTATCTTCAAAGCCTTTAATAACAAATGATGTGAATTCTAGCAAGTTAGTAGTGGTAGATCTTTGTTTCATGAATCCGTGTTGGCACGGTGAAATCATAGATTTACAAAGATGTTTGAAGATGAGATGTTATTACTTTCTCAAAAATCTTAGGAATAGCAGACAACTTGGAGATACCCCTATAATTTTGAGCATTAGATTTGTTTCCTTTTTTATGCAAAGGAATAATATATGACTCTTTCCAAATTTTTGGGAAAGAGCATAACTCCACGGACAAACTAAACAATTTGTGCAAAGGCTTTGAAAGGCCCTGAGCGCAGTACCTAAGCACACAGCTTGGTACTCCATCGGGTCCTGGAGAAAATGTTGGTTTAATAACCTGAAGATCACAAAGTAGGGAACTCTCTGTGATTTCCGGTACAAAAATGCAATTAGAGCCAATTAGCTGATAGGGGTAAGGCACGACGACTGGTTGAAAACAAGGGCTGTAAGTCGTTTGAAAAAATTCAGCAAACAGATCGGCAATGGCCTGATCTGAGTTGGCTTTCATTTCATCAAAATATATGTTTGATGGAAGTGTCGATGACTTGCGCTTCGTATTAACGAAATCAAAAAACCCTTTTCGGCTCCTGCTGAAACTGTAGTCTACACCTAGCCAGGTAATTCCTATAACACTGGTTATTGAGGACTGAGAAACTGGAACGAGCAATCAAGTATGCAGAATAAGCTAACGAAGAGCTGGATTTTCTAAAACTCTTGTAGAGTTTAGATTTTCGATTTTTAAGAATTGTCAACTCTTTGGTAAACCACACAGGTTTATTTGACCTGTTTGGCTTACCATAAGGGACACACAAGTCTAGTAATGAGTTTAAAGTGTTATAAAAAATACTGATTGCCACGTCCAAATTGTCAGACCCGTAGAGTGGGGACCAGTCAGTCAGGGATAAAAGCTGAGTAAGTTTTGTAAAATCGGTCTTCCGAAATTGACGAACTCGGCTTAAATGTCTTCTACTGGGGCAAAGCACCCGGTAGGGTAAAGTGATCGACACCTCCAACGTTGGGTGGTATAAATCTTCTGGAGAAGAAATGGGTTGTGATCGGATAATGGATGAGGAGGATGAATCCAAAACAAAAACCAGATCAAGCATTTTATTAAGAGAATTTGGGATATCATTGATTTGACTCAATGACATTCCAAGTAGTTTAATTAAAAATTCGTTCTGAGCCGAGGGGGTCAGAGCACCAGAGTCGGGACAAGAAATCCAGGTAACTTCAGTAATATTGAAATCACCAAGAACTACAAGGAAATCGCGATCAGAAAGCATGCAAGAAACAGACAATATAGCAGACAAATGAGCATCGTACACAGAGTTATCGGAGGAAGGAGGTATATACGAACAAGTAATAAAAATACGAATACCATTAATAGTTAACTTTACAGCAACAAATTCTATATCTATAGAACAACCCACTATTACTGTCTCCGAAGAATAATCTACATCAACAGCAATAAGTACACCACCGCCACGACGAAGAGTACGGTCTTTTCTATAGATACAGTATCTGTTGGATAGAATTTCAGAACTAAGGATGTCTTGCCTTAACCAAGTTTCAGTAAAGGCAATGACATGAAAAGGAAAAGAATGGCTATTAAGGTATAAACTACTTAGTTTACTACATAGACCTCTAACATTCTGATAGCCAAGTAAGAAAGCAGTTGTTAGTTTTTTGAACTATCAGAATTGGGAAGAGTTTTAGATACAACTACTGGGGTGGGGGATACAATCGGAGGCCGATTTTTTTTTCTGGCAGTATATTCATTAACTATTATGTGCTCCGGCCAAAATTCTTTGCAACATATAGAGCTAAAATCTTGACTCGAAACACTGATTTTAAAAGACGAGATATTCCGAGTGTAATTGAATTTGAATTTTTCCACCGTAAAATTGGCTTTAGATTTGGCCTTGATATAGACCTTGACATCATCAGATGTTAAATCAGGGGGAAGCCTTGAAACAAAAATTTGTTTTTTTGGTGGAACGGCAACAAATCTTCTGATAATATCTTCAACTGAAGCGTTATTTTCAGGTAATGGAAGGTTTGGTTCTTTGGATATATTGGTGTCATTTGGTTGAACTATGTCAACACTTTTAACCACCAAAGAAACCGAAGGACTGGGATTAGATGAAACAACGTCCATGGGGATTATCAGGACTTCATCTGGTATCTCGTGTGTTATAGGGATTGGGGCAGAAGGATCGTTAATTAATTTATTTTTATTTTTATTTTTGGGCTCTAGAACGATTGGAGGGTTGTCAGACACGACAGGGTCCGATGACTTCCCAACATTGGCTTTTTTGCGCTTTGGAGAATCGCTCAAGAGATTTTTCTCACTCAGATTTCTCTGCACCGTAGAGAAATTTTCACACAGTTTTTGTAACTGACCGAAAACTCCCTCAAAGCCAAGCTGAGTCCTCATGAAGCCTGCCATGTCTTTCCTTCTCTCCAAACAGGACCAACATGGCCACTCTAGATTAGTAGTGCCCATCAAATCAATAACACGGCCGTTCAGACCAGCACATTTTTCATGTGCGACATTTGGGCATCTTCTTAAGGTTTTGAATAACAGGCGATAGATACCCCCATTTCATTCTGCTTGATGTATGCAGGGTAGCAAAGGATACCTAATGCTGACAGGCTTGTCGGCCACAAAGAGCTCACTAAAAATAATATTAAGCCTCTCGTTGCCGTCGCTGATTGCCTAACAAACCAAAAAACATAGCATAATTTCTGGTGGGCAACGCTGACAAAATTCGTAATTTATACGAGGACCACACAAACACTAAAAGCCAGACACACAACGACAACTCCACCAACAATAACAACTGGCAAAACAATCAAAGCTGTACCCAAAATCCGCTTATTGCTGATGACGCTCTTGTTGTTGTTGTTGTTTAACAAATTCATTATAACTTTTGCTATTAAAAACATTAGTCGCGACTGCACACGCATCCTGAAAAAAAGGAGTCGCCTTTCGTGTATCTGTTTGAGTGTGTGTGCGGGCGTGGGTGGATTGGTGTGTCAGCAACAAAGCAGACAGCAATTTAACCCAAATGCTTATCATTTAGCCATTTAATTTAACCTTTTGCCCGGCACAACGCACACACACACACATATTCACAATGGGCACAACACACATACCAATTTTTTTTTTCTTCGCATTTCATATTTTTTTTTCCAGTTGTTTTGTTTTACTTTTTTTATCTCATCTCGTGGCGGGTGCTTTGGCATTGTTTTTAATGCAAACTGCTGCTCATATTGCTAATGATTTTGGGTCACACACACGTAGCACTTTTGGGCGCACAAATTGCGCTCACACGTACATAATTTGGGCCAGGCTCTCTCACTCTGTGGAGTCTTCGCATAGCGTATGCGCCGTGTGGTGAGACTGTTGTGTGTGCCGTTGCTGTTTTTGTGCAAATTAAAAACGCTATATGCTACCCCTTTAGATATATTAAAATGCTGTTGTTATAAACGTGATGCTGCCTGTAATTGTTGTGCTCATTCTGTGTGTGTGTGTTGGAGTTGTTGATGTTCTTCATGTGCAGCATGTGTAACTTTAAATGCTCAACAAACTTTCTTGTTAGACAGTGCTATGTGGCGTATGAGTAATATAGCAAACTATATCCATTGCCAGTGTTGCCGGAAATATTCAACACGTGTTGGCCAACACAAACTTTGAAATTGAATAAAAGTGATATTATACATGTAACAAAGACAAAAACAAGTAGCACAAAACATACGATTGGATTGATTTAGAGTCGAATAAGATCATTAAGAATATTTGAAAATACATTAAAATTCTTTTCAAATCAAAAACAGTTTCGGTTTGTCAATTTTGTTATTAGATGGTTTTCTTACATAAAGATTGCATTATAAACTGTGGCCTTTATGCATTAGTTGTCTTGCCGAAGGGCATTGGCTGCTTAATTGAAAATCGCCGCTTGGGTGAGCAGCAACAATTCGCTTTGTTGCCATCGAGCCACTCGCTCTGCGGGCATTGCGTATACGTAGATATGCTGCAAATGTTGCATTGTTGTCGCTGAGTTGAGCTTGTATAACCTTCGAACAATGGTCATTTTGCAGCATTTGCTGTGTGCCCAACGAAAATCAAAGGCAGCAGACCTTCAATACGAAAGAGAAGCAACTGTACGCTTCATTTGACGCAATCCTTTTGCTTTGTTTGTCCTGTACTGAAGCTACGATGTTGCTCACGTTGCGCTTTGCTTTGAAGCTACCATTTTTTTCGTTTAGCTGGTAAGTTTTATTATCTTTCACTAGCGCTGTGCTGTCTTCGCATTGTTCGTGCACTTTGGCCAAGTTAGCCGCTCCTTTCGGCTTTACTGCTTGTTCTTGTGCATGCAGGAAGACAGGCATCCGCACTTGCCATCAGCTCACTTTGCACGCCATTGAAAATGTAAAACACACGCTTATTGGTTTTGTAAGTGGCCAGTGAACGATGTGATTGCACTCAACAACAATTTTCAGCTTCAATTAATAACTTTTTATGAACACAAAAAATGCAAAAAACAACTTTTCCAGAAGGTAAAAGTTGTATAATAAATTTTTAAGTCTCTACACAGTTTCCTATTGATTATTTTTAATGAAAAAAACTTTCCATGTTGTTTAGTGTTCTAGAAAAGATTGTAAAACAGCTGTTTTAGAAGGTGATTGACGCGGTTTTAATTGAAAATCGCTTGTGGAAACGGTAAGGATAATGAACACTCTTTTCATTTACGCTTCTTCTACAACAAACTTGAAATGCTTATGTTTGCAATCAGTAATCAAGCAAAACACTGCTGACCACATCAAAAATGCCAAACGAGCCACAGTGGCAACAGCAGCCATAATGTCTGACCATAAAGTAGTAAAAATAAAAATGCTTTCAGTCTAATGAATTCTGGCTTGACCGTACTCACATTCACACTTGCCATCGAATTAAGCTCACTCTCGCACTCGCACTTGTCGTAGTTACTTCTTCGTGCAACAAGAAATCAAATAGGAAAGCACATTCATATATCCTGCCAGCAAAGATGCTTGCTGACCTGCTGATGTCAATGTCATTGTGACACACTCTGGCTAGAATCAGCAGCCCAATGAGTTGTTTTGTTCGTGGCTCAGCTGGCTTATATCAGTGCATGCATTGAACGAACTGTAAATAAAATCGTCGAATGCAGAGTTTGTGCCTCGAAGGTGCCTTTTGGCACATGCATTGCCCGAGTCAAATAGTCAAGTTTATGGGCAGAGAAAACACAAGTATAAGAGCAACAAATACACAAGTCCAAGCACTTTGTGCTGATTAGAAAACGGTTTCAATAATCTCGCTCTCTCTCGGTCTCTCTCTCTTTCTCTTTGGCAACACGATACATTCTGTACTGTTGTACTGCATCTTTTTGTGTTTCTCATTTCACTTCCTCTAACTCTCTGTGTGTTCTGCTTTTTGTGTGTGTCTGTCTGTTGTTGTTCTCTGTTGAGTAGCGAACAAAAACGATGCAAAACAATTGCAGTCAAGTCGTTGGTTAGACGAGTGAAACTTTAAACAAAACAGCTTTGGCCATGGCTTAAATGAAGCCGCAGTAATTAAGCCCTAAATACAATGCGCATTTGTTTCGGCAGCTCAAGTCACGACCAAGCTTAATTAGACAGCGGCAACAAAGCGTTTTTGTTTTTACTGCCCCTCAAAAATCATTAGTCACATTTAATCAGTGCGCCCAAAAATACACATTGTTAATGCCGCATCAATATTAATTAAAAGAGCAAGCAGCCAACCATCCCAGCCTTTGTCTCAATATATTTCAGCTGCTGTTCCTGCTACCGCTACTGCTGCTTATCCGATTCATTGACTATGTTCGCTGTGGGCCAGCCCACTTGGGTGTACGTAACTTGGCCAACTCTGTCGACACAAGCTGACTGACACAAAGCCGACAGCACTTTGACAAGGAACGCATTCTAAGCAAGCTCGCACAACATAAGCGACATGTCAAAATGCCAAAAGCATCTTTCTCTCTCTCTCTCTATCTGTCTCCCGCTGTCGCTCTTGTCCAAAAGATGCGGTTTGCGATAGCAGCCGCAGCATCTGACACATGAAAAGCACTTGACAGTTGCTGCCCCCGCAGCTATAGCCTGACACTTGTGGTCAAATGAAGCAAAGACCAATCGTTAATAATCGCACGCTACACGTAAAAAATATTTTTTTGAATATTAGTTGGATAAGAGAAACCTGAAAAAGTATATATTTTTTTTTAAGAATTTCTTTTGCAAACATCCAATTAAAAATGAGTTGAAATAATAATTGAATGCAGTAATAACATGGTCAAAAATTGTCTTTTGTGTTTTGTGTAACTCAGTGTGTTGCAAGGATACATTTCTGAAATGTAATGCTGCAGCATTATGCTGAACTTGCGAACACAGTCAGAGGCAGAGTGAGAGCAGTGCCCAATGGCAATAGTTGCTTGGCAATATTATTAATTATTTTTGCAATTAACGCATCATTGTTGCTGCATCACGTCCGCGGCTAAAGGGCTGCGTAAGCATTTCGCTTGAACGCCAACCATAACTTTTGCACGCGTCATAATTAGCGGGCTTTTGTGGCAAAAGCAAAAGGCCAAAAGGCAAAAGGGCTACTCATTTGGCGCCTTTTCACGACATCTTGGGCAGGTTTTTATTCTGTGCAGATGGAAAGTTTGCACAGGCAGTGCGTCGGCTCTTGCAGGATTGTGGCAGTCAGGCAGCCTACTTGACAGTAAGCCGCTAAAAATGGCGCATGCTGCTTATCAGGCAGCCAGACAGGCAGTTCATCACATGCATTGAAGTATGCAAAACTCGGGACGCATAAAAACTGACGCAACACGCCTGGAAGACATGCGAACGTTTTATTGGCATTAAGGGATCAAAGTTTTGAGACGCACACACACACACCAACACAGCGGCATAAACTCTTTGCAACACCCTCGAGTATAAGGCAACAAAAAAAAAGAGAGAAAAATTGTATACTATAATATAAAAAAAAGAGACTGCCATGTTTGCACAGGCGACAGGCACTTCAATGAAATTTTAACGCTGACACAAGAAATATTTTAGCAAAAATGATTGAAAGGAAAGCAGAGAATAAGAGAACTGAAAAGGAACGAAAAAGCGAACTGAAGAGGCAGCGACAAAGGAGGCCATAAACATTTAAGGGAGATGCCGCACGCTGCGTATACGCAATCAACTTTGTGCAAACATTTTGGCCAAAATAGTTTTTTTCGACGTTTTTGAAAACGGCAAAAGCAAATGCTTAGCTCGGCATTTTATTAGCTGCTTGTATGTGAATTTAGTCATAAATCTGCAGACGCGCCGCCGCACTGTTCACTGCCGCATGAAATTGAAATATAGTGTGATTTTCACTTTAGCCCAGTTCGCAGGCAACGCACATTTAGCTCTTTCGTCTCTTCCACCCCTTCTTGCGTGCCGCAATTGGGTTAAGCTCGGGAGCCACAACCAACTGAAACGGAATTTAGAGGCAACAGCTACGCAAAAGCTAGAGAAAACAACCAAAACAAATGAAAATGGGTTTAGTTGCGCGGTTAACGTATTACACTATTAGGTACCCTTTAAAGCAATAAAAATGATTTACTTATCCTTAACTTTCATAGATTTCAGTTCAGAGTTGTAGCAAAGTAAATATATTTATTTTTAACTAATGTCGTTTAAATAAGTACAGAACCGGACTCAAGAAGAAATAAAGAAAATAGCCGAGCTGTATACAGTCCATGCCCAACAAACAGCTTCCGCGGAATTACTTAGTTGCCATTGTGCGTATGTTCTCTCATTCGCAATGCCTCTTTTTGTATTTGTGCGACCCCTCAAGCCACCAAAAAGTAATCGTTGCTTGACTTTTGACGTTAAGTTTTGCGTGTTCATTGCGTGCAGTTTTGTTTGCGGGAAATGGCAAATGCAAAGCGCTTCCTTGCGTGTCTATTTAAATGTTATTATTATTTGTTATCAGCTCATTCCATTATTTTGCATAGTTTGGCTCTATTAATGGGTTTTTATCGTGTCTTTTGCCATTTATGGGGGATTTTTGGCACTTGCTGCGCATATTTTATCAGCCAGTTAGCTGCCAGCTCGACAACAAAACAAATGTGATTAAAACTATCAAATAAAATGTAAACAAGAAGCTATTTGTACAAAAAGGTCTTCGACGCAACAACTTTCTTAAGAGCGTGCTTAAAGCAACACGAATGCTTTCAAAAAAGTTAAGTTATTAATACGATTGAATGGTTTATTGTTTATTTAATGTCTCGCTGCGAATCAGGAAAAAGCTTTTAGTTCAATTATTGAACAAATTTTTATCAAAGCATATATCATTTTTAAATCTTGATAGAGAAAATAGTTCAAACATACAGCTAAATGTGTGTTTGTGTGCTTAAAATGATTTTTTACTTTTAGTCTATATGCATATAGCATTATATATATTTTACCTGCTCGCTGCTGGGTTTCGTGCAAAAATGTCACAGAAATGAATAAATATGAGTGCAGTTAGTGCTCGACACTGTTCATGTCATAATTCTAAAATTTGTGGTTGTCGTGCCATGCGGTACTAAAATTATGGTTATTTTGCATGATTGTATTAGTGCATGTGTGTGTGTGTGTGCGTGGGTCTAATAAGATTTCACAGTTTCAGTGGGAACCGCAACCTGCGGATCCAGCTGTTTTAAAAACTAGTGAAACTATAATACCTCATTCAATAGAGTTTTCAGGAAACATTAAAGTTCTATTGAATATTTTGCTACTCCTTTGTTATTTAAACCAACATAACTCTCAAGCTACTCAGCAAAGAGCGATAACGATAAACAATAGATTGTAGTCGATAGTTGAGCAATGTAGACAATTGTCGAATTTGACTGCCTGCCTGTCAGCCCAATGGTTGATGTAATTTGTTAAGGCCCAAACCATCCACATGAAGGAGTTGCAGTAGCAACAATAACAGCAAACAACACTTTTTGGCTACATAACAAATACACTTCAATCAATGCCAAATGGCCCTGCCGGCAATCATAGCATGAGTGCGTACATTTGTATTTGTGTGTGTGTGTGCCTGTGTGTTTGTGTGCGCCACAAAAATGAAAACAAATTTTGGCATGATTGCTGATTGTTTGTCTTTTTCATTGTTTGGCAGGGCTGCCATCGCTTTAACTGCTGCTGTTGGTAGTGTTGCCAACGCACGCGCACATTTATTGCTTCCCAATTGGAAATAAAAATGGCGGCAAGCTGAAAGCCAGTCAGCCAACTAACTAGACAGACGGGCTAACAGCCAGGCCAACAACATGTAAAGCTCAGACGAGCGCGCAGTTCACGTGCTATTGAAATGAAATGAAAAGGCGAGCAAAATGTGAACGCGCAGGACTGAAGGATCCAACGATAAAACGATAAAAACCGAGACTACACATACACATACGCACAATGAGATGCTTTCTTTTTTTTTTGGCTTTCTCTTTTTTGCGGTTTGATTTGCTTGATGCCGCCTTTTTTCCAGCGTTTTCCTTAATTTTTTTTTTTTTTTTTTTGCTTGGCAGCAAGCATTTGCCGCTGCCGCTGATTAAAACAAACACAATGCGACCGTAATGACGACATATGTACAACGTTTGTGTATCCAAAGGAAGGAACGCAGGGGGAGGGTAGTGTAGGGTAGGCTCACCAATCTTCAATCTCAAAGCCTCTTTCCGCACAATTGTACAATTTCTGGCGGCAATGTTTTCGTGTTTGACTTTTTCCTTTTCTCCCTTTCTTTCTGTGTGCCTTTTGCTTTCATGGATTCATAATTGATAAGCATTACTTTTGCTATTGTTCGATTTATACACATACGAGGTCGTACACACATACATGCATGGGGATTTATGTATTTTGCAAGGCTTTTTGCTTACTGTTAAGCAATGGCGGCATCTGTACGGCTCAATTTAGCGTAAATTCTTTATTTTTGTTGTTTGGTTTTTTTATTTATTTTTTTTTGCAGCAATTCTGATTAATTTTATTACCCTCTGCAATTACGAACAGAACTTCTGATTAAATATAACATTTACATAAAAATGCGCACAATCATCCAGTTATTTGATGTGATTGAACTTAAGGAATTTTGGCTAGACTGCTCATTATGCCTTAATACCAGTTTAAAAATTTTCTAAATATAGATTTAGAATTCATAATTAAAGAAATATTTACTTTTAATTCCATTTTCAAAACTTTTGCAATTTAAAATGCATAATGAACTTAATTAGCACCAATATTATGAGTGAATAACGAAATTGTCTATTGTGCGGCGCAACCCAAAAAAGTATGCTTTAATAATGTAAAAGAAAAGGAGAATGAGGTGAACTCCCAATATAGCAACATTAACAGCTTTTAATTAGACTTGCTGTACATAATCAACTGAAAGGAGTTTGGCGCCCTTTATAAGTTTCACAAGTTGCGCTTCGCGAACTTTATGACTGAGTTCTTCGCTCCTCCGCAGCCTTCCCATCAGGATCTGGACTCTGGCTTGCAGGTTTCTGCCCGACGGCTGTGCAGGATGTTGTAGCCATAACGAACTGCATATTGCTGTTGTTGTTGCATGTTGTGCATTTAAAGTTTCTGTAGCGTGCAATGCAGGAAATCATTTTAACAATTTTCTACCTCATCTCTCCCTCTCCACGCTGCTCGCCACTTGCCGTTGCAAGTTCAGTGCACCCGCACAACAGACACACCATGAAAAGGCGCCCGACGCCAACTTTGCTTTGTTGTTTGTCTGTGTTCGTGTATCTGTGTGTTCTTTTCTGTTGCGAGTGCTTTTTTTCGGCGGCTGCCTGCAGTCCTTTTATACATTTGAGAGGAACACCATCTGTGTATTTCTTGCTTTCGGTAATTATGAATGGCCAGCGGCCAGCAAAAAGGTATAAAAGTCATTGACTCACAACACAACCCCTCCCTCCTCACATCCCTTTTGCGCCAACGCTTTTGTTCAATTAAAACTTTTATGGTTGCGAGTTATCTTCAGTGTGTTTATTTAACTTAAACATGTATAGCCGGCAGCACAGTTAATCAACCTGGCTTTAAGATCTCTGATCTGTCTGCCCCACCGTGACACTACAATTGTAATTCACCGTAAAGTACTTCACGCTCTTCAGCTTTACCAAACAGACAGAGACAGACAGCCAGACAGATAAGCTGAGGGGCAGTCAGTCAGCTAGACACGTGTCGCAATTTAAATTCAGCACATTCAGTAACAATACGCTTGTTACGCCCACCCACACACACACACACACACAGATATCTAGCCACACAGGCACAGAGAGATGATCAGACAATGGCATACAAATAAAACACTTAAACATTCTTGTTGTAGGCAACACGAAAATAAACGAAAACAAAATAAAAATGCAATCTGCACTGCGGCCCAAGAGTCATTCGTTGGTTCTGTTGTTGTCTTGTGTATGTGTGTGTTATGTCCTTGTGGCTTTAACTGCAACACCCACATTGCCTGACTAATTGCAATGTAAAGTGTTTAGACACAATTTGGTAGTTTTATGTAAGTGCCTACCATGCCTACCCCTCACCTCACCCTCTTTCCTTCTTGTTGTCTTTCTTTATGCCCTGAACACATTGAAATTGTGTAAAAAGGGTATAATGGTTTTGTGCTAAAGTATGTAACAGGCAGAAGGAAGCATCTCCGACCCCATAAAGTATATATTTTAATCAGCATCAACAGCCGAGTCGATACAGATTTGGAACATAAGCTCGCCTAATCCCTAGGCAGTACAAGTTTGTTTCAAATTTTCGATAACTTTCCCCGTGTGTATAATGTGATCGATAACAACAAAATCTTGAATTTCGAAAACTTTTAAACGTCGTTTGAAACATTAGACGGAATAATGATAATATGTAAAATTTTTATTTAAATCAGTTGAGAAACACCGTAGATAGGGAGCATTGAAGTTAAGAATTTATGCAGTATACGCATACACACACACACTCACACATACTTGCAAGCAGTAACAGTATAGGGTATAGTCTAGTCGTTATTTATCGACTAGAGTCTTCTTACTTCTCAGTATCCCAATTAATTGCTCAATTAAGCATATAGTCCAAGACTTGGTTGGCCGGGCGAGGACTATTTCCTCGTGTGTGGGTCCTTATAGTTGGGCACTTTACCAATTCAGCTTGATGCTCAGAAATTGACTTCATAATATGTATGTGCTTAAATATGAAGGCCTGTCAGGCATACTTAGCAACTGCAAAATGTTCTCGAAAGCCAATTTTCAGCTGCAGTGCAAACGAGTCGATATTAATACATAGAAGCAGAACGAATCGAAGTTTAATATAATAGGTAGAAGGCATTTTAACTTTCAAAAGACAACTTTTAATCGGATCTTATTGGACAAATCGATAGGGCAAAGGCAAGCTTGTTCAAGTATAAGTTTGTATCCTAGAAAAATACTTCATTGAAAGTTGGTAACACGATTTTAACTTGAAATTCGTAGAAAATAAAATGTGAAACAAACTTGTGACTTAATTTTCAGAGCAATGCTATTACATCATGGATTTCTTTGTAAGCAATGACTTAGTATCTTCTAGATAAAGTTTTATTCAATAATGCCATAAGCGTGCAGCCTATCTCCAAACGAGCCCCTGACAAATAGCCAAGCCATCAAGCAGAGCACACTCAACTTGCTTCATAGACAGTGTTGGCATGTGTGTATCGGTGTGTATAAGCTTATGTGTGTGTGTGTGTGTGTGTGTATTTAATCGACACGTTTCTGTATGCCTACATTTTATCAATGCCTTAAACACAAGCACAAAAATAACGTATAACGACCATACAACAAACTTTGATTTATGACAATCTAGTTCATTTGATTATTGCTACTAGAACGAGCGATAGAAGTGCCAGGCAGACATTAAGGCTGCGTTGAACTGAGTCCAGTCCTGTCAATGAGCTCTGGCCATTTTTGTTCGTGTAAAACATTTTCATTTTCCATTCAAATTCAATGCTAATTTACTTGCAGGACAAGCCCAATTTTAGGGCGTAGCCTAAGAGCCGAGAAAAACGGGGGCTAAACTCAAACCCAGGCATCATTTATCATTGAGAGGGAGGGTCTCGTTTTGCAGGCTGTTGGCTGTGGCAAGAGTATTTGTACTAGACGAAGCGCATAATCAACACATAGGGTTTATCATTTTCAAAGTAGCGATACATTTGGATACAGTTTGCTTTACTATATCACTTCTTTTTTTCTGCTTTTCTGCTAGCACGTGCAGCACATTAGGCTGAGTGTGTGTGTGTGGCAGTGGCATCGTATTATTTTACAGACCGAATTGCATGGGATATAAAGTTTAGCCGTGCGTATACGTAACCAGGCTGACCCATAAACCAAATTTTTGTACGTACATTGTCCGCGTCGCCCCAAATGAGCAGCTGAGTGAAATTTTAGTTGAGTCCGTGAGCGCATTAGTTATGCCCAACTAACACGCCATAATAAAATAATATTACATTTTGCAGCACAGATTTTGCTCCATTTTTAGCGAAAATCCAGGCGCACTTTGCATCGCAGATAGTGCTAGATGTAGTGGAGGGGGTTTCAGGGTACGTGCTCATTAAGAGTACTATGTTGAAAACCGCCAAGTCTTTGAGGTAAAGCACTTCTCCGGCTGTCGCTCATTTCACTGAGTGTGTGTTTTTGTTATTTGTCTGCGGTTTTAATTTACTCTTGCTTCATAGGAGACGCCTCTCTGCTGCCTCTCTAGCTGCCTCGTTCTGCATCTGCTTTTCACTCGCACTTGCCACCACCACTTTCCAGCTCACTTTCATGCAACACAGTCAGCAATGTCGCCGACGGCAGCAGGTTAAGCTTCTACTTGAACTTCTAAGTGTTGGCGTTACATGAGCTGAGGTGTTGTTTGGCAACTGCCTTTGACGTATATATGGGTCACATGTGCCCACAGACTTATGAGTGGATATGTCGTTCGCTCTTTAGCTGTGTGTGTGTGTGTGTTTGTGTGTTTGGTGTGCTTCTGTGGCATGTTTGTGTTTGGTGCTTGAGGGCCCAGTGCTGGGCTGGTTGATGTCCGTCTAAGCTCCTGATTCTTTTCACTGACGCTTGCAGCAATCGCCACGTTATTTACAGCTTCCAGTTATTAGGTTTTGCTACAAACCAGAGAAGCCCTGACATAATATGAGTGGTTTTATAAGGTGGTGATATGGCGTGACCATAAATTGAGTTGCTTTAAAGGCTTTAACGTTAAATCCATCTCTCATATCGCAACGTGGCAAGCTTCATTTTGATGAGCAAAACGTAATTAACAGTGCACACGAATGGCAAATAGAACGATGAATAAAGGGAGAGTGAGCAAAGATTATACAATGGGATAACCGTAAGGTGGAAAGAATTTATCTAATTAATTATAAAATAAATTCCACAATGCGGAATAAGAAAGCAAACTCCAATCGCATTTTTATTTACTTTTCTCAGGTGGAAAAAAAATTAATCAGACATTCATTTGATAAAAATCATTTTGCACTGTTTGTGTCAGCAGTAAAATATTTTTCGAATTTAAATTACGTATGTATGGTTTTTTTATTTGCTTCGTTCCAAATAATATGCAATCAAAATTGATTGGCATACGCAATCATTTGTTTGGCTTGTGTGCAATTGAAATAAAAAATATATGCGGTTGTATGCGAAAAATGTTGACTTTTTTATGCATACCCAAAGAAAGAGTGAGATTTGCATGGCCAGGTTGTGTGGTTTTTTGTTAACATTTAAATGTGTTTCGTCGCCCAAGGAAACTGCTTGTTTTAATTGATAGTTGATTTTTTATAAAAATGCAGAATATCATTAACCTATATTTCCTGAATAAGTTGATCGTTAATATGGGTAGCTTATTTATAACTTTCGAGTTTATTCTCATATAATTTAAACTCGTTGAGTGCATTGCAATCTTTGATTTCACAAAATTTAAGTGATTGTGTGGCTTTTTTATATTTTTACCTCAACTTTCGACATGCGCTGCGTAATTAATTATTTGCGGCACTAAGTCGAGCCATTTCCATGCCAGACGCATCTGCATACATACTACTATATATAGAGTTTTGGGAAAACCGCAGCATTTGCCATCACGTTTCCCCACCACCTCCAGCCTCCAGCCTTTTTTGCATAATTCAACCACTGGCAGGCGGGTCACGTAGACGGCGCAAACGGCGTGATTAGGGTTTTCGGCTCAGCCGAATGACTGCGACCAAGGATCTGTCCAGGACTCAGCCCAACCACAACATGTGGGTGGGTGTGTGTGTGTGTGTGTGTGCATGTTTGTTGTTGTTCTTTGTGCTGTGGCATCATTAAATACCCAAATCAAAGATTTGTTTGCTTGTAACGCAATTGTGTAAAATGGCCTGGACGGGGGCGTAAACGGAAGGAAGCAAATGTCAGGCAGCGTTTAATTGTTAACGTTTATTGATATTTGTGTGTGTGTGGCATTTATTTTTTAATTACATGCGTTGTTAGGCTAACTCATTTTAATTATAGCTATGAAATATTGCGATGGTTTTTAGCAATTATTTGATATGACAGATAAGTTTTAATTGTAGGCAAGTTTTATAAATATCAAAGATACATTAAATTAGTATGTTATTTTTAAATTTTTTTTTTATTAATTTTCCCATAATAAAATAATACAATATTTATATACTATAGTATTAAATATCAGTCCAGTTTTCACCAAAAACCATACCAATGTGAAATTAAAGGCTGATGCTCGAAAAAGAAATCAGCGAATAAACCGCTTTCCGCGGGTAAACATTAATTAGCTCAGTGCCGCAAATATTAATTGCATTTGTTTGCAGCCGTTTTGTTATGCGAGTCAGCAGAGAAGCGAGAATGTGAGAGCGAGAAGGAGTTTGTGTATGTTAAATAGCTTGAATTCGGTTGGTTTCAGTGCACACTAAGGCTTCATTAGTCGGGCAGCAGCCGAAAACTTCTTAATTGTTTCATTAATGCAATGCAATCCGTTTGCTTGGTACTTAATTTAATTTTATTTGCTGTCGCCGCTGATGCTGCTACAGTTGCTGCTGCTACAGTTGCTGTAGTTTTTAAATAATTGTGCGCAATTATTTCACCCAATTTAACATTTTCTCTCACTCTGTGTGTGTGTGTGTGTGTTTGTCGGGATTTTGTGCTTGCTGTATACATTTAAATGACGTCATTTATATTCCGTCGGGATAAGCACTTGATGTAAAATTACAAGCTGAAACGACGCGACGGCAGCTTCGTTTGTGTGTGTGTGTCGGAATAAAAATAAAATATTCAATTAAACCCGTTTTCTTCGCCAAACACCGTTGACAGCGCTTATTAATCTGACGTCATTTCTTTTCCTCTCACTTTCTCTCTCCACTTTCCCTTCGTGTAATTTTGGTTTTTTATTCGTTGTGAAATTTAATTAATGTAATTGTTATGACCACAACGCTTTCATGTTTGCTCTCACTCTCTTTGAGCAAGCCTAATAAAAATGTATGCTTGGACCGCCAAGTGAAGGGAACGAACCTCGGCATAGAAATACCAATTCATTATTTGCATAAAACCCAACCTTAAGCGCCACTCAAACAGCGAACCGAGCACTCAAACTGCCGGTCGGACCGTCCCTCCGCCATTTGCCCATATTTTTTTACAGTTCTGGTTTTTCGTGGTGCACGAAACGCGCTGCTAAGCTTTCTTTTTGCAGCTCCTATTGCTTAGAGGGCATAAAGGAAGGGTATCTAAAATAATTTCGGAAATTGGTTCTAATAGGCTTTTTAACTTTTATTTTTTGGAGATACACAAAAATATTTAGAATTAAGTTTGTAACATAAAAATGTTTGTCAAAAATATGTAGAATAAAGTTTTTATCAATAAAATTAATTATTTAGTAAATTTCAAAAATATTCTCTTCATCATTTTCACAGGCTGCACCTTAAAAATACTACATATATTATTTGCAGCATTATCTTAAGTGCATTCAAAAGTCCCAAAAAATAGACTTCTCAAATTTTGCTTTGGTACAATTTGTTGCTATTTATTTTGATATACTTTTTACTACCATATACCATTTGCTTATATATGTGCTATGCACATATATAGTTTTGCGCTTGGCAGAACGCGAAATTTGTTTTGGCCAGCCAAAAAAGCCGCCATCGTCAAATTTGACTGAATGACTGCAGTGAAAATGCAACTGCCAGTCAGTAAGAACAGTGTTGGTTTTCTTTTTTGATGGCGGGGTCTATGAAGGTTTTAGTAATGAAAAAAGCATTGCCTACTTTTTAGCTGAAGTGCTGCGGCTGCCACTGCGGCTTTTTGCCCTTGCATTCGCATTCGCAAATGGTTAAAGTCATTTATTTCAAACAAATCATTTGCCATGCCAACTAGGCAAACTACTATAAGGGCCACACACTTGCCAGACACTTCACCATTCAAAGTATTCAAATGCAAAAAGGGGGGAAAAAAAACACCAAACGCTGACAAGTTAAAGCATCGTTGGATCATTAAAGTCCGCAGGGATGGGAGTACAGGCAGAAAAAAAACTTTAGGGCCGGGGGGGCCAATTTTTCAAAGGACATGAACGAGCGAGAACTTTGACTGACGCTTGTCGTTGCTGTCGTGAGATAAACTTCTCTGGTTCGAAACTTATTGAGGCACAAACAGTTGGTCTGGGCCACCAAGCCAGCCAGCCAGCCAGCCAGCCAACCAACCAAATGTCTCTCGTCTGTTTGCATGCACAGACAAGAACGGCGAGGAGGGACCCCCCGCCACGCACGCCTTTTGTTGTAGGCCTCACGCCCGACTCTGCCCCACTCAACTCTAGAAATATCAAACCAGCGCCTTTGGCATGTACCCCCAGTTGCCGTTGTATGATAAACTTTTCTAATTGTCAGTTTCAGCAAGTGACAAACGACAGAAATTATGTTATCTTATCAAAGTTGGCGCTACTTTTGCTGGCAATGTGCTGGGTGTGTTTATGTGTATTTGTAAATGTGTACATTGTGCTGGTATGAAAAAGTTGTTCGAAATTTAAGAAAATTATCTTTAAGCATGTTGTTTGCGTACACATGTATATATAGACATTGTTTGGCGTTGATGTTATTGTTGTTTGTAATGCGTCTTGTTGTAATTCCTTTTTCTTTTTCGGTGACATGCTAGCTGTTACTTATTAACATTACAAAAGCGCCGTGTGCTGTGTTCCTTGTGCCTTTCTGCCTTTCGGCGTCAATTGAGTTATGCCAAATTGACTTCTGGCAGAGACAAACAGCTCAAACCCTAACCACTAAATACTACAATGTGTGTATTAAAATGCAGACGGTTTTCTCTTACACTCAGACTGTCTGTTTCTATTTTATTTAGCTTGGTATTGTTTCGTTTCGCAGCACTTAATGCGAGCTGGCGAAACAGCTGCTGCATTTCCCAGGCCTAGTTTCTTACACACTCCTCACACAAAAAACTTGGCCGGCATATCATTTACAAATACATACAGAGATACGTAATCACACATACATATCTACACAGTATACAATTCCAAAGGGGATTGACTGCAATGTCTTGTCTGTCTGTGGTCGAGTCGGAGGGCAAAAACTTGCCAGTTGACATGGAAAATGCTTTTTGATTGATAACCGAGTCGACAATGTTTATTTAATAAATGAAATTCATGCATATACATTTCTTTTGTGCATTTGAGTGGAGTCTGAGTCAGGCTTTTGTTTTACGATATATTAGAAATCTTCCAGGCCACCATCTGCTGTCTAGCAGCAGTTAAGAATTCTCCTCTATTGTATGTGTATGTGGGGTAAAGTCTTACTTTACTTCAAACTATATATATGTGACATTCCTAAGCTGTTTGAAAGCTGTTAGATCGCGTAAACCACTTTCTGTTTGTACTTTAAAAACCCTCAAATGAGTTTAAAAATACTTCACTTTGGTAGTAAACTTTATTGAATCGTAAATAGGAAATCGCTTTGACAATAAATAAACTCTATTTTACTCACGATATAAATAAATGGTTTATTTGAAGCACAAATCTCGTTTAAAGCTCAATCAATTTCAGTGTCAGTAGTTTTAATAAAATAGCACAGAAGGAAAATACGTTAAAGCTAAGCAATGCAACAGCTGAGATTGCGTCAGGTGTCAGTTGAGCAGCTTGTGCAATAACATTACCAGCACACAATTTAACGTTCTGTGAGGCAAACGTAACAACAACAACAACAACAACAACAGCAGCAATTGGTACAAGGCGTTTCTTTTTCTCTCTCTCTGTCTCTCAACCGTAATGCTATCAAAAATGAAATAAGAAAACGTGCACGTAACTGCACAAAAAAGTGAAGTAGTAATAATATAAATAAAGAGCGAGAGAAAGAAATCCTAGTAACAACATTTGTTCATTCTATGATTCTTACTTTCTTTTCTTGCAGCGCTCGCGCTCTATGGCGTGAAGCGGAATAATTCAATCAGCACAAAAAAGGGGAAAAGCAGCTGAGAAAAGGGCGCTTGGCAAACGCTCGTCGACAAAGTACAGCAGCTTCACACGGCCCACCTTGACTGTCACTTATTCTGGTCGGACAAAATCCAAGCAATTTCAACTTAAAACGCTTCCACTGAAGAGAGCGCGTGCAACTTAAACAAACCGGAAAAGCAAACACTGCACAGCGACACAGTTAAGGAGGAACTTCCTGCCATCCAAAGCAAGGCTAAACAACAACAAAAAGCAAAAGCAACGGCAACGGCAGTATCAAGGATGTGACAGAAGTAGAACGCACTGTTCCTACTGTACTCCTTGCAAGTCATCCGCCTGGCCAAGGACATGTGTGCGTACCTTGGGTTGGGTGGTTGGGGGGCGTTGCCTTTGCCAGCTTAATTTCATTTATTTACCTGAAAGCTGTTTATGTGCTTGTGAAATTACAAATTAAATTTTTAATCACAAATTAAAAGAACAGCAGAGACAGCAGCAGCACAGTGAGCATGTCCTGCTGAGCACTCCTCTGTATGTGTGTAGATGTATCTGCATCTGTTGTCGCTCCACTTCTAGTTGATTAACTGCAGCAGCCAGTGCAGCAGCCTACATAGGATGAGATATGCAATTAAAAGCTGTTGCTTTGCTGTTCATTGAAATGTGTTCCACAATTTTATACCTATCAAAAATCGCTTTCTAAAGTAGATAATTGAGTGCAAATAATTTTTAAGCGTTTTTCAGACGAAATAGTTTCTGAGAACGTGTGCGATTTATAAAGCATTTCTTTTATGCTTATGCGTCATTAATTTTTCGGTGCCGTTTACGCTTGTGTAGGTGCCTGGAAGATGGTCTCATCCTCTTAGTACATTCCGAAGGCGCCTTAGCCTTAGCCTCGCTGCTGCTCGTTGCGACCATAAGAAATAATGTTGTTTATGTTGTGCAAACATAAAATTTTGCTCTCTTTTTTCGCCCCTTTTATGTGTACATACATAAGAATATAATGTTGCCAGCCTGACTTTGCCATCATATATATATAGATTTAGTAAATATATATATATATATGTATGTACATACGAGCATTGGCAATTTTTGTCGTTTCTTTCGGTGCTTGGCGCTTGGTGCTTGGTTCTTGGTGCTTTTGGCCTTTTTGCGCCTTGGCAATAAAGTTGTTGGAATTTAGCTGAACCGAAAATAGTTTATGGCGGAAGTCATTAAGTGGCTCGGTTTACAGCAGCCGCAAACATGAAAAACAGAAGTGCCCCGCCCCTAAGGGCGCTACATTGCGCCTCTTTTGTTGTTTGCTGTTCCGACATTTTTTACGATATTTTTATAGAGGAATTATGGTTTTTATTTGGCGCTTTCACAATATGATGCTTTTCGTGCTGCACTTTTGTTCTAGTACGCTACGATTTTATTTATATGCATATATTTTTATTTCAATTTAATTATTTTAAAATCATTTGTGCACTGTACTGGTGACAGTAGTAGTAAAAATTTTAACTCAAATTACGAACTGCACAACAAATTGCTTTTTTATTGAGTTAGGATCCGGCTGCAATGCCATTCAATTAACATTTCTTTATGCGCCACACACGCACACACAGAGAGACATATGGCTCAGTAATTAAGTTAGCATCAATAATTTGTTTCCTTTTTTTAGCTTGTGCATTTCGACGCATTCTAATTCGGATTGTGTGTGTGACAGACCGCAAGCAACAACACACAAACACAACTTAAAAGATGTGTTGAAATATGTTTTTGGTTGGCAGCTTTTGCCCCAAAAATAAAAAACTTTAAATTTTAATTTCATGCATTTTGCACATCAATAAAATGCCTTGACTTTTACTTGGGCCAAATGATACGGACTCCCGACTCGAGACTCCGGACATGATTTGCTTTTATGAGTATGACTTTTTCTAGCATCGGGCGCAAGTCGTGGCTCACTTTGGGGGTTGCTTATTCAACTTGCTTTACGACTGGGCGAATAGTGAGCCAAAGCTCTTGATGATGTATTACGTGGAAAGTGTGGGGGACCAATAAATGTTCGTTGTGACGGAAACATTTTCAAGCAATGATACACAGTAAAGTATTTGTGCTAGAGAGCCTTTTCTTAGATGACGGCACAACAACATTAAAATTGCAAATTGCTTTCGATAAGTTTGTGAATAATCAAAGCTAAGTCAAGCATATGACATCAACTTGACAAAATTCTCTTTATAAATTTTATAATATAATTGAAGTCATATTTTTTAGTCCACACAAAGTCCGGCTTCGGTTAATTCAATTATAATTATACTATATATATATATAAAGCTGTCGTTTTCTTTTAACTCAATCAATATTAGTGCAGAACATAATTAACTGCACACAGCTTTGGCATAGCTTTGTCAAATGACCGCAAGCAATCGTAAATGTGCATCAAGAAATATATGGTACAAAATTTCTTAATGATGCTGAAGCAACAAAGATTATTTGCTGCTGCTGACTGCTGCAGCTGATTGATGGCTCTAATTTAATCTGCAGCAGTATAGAACTTTTAGTGTAAGCCATAAAAGTGTAACTCTGCCAAAGCTGCATGGAACTCAGTTATATTATTTAAACGTTTGCCAAACCACAACATGGCTTTAAATATACTATATGTGTGTGTATATATGGCTGAGAAGGAGGTAACAGGACTGTTCTCGCCTTATCAGTGTGAGAGCGAGCCACGATTTATGATTGCACACTCAGCATAATCAATTCTTGTAAATTATTGTTATTGTTGTTGGGTTAAAGACTTTTGGTAGTCGTGTGTGCGGGCGGTCGGTCGGTCGGGCGGTCGGGCGGTCGGTGCTGGCAACATTAAACATTCGCCATGACTTATGGGCACAATGAACCAGAAAAGCCGCTAACAAATTCTTCAGTCTTTAAAATATAATGGCCTTAAAGCGAACAAAGAAAAAAAACATATCGCATGACTGCAACCACTAGAAGGACTTTCAGGACAGAATGCCAAACAGCCAGGCAGACAGCCAGCCAGCCGGCATTTGCAATAAACATAGTCTGGCACAAAAGATCAATGACTCCCATTGAAGTTCAATAAAATGTGCTGGGCTCTCAAATACTGAAGGTGCACACTGGCGACACACAAGCCAATAACTGCGAACTGCGGCGGACTGCAGACTCAAAGAGCATTGCATGCATAAATAATGCGCTGACTACCAGCGCTGCCCCGTCCTGGTTATATCAATGGGGACTGGTCACGGATCCGGCTCCGGCTCCGGCTTCGGCTTTAGCTGCACAGCCTGTGTGTGTACGTTATGCACAATATGAACAGCAGAAAAAAAAAATAAATATTGGCCACGAGGAGGACAATGCAAATAGAATCCATCCTCGTTATTCTCTCCTCTTTTTTTCTATTTGCACAAAATTTCAAATGTAATTTTTAGCCAATGCAGGTGACAGCTGAAAGCGAATGCTTGCTCCTATGCGCTAACTTTGGTAACAGCTATCGACTTGAATGCTTTTTTTAGGCATTGCATTTGTGTAATTGCTCAAGCAAAGCGCACAGAAGCGAACGAGCGAAGCTTCGGTGAAAATTGAAATTGATAATTGAATTAACCGCGCGAATGTCAATTGTTTGCACATGCTGACAATTTTAATTGAATTTATTTAAGCCGCTGGGTCCGTTTTTGGTCGATGGTTTTACCATTTGCCAACAACCACAGCCAAATATTAAAGCACCTGTGAAACATTTAAATGCAATTGAAAATGTTGCAAAGTTAAATTATTTAGATGGTCAGACGTGCATTTTAAAGATGCATTTGTATATTGTTTCGATGTGAGAATTTTTTTCTTACTCGCATTAAAGTAAAACTCTTCAAGTGATATCCAATATTTGTTCAATAGTTGCAGCTTTCTAGCAAGTAGACAAATTTGTTTAAGCATGACTTGTACAAAGATGAGTTAGTTTGATCGAGCTCTGCTAACATGCAACAAGAAGTTGAGCAAACATATCTTGAGCTGAACATATTTCAATTATTATTCACATTAGTTGTTGCTCAAAGGAATCATTTAATACAAACATACGTTTATGTATATATATATATATGTATACCATACAAATACAAATATAATGGGATGTAGTATGTTAAGGTCATTTTAATGTCCGGCTTGCTTCTGCCACTGACAGAGTCAGGACACTGATGCATTAGTTTTGCCAGAGCCAGAGCCATATTGTGAAAGTCTATTAGCACATTTTACAAGCAAATACTAAATGCCATAACAACATTAGTACGAACTTATGCCATATACAAATACCATAAACCGACTTCCTGGCCATAAATTCGAACAACATACACAGAAAGCTAAGTGCCCCAATGCTCAATTGGCAGGATATCAGAGTTTCTGGTAATACATGAAAATATTATTTAGCTACGCAATTTTGAACTGGATTTTCTACAGACCCTTAATCAAAATTAATTTGCCAAAAGCTTCTCTTTGCAGCAATACCTATGCAACAATAATTGTATGCCATTGTATATGTGTGTATGTGTGTGTGTGTGTGTGTCTGTGTGTGTGTGAGCGCACGTGCTAAATGATTGTGCAAAAATAAACATCAATCGAGTCGCATTGAATAGAAGGGCGGCGTTCAAGTTGAAGTGAGCGGGGATAATATGAAAAATTCATTTTCTTGCCTATCAATCAAATGGACTTCATTTAGCTAGTTTCGTCCAAGGTCAAGAACAAGCAGAGGGCAATGTTTATTCTTTTCTCGAGTGCCTTTAATAGACATGTAAAGCTGTGCCTTCGAGTGTCCTTATTAACTGCCAGCCATATTTCATTTCGACCACACACACACACACACACAGAGAGACCCAAAACTTATTTGTGATGGCGCATAACCGAACAAAAAAGGCGACTCAACTCACGTATTGATAAATTTTTTGTGTGACAAGACAAAGAATGAATTGCTGTCAAAACTTAAGCCATGCAGCAGCAGGAGGAGCAGCATCATCGCCAAGCGCAAGATGTCCTTCAAATCTCAAATGTCATATAACTGGAACATCAAGCGGTTGAGTGAGCCACCATCCCCCTCCCCCCATCTACCCACCTCTAACATTGAGCTTTGCAAATCAACTCGGGCTTAGTGAAAGGCCCGCCACGCTTCGCTGCTCAAAGGAGTGTCAGTGTCGTTTCGCACGCATCCGCATTCGCATCCCCATCCTCTCGATCCTCTCCCTATCTCTATCGTATATCCTATTCTATATAATTGTGTGTATGTGTGTGTATGTCGACCTCGATAGTACGAGACGTATGTGTGATGCAATGCATAAATGATAAATGACTTGGGTGCCCGAATGAGAGATAGTGATAAAGCAACTGCCGACCCGCCGGCGAACTACTTTTGACAAATGGCTGGCTCCCCCTAGGCCAGGCATCGAGACAATGGCTTTCGAACTCAAACCTCAATCTAAAGCACAAAGCTAACGCTGTCGCTGTAGCTGGAGCTGAAGCAATTTCTGCATTCTTTTTGCTTGCTGTTGACTTTATTATAAACTCGCATAATCGCTGCCCATTTGCAGGAAAGGAGTATGCGGCTTCAACTTGTCAGAACTTGCTTAGCTGCCTCGTTAGTAGTTGTTGTTGCTGCTGCTGCTGCTGCTGCTGTAGTTGTAATTCTTTCTTTGTGATGTTGACGGTAGCAGCAGCGCTCTATGCAAAAATGATTAATGTGTTCTTTTTTTTGCAGCAGGCCGTTGGAAATTCTTACCTGCTGCCAAGTTTGTAGCCCAAGTTAATTGGGCGCTTGATGCGCCTTTGGCATTACTTTTTCTGTGTCGCAATGCCCATTCAATACTTCTCAATTGTGTGGCAGCAACCATAAAACTAATTAGGAGGTACAGACGAAGTTAACATACTCGTTCTTACAGATCAAGAATGATATCTTTATCAATCTAACCACATTTCATGTCAACATTCGAATGCTAGGGCATACAAGAAAGCATGTCAAAAAGTCGCAAGCCCAACCCCAAAAACGAATGTCAGCCAAAACGTCATTACTGATTCTACTCTCACACACACACACACTACTACATAGCACTAAAGAGCATATTTGAAAGGGGGAGCACACAACATTGACTACTGCATTGCACTCGTGTTTTTCTGGGTTACAACAATGCGGCACAAGCTGAAACTTGACTTTTAATGTTTCCTCAATTAGAAGGCACACAAAAGCAGCAGCAGCCAAAAAGGTGAAGTCGTGTCGCCGCGGAGCACAAAAAATAGAAAAAACCAGAAAGTAAATGCGCATTAATAACAAAGTGCAGCGACAAAAAGGTTGTCTCCCCCTCTCTGTCTCTCTCTCTCTCTGTCTTTCTATTTCTGTCTTCCTTTCTCTCTTCAACGCTGTCTCACGCTTTGCTGCTCACACTTGCTAAGTAGATGCAGCAGAAGAAGTCAACGACTGTCGACGACCACAACATGGCAACTGGCAACAGGGCAACGGGGCAACTTGCAACTGGCAACTAACAACTTGGCAAGGGGCAGCATAACTCAAAACCGGGCTTGGCAGCATGCGACGGCAAAATTGTGACTCCTCGGCACAAAAGGAGGTTCCAAAGGAGCAGAAGTTGAAGAACGGGTCACAGTTACAGGAAATGGCAGCACGTTCGGTACACAGACGCAGAGAGAAAGAGAGAGAGAGAGACAGAGAACTAGAACGAGAACGAGAGAGAGAACTGATGCAGTTCCCCCAACGAGTGCGGGCTGTCTAAGAAGATTGATGATGTGCAGCCGCATCCAGAGGTGCTCCAGCAACATCTCCGCCTCTCCTTCTTCAACCTGTCCAACTGGCAGCTGCTTAGCCCGAGCTTAACTTTATGCTGACAGCGCCTTGGCACTTGGTAAATGCAGAGCTTTCCTCTGCCTTTGCTTAGCTGATTTGCTGCATGTCTGCTTGGCCACAGCGGGCGGGCGGGCGGTCGGTCGGGTGGTCTGGTCGGTCGCTTGTGCGAACGTCCTACCCATAACTGTCTCCTGGGGTTAGAGAAGAGGCCAAGTTGCACTTATTGTAGCTGATTTTGAATTTGCACCTCTGCCACTACACACACACACACACACACACACACACACACACACAATGCAATGCATACACACACACACAATGCATTGCATACATATATATCACTGTGGTCTACCAGACTACTACTGTTCTGCTTCTTCTTCGTCTTTTTCTTCTTCATGTCTGCATCGTGTGGCATTTTAAATAGCCTTTGCCACATTGTCTACCATTTGAGAGAGCTTTGTTTTGTGCAACTTCTGTTCCACACAGACACCCACACACACACACACACACAGCACATAACCAATTGTTTGTTGTTGCATTTCGGGTTAATATGTCAGTATTCAATCAAAACTCGTTTGTCTGCTGGTGGTTAGTAGTTTGTACAAATGGGATTTTGAGTAATACAACCAAAGCATTTATCTACAATGGACCTGTTCTCAATATCAATTTGGGGTTTTCAATTCCTAACCACAGCAAATGCATAAAACCAATGAAATATTGACCGATCATAATTTCCACTTTCATAACTTTGACAAAACTCAACAGATTTCTAAATCCATTGACATTTGGTTAGGAGTTAAGCAGAAGACTAATAAAGCAACTGATTTTGAACGTAAATGCCAAATAAATTTTAATTTACCTCTAGAGTTTAGAGTAACACTTGTAAATAAATAGATTTCATAACTGTTGTGTTGCTTTATACATTGTTTTGAGTCAAACATGAAAGCGAAACTTGGCAGATTTGCATTTTGTATATGCACAAGCAAACAGAACACAATTGCTGAGCTGTGTTAAGTGCCGGCAGAAATCCATTTTCCGCACAACTTAAATACGTACGTAGAATGAGCGAGAGGAAAAGAGAGAAATGTGTGAAACATGAGCAATTTCCCATACAAGCATAAATTCAACTAGTAGCCAGGGCTTTTGAGGCTAGCCAAGCAGCTAACAACTCTCCAACCCCACACAAGTATCCAAAAACTAAACTAAACTTTGCCAAAAAGCAGACACAACTTTGTAAAAATAAAGTGCGCTGGAAAAGCGTTAGAAGAAGGGAACCAGGCACCAGGAACTGGGAACTGGGAACTGGGAACTGAAAATGAGCTTATGTTGCAGGCCACTTGCTATGCACATGCCTCTCTGCCTTTTCTTTTTTTTTTTGGCCAGTTGCATTTACAGAAAACCAATAAACTTAAATGGAAAATCCGTAAACTATAAATCATGGCTTAAGTCCATTTCCTTCGTTGTCAATACGTTTCCGCTTTGTTGTGGGTTTGAAAAATATAACGCACACAGACAGAGAGAGAGCGGGAAGCACACGCACACACACTCACATACATATACACTAACAATTGTAGTTCTAACTGGAGCTCGAGGCTCAGCGTGTAACTGTTGCCGGCACATTTGTTAACCAAAAAAGAAAACAGCAAAAGCCGAGTCGAGTCGAGTCGAGAAATGGCTATGATTGGACTTGCACACACATGCAGTACCCCCGAGCACAAGCTATATGCAACTGCTTTACATTTTTTTGGCATGTCCATTTGCAAAGTCATTTACTCGCACACACATTTGCAATCACATACAGCGAACGGCACTCAGTCAATTTCCAAGTCAACGTTCAAAAGTCGCTATACTAGTTTCTGGAGCTCCGTTAGCACTGACAGCCTCCCCCCCACCCTATCAGTCAATATTTTAGATTGTTCTCGTTGTTGTTGCTCTTGTGTGCAGCGCTTTCGACAACTCATTTTATTAGAGAGTCACACACACTCCCATACTCACATACTGTTGTAGTTGTAGTTGATGTTGTCGCACGTTTGCGGTCAGCGTTAGAAAATTGATGTGACTTGGTTTGTTTCTCTACTTTTTTTCCTTTCTTGCAGCGATGAGCAATGTTTCTTGATTTTTAGTTTTGTCAGACACAAACTGATGGTATTTCACTAACAGAGAAATATGATCCGGGCATAATGTGCGAAAGAGATTTTGACTGCCCGAAAAAGTAGGCAATGATTTGTTTAACTTATAGAATGGACATAAAATTGATTGTTAAGCTATGGAAAATTTATTTATCAGCTAAAAATAAATATGAACAAATTTTTAATATCTTAATATTTGTAGCTAATGGTTATAATATTCAACGGTGATTTATTTATTTCAGCCATACGAATAATAAAATCGTATTATGCTCGAAAATCATGCAAAATGCATTAATAATTTATTTTTAATCAGCACAACAATGCCTCGCCCAAAACTGTATTAATGTGGGTCGGACACACCAGCGCCATATTAACTGAGTTATTTTTTATGGCTGTCACTGTCAGCATTTCGTGTCCATGAAGTGAACATTAAAGATTAACAGTGCTGAGTACGAAAGAGAAAGAGAGAAAAAGGATATTCGTTTGGCCTGATTGGGGTCACAAAAGCTGCACCTTAATAACAACCGAATATCTATAATAAAAATGCGCCACGTTATTAATAACATTTTCGAAGGCGGACAGGGAAATGGTGGTTTGAAAGGGCTCTGACTGCTAGCTAAGTAGTTTGCCATTTCAATATCTTATGCATAAGCCGCAGAGCAAAAGAGTTCCAGTTTGCCGTTCGAGTTTCAGTCGTGTATAAATACCACAAAGCAAATAAACACGCTCGGCGCACGGCCAAACAATATGAGATATATATTGAAAACGTGCATGGCCCGACCGAACCGAGCCACTTAAGGCGACCCGTTGACGCGGTCTGGGCAAAGGCAAACTTTACACGCTAATAAAATGGCCAACACGGAGAAGGGAATGAAATGAGCAGGAGCACAGCTGGGAGCCTTATACATTTTATGTGGCAACACAAAAGGCTTGGCCAGGCCAAATATGGGTTTATGGCTTGTAAAAATCCATGTTAATAATATTAACAATACGGTGGCAGGCAGGAAAAGGGTAACTAGCGACTTTTGGCTATCTGGCTAAAGGCTCAATGCTGCAGCTGTAAACTTTATTTTATATATGCAGGGTCTCCATTTTGGGATCCATTGTGTGTGTGTGTGTGTATGCATTAAAAGCACAAGCGCCCAAGAAACAAAACTTAAAGCAAAAATATGAAAAGGGAGCAGCCAAAAAAGGTAAACGTCAACTCTGACGCCGCATCATTAGTGTCATGTGGAGAAGCTATTTATATAAGTATATTTTATTGATATGCATAATAAATCAAAAATGCTTGCCAATAAATTTATTATTGTAGATTATCTGCACACCACTCAACCACCCACACATCGCACACCTATGAAAAGGCCATCGCACACCTTGACAATAGCAACAACAAGCAGACACAAACACAAAAAATGCCTCCCTCTACTGCATTATGCTTCGGCAGTGAACAATTTATCAACATCAACTCAAAATCAACTATAAATTACCTAAAAATAAAGAATTTGCAGATAAAAAAAGTATGCACTGAATATAAACATCTTGAAAAACATATTAAATGACACTAAATAAAGTTAAGTTATTGGAAAAACTTTAACATTGAGTTAGAGAGGGAAAGACTGTAGTTTGAGCAACACTTTATACTAGAAATACGAAACGGTTGATTGTTAAAATATTTAAGAAACTTTTCCAACAGAAATTCCTTCGGATCAACTACGTAATCAATTCGCCACTAAAACTATCGCCTTGCTATTGTCGTATCCCAGTTTTTTTCGCTGATGCTGCTCGCGCGTCTGTTGATGTTGCTGTTGTTGATTTAAATGGATGAAGTTGATTGGCGCTTAGTCGCCCTATTTCCACTGTCATGCCATTATCAAAAGCAAATTAACGCCACCTCGTTGTTGGTTTTTGTTTCATTCTTTTGCATCATCATCGCTTGCGCCCGCAGGTTGTTCTTCCTGCACATCCTGTGTGTCTTGACGCAGTGCAACTGTTGACAAATCTCTTTTTAAGAGCGCGCTTAAAACATCGTTTGAGCATCGTTCCCTTTTCCCAGTTGTTGTTGTTGTTGCTGGCGTTTGGCGTGGTAACAGCAAAGCTATAGCTAAACCAATCAATATTTAACACATTTAACCCGTTTTGCAGCCACGATGATGGCGGCTGCTGTCTCTCTATCTTGCTGTTCTATCTGTCTGTTCTTCGTGCTAACCGTCACGTTGATCGTCGTTCGTTTGGCGTAAAATTAGCATACAATTTGAATTTTAGAGCCAAGTGAAGCGTATGCAACGCGTGATTGACAGCAGTCAAATTCAATTGAAGCAAAAGGCCAAAACGCAACGCGACACCATTGCCAACGCCAACGCCAACGAAAATGAAATAAAACAAAATTAAATTCAAATAAAACCAATTTTAACCGAAACTACTCTCCAAAAACCCGTCCGACTCGCACGTCGAACCTTTTGGCTCATAGTACTAGGGTTTAGCGGCCTTGCGGCCAAAACTTTCTGCAGGGCGCAAAACTTTTTCTTTTTGGCTTTTTCATCCGTGGTTGGAGTCCAAAGGATGCGAACAGCGCTCTGCCAACGTGTCGCAGCTGACAAGAGAGTGAAGCGGAGCGGAGGCTGCTGGGTGTGAGTGGTGGTGTATGGTGCCTAGGGTTGCCAGGCGCGTGGCATAGCGCAAAATTGGCTGCTGGCAACGAAAATCTCTGTCGCTTGCTTTTGAAGATTTACGCTAGGGAAATTTGATTTTAAAATGGCAATTGCCACAAATACATACATACATACATCTCTGTGTGTATGCATATCAAAATAAAATTCAGCAAGAAAACAAATAATACGTTTAAAACAAGTTAGGAACTAGAAAATATCCTGCAAAATGTTTTTAGCTTCCAGAGAATGAAAGTAGATATACTTAAGCTATTTTAAAACTGTTCTTAATTATTTTAAAATTTTCCATTCAATTTCCTTTGAATTCTGCTTTATTAATAAAATTATCTCAAAAAATATAGCCAATTGGGAAGGGTCTCATCAGTTCGGTATAGCCTTTTGTTTTTAATTGCATTTTATTTTTCTCATATGCTGCATGAAAGCAACCTTAAATTGAGGAGCTTCTGGTTTCGAATCCACGCGGGCCAATTGTAATATATATATATATTCTTTATAATTCAATTTAAACTGGAGAGCAGGCACACACACATGCAAAGTGCAACAGGCTGGTCCCTCTCGGTCGTAACAATGAAAATGAAAATGGATATAAAAAATAATCATATAATGTAGTTGCGCATACGCAGTGTGGCAGCAAATTGAGACAAGCAACTACGATGCCATTTTCCAGCGCTTGTTCAAAACGAGTTGTGCCGCGTCGCGTCGGTATTGTGCGGTGTGGTGGGAGGAGGGTTGAAAGAGGAGTACTGAGGGTGACCGGAAAAGGTCGGGTTGCAACAGTTGACGTTTTATGGCTGATATGACGCAGCTCGGCGTTTTATTTTACACGCATACAAGTGTGTTATTGCATGACGAGGATTTTGTGGTGCGAGCAACGTTTTAAACTGATATCCGTTGCAGATGGTTGGCGGCGGTTGGGCGGTTGGGCGTATGCGTAACTCGCATAGCTTTGCTAATAATTGGAAAGGAAGCTTGGACACATTTTACTGCCAGTTGCTGCGGTTACACAGTCTCTCTCACTCTCACTCCCTGCGTGCAACATTTGTTATAAAATGCATTCAACAGCAGCAATTTGGAATAGTTATGCACGCTGGGGAATATATATAAGCGTACAAATAATATTTGTAATGCCAAAAACGCTTGCTAAAATTTAACATATATGTGATAAATTTTGCTGAATGCGAAACGTGTCTGAAATTAACTTTTCACAGCACTAAGCATTCTCTGAAAGTAATCATTGTTGTTTTAGTATGTATTATTATTATAACTGTTTAATTACCTGTCAATATTTGTTTGATTATCATATTTTATCAGGTATAAATAATAATTTAGAGATTTCGAATTTAAAGCAACATTAAATTAAATGTAAATAGTGAATGCTTAAGGCTCTGAATGTTTTGAGCTTAGCGAGAGAACAATGTAAAATGAAAATTTATTTGCTTTTATTGCATAATACAAACAAGCAAATTTCTATCGCTTACAATTTCTGCATGCACTTTATTGAAAATATTATGCAAAGCGTGCCACAAATCATATTTTTCATGCCACGTCGCATATTAGCGCTCGCGGATTTCGAACAATTTCCCCAAGCATTGCTAGAATTATGAAAATAGTGCGATACAAAAGCGGAAAATCATAACAACAACAGTATTATGCACATTTTGAACCCTTTCTTTCCGTGTGAAGGGGATCGAAAGCTGGTGGGGTACGGGTCTTGAGGTCGCATTACAAGAATGCTTAAAGGAGAAAATTGGATTTTTTCATCTTGAATGGTAACGAAAAACAATGTGCGCATGCCATGACAGCACGGCAATAACAGTAACGCCCGGCAACAAAAAATAATAAGTAAGTATCACAAAACAAAATGAACAGCAACAACGGAAAGCAACAACTACAATAACCAAAAATGTTAGATATGCTGACAAAGGTAATACAATAAATACGAAATGACTTTGTTGTTGTTAAGTATTTTGTTGTTGCTGTTAATGTTAAATTTTACGTAGCATACTTTTGGGCGGTATTTTTTAAGCAGCACCCAAGTGGGTGACTGTTTTTGTAGTTGAGCAGTTAGTTTTTTTCGGGGTATGTGTTGTATTGTGTTATATCTTTTTACTTTTCTTTAATTTAATTTGCCCATTGTTATTTATAAAACATTCGTTTTTATTTTATGAGCTATAAAGCGCATTAGCACTCTGAACTTGAGAACGAGCGTCGCAGGGCTCAGGTAAAAAATAATATTATTTTAAATTGTATTAAATAACGCCTAATAGCAACACTTGTTTCAAATGATTGAATAAGCTCAGTTGGAAGATTTTATGGATAATTATATATAAGAAATTTTATTGGAAACCAATAGAGCCATAATCAAAGTTATACAATCATTCAACCAATACGTTAATACCCATTTTTATCAACCTTTATGGGTGGAAACTCAGCACTGAATTGTACTACGTAAAATTCCGTAACTTCATAGCTCGCCGTTCAGGGAAACGATAATGAACGTTTATGGCCTTGGCAAGCAAGCAAAGTAGGATATGCAGATACGTATACAAACCTGCCGAAACCACGCAACAAATGGCAAAGAAAATCAAACACAAAATGCAGCATTTTTCCACCGCTGAGCACATCAAAATCCGATCGGTTGTACACCACTAAAAAGCACTTACGCAGACCGACTGTTACCAATTTGTTGCTACATATTGGCATTAGACTAATCTACACGCAGCAACAACTTTGTTATTGGCCACGGACCAGCCAAATGGATACGACACAGTTTCAAATTGGAAGCTGAATTGGTTTCAATGCAACTGTTGTTGGTGTTGTTGTTGTTGTTGTTGCAGACGAAATGGGGACGCACATTAGCTCTGCGTCCGTCTGTTTGTTCCGCTTTGTCCCTGTTTCTGTTTCTGTTTCATCTGCGAGTCGACACGAGTGTGGCAACATTTAATGTGTGCGGCAACTGAAAAGTTGAACGTGAATCGTACAGTTGCATTCCTGTCTCATCTTGTTGTCGTTTTTGGTCGAGTTTTCGTACTCGTTTTCGTTTTCGTGCCACACTCCAGTTGTTTGGCCATTATCAGCTTCATTATGTGGAATTAGGAGACAGCCAGGCAGAGCCACATCCACAGATACGAGGCCCAGACTCCGAGCCAAGCTGCTGTTTTATGTGCCAAAAAGTTGCAGGCAATTTATTTGTGGTCACTCCACACTCCACACTCCACACTCACACACAAACGTACACACACATCGACACACACGAGCGAAAAATAGCAGTCAACTCATTTAATTAGCATAATATACGATGCTTAAGCTCATTAACTGGAAAATTTTAATGGCTAAAGCGAGAGTGCGCACAAAAACCACTCGTAACATACTCGCTCTGTGTTATCAGCGACGGCTTATCACTCAAGTGGCACGCTCAACTCTCGAACGCCGTTTGAAACTCCTCCGCAACTGCGTCAGCTAAGAGCAGATAATACGCTAATAGCCAAGCTGCAGCACGCAGATACTTTTGATACACGAGTACGGCAAGGTTTCACGACCCATATGGCCATTTGGTAATTGGCTTTATAAATTTCTACTTTACAGTTCGTTGGCTGACATCAATGGAGGTTCCATACTTTGTTTTCCATTTTATTATCCAAATGTTGCAATGTCGTAATTATAATACGGCAAACATAGATATTTGTGTATTAATCTATGAATCATCTATACTAGGTACAACAATCGTATGTACATTGTGCAAGTAGGTATTGTAAATAAAATTTGCTTCAAGTGGAAAGGCATGGGGGCAAATGCACGTGACTCGCGATAAGCGCCGGCGTACTCCAGCAGTGAGTCCCGAGAAACGCTGATAAACAAAGCACTTGAGACTAGTGCAAAACAATTGACCAGAGACCTCAATTGCTGTCATTGCTGGTCGCTCTTTTCTCTTGTTCACACAAACGCACAAGTAAATCCTAATGTTAATCCCTCACACTTTACTCACAATCAGCTGGCATTACCTAAGCCTGAGTACTGACTGAGTGCTGAATCAGACAGATAGCAACAAAATAACATTTGTGGAGCTAAAACGTAACACAAGGATGCGTTAAGCAAAACCTTAAACACAAGCTTAAAACAATTTTAATGTATGTTAGATTTTATTAATCTATTAGTTAAAGAAATCATATAAATAAACACATTTTCGGTGTCATTATTTAGTTTGATAAGCAATATAAATAAATGAATGAGGTACTGTGATTTGTATACCCTGAACCCATTGAAAATGCGTAAAAAGGGTATAATGGTTTTGTGCAAAAGTATGTAACAGGCAGAAGGAAGCATCTCCGACCCCATAAAGTATATATATTCTTCATCAGCATCAACAACCGAGTCGATATAGCCATGTCCGTCTGTCCGTCCGTCCGTCCGTCCGTCTCTCCGTATGTCCGTCTGTCCGTCCGTATGTATGAACGCGTCGATCTCAGAGACTATAAGAGCTAGAGACTCCAGATTTGGTACATAAGCTCGCCTAATCCCTAGGCAGTACAAGTTTGTTTTAAATTTTCGATAACTCTTCCCGTTTCCGATATACACATGTAATCGATAACAACAAAATCTTCAATTTGGAAAACTTTTTGATGCAGTTTAGACTAAATAATGACAATCTGTGAAAATTTAATTGAAATCGGTTGAGAAACACTGGAGATATGGAGTATTGAAATTAAGAAGGTATGCACTATACGCGTATACATACACACACTCACACATACTTGCAAGCACTGACTGTATGCGTAAAATATAGGGTTAGGGTATAGTCTAGTCGGGATTTCTCGACTAGAGCCTTCTTACTTGTTTCATCTGTTACAATGAATCTTTTAAGTACGGAACGGTTCGGTAAGAGACATACCTTCTCATTATCTTTATCTTTATGTTTACTCCATTAAATAAGTGATAATTCGTAAAAATCAAATACCGCGAATGCAGATAAGTTCATCATAATTAAACATCGCTAATCCATTGAATTAGTAAATTAAGGTCAGCTGTTGATAAGCTTTACAATTAATATTACGTTAATACATTTCAGCTGTTGATAAGCTTTACAATTAATATAACGTTAATATATTTCATAATTGGGTAAGTTTCCTACCATCGATAAGCTTCTTTTTGATGTACACTTTGAACAGCTTTACAAACAATTTATTTCTCAAAAATCTCAGAAGTAAGAAAATTAAATCTGAAGAATATAATTTCCCAATAAAAGCTATTTAGATACAATTGGGTACATTTGTAACTGCCACTAGTGTATATCATTCTTAATTGAGCGATGGTATACCTTGCGCATTTATATCTTAACAGCCGAACGCAAGTCAAAGATGTCACAATAGTCACATGATGGTTCTAGCTCAGTCAAGAAATTGTTGTTCTTACTGCAATTGAGCAACTCGTGCTCAATCATTGATCCAATTGATATGGCTGTTCGAAATGCTGAAGTGTTTTTGTTGTTGTTTTAATTCTGTTTTTAGCTGGTTGTTGCTTACCGATTGGCCGTATCCATACACCGCTTTATGAATTTGCCCAGGCGCTTCGTCAAACTTGGCGATAAGCTCCCTAACCCCCCTTTTCTCACCCTCCCCCTCATGGTAAACGTCTATCAAAGGCGTTGTCCGCTTGTTTGGCAACGCAATCACAAACCGAAATCGCAAAGTGTTTGCGTTGTTGCGCCGAGATAAAAAGGCGCACAGATTATTTGCCCCGGCCTCCAATTGTACAAGTATAGATGTGTGTGTGTGTACAGGTGTATGTGTGTGTACTGTAGATTAACTGTAGTTTAATTGGCAAAAGCTACCAGGTCTATGGGCCCTAAGGTGATCGAACAGTACATAAAGCGCCGTTGGGCTGGCAGGTCGCGAAGAATAATTCGGGAAGAAACAATTAAACAAAAACTAATCAGCAATGTAAGAAATGTGTAAGAAGTGTTAAGGAATAATAATTTTCCTCAACGAATTTTAAGAACTGTCTTAAAACTGTAAACAAAGTGTTTTAAACTTTATGTGGAGACACATCAACTAAGTTGTCTCGCATTCTTTGTGATGGCTTTCATTCAATGCTGTCTTAGAAGAAACTTAAGTTTATCAGTGAGATTCGGGTTGCGCAAGGTTATCAACATTATGTTTAGATAAGCAGTAAAAATGCCACAAATTAAACATTTTGTTACCAGGTTATCCAGTCGTAAATTAAACATATAACATATAAGAAGAAAATCAGCAATACAAAAAGTCTGAACTTATAAACTTCGTTAAATAACTGTGTGTCCATTAAAATACTATTAACATTTAAAGTGGCTAAATCATAAATCTAACTGGTTGATATCCGCAACTAATACAAAATAAAGCACCTAATGGGTGGGCAAATAAACAACTCTCCCCTGAGGCCATTAGAGTTGCTACTAAAGCAATTTCTCAGTCTCACAGGACATGCACGTTAGGCGCAATTATTCATAGCCGTATTCAAGACAATTACCTCAATCTTAATAGCGACATGATTTGCGATAAGTTATCTTAATTGATTGTTGATAATTGCCACAAATCGTTAAACGTCTAATGCAAAACTACTCGCACAGTTGTATATACATATATACAGACATTTATGGTGTATTTATGTGGCTGTGTGACGTCAGAGCACGTGATGGATCATGTGGAACAACGCCACACACACACACACACACACAATCACACCCTTAACACATAAATTGTTGTAGAAATTATTGCGTTACCGATAATATTTTTATGGCCAGAAACCAGATTTCTAAATGAGCTAAACACCGCTGTCTAGTGTTGTTAGACAGCCACAATCCCACCCTAAAGCGGGCCGTAATTATAGCTTACATTTACGGCTCAATGTGTCGAATGACTGCCAGGCAAAATACTTATTAGATTGCCAGCCAGGAAGCAGGACGAACTGAAAAGCTAAACCTTATTGTTATTTTCTGTAAACGATTTATGGGGAAAATGAAGACCAAATTCAATTGAATCAGATTTACATCTATGCAAAATTGTCGATTGAGTCTGTAAACTAGTTTTCACTAGAAGAAGCCGTAGGCATGAGCAATGAATAAATACTTACATAGAATTAATTACATGTAATTCATGGAAAAAGCCAAGACTTTGTGGGCATGCGAATAGAATAAGTAGACTTTAATTACAAGCTCACAACTATTGAAACCTTATTCATATTACTACAAAAAGTGTTGCTTATCAATTAATATATCATATTAATTATTTTTCAAGATCCTCTCATGACATGAAAAAACCAATTGAATGAATTAATTTATGGCAATAGCAAAGTACTTCAGGTTGAGCATTATCAACGAGCTCACCGTTTCACTTCCTTTTTTTGTAAATTATAGACTTTACGTCTTGGCAAGGCTCTTTAAATGCTTGCGATAGCTATCTGAGCCAATTATCAAGCCCAGGCACAGACATTGCTCGCGTTATCAGCTGACCAAACGCGCCAAATTGGCTGAATCAATCAAATTTATTGCCAGACATGCGAGACTAAATCACAGCAGGCCACAGCGTAAGACTACTATAAATATCAATGTAGTTGAGTATAGTTAATATAGTCTGGTATTCAAAAATCTGACTATCAGGCAAAGCCATTATTCATGCCTGTGCCACTTAGTCTCATATCCTGCCAGACTGTGTGTGTGTAACAAAGACGTAATGGTAAGGCGAAACCTTCTTAACATACACATACATTAAGCAACTGATTGCTTCGTAATTGTTAATAATTTGAAATTATTAATGCGCCCAATGCCACGGCACTTCAGATAAGCCAGCTGCAGCTAAAAAGCGAAACGAATGCGATAACAGGCAACAGTCAGCGTTTTATCTTATCTCTGGTTGGAGTATGAGCACAAATAGATTCAGTTCCACATGGAAATACACACAAATAAACATACATATAACATTAGTATTAAGTGATTGATTGGGACATTGCATTGCAGATGGAGAGGAGGGGGCCATAAACATTGCACGTCATACTTTTAATTGTGATAAATTGAATTTTAAGTGGAATTTGCTTTTACTATCTCAATTGCAAGCTTGATTTGTACAAAATCTAAGTCAAGGCAATTAACGACTTACTAAATGCTACTTTTATGCATTTACAACCTTTATTTATGACTTGGTAGAAGAGCAAACTAATATTCGTAAATTTATTGACTAGACTCTTTAAGCTATTGTCAGCCCTAACTGTGTGCTAATAAATAACACTTCATGTAATCAGCCAGTAATCAGATAGTAATCGGCAAGTTATTTCCCCCTATCATAGATAACACCACAACAACGACGGCTCCATCATGGGCGATATGTTTCGCAGCGAGAAAATGGCCCTGTGCCAGTTGTTTATACAACCAGAGGCGGCATATGCCTCCATTGCTGAGATCGGCGAAACTGGCTGTGTCCAGTTTCGGGATCTCAACGATCAGGTCAATGCCTTTCAGCGCAAATATGTAAACGAGGTGAGACGCTGTGATGAAATGGAGCGACGAGTGCGCTATATTGAGAATCAATTGCGCAAGGATGACATTCAGATGCCGGAGCTGCCGGAAGAACAGGATCCTGCAGCGCCCAATCCACGTGAGGCTATCGATCTAGAGGCTCAGCTGGAGAAGACGGAGAATGAGTTGCGTGAAATGTCCGTAAACGGAGCCAGTTTGAATGCCAATTTCAGGCATATGCAGGAGTTGAAGAGTGTGCTAGAGAATACCGAAGGTTTCTTCTCCGATCAGGAGGTCATCAACTTGGACTCCAATCGCTTGACCGATCCCGATGATCCCACAGCCAATCAGGCTGGTGGTCAACGTGGCCAGCTCGGCTTTGTGGCCGGTGTGATTAAACTGGAGCGTTTCTTTAGCTTTGAGCGTATGCTGTGGCGCATCTCACGTGGCAACATCTTCCTGAGACGCAATGATATTAAGGACTTAGTCGACGATGAGGAAACGGGTCGCCCCGTGATGAAAACAGTCTTTGTGGCCTTCTTCCAAGGAGAACAGCTGAAGCAGCGCATTAAGAAAGTCTGTACTGGTTATCATGCTGATGTTTATCCTTGTCCCAGTTCGGCCACAGAACGTTCTGAAATGATCAGGGACGTGAACACAAGATTGGAAGATCTGAAACTGGTCTTAAATCAAAGTGCCGATCATCGCAATCGTGTGCTGTGCTCAGCTGCTAAGCATCTGGCCCGTTGGTCCATAATGGTGAAGAAAATGAAGGCTATCTATCACATACTCAACTACTTCAATGCGGATGTTACCGGCAAGTGTTTGGTTGGCGAGGGTTGGGTACCTATCAGAGATCTGCCCCGTGTACAGCAGGCGTTGTCGCGCGGCACGAAGCTCTCGGAGAGCAGCATTCCGGCCTTTATGAATGTCATCTCCACAAACGAACAGCCGCCAACGTTTAACCGCACCAATAAGTTTACCAGTGGCTTCCAGAACCTTGTCGACTCGTATGGCATGGCCTCGTATCGGGAGGTGAATCCGGCTTTATATACATGCATCACGTTTCCGTTCCTGTTTGCTGTCATGTTTGGTGATATGGGACACGCTCTGATTTTGGTGGCCTTTGCCACCTGGCTGATTCTGAAGGAAAAACAGTTGGCTTCGATCAAGGAGGAAATATTTAACATATTCTTTGGTGGTCGTTATATCATTCTGCTGATGGGCCTGTTCTCGATATACACGGGTCTGGTCTACAACGATGTGTTCTCCAAGTCAATGAACATCTTTGGCTCGGGTTGGAAGAACCATTATGATACCTCAACTGTAACCGATGAGAATAATAAATATCTGACAATGCGACCAAAAATCAGTAATTTCAAGACCTATCCGATAGGCATGGATCCCATTTGGCAGATGGCCGACAACAAAATCATCTTCTTAAACACGTTTAAGATGAAGTTGTCCATTATTTTTGGTGTAGTTCACATGTCATTTGGCGTTTTCATGTCGGTTGTGAATTTCATTCACTATCGCAAATACATGAGCATTTTACTAGAGTTCCTGCCACAGCTTCTCTTCCTGCTGCTATTGTTTGGCTACATGGTGTTCATGATGTTCTTCAAATGGGCTGTCTACAACGATTGGAGCGATGATCAATCCCTCTCACCAGGCTGTGCACCATCCATTCTTATACTCTTCATCAACATGATGCTGATGGGACATCAGACCCCATTGGATGGTTGCAAAGAGTACATGTATGAGGGTCAGGATATGTTACAGACAATCTTTGTGGTTGTCGCTATTATCTGCATACCCTGGATGCTGTTGGGCAAACCTTTGTTTATTATGGCCACGCGTGGAAAGCAACCAGTAGCAGCAGCGCCAGCTGGCGGCCATGGTGGTCATGGTGGTGATGGTGAGCCCATGAGTGAAGTATTCATTCAGCAGGCCATTCACACCATTGAGTATGTGCTTAGCACAATCTCACACACAGCCTCCTACTTGCGTCTCTGGGCTTTGTCCTTGGCCCATGCACGTAAGTTTTAACTGGTTTTCATAGATTTCAAAGTAATTGTTTATTTTATTTTGCAGAACTGTCTGAGGTGCTGTGGAACATGGTGCTCTCCAAGGGTTTCATAATGCCCAACTATTTGGGCTCCATACTCGCCTTTCTAATCTTTGCGGTCTGGGCTTGTCTCACTGTTTTCATTCTGGTACTTATTGAGGGTCTCTCTGCATTTTTGCATACACTGCGCTTGCATTGGTAAGCTAAACATATGAATTTCTAGAACAATTATTTTGCTAACTGCAGTATTTTCTAGGGTGGAGTTCATGAGCAAGTTCTATGAGGGCGATGGTTACGTCTTTGAGCCATTTTCCTTTAAGCAGATACTTGAGGATACTGGGGAAGATTAGGGCGCCGGACGCACTATTCAAGGAGATTGCCAAAACATTTTGTTGCTTTTCTTCTTTTACTGTTTGGGGAGAAATAAATTCCCGATTTTTCATATGTATGAATGTGGTTTTGCTCATTTCAGTCTTTGTCAGAGGACGACGACGACAAATGTTTGTCAGACATGTTTTCTGACAGTTTCAGCTTGAGTTTCGGTCAGCCATCTGGCAGCTGCAGATATAGTACTATCACACACGCACACAAACACACACATGCTCAGAGAGACTCAAAGTACGGTTATCAGAAACAATCACAAAGCAAATTGCTTGTCTTTGCCTCGAATGTTCTCATTTCGTTTCTTTCTTTCTTTTTCTGTGCAAACGAAAACTTTTTTTCTCATTAGAGCAAATGTCATATGCTGAAATTATGCTGTCAGTTCGCCTGTCTATCGAACGCATTGAATTGTGAATTTCAACGGCTCACTCTATCTCTTTTTGTGATGCGTCTGACAATTTAAATAATTCGTATCAGCCTTGGGCTATACTAGAATTCATATTGGACAATATCAACTGAGAAAGCGATTCAATCGTATGTGTTTGTTTGTGTTTAATTAGAAAACCAATTATGGTATGTCATCTATATTGAAAGAAACTCAAATTTAAGCTGGTACTAACATGTAGATAAGCTTATTATCTTAATGTTGATTGGCTATTTAAGTTTGATATGATAATTTGTGGTTTAATTTTATAAGTGAGGTAAAAACAAACATGTTAAATAAATTCTGTAAGTAATAAAACTGAAGGATTTATAAAAACACGCTTTGCTCTAAAACAAATAACGCCATCTGCCACTGCAGCAGAATTCCACTAGCAATTATACTAATCTAAATGTTCACTTTATCTAAATTAACTGCGCATGTAAGCGCACGCACTGGACGGCAAAACACAGCGAAAGCAAAGCAGAGACAAAAATAGTGTCCTTGTTGGCGAGTGTGAGACAAATGCGTTTTTCTACCGAAATGAGCAGCTAAGGTGCGTAACAAAACACTTGAGCGTGTTACATAATTAACACCAGCGTCGAGAAGAACGTGAAAACAAGGCGAGAGACAAACTATAAAATAAAACAAAGTGAAACGAAACATAACAAAGCTACAAACACAAACACACACACCTATAAACATTTGAGCGCATAAAAGTGTTTTTATGGCACTCAGTCAACAAAAGATACCTTTGGTTAGTTCAGGACCTGGTCGGTTGCTCTTCCTGTTGCCTTGAATAATAGTCCGCGTGTCACATTGTTTCTTTTTCCGGTAATAATTTCACATTTTGCGAGACCTCACCACCCCAACCCGCCCCGACACCGTGTGACTGTGACTGTGACTGTGCGGAAACCTAACACATTCTGCTGTGCCTGGCTGGTTGGTTGGCTAAATTAGCTGTGATGACAAGTCGTGCTTGTGCTGGTTCAGTTATGCTACTGGCTCAGCTTGGCCAGCGGCTTAAGACAGCAACTCCTTTCGGCCACGTTATCATTTATAATGAGTTAATTACATTTAATGCGCGTGTACAACGGCCTGTTGAACATGGCGCACAATTAAATGTGACCCTGGCACGCAGCCACACACACACATGGAAAGCAACAATAACAGCAACAGACCAAAACAACAATTGCTGTTGCGGTCAACTGACTGTGTCTGCAATAATGTGTGGGTGGTGACACCACTTATGCACACACACACACACACACATATACATGCGTACTTATATAGTAAGTACGTATGTACTTGCTACTTAGTATGTGTTAAGAGATAGAGCTCAGTACAAATTGAAGATGTCATCGCATTTAATTGCTCTGCCCACTACTACAACTACAACAAGGGTAAAGTCAAAATAAGAGCTTGCTTTTATTTAATACACAAACATTCCAACTCCAACCAAGGCAGAGGATTTTTGTTTTGACATTTTAATGACTTAAAATGTATCTTTTATACAAGCAAGTTTAAAATGCATATAGCAAATGCATTGAAAGCAGTTTAAAATTCAAATACCCAAACAAATACTAAACTACAGATGGAAACTTGAAGCTGTTTGCTTTTAAACTTTATTTCATGAAAATAGCTAATAGCTTGTTCAAGCAAAATGATGTGGCAAATTTAAATTGTTTATTATGACACTTAATGCCCTTTAGGAACATTGCGTATACATGATGGAATGTATAAAACGTCTAAATACTCAAACCATAAGCTCTGCTTCAGTCTCCTCTTTACATTCAATTGTTGTTGACATGCTTGTTGAAACCGCACTAATCTTTATTCCACATTTTTGATACCCCGTGTTTGTATTATTTATGCTAAGGTGTTTAATGGTATTGTGGCAATTTTGTTAGTAACAAAAATATTATGCTTCACTTATTTTGTCAATATAATAAACATTAAATATCTACTCGTCTAGTACTATCCCGAAAAGTATGCTACAATATTTGCTTCTTTCGTTGGATCATATAAAAATTTTGCTTTGAATTCTGCCCTATACTCTCTCTTTCTGCTTGCCCCAAATATCATGCTCTGCCACTGACAGCTGCACAATTTGTGCGCAGCTCATGTTCATTTGTTTGACCGTCTGTTGTTCTTGTTGTAGTTTAGTATTTTTTTTTTTTTTGGTATTGGTTTATTGTTTTTGTCAAAAAATGACCACACACAAAGCAATCGCTATGCAACATTTGTGCAGACATGTCGAAAGGAATACAAAAAACAACTACAAATAGAATTGGCTTCCCACACGCACACACACACAAACACAGAGGTATGTTTGTATGGGTTAATATTTTTATTGCTGCCCACAGGCAGATTTATTTATTTTTTATTAAAGTGAAAAGCACGTTCGTTGCTTGTCATGTTTTGTGGTCAATTGTTTATCGTTGACAAGTTGGCCAGCCAACATTTAGCAAAAATTGTTGGTTAAACTTCTAAACAATTTGTAGAATTGAAGCTGTCAGCGTCTCACAAACACATTAAATAATCTTAAATGCAATCAGAGCAGCCGGTGTTTAGGCCCAGGTGTCAACAATTATGCCAACTGGGCTAATTAGAGATTATATTCTGTGACAAAACGCGTCTAATGCAGCTGCCTGCCACTTTAAGCGGCACACAGAGCGTATACTTTATTTATGCACAATGGACAAGGCTTTAGCTCGGCTGACCGACTTCATCAACAAAGGCGGCGCCTGCGGGAGGTGGCACACAAAAAAATTTCAATGGGTTTGAAGCATTAAATAAATGTCCACTAAAAATGTCTGTGGCCATCTCTTCCTTGTCGTTGCTGTCCAAGCGTGTGCCTCGTGGGCGTTGTGCAGCCAAGCGCAGAGCACAAAAGAGCGCATTTTTATTATGTTGAAACACTCGTATTGCCAGCTCACTCGCACTTGATAGCGTGCATGTGTCTCAAGGACATGTTCGTTTGGCCGGCCGACTGTCCGACTGCCTGACTGGCCAAAAATCGCTGCAAGTGCTTTTAAGTCGTTGTCAAATGCAAAAAGCACAATAATTCAAATTTATGACGCGCAATTGTGTTCATCTACAACACGCCACTGCCCACTTTCTGAGAGAGATTTCCTTGCCATTCTTTTTCGCTTTTTGTGTGCGTGGAGTAGTGTAGGAGGGGAGTAGGGGTAGCCTTTTTCAATTTGGGCATAAATAAAATAAAGTTGCCTGCAGGCAGTCGAGCAGTGGGGCAGTCAGCTCATCGTCTTCGTCTTCGTTGTCGTCCTAGTCATGAAGTATGTAAATTTACTGCCCACGACGCGAACTGACAAAGAAAGTGCCATAAAATTGTTATAATTTGTGGTTCTCACTGAACAATTATTCTAGCTGTGAGTGTTTCTACGTAGGTGTATGGTTGTGTGTTTGTGTCAAGGTTCCCACCCCTGCCATCCGGCTGAGATTCCTTGCGTGAAGCTGTTTGAAAAGTTATCTGCATTTGATTTACACACTGATTTTCAAACGAAAACTGTCGTTAAATTGTAGAAAGAGAAGCTGGTAAGTGGCCTTAATTTCTGTGGCTTATCCACTTCGAAAGTGAAAGTTAAGTGGATGGAGAAAGATTGTGTTTAAGTGGGATTAGTATCTGCAATGAAGATTAATAAAATAATAGGGAAAATATTTCCAATAATTTTATTTGACGAATTCATTTTTAATTCATGCAATTACGTTATGTGCATTTAGGTTAAAATATATACTAGGATCTGCAGTAGCATATGCTAATAGTCGAACATGAACAACTAAAATAAGGTTAGCTACTGCTGCTCCTGCTGTTCCGGGCCAACAATTAAAAAGCAATATAAATACGCTAAACTATTATTTAAAGCTTTGCATGTATTTTGCGGATTTATAAACAACAAATCCCAAAACCAAATACGAATACGAATCAACGTTTGCAACAAAGGCAATTTGATTTATGTTTATGCATTGGCCGCTGGACCAAATGACATAGAGAGGAAAAAATGCATTTAAATGACCAAAAATAAAATGCAAATAATTGTGCCGAGCAAATAAATTACAACAATAACAAATATCATGGTCATTGCAATTGTTGGCCATAAAAAATACACAGACATGAATCGCAGAGACACATTGATTAATACGAGGCCAAATGCATTAGGCCAACATTCATAATTTATGGGCCAACAACAGCAGCAGCAGCAGCAGCGTATACAAACATAAATACATATATTTGTTTAACGTATTTGCCAGGCATATTTTTTTTCTTTTTGCCGATCGCCTGGCTATATACATGATTGTGCAAATATAGCAGCAATTTGAATTTTTTGTTATTGTTTTTTAATGCAGCGCAAAACTTGAGCTGAAAAAAAATGTCAGCTGTTCAAACAAGACTAAGCCCGGCCGCGAGAGTCAAAAACAAAACAACAAAAACTAACACGTCCACAAAAAATAGCCAACGGGCTACCCAATTGAGGGCTCATACACTTTATCCACCATTTTTTCTATTGCTGAGGGGGTGTGAACAAGCGTTTGACATAACGTTTCCAAACTGTTGCCAGCTCGTTTGAATTTCCATTTGAGTTGCGCGATGTTTGTTTTTGAAGGCAGGCAGATGGGAGAAGTTCACCTGACCCAGCTAACCCAGCTGACCGGCTTGTCAACAAACACACACAAACACACACAAAAATATTGAAAACATAAAACAAGAGGCGGAAAAATACTAAGGAAAACATGTACTATTTGACTGGCACGAAAAAAGCAATAAACACAAAACGCAACCAATTGAGTACGAATGCAAATATTTGAATGCTGGCACACAAACGCAGACAACAATAACAACAACAACCACAACAACAACCACAACAACAACCGCCACAGCATAAGCTAGTGCCAGAAGCCTACAGCTCGACATTGAAATTGAAAAGAATTTTGCGCCATTTAACAAGTTTTCAGGTAGCGAAATAGCAAAATAGCGAAACAGCGAGAACAGCGCAATGAGCGTTTCACGGACATACACAAACCCCAAAAGCGTTCCGAGTTTGTCCGTCTTTGTTTGTGTTTGTATTTGCTGGTCGCAGCCCAATAACAGCTGCGTTCAACATCTACATTTGGATGCGTGTGCTTGTATCGTACCTGAACATAAACCCATTTCATGAATAGCAGGTGGAAAACAGCGCTGCTTTCAGATTCAAATTTGAAAGCACAGTTAAGTATTTAATAATATTAAAGGTAATATTTCTGTTTAACTTTTGCCCTGGTAAACTTTAAATAAATATGATAATTGTGATTCAAGTTTTACAAATCCAATAGCCAATAAATCAGAATTTGTCAACTACTTCGAATCATAAAATATTTATGTTGCTTTTGCCTTACTTAAGAAACGTTAATTCAAGCTGAAAACTCTCAAAGAACTCTCTCTCTCTCGCTCTTAACTGCTTACATTTTGCCATCAATAGCCGCATTTTACTTATATCACGCCAAAGTTTTCCTTATCGGCAGCTCCAGCAGCAACTTCAATGACAAATTGTGAAAGACGTTCGTTGGGACACAAGTACGCAAAAAGTTCTCACACTCACACATACACACGCTCTCTCCTTCGTCCTTGTTATCCTTACCGCCAGCGTCGTCACAACTTGCCACTTTGCACGTAAATTTTTGTCGCCTTCGACTTTGCATTGATAAGAAAATTCATAAAATACTTGCAATGGAGAAGAAGCGACAGAGCGGGGAAAAACGCATTAGAAAGAGGAACGAGCTGTGGAATCCAATCGGATTCAACTCGGGTGTGTCAGCACAGCCGTGAAAGTGGCATTTGAGCTCTTTCTCTCTGCAAAACTTTCGCAACTTGCTAATCTAATGAACAATTGTAAAAGCTGCCGCCGCACCTCGCACCTTTAACACGTTGACGACCCGAAACCGTTTGTCGACCCCGGGGCCTTCTTTCAGGAGGCAAACCCCACTGCAATTGGCAGCTTCAACTTTTGACTCGGGAAAAATACTAATGAAAATGAAGCAAAAAATCAAAAGGCAAGCAACTGCTGCTTGCATGTGTCAAAGGAAACATTTTTAATCGAATTTACCTGTTTTCACATGCCGTATGCGTAATGTGCACATGAAAGAAAGAATTTAATGCAATTTTCAGTTTTAAATTGCTAGCAAAGTTTGCAGACATTTACAGACGTGGAGACAACCGGGAGCCAAGCAACTCAAACAAGTCAACAGTCGACTTAATTGTCATAATTTGTGTTTACAAACTTGACGAATTTACACACAACCAAACACATACACTCACACACACACTCATTTGGTGAGACGAGAAGAAAAAAAGGCAAAGCCAAGCAGGACCATAACGGCGGGGAACAAGTACGGCTTGGAGGCACATGTGGCCAGTTGGTCTCAGCCTGAGCTGTGGGCAAGCAAAAACTTTTTATACAAAACTAACAAACAAAAGGCCAAAGTAAATAAAAGGAGCGCCCAGCAGAAAAGTAGAAAAGCACAAAAGGAATGCCACTACAACAATTTTTGCTGTAGCTGGCAAAAGTCGAGCACAAAATAACAGCAACAACAACAAACAAATCGTAGTTGACAGTTCTAAAAATACCCTGATTAGTTATTTAATATTCGAAATGTTTTAAAATGAATATCAAAAATTATGCAAGACATTTTACATTAGTTCCAGAACTTTAGCACACGTTTACTTACTAAAGCCTTAACCAACAATATACCCCATTTAAGACCTCGCTAGAAAGTATACAAAAATTATCACACTCTTGCGCACTGAATTCACGCCCATGGCATGGGCGCAAAACGTCCACCCAGCTAAAATTGGACACTTAGGGAACACGGAACAGAAACGAGAACGAGGACGAGAACGGGAACGAGTGCGAGTACGATGGCAAAAGACAAATAAAGGCTAAGCAAATAAAATCTAATAAAAAGGAAAGGACGACACAAGAAACCAAGCAAAGCCAGCGAAAATGAGCTAAATGCTATCCTGTGCTATGCTACGGGGCAAGCCAAGCCGAGTTGAGTCGAGTCAAGGCAATCAGACCAGCTGTAGATGAAGGATAACAAACGAAATAACGTACTAGAAGTATGTTTCATTAGCAACAACGACAAACCAGACAACAAACAATGACAATCGACCAGCGCTAGTGCCAATGACACTGCCACTGCCACACACCAAAAAAAAAAAACCTCAAATAAAGTCGCTTGCAACTTTCAAGACTGTGAAGAAAATACAAAGAAAACTTAAAAAGTAGCTAGAAAAGTTTACTTAGTTTCACACTGGCATTACTTAAACTTTAGTTAACTGTGAGACTGAAATGTTTTTAATACAAAACAATGGGATATGTTACATAGCCACGAAAGCAGTTGCAATTCGATATAAATCTAAAACAACAGCTAATGTCTGTTTATAAAGTTCTTCGTTCAGCTTTATTGAAATAATTACATTAAGTTTTATGTTCAACTAAGGAAATCAGCTAAAAACTGTTAATTCTGCGGATTTTCCCAATATTCAATGCAGCTTATAATGCTTACAAGTCTTTCGGCATGTCTTCTTGTGCACAAAGTAGCCACAGGCACCAGTATTTATTTAGATTTTTTTGCATTTTCCAGTATCTGAATGACAGTTAAACGTATGTCGAGTGGTGCAATTGCCCTCTTTCCTGGAACCTGCGCAAATTTCTTTAACGCAATGGGAAATCAATAAGTTAGTTATTATTTTCATAAGTGTAAAAGTCTTCCGAGCTTACCATGAAGATCTTTATCAAAACTTGAATTAAATGGAAAATGCAGGCACATAAAAAATAATATTAACCTCATGCTGCAGCTTTTGTAATGACTAAAACAATACTCACTTTAATTGGCTTTAATATTATATTTTTTCGTTTTCATGCATGAAATTGTAATGTGGAACTGTTGTTGATATTCAAGCGTAACCCAACAAATTACAGATAATTTCATAATGAAGCGTAACGAGTACGAAAAGATGAATTTGCTTAATACTTTGAATACAGCGAAATTCATTCAATTTTTAAATCATGTGGGAAATACAAATTTCACACTTTTAGGTACGATTCGTAACTTTTCCACTGTCAAATGTTATCTGCAAGCAATTTAGTAAATTTGTTAGAATATGGAAAACTCTGAGGAATGCTATTTTATTCAAGATAAAAACGCCTGCTGCTAATGTTAATTACTTGTCAGGCGCACACATAAAGTTAAGAGCACAACCTCATTGGAGACGGTTTATAAATTGTGAATTGTGTGTGCCATTGAAAATTGAATTTAAACGCTTTCAACGAAGTACTATCTGGGGATGTGTGAATGTGGAGGGAGTGCACGTGCAATAAATAAAATTCACTGCCTTTTGTTGTTGAAAATCATTAAGATATATAATTTATCTGCTGCTGCCGATGGAAGCGCAAGTGCGTGTGTGTGTGTTGTGGCAGGACTGCCAACTTTTCGACAAACTGTTACATTGTATTTCCGTGATTTACGAAGCGCGATAAGAGCATCAGCATCAGCATCAGGGTCGTCATCAGATACACACAAGTGTATGGTTATTTAAAAGCACACGCGTTTCCGTATACACACACACACACTCAGCGGTACACACAGTGTGCACACGCAAAAAGTTGACTTACAATTACAATACAAAAATATACTTAGAGTTATCTACGCTATCTGCATCTGTATCTGTGTGTCTGTTGTTCGCGTATCTGTGGGCAATTTGGCCAGTTTTTGAGGAAGTTCATAACAATTGGGCTCACACGCAAAGTTCGAAAATAAAAGAAAGCAAAATTAGCTATGTATATGTATATGTATGTATTTTGTAGCGAAAGAAAGAAACAGAACAATGCCGCAAGTGCTATCATAAATTATGTCTAAAGTTATAATGGCTGGAGTGTCTAGTTTTGCTCATTGTACTAGTACAGTTCTACTTCTTGTTCTGGTTCTTTGCGGCGTATCATGAAATTTGATGTTCGTGGGTAGGGAGGGCTACAGTATTTTACAGTAGCGCCAAGTCACGATATTTCAATTATACGCTCTATATGAGTTATGTGCAATGCCAACGGGCAGTGCGGGTGCCGGAAGTAGGACAGCAATGGCGGCGTGTAATTGGATATGATGAAATTTCATTAAAAATGCTCCTCACTTTTAACATTGTTCTGTAACAATCGTAAAAATGGAAGCGTGCATGAGTTTATATATTCATAAATTTGGAAAACATTTCAGATAGAGTCGTGACTTAGTTTTATAATTAAATAAAGACAACTTTTAATATTATTAAAACACTTGAAGGACTCACATGTAACATAATTAGTGTGCTTTGTGTATTTTGGAATGTTTGCTTAACCCTTAACGCATGTTGATTGGCTCATTTAACCCATTGAGTGCTCAACAAATGAACTCAAGCATATAAACTGTCAAGCAATAAGTAATGAAGTATAACTATGCACATCAAACCATCTTTTTATAGACAACAAGCTACAACAAACCTCAATCGTTAACGATTTTCCCCATTATTTACCATAATTAATCACTTTGTTCAGCAGCTTCAAGCCCACCTCCGCCACCCTTAACCAACATATCCATTAACATCATTTTTGGGCCATGATTAAAATGATATATCCAGCTGAAACTATAATTTGAATGAGACACATATTCACATCACATCGACACAAACTTAAACCAAAGAAACTTTATACGAATTCCCATTGCGTGCCTACTATATGTGTGTGAGTATGTGTGTGCTGTTTATGTGTGTGCTGTTTATGTGTGTGTGTGCGTTCAGCCTATTTGGGATGCTTGAATAAATTTTGACTATAATTTAAATTCGCTTTGCTCAGTCATTTATGCTCATATTTACTATTATATCGTTTAAACATTTCAAACTGCAAATAAGTTCATCTGTACGGGGTTTTGTTTTATGTGATTAGCATATATCGAAATGATTTGTGTTCATAGTTTATTCGATGTGCTTATGTGCGTGTTTAATGATCAATTTATTCGAAATACTTCTAATTTTTTATTCAAATCAACCGTGCTAAATCTGAATACGTAAAATTGTATTTAAATTCAGTTGCCGCAATCAATGATTCAACAGTGTCTGCATGTCAAAATGGCAAAACTATTTGTTGCTTTAACGTTGCAAAATATAAAATTGAATAGAAATATAAGACAACTGATGCGCAAGCAACAATTCAATGCACTAATAAAGATTGGCTCAAAAATATTGAAATCGAATAGTTTACTTGAACAACTTTGCCAAGTTACTAGAACATTGAATTGAAATTAACTTTGGACCTAAAGTTTTTAATCTTACTAAAATATCATTTTATCTAAGCAAAAGCTTTGTTATTTAATCAACTTCTCTTGTGAATATTCTATTGCAATAATCGTTTTTCGAAATATTATTTTGTATCTACTTTTGTTAGAGAAAACTTCATACTACACAATTTGGGGCCGAGTGCATAATTGCAGTTTGTTTTGTTGTATATCTTCATCAGTTAACAACCGCAAATAAACCATATCAGGCGTTCCAAATCCCAAAATAAAACAAACATTGCCACATGATGTTGGAAAAATTGCAGGCATTGTTATTCAATTATAAACAAGGCACGCTAACCAGTAGCGGCAGCACATGGCCTAAATCTAAAACAACAGCCGCGCAACGGGACACAAACTCACACGCACATGCAGACATGTTTTTATAGTTACATGATAAGCTAAAATAGCATAGCCTGCAGGAAGGAAGGCTGGCAGGCCACAGCAGCGTTGGGGGTGTGGAAGCACTCGACCAAATGTAGTGACAGTTAACATTAACACCAATACAAGCGTAAACAGATGCTTACACAGTTGCAGCCGAGGGTTGGAGCGTGGGGTGGAGCAGCAGCAGTAGTTGCATATGCAGACGCCTTAATGAGCCGCCGCTATTGAAATTGCAAACAGCAACTGCAGGCAGACAATTTTAATTGAATTAGGAAAGCAACAACTACTACAAGTTGCCTATTTTTCGGGTATGCTGTCTAAAATGCGTGCAACGCTATTTCCTTCCTCCCCTCCCACACAAACACACCTTAGTTGCAGAGGGGCACCACACAAACACACACGCACACAAAACAAGTGAAACAACCGAAACAACCAGCCAAATACCGCAATGTCACTCAAGCAGGTACTAAAGTTAATTATTGCAATTTCCGTTGCAAATTGTTTTATGCATTGACAACATGTGGATCGTACACATGGGTGTAAAGGCGGCGTTCGGATCTATTAAGTGGGGAGGGGCAGAGCAGGTTCGCAGCACCGCACGTTTATTTCATTAAGTGCCGCTATTTTTGGGGGTAACAGCTATTTTAACGACCCCTGCAGATGGCGTTTGGATTTGGGTGTGTGTGAGTGTGTAGGACAAAGGGTGTTTAATTTTAAGGCTCTTACTTGTAGGCTTATTTTCATTTGTAATGAACTATGCTCATACTAAAAGCCGGTGAAGTTTCAATGATTTATTGGGCTAGTTCGAAGAAAGGTATATGGCATAATTCAAATAAGTTTCGCCTAATTGAGAAGGCAGCTAGAGTCAAAATGCTCTTTTAATTTTAATATAAATATTTTGAATAGTGAAAATGTGCGTCAAGTTCGCTAAAGAGTCTCCGCCATTCGTTTTGGCCACTTTGCAATATTTGGCACATTGTTTTGCTTTATTTGTTGCTGTTTAGTTAATGGTTTAGCGTGTTTCGCTACGCGGTGGCAACAATTTTTGTTTATGCGCCGCAAACATTTTCACCACATGCCTGGTTACAACCCTCACCCCACTCACCCACCAAATGCACACCGCACTTACCCCGCATTCTGAACCGGTGTTGTGCCTGGTGATGGCATTAAATTTTATTTCACTCAAAAGTGCGCGCCCATATAAGTATGCTATGGTTTTGTGTTTTGGAACATTTCATTGCTTTTGTTGTTGCCATATTGCGTTATATTGTTAACTGCCACGGCAGTTGGCTGCACTTTCCCGCCGTATTTCGATAAATTGTGGCTCTCGCTCCCAAGCAAGTGTAGCGCAAATTGCGCTAATTTGCTTGATGGTCTAGTTCCATACATTGTTTTTCTGATTTTGTTGTGCTTTTATCGCTTTTCGTATGCTCCAGCGGGAGTATTCGAGTTAGATTAATGTGGCATCAAAGGAAGCAAAGCTTTTAGTCCAAAACTTTTTGGAACACTTTGTTTCTTCATGTTTTCTATGCTTTAAAGAAACTGACGAAATAAAATTTCGTAACTATAACTCACACAAACGAAAGAATATCTATATTTTATGGGCTTTGTAGGGTATGTTTGTGTTCAACCATCCCAGAATTCCTATACCAATTTGTTTTCTTTTATACTGCAGCTATTTTATGGCCTTTGTGGAGTGCGCTTTGATTGATGTTAGCCCGACCAAGTTTTTAATGGGCATGCATTTAGTTAGCTATGTCAATGCAGCAGAGCGCAGCATTAGTTAGTTGAAAATAGTATTGGACCGGGAAAAAACATTTTCAGCTTTCATTTAATGTCAAACATTTTTTTGTTTAACTTAAACTGTGAAAAATATTTGCTGTTTATGTATCACATAAGCTTTTGTCCAGTGTATGTGTGTGTTTTCACGCAGTTTTAACTGAAGATCACGTGTAATTGACCTTCTAGGGCCATCGATAAGAGCTCCGTTAGGGGAAGCCAAACGGAAATGGCCAAAAGTACACACAGACGAAGATGTTGAAGTAGCAGCTCCAGCATCAGCAGCAGCTTAGCAACTTTCACATCACTAAACCACTGAAAGTTGTTGACTTTATGCATCTTTTTCGTGGCCACAGACAACTACGTGAACCACCACTAAGCACACACCACCACCACCTCCCTTGGAAACCCCCTGTCACCACCACCTACTCACTAACACAGCATTCCCCTTACCAAAAACACCATTGGCAAACAAGTTTGTTGTGCCATGCATTTTTTGCACTCATGCGACATTTCTTTTGCACAAATGTAAACTCGATAAAGTGGGAGGCGGGCTACACTGGATCCTCGAAACTGCTGGCGTCAGTTGCTTTTAAAAATGCTAGCAACAAAAACAACACCATCAATAAACATAGACACACTCACACATATCGCAGTGTGCATGGGCGACGACACGTGCTGCAATTGAATTTGTTCGAAAAACGCAATAGAAAACACCCACAGAACCGAATGAAAAGCGACAAACGAAAATAAAAAAATTATGCTTACAATTTGCTCACAAATATAGAATGATTCACTTTGAAATGCTCTTCGACTTTGGTTAAAAGAACTTCTATAATATTATTAAACTGTGGCTTGAACAATAACATTTTCTAAACAAGATTTGAGTCAAAGATGTTTTTGTTTTAGACGATTTCAATACTTTATTAATAACTGAAAAATACCATTAAAAAGAGTCAAGTTACCAACAGATTAACACTCATTCCCTTCCATTAAAATAACATAGTTAAAGTCAACCCATCAGGCTCAGTATTTTCCAGGATATGCGTTGAAACAACAAAACAAAATCACCAACTCTGCTAGAATTCTCGATGAAAAATCTAATGCCAGCCTGAGTTTGTAGGGTTTTGCCGTAGAGCAAAAGAGCACTAGAATACTGCAGCATGGACTTAGCAAAGGACCTAGAATCATGGACCATGGACCATGGAGCGTGGACCATGAACCACACGTAACGCAGCGAGAAAATTTTAGCAGTTTGTCGTCGTCGCATGCACGCATGCTTTCAACAACACATACACATACAACAACAAACAACCCAAAATGCTTGTGGCAAGCACTTTTCCGGCATGTCCTTCAGGACAGTTGAAAGTGCGATGCTGTTTGCACAGATCGCCGCCTGCAACGAATACATATTATATTTACTTTATGCGCGCGAAACTTAGCATTCTTGGCTACTGCATTTCATTAGCGTTCTTAACAACATTAAACTATTAATATCTTGTGTGCCTCTCCCAGTCTCTCGCGCTTTCCTTGCCTCGAAGCTGTATGAACAAAACCCAAAACAGCCGTTGTAGCCAAGTTAGACAGCAAACTTTGTTGCACTTTTTGGGCCAGAGGCAAAGCTAAAACTGTGAAACATCCTTAACTTGCGAAATTATTTTGAAATTAAGTTTCTCATTGCTTGTTGTTGTTGTTTTTTGTTTATGTTTTCGTTTTCGCTGCTGAAATTAGTTATTTATGACCAGCAATGCGTATCGATCGATCTCTTAATGGCCCACCCTAAGACAAGCTAAAAGAGCCAAGAAAAAACAAGTAAAACTTTCTTTAAATGTAATTAAAAATGTCGTTGAACTTATTTACGAGTGTTCTTTGCATAGTTTAGCCACGTTTGCAGCAGCCATTTTGTTTTATGTTCTATAGGTAAAAAGAACACAATTAAGTTTTCGATGTAGGAGAACATATATCAAGGTGAAGGTTGTCTTTCGCTTGAGTAGCAATGATTTAATTAATAAATATCCAGATATGCCAGCTCTTGATAAAAAGTATCTAATCCTATAACAACATTTTGTTGCAGACATGCAATGCATTTTTACAGCTGAATTGACATGAAGAATTTTTGTTTGTTTTGAAATGGAATTTCGACAGTTAAGCAACATATCAATGCATGCATCTGCAAACTTAATCTAAAACATCACTTAACCCTCAATTCCAAACCCAACTTTCAAATGCCAAAGTTGCACAGTGAAACTAACATAAAATAATATGTAAGATTCTTGAATCCGGAAGGAAACGTAACTATTGGCTGCAACTTTTCTGAGTTAACTTTTCGAAAATGATTTTCCATATCTCTCTTTACTATTTGTTTATCTTCCAGAGCGTTTTTCTCACTTTGACCACAGTGCCTGTTACGTTCGTTCATTCGCACTCATTGCAACTTTCAATTTGAAATTGCTGCTGAGCGTTTTGCTCAACCAAAAACCGTTTTACTTTGCGGTCAAATGTAGCATGTGCATATTCGACCCGAAAACTGGGTGCTCGCCCTTAACCAACCAACACACCCCCCTTAGCACCCACACCAACTCTTCAACAAACGCTTTGCGGTGTGCTGTGAAAAAAAAAAAACTTTTTGATAGTTTTTACTCGTTGCTGTCGTCGTTGTTGTTGTTTTTGACTATGTTTTTGTTTTTTTTTTTTTGGTTTTCACCATCCCGCTGCACTCTTAAATTTATGTGTAGTAAATAACATTTGGGCGTAGCTTTCAACCCACGCTCCGTTTTGCAGTTGTAGTGCATTTTTGACCTTGCTCGATATAAAACTAAAAATAATGGCAGTTAGCGCTAAAAGGACGCCAAACTTTTGGCATTACCGCGAAATACGTACCAAATAGATATACTAGTGTGAATTTCGCAAAGCGCAAAGTAAAGTTTAAAAAGTTGCGCGGCTTTTAATTTGAAGTGGGGTGAAGTCCTAAATTATCCACGTTTTGTTGTAATGTATCTAAGAATTAGATGTCTGCTTGAATGTTCTAATTTATCAATCCACTCAATTTTTATCGTATATAGCGCAAAGTTATAAAAACCAATCAATTAAAAGCCTATTACTGCACAATTTATAAATGTTTGTATTCGCCTTTTTCAAGTTCATTTGATGCTCTTCCTCCCTTTTATTTTCCCACAACATAAAATGCAGTTAAAAACACACACCCACATACAGTAAATGACATATTAATTGCTGTCATTGTGTGTGTGTGTGTCGTAGTTTGCGTTTCACTCACGCCACAGACACTAATGTTGATTAAATGGCACCGAGGTCACGCACCAAATCCCACACACACACACACATATATGTTCTTACTCTAAATGCAGTAGTTGCAGTTCCTTCAGCTGCTGCTACTTCTGTTGCAGTTGCAACTACTCGACTTGAGCGTAGCAACGACGACGACGATGATGATGACGACAGCAGCAAAAGAGTAAGAGAGAGATAGAGAACAACACTCAGGGAAGTAGCTTTCAAATAAATTGAATTTAAATGCACAAAAAATTGCAGCTAGTTAAGGCGTTAAGGCACTGCTTACACTACACTCACTGGGTATATTTGTTAGCTGCTTTGTTTGGCGAAAGAATTCATGTAACAAAAAGTATCTTTAATCATTTTATTGTTGAGTCAACTTAAACTACAAACTTTGCACACTTATAAATATCAAATAAACAAACATTCAGCTATTTTAATCTAAATGGAACTTTTTGTAAATCCCAATTATATAACAAGCATATCGCAATCCGCTTCAAGCCAGCAGCTTGAAGCTTTGTGGCTATCATTTTGGTAATTTTCAAGCCAAAAACCCCCAAAGTAAATGGCTTCAGAGCGATGAGTGCTTTTCGGCTTTTAAGGGAAAGGGGTTGGTGGGGTTGGGTGTCAGTGGAAAAACTAACATAGGTTTATCAAAAGAAATGCATAGCCGAATTCATGATATGGTTTACCTTTTCTGATGTAAGCTGTCCGGGCTCAGTTAGCAGCTGCCTGCCATGGCAGAAAAGGCAAGCTCAGCTACCGGTTGCCAGTTGGCTGAGTTTGAGGCGACGGCCAAGTCACTAAGCATTTGTTATGCACATGCCACACACCGCACACCGAACACCACACTTACACACACACACACACATACACAGCAAAAACAACAAAAGCAACAGCAAGTCGTTGCCCCCTTCTCATAGGCAGCGGGTGGGGAGGGGAGGGGTTCGGAGTAGTGGCTGTACCGCGAGTACGTAGCACACATTTTCCTTACAGCCATTTACCAGGCGATTTACGTAAATCTTTTATTTATACAGAAAACGTATAAGTTGCAATTTATCAAAATCTAAAATGTTTACCCGCACAAGTTATTCACTTGAAATCTCTACAGTGCACTGAGACTACACACAGCAGCAACAACAACAACTATAACTATATGAGCTCAGACACAGATATCTATATGTGTAAGTGTATGCATTTGTGTTTATATGTCATGTCTACACAGCAAGAAGTTTAAGTTTGAAATTTATATCTACGAAACCGATATTTAATGATTTATTTTTGTATTCACGTAGCTTAAAGTTATGTTTGATATGATTATGTGATAAAACCCGTTCCAAACAATAACTGTTTTATAGTTTATATTATTTAAAAAATGAACAAACTTGAAATTCATTTATGAAGCTCAAAATAATCGTAATTTTTCGTTGTATTTGTTCGTGAAATAAATACAACTCAACGAGTGCGCATATTAAATAACAATTATTGTTTACTGTGCATGGGTGCATTTTAGTTGGTTGGCATAACGTATACGCGATGTATACCACACTGAAAACCAAACCAGCCCCAGAGGCAGGCAGCCAGCCCAGCACAGGCACCAGCTGTACAATTGTGCCATGCATATGCTTATATGTGTGTGTGTGTGTGTGTGTGTTGGTTTATATCTGTGTGTTTTTGTGTGTATTATTTTGTGTTTTGCGCGCACAAATTGTCTTGTGACAGACAGTGAAAACTACAGAAGCGGCGCCAGGCATACAACGAGAACGAGGTGCGGCTGCGTTCTCCCCTTGCCCCTCTCCTCGTCCCTTTAGCTACAGATCCCAATTCACACCCCCTAGGCGTTTGGGCATGGTTTTAGTCAATTTGCGGTCGGTTTTGCTTTGCAACTGTGTGTGTGTAAGTGTGCGATTGTGTGTGTGTGTGTATCGTTATGTAGTAAAAGTAGTTTATTTTCATCTTATCTCTTAAAGCCAATAATGCGCTCGCAAGCGCACTTAAATGCGTTGCCACCACATTTTTTATATCACTATTGCTCTTCGTGTTGCTTTTGTTGCTATCTGTTTGGTTGCACGGCTGAAAATATTGTTCTTATTGTTGCTCGTTTGCTCGTTGCATTGAGCACGTTAAGGGGATTGCAATGCACTTGTATTGCTGTGTGTGTATGTGTGTTGATAGTAGTATTTTATAAATATGCACGATATGCCCAATCAGCAATGTTTGTTAAAGTGGTAAATAAGCATCGCGTACATAAATATTTATGACAGCATTTGCAAAACTTGCAACACTTTGAACAGGTACAGTATCAATAGCGATAATTGGCAAACATTTGTATAATATTCATGTGCAAAAGAACTCGACTGGAAGTTACACTGTTAGCAGACTTAAAGACAAAGTAGTTGGCAATTATAGCTTGATTAAATTAAATAATAAATACAAAATATCATCCTGAATATGAAAAACTAAATTAGTAAATAATCATAAATAATTATAAATCAACTTAACAAAATGTATTTTGAAGACATTTATTAATTGGTTTGTTGTGCAAAAAGTTTTCTTTCGCTCGAAGTAAATCCAAGTTTATTGCGAGTTGAGCCTATATCCAGCTAAAGCTTTGCTTGAAAGCTTTCGCAACAAAAACATTGTTTAAGATTTAGAAGGAAGTCAAAACGAGAGAGCTTTGCAGAGAGAGAACGTTGCGTATAAGAGAGAGAGTGCTGCTAAAGTGGGAACAGTTTCGAGTATTCACAGTATTATTAGCTTGGCGTGTGGTAAGAAACTTATTTAAGTAGCTAGCAATAGATTTAATGTTAAGCTAGTCTTTTGATATATCAAAACATAATTGTTATACTTATTGAAATACTTTCTGTATCATAAAAGTCTACATTTGAATAAACACAACTGAACTGTAACCTATCATATCAGTTGCTTCGAAAGCAAATAACATGTTTACAACATTTACAATTGAAAATGTATACTAATAATCGATTTGAAACCACTTAGTACACATAATATGTGAACATTGCAATATTACTTTCATTTTCAATTACTAAAAATAATATTCGGAAAAGAAACATTTTAGAGTGGTCCATGGAGAGTGCTAAAGCGTGTTGCAAACAAATTCAGATACATGTGCATAATTAAATATTCAACACGCAGACGAGAGCGCAATTTGTTAACAAACTAAACAAAATGACACACTGAGATGGGTTAGTGTGCGTATACGAAGTGAAAATACTCTCATCCAAACCAAAAATTTGTTCAATTTTTAGAGATAGAAACTTTTTAGCTAATTTGTAACTTAACTTAGTTATTTTTAACCAATTTAAGTGTCAAAACATTTGTCTGGCATTTTGAAAATGATATGCTATTTATTGTGACAGATGTCAAACCGCTTGGTCATAAACTTTGACATTGCACACAAATTGTAATTAATGTTAATTGACAAAAAACAACCACGCAAAATAGCTACAATTAAATGTATGCCAAATTAAAGCTTTGATAAGTATCGCAATGCATTGCAACAAACTAAAATCGTATAAAACCGCAGCCATAAAATAAGCAGGCCAACGGAGCTATAAAGCCTGCAAAGTATAACCAGATAAAATTAGCTAGATTTTAGTTTGAGTGTAGAAATACCCTCTATGTTGTAAAATACTTTTCCTCTACCAGTACAATGGTCTAAGAGGACAGAACTGCCATTCGAATTCTCCCTCAAGCACAACAAAAAATATTATTATACTAACTTATGTTACATTCTTAACTAGCTTCAATTCAATTTATACCCAATATATATATAATCATGTTTTATGGCTTGAGAGTCATTAAGACAGTTATGAAGAATTTAAGGTGCTCCCCATAATTTTATAAATTCTTACAAACATTGCCAACATGTTATGCCCCTTGCACGGGTTATTTGACTTTACAGGATAGTAAAATAATATGAAGGCTCATTAGCTGATAAATTTATGCGAGTGTTTTAGAGTGTGGGGGTTAGCTGAAACTATTTATAATGGCAAACATAAACGCAAACTCAGGCAAACAGACACCAACACATATACATGTACATATACATATACATATACATATACATATACATAAGCAGGTAGTGCGTAAACAGCATTTAATAACTAAAAGCCAAATTAGCTAATTCAGAAATCAACACGCACAATTGACAAATTATGCCGCAACAACATTTCCGGGCAATTGAGTACGTGAGTTGGTGTGATGCTCTTCAATCCGATGCGATCCGATCCCATTCGATATATAAATATATATATATGTATATAGATTGTGGCACGTGCTTTTTCAAATTATTGTTGCTGTAATGGCCAGTTAATGCTGCTGCTGCTGCTGCTGCTACCGTTTGATTTATTCATTAAGTGACATCATTTGCAGTCATTTTCTATTTTGCAGTCACAGCGCCCATAAATAAAGTCAGACACGATGATGCTTTAAACTCATTATGTGCATGGATATACATAGATACATACATATATTTGAAGTTTTAAGGGTTGGCATAGGTAACAACATTGTTCGTCCTGACATTTCCAGCTCATTTACAGTTCAAACACGTCCCATGCATTAACCCCACACAATCAGACCGATAACCAGAGGGAGAGGGGAAGAGCGAGCATTGCCAGTCTGGTTAAGTGCGACGATGACGATGACGTTGACGTTGCTATTGACTCTGTGGCGGTGTCGTAATTATTAACTAATAACATCAAATTGATTTACAACAACATCAACCAACAGTCGAGAGTCGAGACGACAAGGTAACTGAGCCCAGACCAACTGAGCTTCTGGCACTGATTTTGGTTTGCCTCGTTGAACTGCAGTAATTAACATGCATTCCACATGATTGCCTCGCGGCCGCATAAATCTCTGACATATACCTAACCACTAGACACAACACACACACACAAACGTTAGTAATCGGTTTTGAGTAAAAGTCTCGACCGAAACGAAACGAGGAAATTAACATTGTAACATAAAACTGGCCATTGAACGGGCACTTAACTTGCTGCTGCCACAACTTCTTCTGCCTCGGCCTCAGCCAAGACCATAAGATGAGTGAGGAGTGTAACTCAAACCGTCGTGCAAACAAACCCCAAGTATAGAAACGCCTGACCGACGTCCGCTCCTCTAATGCACGATGATAGATGGCATACGATACGTTTCAGCATTTGTCAGCTTGTCTTCGGCGAAGCGCAACAAAGCCAACGCCCAAACGAACCATTCCTTCTACCCTCCTCTGCCACCCCCCAAACGAAACCAATCTACGCCTGCAGGCAGCAGGTTGCGCAGGGGAAGAGAGTTGTGGGTAGAGATTGGGCTGGCAAGGAATCACGAAAAACCATTTTCATGCTCACGCGAATGCGCAGAATAACTTTTACTGCCAACTATCAAATGACTCACACCTGACAGCGGACCGCCCCAAAGATAAGCACAAGACGCCAGGCAAAAAGACGTTTTGAATTTTTTACAGCGCCCAGTCAAATGCACCATAAGCAAAAAAAAAAGGTAAAGGACGAGGAAAAAACACGTTAGAGTGTTGATGGCTAGAATGCTGAACTCGGAGATATCCAGCATTGCACTAAAATACGTTCGACTAAAAGAAACTTAATGGAGTAAAAAGTGCATAAATGTGGAAAGGTATGACAATCGATTTCTATCGTTCAAACTTCTTATGTTCTAAGGATCATTCAGACAGACAAAAAGACACGACTTTATCGATTTTTAGTGCGATCCGTAACAACAATTCATCCATAAGTCCACAACACCATCAAACCCTTGCTATTTATTATTTCACTAGGTAAAAACTCGGGTGATAGAAAAAAATAATACGCCGAGACAAGGCGTCTACTGTTGGCCAAGGCAGCTGGTTGAGTTGCGGTTCCGGTTGGGCACCCGCTCGTTGCCACGTCGCTGTCATAATTTATGTGGCGCTGTCTGTGCCGGAAATGGGTTAATTTGCTATGATTTAAGTGTAAAATTATTGAATTATTGGCCAGCAAGCACGATTTGGTTGGCATTTTTCGCGCTTCGTTATGTTACAATAGAAAGAAAGCAAGCAAGAAAGAAAGGTGTGCCGCTAACGAAGGGCGAAGTCTTTGGAAAAGTCTTTGCCACAAATGCATTTTGCTAAATGCAGCCAGAAATTATGAGTTTGCATCGTTAGTTTGATTAGTTTTGGGCAAACCTTGAAGTTGCATGACCGCCGCTCATTAAATATGAACCAGCATTAGCTTCATTATAACTCATATATATATATACATATTTAATTTTGCTAATGCACAGCTTTTGCAGCAATTACAAATCGATTAGTAGCTTGACTAAAGGATGGCTAAAAGGCTTGGCCACAAATATGTGAGCAGCACCAAGAGCATATAATATCTTATAAAATTAACAAACGCATATCAATTATTATTTATTATTGCTTTTAAGTTCTGTCTTAATTTGTTATCAAGCTTCATTCAAATTTCTTGCTGTTAGTTCGAAAATGTCGTCCAAGCTGCAGGTAAAATATCAAAATAGTTTATGGCTAACATATTTGCTGGCATGGTTTGGTCAGTTTGGCTTGAAAGACCGAAATGTTTGACGCACTACACTAAAACTTAAAGGGTATCAGTTTCTGGAAAACGATAAACTTTTATATTAAATTCATTTTTAATCAAATACAAATGAACTATAAAGTGCTTATAAAGGTTATTACATAATCGATTAAATTTTTAATTTTATATTTCAATATGGTTGCACCAATAGTAAGTAAGCTTAGACGTAACAAGAATTCCATTTAAATTTCATGACCGTGATGGTTGACTAAAGTTTGCTAAGAGAGTCCTTTAACAAGAAATACGCACACACATACACACACACACAGACAAACTGCACTTTGCATGCCAAAAATATGCAGAAATGTGAAGTAAGCTTTTAGAAAATTACAAGTCAAGTATTTGGCCCAGGCCATTGTCCGTTAGATATGTGCATGCATACATACATATATATTTTCTTAGACGCATACAGTATATATATATGTATAGTTTCTCGTTTTATTTATGGCCGGTGCACTTTGCTTTAGTTCTTGGCATACGCAATGAAGATAAACGACATGCAAAAAATGTCGCCGAATTTAAATTGCAATAAATCAGGCAGCCCAGTCGTCCAGTCGTCCAGTCGTCGAGTCGCCCCAGTCTTTGTTACAATTCTACAGACACTTGTGCAGTGCATAACCCTTCTCATTGCCGCCCTACCCTCCCTTGCACTCTCACTCACTGTCTGGCCTGTCAGTCTGTTGCGTCGCGTTGACGTAGCCGACATGCTCATGCGGAAGTTTGCGCCATTTTGTGCGGCATGACAGTTTCCGGCCATAAGCATAAATGTCCAGCAGCCATATTTTTCACTTTATCCGAAAGAAACTCACCAACTTAAGCCTTTCAAGTGCCAAGAGATTGCGGTATTTTGATGTGAAGCCAATTAGCCATACAACAACGAGATCCAGCCAGCACAAGGACACAGAACCCAACACAACTGCAACAACAACAACAACAACAGCATACCAAATGAAGAAAAAAACATCTCTGCTACGAGTGACGCTGATTTACAACTTTCCACGTCGTCATCTTTGTACCTCTCCCATTCTCGTATAACATTTTTTTTTTTTTGTATTTTTACGGCATCATCATTGGCATGTCGTAAAATGTGAATGACATCGTATATGGCGTGAAATATTTTATAAGCGTGTGCTACATTTGCCAGCGATGCGCATAACAAGCCAATGCCAGCGGCACTTCGCCGTGCTTTTTGCATACTTTTTTCATTTTTAAGGCATGACAAGGGCAGCGCAGCCAGCTGCAAGGATTGTAAACAAGTGTTATACACGCATCAACATAGCCTCTGAGCAGCTTTGTGGAAAGGGAGGTAGAACAACATGTTTTGTTTTGGGTACGATGTTCTTTACAGGTGAACTGAAGTTTTCTAAAAAGTTTTTGGCCAAGAAGTATGTTGAGAAAAAATCAATCGTTATCTATTAATAAAAGAATTACCTTAAAAAATCTGTTTTTTTTTATGAAAAAAGTAAGTTGTTCAAGTAATTTTCTCTACAGTTCATTGATAAACATTCTATAAATATATTTCGAACCTCATACGCATACATAAGTTCCATTGAAAAACTTTAGCACAACTTGTGCAACCTGTGTTGCATCCCTCGAGCACACTCATACATACACACACACACACAGACATCGTACATAATCATAATGGAAATCGACTGCTGATTTGAGAGGCTGTCAAAGTCGTGTGAGACATAAAACTAACCAAATAACTTTTTGGCCAAGCGCCATAACCAAGACAATCAACAACTAGTTCCCATGTGTGGGTGGACCGAAAATAGCTCACAAATGATTGATAAACACACACACACACACAGACAGTAGGAGACAGAGAACGAGATGTGTCATGCCATTCATCATGTGATCGTCACGACGAGCCCATGTGTATGGGTTTGTGTGTGTGTGTATTGGGCTGTGTAAAGTATGTTAAAAACTTCTCGACCAGACACAACAGCACACCAGTGAAAATGTATCTGCAAGAATGTGAGTCTGTGTGCATCTGCTGGGGATGTCAGCAACAGGCTTTTTGCCCAAGCCCAGCGACTATTCATTATATACTCTGCGACAATAACGACAATGCTGCCAAGCCACAAACCCCAAACCGATGCTGGATACTGGTTAGTCGCAACCAAAGCTCGCCCACCAACAATACAAAACAAAGCAACACAACAAAATACAGAGACAACAACTTCATCGATTGCGTTTTGTGCGTTTAGTAGTTTAATTTTTTGGGACAACGTTTATAAATCAATTCAAGTTAAGTACTCAAATTTATTTTATAGATTTGAATCAAGGAAATTGCCTACTTACATTAAAGATTTAACTTCAATTTTCATAAATTTTTTATTAGTGTATTAAATTTAATTTGATATGAAAGGCACTGAATTCAGAAATATGTATTCAACCATTATCAGTGATATAAAATATTTTAATAGCAATTAAATTTTTATCACTTTATAAGTTTTCTGTTAATTTAATGTGTAACAATTTAATTGGTAATTGAAAAAGTTTTTTATTCATTCAAATATTTCTTTGTCCATACCCGAAAAGCTAATAAAAAACACAAAAATATATAATTCACTTTAAACTAATGTTAGGTTTAAACTATTTAAAGATCAAATCAATTTATAAGCCAAAAGTCACTAAAAATTTAATCTGCATTAAGTATACGCACAGTTGGCTCTTTATGTTTAGTGTCATTGCTTGCCATATTTACGAACTGCTTCGCAGCTAAAAACATCTGAACTAACTAATCCCTTTTGGGGCTTCTAATGACATTACTTAAGTTATTATTTTCGTGCTGAAAAGCTATGCTATGCTTACTGCCAAGAACGCCCAGTAATAACAACAACTCCACGGCAATGTGAAAGAGCAAATTTTTGTTCTTCTTTCAAGTTGCCGTTTTTGTTACTGCTACAACAGTTGCAGTTGCAGCTGCAGCAAGACTGTGTGCATGTTCACGATGGCGAGCTTTTCGTGTAATGGACTTTAATGGAATTACAGTTTTATATAGAGGAGCATAATGTAAAGAGGAATTGGGAAGAGGAAGTGCGGGTACGGACTCGGCTGGTATTTAGTTACAAAATTTACTTTAAGCTTGGGCTATTATATTTTGCCTTGAGTGCCAGCAGCGATGTGCTGCGCACTTAACAATACCGGAAGCAGGGCAGTCCGCTCAGCCATATACAAAGCAATTTGGCTAAAATGCAACTCAGCCGGTCCAAAGTCCTGTATTGACACTTTGAAGCTCCACTCAAGTGGCATAAATCAATGGTCAGCCAATGGCGAAACACGTAAAATATTTCACAACTCTCCCACGCTCGCTTTCTCTCTCTTTGTCATTCTCCTTCTTTCTCGCTGCTTCTTGCTTTCGTTGCTTGAGGTCAGCACGTGCTACTTGGCTGTCCTTAATCTTCGTTACGTTTGGCACTTTTCTAAAGCTTTGCATGCTAAGCAAACACAATACACAAGACACGCCCACAACTCATACCTCTTCTCATTCATACTAACCAAGGTATACACACACACACGCACTCATACATATATGCCGAAGATATCAAAAGTCCGAGGATATAACATGTTGTGCATAACTTTGGCGTTTTTTTTTTACTAGAAAATCATTCCGAAATATATGAAAATATTTTATATTTTAAGAATAAATGATAAAACATTATTAAAAGAAATGTTTAAATTATGAAAACACACTCCAACTCTAAGCTTATAAACTGCGATTATTGACACGTTTTTAAGCTCTCAATTCGGACTAATATTCGAGGATTTAGAATGCAAAACGACTCAGCTTGATTTTCATATATGCATGAATCTTTTTTTTTTTGTTTTTCTTCTTACAAAAACCAGCACTAAGAACTAGTGTGTGTGTGTGTGTGTGCGTGTGTGTGTGGATAATATGCATGTAACTGCTGTCAACGCGAATAGCAAAATTTTTGTTTGCCCTGCCAGGCAACTGCTTAAAATGCAACAGCACAAAATATTCAAGCGAATAGCAATCGTGAGTGAGAGAGAGAGACGGAGAGAGAGAGAGAGGAAGAGAGAGAGTGGGCAGAGGTGGTTGATATTTGTATCCTGTACGATGTTTGTTCGCTGTACACCTCAAAAATGCATGCGTGCTGAATTTTTTCCTTCTTTGGGTTTCTCTTTTTGCCACGTTGCTGCAACATTATAAATGCAACAAACAAGCGTGTTGGTAAAAACCGCCGTGCCCAAACTATGCAAATCAGACAAATGTGGCCCCCATTCACCACAAGCTTGCCACGGACTTTTCCAACGCTTTCCCCTCACCCCCTTCCAACATCTTGGCCATTGTTTTGCCTGGGGAAGCATATGCCTTGGCAACTTTTACAATATGCGCGTGTTTGAAAATTGGCTGCATTCAGCGAGAAGCATTTTCTTCTTCTATCTCAAGTTAGCGCTCTTACATATATGTAGATGTTACTTTCGATGTGTTTAAGTCTGTGTGTGTGTGTGTGTGTGGGGTTCAAATATCTATTATCTATATAAATGCCCGCAGGTACTTTGCCTCTGCTTTTGGCCATATTTCAATGCGACTAGCTGCTGATATCAAAATGGCAACGGTTCCGTTTTCGCTTCACTTCGCCTCCCCGCATTGTGGTAAAATTTGTAACACACACCAATAACACACACACACGCACCCACACTCACTAGCTTAGTTTGAAGTGGCATTAATTCGTTGAATTTTAGGAGGCTCTGTTAGCAGCAACACACACACACACATACAACAGGACGAGAGATCCAGACAGCCTGTCTTTATCACGGCTGCCTGGGATGTTAGCTCGTTCGTTTTGGACGGACATTTGCTTCGTTCGCTGGTTGTTCGCTTCCGTTTGGAACCATTGTTTTTCGGGTTATGGGGCACAATGCTGCCGTTTAAATTAGTTAGCTTTTCGCCGCCATATATATACATATATGTGTGTTGTGTGTTTGTGTGGCTGACAGAATTCACAATGCTTGTCGCTGCCTCGTTGAGCTTAGTTTTGTGCCTCGCCTTCACACTCCTGCCCCCGATCCGGACATACACTCAAGCCTGACGTTTCTCGAATGGTGCCTCAAGTTAGCGAGGCGCTTGCCGGTTGCCATTGTTGCTGCTACGCCTGTCGTGATACTAAACTATCAAATTGGTTATACCACACATGTGCACTCATGAAAATGGGGCATAACCGTTTACTTAAGCAGGCTACATAATTGGGTATTTAGAACTTGATGGATGGCCGAACGTTTTCGGTGAAGGCGAAGTGCTTAAAGCTATTACAAAACTAACAAGAACGCTGATTGAAATGTATATTATTAATGAAATTTAAAAAGTTTATTAACCTTACACAATATTACATACCAGTATTATCTTCAAGGATATTTAATAGTCGTCATAACTTTCTCTTCTATTCACATAGTTAGCTCCGTCTAGTTTTTGGGGCTATTGAAAGTTTTAGCCATCTCTCGTTTTGTTTGGCACGAAGCCTGCCTGCTTTGCATTTAATAACATTTAATGTTTGGTTACGGTTACTCATTGTATTATGCGGTGTATATGTGGGCGTGGCAGCCACTCTAAACCACTTCTTCTTCTTATAAATATAAATGAACTGCGGATAACAAGAATTCTTTGTTGCGTTTCGCCGCATTGTTTGCTCTCTGTAAAGCCAATCTTCTACACCAGGTTATGCATAGAAAAACATGTTTCTATAGGTATGAACTGACACACACGTCGACGTAGACATACATATATTGCATGCTTGATTGACTGTCAAATTGAGTTATCATGCGAATAGCTTGTTATAAAAAGAGAGAGAAGAAGAATATGTAGTCAATTGTTTGCGGTTGGCTGCATTGAATGAGCTGAATAGACAAGTGGATAGAAATGAATGAAATCTGTGGCTACTCCAACAATTCAAGTGTTGTCTAATTGAATTTATAATGTTGGAAAAGCATGCTATAACTTATTATGGAAGTTACATAATTGGATGTAGACACTTCAATTGTGATTGATATTTGTATTGAATTAAAACTAACAATCTTGTGCGGAATTTTAATTTTATAGTTTTTATACGCTGATCCCAATGAAAATGAGTAAAAAGTTATAATGGTTTTGTGCAAAAGTATGAATAAAAAAAAATAATTGTCAAAAAATGAGACAAAACTTTCGACTTTCATAAAAGTTATATCTTAAATGTCATGGTTTGATCTCTACAATAAATCGGCATTTAAATCTGGAAACGCGATTTGTACTTCTTTTTCATCCAAAAATATTTGTGAAAAGTCAAAACTTTCGACTTTCATAGCTTCGTCAAAATTTAATTTATTTGGTTTAAGTTAGTAACTTCAAAATTTATTTGTTGTTAGCACTTTATAAATCATTACCAGCTGCAATTTGCTCAATTTAAATGCAGCGCATCGTGTTGCAGCAACGTTGTTGCCCCAACAAAACGTGGCAGTCATTTAGCAGTCTGCTCATTTACCTTAAAGCGTGTTGTCCGTTTCAGTACCGAAGGCAACACATCTCCATTCGTTCATTCTCTAAGCTGGTTTGTTCTGGCCACCTGGGCTGCTGGCCATAACCGCTTCTCTTCAATTGCTGCAGCCGACAACAACAAAAACAAAAACAACAGCAAGAACAACGAGAACAGTAAAAACAGCAACAGCAACATTTCTTGATTGCATTTTGAAAGAATAATGAAAATTAGCTGCCACAACTACACTACACAACAGCAAAGTACTGAACGGTCCGTTGAGTTTTCTTTCGCAGTTAATTTTTTTTGAAACTCTCGTCTTGGTCCAAGTGCGAGCTGAGACGAAGGTGGCCCGATGATGGTTGTGTGGGATGGAGTAGGTGGTTGTTAGGTAGCTAACGCTATAGCTTGTATTGTTTTTACGTATTCCGCGCAGCTTTCAAATTGCTTTTGCTTGCGCATTTTTTATCAGGCAGCACACAAAGCCAGATCCAGTTCCACACAGATGCAGTTTTGCTGCGAGCTGCCTGCCAGATAGTAAAATTAAATAAAAATGTAACACAATGTTTGGCATCTAGGGGGGGGAGAACTGGTCTGCCGGAGTTTTCAGTTTGTATGGAAGTATCTGCGTTTCTTTTTTTCTCCTCGTTTCATTTTCTTTTCGTTTTGTGCCTCAAACGTTTTGAGCGTAGTATTTGAATTATGCTGAATTAAGAATGTTTGTTTTGCCTCTTGTCTCTTGTTATGTCTTCTCATGTTTTTATTCTTATTTCGATATGCAGAACTTGATTAAAGTTTTGCAATAAGGACACAGAACAGGACACAAGGCCAGCAGACTGTCAAATGCATAATTCATTGCAGTTTGCCTTATAATTAGCCCTCTGCGAACCAGCAAAAAAATAATGTACGTAAAAAAATGGCATTAAACTTTTAGCAACAATTCGAGTTTCAGTCGCCAGTCAGTTAAGTTTACTTCAACCTTAAGGACGAGAACGACCCCCCCGCCCTGCCTCTGCAGCTCCCAGGACCTTCATAAATCTTCATTAGCGTTGGGCGCGAGGTGCAAAGCGTTGAAAAGTGAAAATGCAACGCTCTTAATGAGCACCGTTGAGTAATTAGCCAACATTGTGTGCGGTTTCCTTCTAGTCCTTCTCTCTCTCGCTCTCTGCCAGCGAGCAAGAACGCTTTCTTTATTGCTAGCCAAGATTTCCTCCTTCCGAGTTAGCACTCTGTTGCACACACACACATTTTGTTAGCAATGTTTTATCAATTATTTATTGAAGTCGCTTGGTTTTTCCTACGACTCAACAAATGGCTGCCACTTGAAAAAGCACAGGACAAATGGCAAAAGTTGTTTGCGTTTTTAGCCGGAGCTTTCACTTTTTATGGCTTCGCTCCTAATGCTGCTTTGCACTTGCAATGAGTGCACCACAAATAATGATCCCATTAATTAAAGCAAGGCAGTTTTTCTTTATTTTGTGTTCAACCATTTAAGTTGTGATTTAAATTTTTGTAGCTTTTGAAGTGCAAAAAATATTTAGCTACGTTAAATAAAAACTCATTTGTCATGAATGCCATTTCATCGAATCATTTACCAAAAAAAATCAACCATTTTTGCAAATTTAATACGCCGACTACATAATACTCTGTTTTAGAAATCGTAACTTGGAATTATTAGAAAACTTATAGTAGGCTATCATTTACAAAATGCGAATATTTAAGTTAAGAAACTAGCCTTTTAAGTGATAAAATTTTCCCACAATGTTTGACTACTATTTTGACAGAGTGAAAAAAGTACATAAAAAATTGTTCAGTATGCATATGTGTATTTATGAGCTGCTTTTGAAAGCCAACCAAAGTCGATACATATTTATTGACAAGTGCTCAAATATTGTTGGCCTTTTTCATTCTGTTTTCATTTTTTCTGTTTTCTGGTCCGCTGTGTGAATACACTCGTTTGTATTGATTAACAACTATTTTGATTTATGCAATTTGCCATAAAGGTATGTGGAAAAACAGCAACCCGTATAAAAAATTCACAAAATACACAGAATTTATAAAAAAAAAAACTATATATATATAAATATATAAAAAAATGTGTGCCAAACAAACAATAAAATTTATAAGAATTTATTAAATATGTGTGTTTCTCTCTCTCTCTCTCTCTCTCTCTTTGTTTGTTTTTTTTCGTGCTATACAAATGAAATTGATTTTTATTTTTCATATACATATATTTTATGAATGCCTGATTGCATGTTGTATGTCTGTTTGTCTGTTTGTCTTGCTGAACGACTGACTGGCGCTAAGCCACACCCGAGAGCTGCAAATGTTACCAATGAATGAATAATTGACAAAGAAATTATTTTTAATTGAATACAAATTCACAGTTGAACGAATGAGAGGAGAGCTATACTTGTGTATGAATGTGTGGGTGTGTGTGTGTGTGTGTGTGTGTGTGTGTGTGTGTGTGTGTGAGCGGCAAACACAAATAGCTCTCTGCTAGCTATGCATATTGCATTCGTGTTTTAAACGCCTCGTTTTGCAAAACGCTTTATTTAATTGAAAACTTGGTGGCACATACACAAGTTTATGGTCATGACAGCATCGCCATTATTCACTGTGCAAATTCGAATTTGTCGGCTTATAGTGCCACAAACAAATAACCAACAACAATGCCATACAGCCAAGTGCAGCTGCTCAAAATGGCAAAGTAAACAGCCAAACAGGCACAGTCCGAATCACGGGTCTCAGCTTCTGGTTGTGTTGGTTCCCAGTTCCATGCTGTTCTTGTCCTTACTGGGCTGGTTGGCAATAAATGCCAAATGCAAACCCGCTTCCATTTGACCAAAACATCTGGCCAAGCCTTGGCCAGGACCAGGCATTACTAATCCCACGATCCTTTGGTTCTCTGTTTCCCTGTACTCTGTGCTCTATTCCCGTGCCAGTCACATTGTAAATCTTTGATGCAGTCCAGTGAATTTACAGCCGAGCGGCCAATTAAGCGTAGCTAGGCACCCTTAAAGTGCGTAATTGTGTTTGCAGCCATAACATGCTGCTGCCGCTGCCACATGCCACTGCCACTGCCACATGCCATAAAAGCTAAGGCAATTCAATAGCAATTGCAATAGAAAGTAGGTTGCAATTACAATGTGAACTCGGAGTAGATACTAAAGGCTTCTTTTAGATTTCAACTCAATTGAATTAGCCGCTGAGCATGTTTTCAAATCAACTCAACGATTCACAGAATCAGCAATAAAAAGATCAAAGTGTGTATGTGGAATAAAAAGATTGAAATGTTTGCAGTTAACAGGCAACTATTTTAGTCGATTCAATATCTATAAGAATCTTTAAACAGAACTAATAACAATAATATTGAGGAAAGCTTTAAGTAGTAATAGCTTTTTGACTATGAAAAAGTGTGACCTTAAATTGCAAACATTAAATGTAGCTAAAACGACGAGAACTTTGTATGATGTGCATCCCATATGTTGCAACTTGGCACATACATTGTGCCACATGTAAGCTCCATAATATATATCGATAATATATCATTAGTTTGCCGTGTAACAAAGTGTCTGTATGTGTATGTGTATGTGTGTGTGTGTGTGCGTGTTTGGGTGCGTCGAAGTGCGCACATAAATTTAGCGAAAAGAAAATGCACTGGCAAATTGGAAACTTGTGCCGGCTTCAGGAGATGTTCCCACTGTTGCAGGAGCACTTAATTTTTACCTTTTATTTCGTTGAAGGTGCAATGTTGTTGCTGGCCCCGTGCAATATCTCACTGTGCAAAAAATATTTGCACTTTGGTCAATGCCAAAAAGATTTGAAAAAATAAGGGCAACGACATTTCCAAATGCAATGCAATTTGCTTGGCGCATGTTACGTGGCGTATACACGATGTCGACATTTGCCAACTCTTGGCTTTCTCTTTTCCCTCGGTCTCTCCCTGCTAATTAGCTGCAAGCAGATTTTCAAACACTCAGAAATGACTTCTACACAAGAAATAAGCAGCAACAACTGAATGCAATATATTTTTTCGTATATTTCTCCCACTCTTTCTCGCTCTCTTGTTCCTCGTTTCGCTATGTTTTTTTTTTTGTTTCCTTCTTTTTGAAGAGCGCATAAAAAATCGCTTAAGTTAAGCGAAGCATCAAGTCGTTTGCTTGGCTAGCTTAGTGTACTCTGTCCCACCACAGGAGATTTGGCCAGTTGGCCACTCAAGTGATCCAGTCTTTTTCAAGCCAGAGATGAGCATACACTTTATGCAAATGCCTGGCCCCTGTCACTTGCTAACGAGCATTTAAGTGCAGATCAATTATTAAGTTGAACTAAATGGAATATTTGTCATTCAGTTTCGGTTTCAGAAAGACAATTCAATATATATAATTTGATTGTTTGGCTTAGAGAGAAAAATGTAGAATAGTTTAGAAAAGGAAATATAAAATGGGAAACAAAATATTTTATTTTTTATTTATATTATTCTTTATTTTTTGGGGGAGACATGTAACTGCGAAATATTGAATATGTTGAAGTTTTTTTCCGTTATTTCGTATTTTTGTAGAGTTCTTCAAAGTCACTGTTTAACACGGTGACTTTGTGTGTTGGTGACATTACTTTTTGCTTATTTTTCTTTTTGCGCATCATTCGTTGCAGTCCAGTGGCAAGCTAACCAACTGAAATGTTTTCTTTGACATGGTTGTGTCGGTTTATCGCGCCGCTTGTCAGCAAAGCTTTTGCCTCAACCTTACTACCCTGTAACTCCCTGCCCCTCTCACCATCACTCCTTCTCAGTAGCTCACTTTCTCTGTCTCTCTTTATCTGTTTTTCTGTATCTTCCACAACTTTGAGTGCTTTTATGCAGCATCTGGTGGCGCTGTTGCCTTTTGTTGCATGTCATTTACATTCGAGAGAAAAGGGCCAGGCCCGCAAAGGCAAGATGAGATAGCCTCAATTTATTTGCACTTAGATTGCGGGCAGTGAGGCAAAAGGTTAACAATGCAGCTGCCACAGCTGTTCGCTGTTAGCTGTTAGCTGGTCTCTTGTAGCTTATCTAAATGCCACGCTTAGCTGTGGGGCATGCCACACCTGTGGCCAGCCAGAGACTCCGATTCGCTTAATTGCTTCAAAATGCGAAAGTAATTGCAACCGAATGCATTTGAAGCAAAGACATCCGAAAAAAAATATTATTCCATTTCCAACTAAAAACACAACTCGAGCAAATTCCAATTCTCCCTCCCTCTCTCTCTCTCTCTCTCTCTCTCTCTCTGTCTGTCTTGCCACAATACTACGAAAAACAATGAGTTCTCATAATGTTAACCGGGGATAGCGAAAAAATGGCACTTAAGCTCTGAACAACAATTGCCGTCTCCATCTCCATTTCTGACACTGACTTTGAGCTGTTTTCCTGCAGCTGAAACTCCGGTCTTAGCCCTTAGCCATGCAAATTCAATTTGGACAAGCGAAAAAAAATACACCACCACACACACACAGAAACATGCGTACAAAAGTCGCGCGTGGCAGGTGAAGAGCCACAATAAATTGTAAAAAAAAAAACAGAAGTAAAAAAGTGCTAGTTGAGTGAGCTTGACTTGGAGATATCCTGCAGTCCAGTTCTTAGCCAACAACACTTCTTAGCTAGTCCAACTAACAAGCTAAAAGATGATAATAGATTTCATTGTTATCGACCATGAATATATGTGTATCGAAAGCTATTGATTGATAATACACATTATTGGTTAGAGATATCTTTTTCCCCCTGTTACATCTGCTCAGCTCAGCTCCATTATACCCTTTTCCAGCATCTGCCATGGATTCCGAGTACAAAAACAGAAACGGCAATGCCAAAAGTGAAGCACTCAACTCTGTACGGGGAAAAAAAACCGAAAAAAACAGGAAACTCTACAAATGTTGGCTGCAATTGTCCCAAGAGCAGTTTGCATCCTTGCACATCTCGTCTTGTTGTTATTGCTGGTGTTGCGTAAAGTTAAATATGTACACCAATTGCCCCCCTCCCCCTTCCCCGTCCCCTCACTTATAACACCATTTGCCCCTTTACGCTTCTTGCCCGCTGCCGTCATCATCTGACGACCAACAGCTGCCGTTCCGCTTATCTGAGCAAAGCGTTTCAAGCTCTTTTGAGCTCTTTAGGCAAATTGCTTTTACTTTGAATATCGCTGCTTTGTTGCTGCTGCTGTTACTGTTGCTGTTGCGAATTGGCAGTTTCCTGTTATGTGTTCTCTTTGTATAACACAATTGCAATGTTCTGCGGCACGTAGCATTGCCGCTCAAGCCTTAAGGTATAATGCACATACAACTCACACACTTTGTATTCAATATTTACGCGGCATTAATTCAGTATAGTTTTGTACATATTTTAAATACTTAGAATGTAAACTAAAGCAGCCAAACGTTATCAATTGCATGGCAAAGTATTTAAAGCATACTTAAACATTATTAAGCTCGTTAATGTTCAACCCATTGCCTTACCAAAATGTTAAATGTACGAAACGTGTTGTGCCGAAACTCGCGAAACTCGCAGCTTGAGCGTAAGCAAAGTAGTAGCAATAAACTTATTTAATTCCAAATAAATACTTAACCACCCGATGCGAGGTTTGGTAGCACGTTCCATACCCATTAACATAATTCTGAAACGATTTATAGCTGCGAGGTAGGATAAGCGGATTATCAGATTCAGAGCATGGCATATATATACATAACATAGAACATATCAATTCGATTTACATTAATTAAAAATGCACAGCTGCAATTGCAAAATGGCTTGAGGCAAATGACAAATACTTTTCCAAAAAAAAAGCGCCAACAAAAAAAAAAGAAGAATTTTAGAGTAAAATTTAATGTAGCGTAAGGTATTTCCAAATCATTGATTAAAACAGCCTACAGCAATGCCTGCTAAACCATGCAGCGTCTAACGCGGCGTATGAGTGCTACGCCAAATAGGCTGGGCAATGCAGGGCGGGCAGTGAAAATGGCAGCTGCTCCAACAATTGCATGGTTAGGATCGATGTGTGGGTGTGTGTGTGTGCAGTCGTGTGTTATTTTGTGTAAATTATATTACCAAAAGATGCAAAATTAGCCAAATAATAGCTGCCTAATGTGGTGGAAAGCGGGCAAAGTACAAGATTTAATGGCAAATCCTTTAGCCACGATGAAAACATAAAACGTGGCCGAAACGAACCAAGCCGAACGCATACGAATACGAATACGAACACGAAATCGAAATTGTTGTGCGCCTCGCCATTCACTAATCAAATGTGAGCCCAACCCCATATTCAATTGAGCAGATTGTGTGCACTGACTAAATTCATGAAATTTACAAAAAATACGAAATCTCTACCCATAATTGGCACTTACTTGCCTTATGGTATTGCTAATCAAAATCAAAATCCAAATACAAGTTTGTGTCTCACAGCGAAAGAGAGAGCAACGCATTTTCCTGGATCTGTTATTTGTGCGTTGTAACGTTTTTGTTTTGAGCATTTTTCAAAAGAATACATACAGACGTTGGGTATGCAAAACAGCAGCCAGCAAATTTGTAGTCGAAACACAGTCAATAGGACAAATTTATTGGCAATTTTGGGGATTTGCCGACTGTGCTTAAACATTGATTGTGCGAAATTGCAAATCAAACATGACTAAAGGACACATTCCAACACACAAACACACACACAAAGAGGAGCGTGAGTTGTGCACATATACAAATGGGAAATGCAAATAAATGGCACAAAATGGATTGAAATTGTGCAGATGAAGTGGCGAGCATTGGAAATGCAAGCAGAAGAGAAAAATATATACGTATGTATACACATCTTTCTGCAGCTCAATCCAAGTAGTGTTGAAGCTTGTTTTTTGTTGTGGATGTTGTCTCTGGGTTTATTTTGGCCTTTTGGAAGCCTTTTCTGTGTGTGTGCTAGAATCTATTGGCATCTCCCACAACTCGAACTTAATCATTGGTTGCAAATATTAATGCTTAGTTAACAACAATTGTTGCTCCAGCTAACAAGTACGAACGATTTTAAGGCGTATGATTAACAAACAAATGTTAATAATGCGGTCAATATATGTTTTAAACTTTTTGAGTGCCTTTGCATTTACAATTAAATTAAACTAAATCTTCTTCGTTCGTAGTTACTTTATGTTATAGATTATTACATAGTTATATTGGTGTAAACTTAAACTTAACAAGTGCAGACTTCATTTCACAAGAATTATTACAGCTAAATGTTTAATTTGAGAGACGTGCTGATAAATTGAAATTGTTAAAGTTGAGGTCTAATTTATTGTGGCATGGTTTTTACTTAGTTTTGTACAAGAACAATGCGCTTTAATTTGACTGCAATTTCAAATTCTGCATTTGCGTACTAATTTAGCAGCCACGGCCAAAAACACAAAATACACACATGCAATCACATATACCCCGCGGCGCTGCAAAGTATGCTACATTTAACGCAAATCCTGGAAATTCCGAAAGAAAAAAGCGCTTGAATTTTTTTTTAGTTTTCTTTTTGGGTTATTATTTTAGTGTAGCTAAATAAAAAATATATGTAAACATAAATAACATGCAAAGAAGCAGCCCGCAAGCAGACACGACTAACAGTGAAAAGTGAGCAAGAATAAAAAATATAAAACGAGAAAAAATAGTGTTGGAAGCGCAGCGCAAATGATGAAAGTATACAGATGAGCATAATATATTGTCAGTAAATATGCTTTATGTGTATGTATGTGTGAGTGGCAGATTTCACAAACATACATACACATATTTACATATACATAAATTCTTGCTGCACTTTGGATTCGTGCATATATTTTGTTTTTCCTGTGGAAATAAAGATTTGACTTAGACTTTGCTCATTAGCTTGTTTATTGTTTATTGCACAATATCGCTGGAAACACATTGCTATTTACACAATATCATATACGATGTATCGCATTAAAGCTTTTAACGTTATAGCAAGCCGACAATAAACTATTTAACGTACGATAAACTTATAAGATTATCGTCAAAGGGATCACAGTTCAAAGAACTGCAACGTATCGTAAGCAAAAGCAGAACTGTAATCCACGAATCTGTACAATTTAACCTGTATGCACAATCCAATGATTTGCATCTTCCTGCTCCTTCATCTGCATCCAGCATTTACCTTGGTCCATTCACATTAAATTTGCCACATATTCGCTTTCGTATTCACATTCCCGTTCATATTCGTATGCGTTTTGCTTCATTCGCTCAGCTGTTTATATATATTTTTTTTTTTTTTTGGTTTTTTCTCTTTGGAATTTTACGTATTTTATTGCATTTGCATTCGACTACGGCAGCGACAACGTCTCCATGCATCTTCTGTCCCCTTCTCACCCATCAACATCTTGGACTGCTTGCTGAAACGTTGCTTCGACAAAGTTCTGTCTTCCTTCCGCCACAGCCTTGCAGACGTCGCATGTGTTTTGCATTTGCTGTGGCTCCATTTACACATGCGTCCGTCTGTGTATGTGTGTCTGTGTGTGTGTGCACATTAACACATTATTGTTGTTGCTGTTGATGTTTTCACATGCTCGCTAAAAACTTAACGAAGCAAAATCTTTTTTTTGCTTGTTGCATTTCATTTTTGCATTTTATGCCAAATTCTTTCTTCTCGTCGTCGTTTTTTTAACGTTTCGCTTTTCACTTAATTCTCAACGCGCGTCGCTTTTGTCTTTTGTTTGCCATTGCATATAGAATTGTAAATTTTGTGTGTTAGCAGCCACAGGCAAAAACAACAAAAAAAACAAGAAAAAATAGGAAAAAAGGAAAACACAAAATATGCAACTGCTTGTTTAGCAGCTAATATTTGTTGGGTTTTGAATTGGCAGCGTGCTGTGGCCACAAACTGTTATCTAAGCAATGCATGCCACATGCCACATGTAACAGAAACAACATCAGTGCGTCCAGCACTCGCCATATTCAGTTAAAGATTCAGTCCAGAAATGGAAATTCGGAGAACAACTTTGTAGTCTCTTGTAATTTCTATTTTCTGCTTGCTTGCTTGTTTGCCTTGTGGTTCTGAAATTCTCCACATCCACCCCGCCTGCTGGTTTGCCCTTTGTCACCTGCTATCGTTGCATTTGTTAGTTTGTTGCTTTTATGTGCCCGCCACTTTTAAGTCTCTGTCTCGTTGCACTTTGATTGCCACTCTTGCCGCACAGAGAAGTGCCAAACGCAAGAACACACACAAGTTTTCCAACCCAACAAGTTGGGTCAAACCATGGAAGAAAGCCTGAAATAGTTCGTTTAGTTTGCGTGCTGTACTCTTGAGCTTTTGTGCATGTCGTCCAGCTGTGAGCTTGTCAACTTGTTTGTTGTTTTTTATTTTCATTTTTACAGGTTGTATGTCTAACTGTTTTTTTATTTAGGTTTTCCTTACAGGTGTTTAACCCAAGGGACTTGCATATATAATTATACGCTAGAGTCAAATGTAGTATGTAAATGTCATTTTTTTTGGTTTAAGTTTTATGCACGATTACGCATGCATGGCAATAAATAATTGCTTATTATTTTAAAAATAATTTTATACTTTATATACTCATTTGAATACACAACAAGTAAGAAGGCTCTAGTCGAGAAATCCCGACTAGACGATACCCTGAACCCTATAATTAACGCTTGAGTAAACTTCAATGTTCCATATCTTCGGTGTTTCTCAATCGATTTCAATAAAATTTTCACAGATTGTCATTATTTAGTCTAATATTTCAAACTGCATCAAAAAGTTTTCCAAATTAAAGATTTTGTTGTTATCGATCACATGTGTATATCGGAAACGGGATGAGTTATCGAAAATTGAAAAAAAAAACTTGTACTGCCTAGGGATTAGGCGAGCTTATGTACCAAATCTGGAGACTCTAGCTCATATAGTCTCTGAGATCGACGCGTTCATACATACGGACGGACGGACGGAGGGACAGACGGACATGGCTATATCGACTCGGCTATTGATGCTGATTAAGAATATATATACTTTATGGGGTCGGAGATGCTTTCTTCTGCCTGTTACATACTTTTGCACAAAACCATTATACCCTTTTTACCCATTTTCAATGGGTTCAGGGTATAAAAATCGAACTTTCTTCTATTTTAGCAATTTGCATTAGTTTGTTTTTGCTCAATTTGGTAAAATGGATGCACCGTTATCACTAGATATGTGCGTGATTTAGTGAAGGGAATAATTTAATCACTTGTAAATATCGATAAATTATTTAACGGAGCACATTTCATATTTTTGGATTATACGAAACCATTTAATGTGTTGAGAATTTGAATAAGACCAAAATGTTGAATTTGAAATATACAATTTGAAACCTTTTAAGCGCTTAACAGCTCTAGTTAGAATCAATAATAAATATGCATAAATATTGAAATATTTAATGGCATTTAGTTTTCATAGTATTTCAATTGACTGCTATTAAGGTGGAGAGATTGTCCCCTCGAATAATTTGTGAAAAACAATAAATATTTAAGTACCCAAACAAGCAATCGCGTGAAACAATTGCGAGAGGGATAAACCTTTAAGCGTTTAAACACTAAAATATACATTTTTAAAAGCAAGCATAATATTATTTTTACTTTTTTACTGCTTCTGCTGCAGGTGTAAACTGTATGTGTGTGTGTGTGGACAGAGCGCAGCGGGCGATCCTTGTTGTCGCTGTCGTTGTCCTTGTCGCCCAGCGTTTGCTTAATGTCTTCTTTATTATACGAAATTTATCACCCAAACTGAAAACTGAAATTGGCCTGGCTGGCGTGTCCTTCTCGGCGGCTCCTTGCTTAGCTAAGGAACGAAAAGCTTGCACTTTTTTTGTGCCTCTTCTATACTGCATGCAGCTAGTATGTCGCAACATAAAGTAACCCCCACCCACGCATACACACACACACACACACATATACGTTGCAGTAAAAACATGGCTTATATCCTTTATGGTGACAAAAGCAAACACCGAACCAAACGTAGACACTGAAACAGACTAAAAGAAACATGGAAAGAGAGAGATAGAGAGAGAGCGAGAGACATTCACATACACACACACACTCAAGATTAGTAACCCACACACATGTGAAATTAATGTGTGGCGTTTTGTGCTAATGAACGGCTTGTGTTTAAGGGTGTATATATATGTACGTGTGTTTGTGTGAGTGTGTGTTAGCGCTGTTTTTGAATTATAGCATAATTTTTTACCACAATAGCCTTTTTTTCATGTTTGCCTGTAAATTGTCCAAGCAAATTTATACTATGTACCCAGACTATATGCCTGCATAAAGATTTACTGCATTGAAGCAACAAAAAAACGCCATGCAAATATTTGTGCTTAGCGCTTTTTACCCGTTCAATTTAAGCGAGACCTTTACTTGCTCTTTTTTTATGCCAGTAACTAAATGATTTAATTAAGGCAGCAAAGTTGTTTTAAAGTGTTGAGAGCTAAATTTAATGTAAAAGCGAATCAATTTTAGTAAGTATTTCTTGTGGTAAGATATTGACTGTAAAGCTTAGTATCAACCAAATATCTTTAAAGCTTCTTAGTAGCGTTTGTCTTTTGATTAAGTAAATATCCTTTTGGAGTTGAAACAAAATTTATGTGGTGGATAAAGCTGCTTGAAATGTGGCCTACCGCAAAAAGACAAACGGTTTTAGCTTTGGCGGTGCTTTAATAATATTTTGGGGTTTTTGGAAAACTTTGACAAAATGTTTAAAAAGAAAAACTGTTGGGAAACAATTTGATTAAGTTTTAGTTAAATACATAGAAACATAATCATAGAAAATACATACAAAAATAATATATTTCCATATGTCTTATATACCCTTATTTATTCACACATTAGTGCAGGGTGATTGTAAATGCACAAGTGCAAAAAAGTCAAACTGGTTTCAAGTGGGATTTGACGTTTTTTGTGAAATTTAACTTGGTTGCCGTTGTGGTTGTGGGTCAGGCGTCAGGGGTCACGGGTCACGGGTCAGGGATCACAAGTGCAACTTTCCTGGCAAATTAAAACGAACAGAGAACTCATTTGTGACACTGGTAGACAAATTGTTCAAATTTGGTTCTAGTTAAAGCCAAATCATCATTAAACATGAAAAATTCTTTATTGTAATTGTATTTTAATGTATGTTTGAGCTTTAAATTTACGGTAAATAAACTTCTGCGATTCACAAGCTGTCAAATGCTCGACGCCGCACAAACGATATTCAACAATAAGACCAATCAGCTAAAAGTAGGCAACGGAACGTTAATTTCGTTATTGGGTCGAAAAGCGCATGACAAAGGCAATTAATTTTAACGTTCCTGCCTAGAAGTTGACTTAAAAATTTTGAAAACCAGTTCAAAAGCTTCCTGATCAAATAAAAGCCCTAAAAGTATGCTACGAAAATGAAAACGTGTAAACGCTGTGAACTGGATTTTCTATGATAAAAAAGGATAAAATCTATAATCCATTGTTGTATAACTTTAAAAATACAAAAAGCTTTAAAAAAGCCAAATGGGCTTATAAATGAGTAACGGCCTTTTTTGCCAAGAATTCGATTTAACTAAAATCATTGCATACGGCATAGGCGGTATATTAAAGTCAATTTTTTAGAAGCGTATGACACTTTTGAGATAACTGATATATCCATTGATCGTGTTACGAACTATGTTAATTTTATATCATGTACGAAATATTAATGCAAAAGTATCTACAAATAAAGTAATCTTCAATATATCGTATGCCACAGCTTTATACGATATCGATACTCGTGAATACTCAAATAATATCGATAATTTATTTTAATAAATCACGCACATCTTTAGCAAGTGCATATGTGTATTCAAATAACGGCGCTTCTTATTAAGCAAATAGAGTAGAAGAAAAACAAAACTAACATAAATTGCTAAAGATGGAGCTGCGCAGTCACACTTTTCTACAATTAAAAGCGATGCTCCAAGATGCTGGCGTCTACGAGGAAGACATGGAGCTAGACGAAATGCGCCAAATAGCACAGGCAATGGAATTGTCAAGCATCGAAGTCATTGAGCGTGCCCTCTTGGTATGTAAACAGTGCCAAAATGTAAAGACAAGATTGAATTTAAAAGCTTATTCGTTTGCGCAGGAAAGTGAACTAGATTTTCAAATAATGAGCAACTCGACAATGATTGGGCAGCACCCGACGACGCAACTCTCAGCTCTCAGCTTTGAGCGTGAGTGCGACAGTCCACCAAGTATGCCCATACATATGACCGTGCGAGCAACGGTGCATCACGAGCTCAACTGGAGTCCACGGCGCGAGTTGCGCACACACCTCAAGCGGTTGGCAAGCAACAACGAATGTGAGATCAGTGCTAAGCGTGCACTGCTGGAAGAGCCAAATCCGGAGAGTACGCAATCGATCAGCGATTCTGGCGTAAGTTGCGAGGAGTTCGGCTCGTTGTCCAGCTTAAGCGAAGCGTCTTTTGAAAGGCCATTGATTGGTGAAATGCCCAGTCAACTAATAATAAGCACAAGCAGCGCTGCTGTCTCCGATGTGTCTGGACGTGATGAGAGTAGCCCCAGTGATAAAGAACATTGATGGATGAATGATATTGAATGCTGCTGCATCTTTATTTAAATGAGATTATAAACACAATTTTATTTGTCATAGATTGTTTTGCTTTGGAACCAAACCGTTCTGTATGCCTGTCATGTTAATCGCCATTTTCACCAGATCGTCAAGGTATCCGCGCAATTGCAAAAACGGCATAAGATTGACCCGCTGCTTGACCAGAGTGGCCGAGACCTGCCTGAAGTAATCGGTCACCACAATGGGACGCGCCAGCTTTACTTCCGAAGTCTTGGGCTTTACCAACGTAATGTTGTTGGCTAAAGCACGCCTGATTCGCCTGACACTTGGATCAACGAAAGATCGAGTATCATTCTTGTTGGACTTTGGCTTGGATCGACTATCACGCTTACGTTTATAAGTTGCTGGCGCAGTTGCAACTGGTGCAGGTTTTTTTTTTGCTGAACGTAGCGATTTGCGTCGTGACTCTGCCGATAACAGTTCCTCGGGATCAACACCTTTGGATTTGGGTTTTGGCCGGTTTCGCTTGTTTACATTCTCCACCATTATCTTTCCTCGGCCCATACCCATTCTCTCCGGCTTCACATCGATTATTTTGTGCTCGATTTTCTTGTTAGTCAATGGGTGCAAACCCATTTGCATCCTTTCTGCCTCGGCGTTTTGAAATAACAGTGGTTCCAAAGCCACTCCAATCATCTCATGCTCGATTGCTTGGTTAGGCAAAGCCATTTCCATCATCTCAACGTCGGTTGCTTGGTCAGGCAATGATTCCACGCAAACTTGCATCATCTCCAAAACGGCTTCTTGATTTGGTAAAGACTCCAAACCAACTCCCATCATGCTGTGGATGTTCTCCATGGGTGAAGTAGTTTCATTGACACCCAACGGCTCGCGGCGCGAGTTCTCCTCATAAATATTAACTGGTGAGCGATCACATAGATCTGAGTCTTCAGGGTCAGAGTCATCGATTGAAAATAAATGACGTGGCTGCACATTACGAACGTCCGGTAGGTTTTCCATATCAGGAATCGGAAGAACGCCGAAAGCTGAAGTTGATGTCACTTCCCCAAGTTCCTCAATGCTTTTTTAGACACAAGAAATAAATGAAAAATCAAAATGTCTGCGCAATTATACATTTTACTTACGAATTGCCAACTAAGTATGAGTTGTCATTGGACCAACCTTCCCCCTCGTCGTCCTCATCGTCGACCTCGTTGCCGTCTTCTTCATCCATTTTCTGTTGCTCCTTCACCATCTTATCTATCAGGTCATCAAGCAGATTCTCGCCACTATATTGTGAAATATATATATATGCATATCTATTTTGTACCCATTAACCTACAAAATGTGGAAGAAAGAAAAACTTACTCTGTTTCACTTTCGTCATCGCTTGACGAATCCGAACCGTCCGAAGAGTCGGACTCAGAGGAGTCAATAAATGGCGAACTTGGAGCTTCATTTGAGGTTCTATATTTTTTGTAATTTTAGTACGCAAGTCCTAACAACGAAGAGTATATAAAATCTTTAATATATGCTTACGCTTCCATGACTCGAATTTCGTTAAGAACTTCGGGAATATCGTCCTCGTCCCCAACCACATGCGGCACATTTGGTAACATGTTAAATTCACAAAAATTCTAAATAGTAAAAGCGACGAGCAGAAGTTAATGCTTGGGCGAACTGTCAATGACTTGAATTTCAGACAGTGAGACGGTAAACAGTGCTGTAAAACGACTGGATTCGATTGACACATTTTCAAGATGTCCATCTTTTTTTTTAGCTTTTCCACCCTACAACGGTCTAAGTAACAACTTATTTTTTGGTCGATTGGAAATTTTCGTTGATTTCCACCATTCCAATTTTAAAGAATAATTCGTTGAAAATATACGTTTAAAACCAACAATTTGTTTTTTTTTTAATAAAAAATAAATAATTAACGAAATAATACAAGAAAAACATTTTCAAAATATAAAAGCTTAAGAGTAAATTCCTTTTAATCCGCGCAGTAATCGCATGTTTGTCCCTGAGCTTCCTCACAATTGCAGAAGCTCGTATCTGGTGCCATATCAGAGGCCATATCATCTTCGCCGATAATGACGCAACGCACATTACGCGGATATTTCACCATGACCAGCGGATACCCTTCCTCATCGGTGAGACCAGCATTATCGCAACCATCGCCCTTATTCTGCTTTTGCAATATGAACTTCGTACAACAGCATAAGAATATCTGCAAGAATATGAAAGAAATAAATATTTAGGTATATACAAAGTTTGATTTGCTTACCAAAAACTTTAAAGCAATGAGTATCAAACAGAGCAGTATATAAAAGTACCGCCAAACTGAGTCCGAGAAAACATTCAGGCATCCGTTCGTATATATGGAATCGATTGTTAGCAGTGAATAGGACAAACGATTGTTGTTGTTGAAATCGTTCTCACTGTTACTTTTACAACAAGCCATGGGCGCGTATATCTTAGTGCTATACGAACAATTCTCAATCGGCTTGGGCATCCAATCGGCATTCATCCAATCCTTATAGTTATAGACACCACAGCATTGCTTTCGCAACTGCAATCCATCCCACAGAAGCTTCCATTCTGGACACGTGTAGTACTCGTCAATGCCGCGTAGCAGCGAAATTTCTGCAGTGTTTTCCAGCACTTCGATGCTTGCATAGAAATTCCACACAGCTCCAAAACCAGATGCGAGTAAAACGCAGGAATAGAATAACCAAATCGAAATCATTAGTCGAACATTGGGCGTACATCGCCTCTTCCACAATCGACTCCACATAGATAAGCTGCAAAGGAACGTTACAAAGACCTGAATTCCAAAGATGTAGATGTTGAACAGATAGCTGATAAGCAAACGGCGCTCAATATCCTCCAAATAGCTGGATAAGATAGTTTGATATATAGCCGTTAAAATTATGATCAGTAATCCGCTTAATGCCTCAAATATTATTAAAAGCGCAATATATACGGATGCTTTTTGAAAAGGTTGGCGCATTTGGTCATCTTTCCACAAGTGCTGTTAGAAGTTAAGGATTTTATTTTGGTATAATATTTTAAAAGCTATAAACTTTGAAATTTATTTAAAAGTGACATTTGTTCGAAAGCCAGAAAGCCAAAAAGCAAGCATCGTCGAATCCGAATGATCTGCCAGTGTTAAACGATATTTTTCATTGTGCCTAAAAGTACGTTGCCGTTTTTTCTTGCTTAAAAACAAAGCGAAAATCTGGTGTGTGTACATGCTAAAAAACAAGATATGGCAGCGCTGCCCACAACTGTTAAACTCAAAATGGCACTGTTGAACCTAAAGTTTTCAACACTTGTTGAAGCTTTTGATAACAGGGTCATGAATGCCGGCTTACAAGTAGATAAGCACATAAGAAAAATACTCGAACAAAGGCAGATCTAAACACACTGTTAATTTAATTAATGGAACGTCTCTATTGCGTCATTTAGTAGAAAACCAAAACAAAATGTTCGCGATAATTTGTGGAGCTCTATTGGCGTTGGCCATTGAGCCTCCAGCGATTTTGGGTCAAGAGAATATTCGATACCAATATGCGATCAAGGAATTCCAAGTGCCATTGGATCATTTTAGTTTTCTGAGCAACGCGAGCTTTAACATACGATATCTGTACAACGAATCGTATGCGGACAAGACAAATCCACAACCACCGATATTCTTTTACACTGGCAACGAGGGCGACATCGAGTGGTTTGCGCAGAACATCGGCTTCGTCTGGGAGCTGGCTCAAAAGCAGCGAGCCGTTGTTGTTTTTGCCGAGCATCGATACTATGGAAAATCGTTGCCCTTTGACAACGATACTTTTAATGCCAGCAAACCGGAGCATTTGGCCTACTTCACCGTTGAGCAAACACTGGAGGATTATGCCATGTTGATCACATTCCTGCGCAATGGTCGTGTGTTGCCAGTGGTTGCATTTGGTGGCTCCTACGGTGGCATGCTGGCCGCCTGGTTCCGCATGAAGTATCCACATATTGTGATTGGTGCACTCGCTGCATCGGCGCCTATTCTACAATTTCCTGGCCTGACACCATGTGATATCTTCAATAAGATCACGACGTCTGTCTTTGAGACGGCATATAATGCCAATTGCAGTGCTAACATTGGCAAATCCTGGCCAGCTTTTGAGAAGCTGGCTGCCACAGATGCTGGAAAGAAGCAATTGGGCGATATCTTTCATTTGTGTGATCCCATCAAGAACGGAGATGATTTGAACAAGTTTATGGAATATCTGGAAGAGGTCTATGGCAATCTGGCCATGGCCAATTACCCATATAATTCCAGTTTTCTGGCACCACTGCCCGCCAATCCAGTGCGTCAACTATGCTTCTATCTCAAGGATCTGCATCTCAACGACTCAGATCTTATAAACAATATGGCCAGCGCTTTGGCTGTCTACACAAACTACACTGGCACCGCGAAATGCGTTGACTACAAGGACACAAATTCGGGTGCCAGTTACGATAGTTCCGGCTGGGAGATTCAGACCTGCAACCAGATGGTCATGCCCTTCTGTGCTAACAGTAGCGATACCATGTTTCGCACCACCGCCTGGGACCTGAAGAAGTAGTAAGACAAGTGCTTCAAGCAGTTCCACCTAACACCCAAGCCCTATGATATTGTGTTGCGTTATGGCGGTCGGAGTCTCGAGGCTGTTAGCAATATAATCTTTAGCAACGGTCTGCTGGATCCGTGGAGTGGTGGCGGCGTCCTAATGGCACCAAACGCTTTCGTTCATGTCATCATTTTGCCTGAGGGTGCTCATCATTTGGACTTGCGTGCGAGCAATCCAATGGATCCGGCATCGGTCACAGACGCTCGCCAGAAGGAGGCGGACATCATCGAGCAATGGCTACAAAACTTTTGATATTCGATTTTATAAATTTACACAACTATATTGCAATACTCTTGAATGTAATCGTATCATGAACAAATAAAAAAAAACTTGGGTTTTATTTTTAAAAATTTTTGTTTAATATATGCATAAAGGTACAGTTGTTCACAAGAAAGGAAATCTTACAAATTACAGAAGCAGCAAAAAACACATAAGAGTTTAACATTTAAATCAATTCTTAATCAAAGTATATCATCGTGTAAACTTAATCAATAAAAATATATTGTATTTTTTTCTCAATAACTGCCGAAAGGCATTAAATAATAAAAAAAATATATATTATAAGGTGAATATAGAATAATGATTATCAAATAATATTAACAACAAAAGTTTATAGATTGTTTTTCTTTTTAATCGGATGGATAACTTTTTTCCATTTCTAGTATATGCAAAATTTTTTCAACATTTTTGTTCGTTTGCAATTTGTTTTTGCGATTTTTTTTGTTAAGGTTTTTACGCAACTTGACAATTTTCGTAAGTCGAAAAATTGTTTTTAGTTTGGTTTAGCACCGGCATAGGACACTTGCTTCGTATTCTTATATTTTTTGTTCAATGCTCTCTTTTTGCACACGCCCCAACCAGCAAAAGATTTATTTTGATTTGATCTATGGTTAGAATTTTGGAAATGAGTTTCAGGAATGCTTTGAGGTAAAGATAACCAAATACAACCGACTAACAGCTGCCCACAAGCCGTGGGAGAGAACTTGGCTAGAAGCAACTCTTAATCTTCAGTGGCTGTATTTGATTATCTAGCGTCCAGTTAACTGCTCAAAAGTCTTAACACTAAAGCCACTGCATCGCCTTGAGTTTTGGGAGATAGACGTGCAGTTGCTCGGTGTGATAAAACTTTTGATCAGCACTTGGAACAATTGGTCTATGGGTCATGGTTTGTCTTGATGTTTATCCACTAGATGCAACTGCAACTTGTGAGTAGTTGAAGCAAAAATGTTCCACGAAATTTGCAAGAAACTGTTCGCAAGTTGCAATTGCTTCTATTTGCTGGTAGTTGCGTGCGATGTTGAGTAAATATTTCGTGTGCGTATTTTTGATTTCGATTTGTTTTTAGCTTAGTTATTATATACAAAATGTTGGGTATTTGGGTTATATATATGTATATATAAATGTTTGCTGTGCAAATATATATGTATAATGTATATATCGTTAATATAAAAGTGTTTTTGTTTTTCGTTAGATGTCGTTAGTATTTCATTACATTTCATCAAGTGTTTCTTGTTTGCTCGTCGAGTACGTTTCATCAGCATTATTATTATGTATGTACATATTTAATTCGGTATGTTTTGTCTCTAGCTACCAGAAAAATAAAATACATATTCTCAAAATGTGGAAAATTACAAAAATTTACATAACATTATCGAGCATACATACATTTTTTGTCACATCTTTACAGTATGTACAATAATTTTGTTTATAAACATTTGCTTACATACTGTTTTCAATATTTCTTTTTGTTTGTTTTAAAGGCATATTCGTGTTGGGTAATATTTTATTACATATTTGTTGTATAGTATATATATTGTATATAAGGGTATATCTGGGTATTGACTGTGAATTTATTGCACTAATCCAATGACAACAAACAACTGTGTTTACGTTGGCGGCGGCCCGTGCGGATACGTTAGCATGGGTTCGAGGCTACGGGCGAATGTGTTGGAGAACATGCAGGTGTAGTCCTCACCGTGGGGCACCAGTGTTGCCACACCTAAAAGCAGCAGCATGAGCGCCTGTATGGGAAGGGAGGCACGTGCAACGCGCCCGAGGAATCGTGCACCGCGCGCCAGAACCGTGGTATTGATGACATCGCCATCGGCAGCATCGCCATCGGGACTGTGAAGGCAGCAGAAACACAATATATATATTAGATTAAAATGTACATCAAAGTTAATAAGTTGATAATACAAAAACATGCTACGATTACTTTAGTTAGATCAAGTGCAACTACAGTTTGTACTTGGTGCAATAAGTTGCATATGAAAAAACAAAACTAAACTACGACTTTGAATTTCAAATTAAACAAATATCTATGAATATTTACTTTGCATTTTCTGTGTTTGGTGCGGCGGCCTGCATAGAAGAGGTTGATAATGTAGTATTATCCAAAAGCTAGATATGGCATAATATAAAAAAAAAAAGAAAGAATGATAAATAATAAATTAAATTAAAAAATTAAATAAAGATATGGTTTTTATTTTTGCTTTCAATCAATTTCAAATTAATCACGTACTATTTAAAATAGCACTCGTACATATTTTCATAGCCAATTTAGTTCACTTACTTTGGTGCGTTTACAAAAAATCAAATTTAAAGTTTTTATGGGATTTTTTTAGGACAAATTCTTATTTAAATGTGACAGCTTTTGAAATACTTAAGATCTTTGAACTTACCTCGCTTGACAACATGTGCAGCGGTACGCCCAAGTTGTCTCCCTCATAGCCGAGCACGGCGCCCAGCTTGACAATGTAGATGCCGGAGAGACGACGCAGAGATTGAAGACGCAGTCGAAGATCGGTTAATCTGGAAAGTGTTCTAGAATATTTAAAACATTTGTTTGCGGTTCTTGGCGTTGTCGGGTATGATGAAGTGTTAGAATGGGCGGACGAAAAAATTTGGAGTACCAAAAAACACAAATCAAAAATATATATACGCAACATAAAATTATAAAACAGCAAACACAAAAATATTTAAGCGATATAAATATTGAAAATAATAAATAGGCAAAGTTTTCTAGCTAAGAAAATGGTTTTGTGTTCTGACTATTGTATGAAAAAAGCTACATTCAGAAAGTAAATAAGTGTTGTATGCCAAAAGAAAGATGTTCTTTGGAACATTTTTAGTACAATTTTGTAGAAATATGTTTATGAAAAATGTAAAAATATAATAAAATATGAAACGGCAAGCTTAAGAAAGTTTCGATTATGCAAATAATAAGATTATTTTAGGAAAATATAGAAAAGGATAAGGTTTATTCGAATAACATAAATGTTATTTGTCAAAGGTTGAAAATTATTTAGGTTTCTACTTTTTACAAAATTATATAGACAAACATAAACTAACTAATTCCAAATACTACAATACCAGTTAGCAAACATATAAACGTCGCCCAACTAACCCCCTTTATTTTATAATTCCCCTCTTACTGCTCTTCTACTAACATAGATTTCTAGATCTAACTGCAGAGAGCATATAGCACAAGCGGCACCCAAGGCATTTATTTCGTTCCGCCCTCGGGACTGGCGCCAGCTGCACTTACCTTTCGTAGGTATGTTGTGAATGCTCTTCGGAGCCCTCGACAGATCGCAGCAGCTGATCAGCTGCATCCTGCAAGCTGACAACACGCGGCTCGCAGCGTTCCAGTTCGGCGCGCAGATCCTTGAACTTGTTGAACTTGGCCTCGAGCACACCTCGCTCCTCGGTTAGATCAACCGGTTCAGAGGCCTTGATGTTCCGCTCGGTGCGTTGCAGCCAGTCAACAAGCTCGTCGATGGTCTGATGGAACTCACTGTTGCCCATGAGCGCGGTCTGTAGCAGACCTTGCCATTTGGTGGCATTGATGCAAACATTATTCCAACGCTCATTGTCTGCCTCAAGACGAGCACGCAGCTGTCGCGCCTTCTCCGTGTCCGATGTGTGTGTGGCCAAATGATCACCAACGACATTCAATGACGAAATGATCGACTTATGGCTCTCCAGATCCAGCAAGAATTCACGATGATCCTGTGTCACATCCTCCAGCAGTTCAATATTCGAGGGTGGCGCTGTTTGTGATTTCTGTGTGCTTTCAGCAAACTGCAGCCACTGCTCCAGACGCCACAGATCATTGTCGATCTGCTGCCAGTTGCGTTGCGTGCAGAGCGGACACGTTAGCCGGCCGACCTCACTACAGAAAACAGGAAAGGATTAAACATTAGCAAACATTCGTAGTTTTTTTTAAAAGTCTATAACGTATGTTAACTTGCTAACAGTTAGCTTTGGCTTACTAATCATAAGTTTGGATCAGCAATGCCACAGGCAAGTTCCAAATGTTTACTGTGCTCCACCCTGGAGACTGGCAGTCAATAAAGTCAACACTGCCAGCTTTTGTCTAGCTGATGACCACACAGAACAATAAACAAAAGGAAGCTTGCCTGGGTTTAGGTTGTTATTGTATATCATTAGTGTAGAGGTAGGAAGGTAACATGTCGATCTTGTTTTTGTTAACACTTACTGTATGCATGTGTATTTGTAGGCAGCAGGTAGCAGGCTTCTGCTTTACCGAGCATCATGAATGCGCAGGTTTTAATATGCGTGTGTGGTTTGGTTGTGTGTGTGTGTAGAGAGATGTGTGAGTGAGCGAGAGCATAAGGCGAGACATAAAGCAATAAAATATTTTGTTAGCCATATAACCAGTAAATAACACACACGCCCAAAAACACCACCAAGTAAAGAGAAAGCACAAAAAGACAGGCAAACACTTGCAAACTCCTTAAACGATCTTCAATGAACTTTGAACTGAATTGAAAATCTAAACACTATTCAAAGTTTAACTTTAATTTACTTACTGTAAGTGGTTACGAAAATAAAGTTAGTGAAGCTGCGATTCCGGATGAATTTCTACTCGTAAATTTATAATCAACTTTTCTAAAATTAAGAATTGTTATTTTAATAAAGTTTATTCTACGAAACAATTAGATTTTATCTTTTTTAAAAAATGTTATGTGAGGAAAATTTAGGAATTGTTTAAAATGACGATTCTAATTTGTGGAACTGCTGTAATAATAAACAACAAACTTAAATGATAAAAAGAAATTATATTTATGAAAAAAATGAAGTTTTAATTGACATATCAGTGAAAAATTAATAAGAAAAACCAAGTCCAGTTCTGTTCATTTAAGTCTTGAATTTCAACTGCTAAAGCTTGATCAAAGAGGTTACAATGAGCCAAAATAATCTTCGAATATACGAAACAAGGACATAAAGGATATTGAGCTGCATCGTTAGGTAGGTTTGCAAGTATTTGATTAGTACAAATAAGGAAAATCTATAACATGAATACAAAATATTTAATATTTTTCTCAAACATACCTTGCATTTTGATCGTGCTGTTGTCGCGCCTTCCACTGCGATTGCAGTGTATCGAAGCGCAATGTAAGCTCTGACACGGTGTCCACCTGGGCAGCTTGACTGTCCGCCTGGCATTCGGCTAGCAGCAGATGACTGAGATGCTTGACCAGCTCTGTGGAGGATTGGGCATTCCCAAGAAGCTTGGCAATCTTCTGGGGACCCGGTTTGCGTGTTTTGTCCGTAATGGTGCGCTGCAGTTCATCTAGATTAGTCTGGCACTCGGCTATTGCCGTTTGCAGTTCCATGATGTACGCATCCTTGGCCGTTATGGAGGTCTCCCGTTGGAGTTGTGCCTGTCGCAGCTTGCGTTGCGATAACGTGTTCACCTGAACACTGGCGTGCGATTCATTGACGGGCAGAGCAGCGCTAGCCATTAAAGCGGATCGTGTCAACCATGTAGTCTTCAGTGTGACGAGATTCGTTTGCACTGTCTGCCAGAGTGTGGTATATTCGGCGATTACTTTGAGCAGTTGTTTTAGCTGTGATGGCTGTTCCTTGGTACGTTTTTCGGCTTCCTTGCCCAAGGCATCTGCTTGCTGAAGCTGATCTTTGGTTTGTTGGAGCTTGCGCTCTAATCCCTCCAAGCGCTGCAGCACAACTGTCGGTTCGGCCTGCAAATCCTCGGTAGAGGGCACCTGTTCGAGCGCCTTTTGTATGCTCGTCAGGGATTTGGTCAGCTCCAATTGGGATGTGTTGAATTCACGTATAACCTTGGCATCCTTGTCAATGGCATCGAGGAGTGCTTGGAAACGTGGCGCCAGTACACGCCACTTACTCAGCATAACCTTGGTGGGCATCGTAAGCTTTTGAATGTTTTCTGGCTCCACACCAGGGCTCATAGTGAGTCGGGCATAGGTTTGTTCCAGCCGGCGTAGATTCACAGACTCAGCATCGAGTTCGTCCAGTTTGGCACGCAATGCCACCTGGCGCTCCTCCTGCTTCTGTTTGTTGGTGTACTTCTGGTCACGTTCGTAGCTGGACAGTTGGGATTCTTGTTTGGCCAACCAACTCTTTTGTTCGGTGGTTAGTTTGATCAGCTCCTGCAACAGATTCCAGGTGGTGAGAATACGCGTCTTACGCTCCGCCGACTGACTGCAAACGTTCTTCCAACGCTGCTCCAGATTCTGTGCGGATTGCGCCAATCCCGTTGTGTTGACCTGAGTGCGCCAGCTATCGGCATCATTGAGCAGCATCTCGACCAGGTTGAGTACCTCTCCAACATTGCTGCTATGACGCTCGATGGATCGTTGGATTTGTTCGTGTTCCATCAATTTTGCCTTGATCACATTCGGTGTGTAGCTGTCGAAGCTGAGCGGTTTGTCCAGCTGTGATTCCACCTCAAACAACCAGGCACGGATCAAAGCAATACGCTCTTCCAGACGCATCAACGTCTGTTTCAGTTCACCAATTTTTGTGGCACGCTGCTTGCACAGGAACTTCAAGCGATTCCAGCGATCAATCAAATCATCGCTTTGCTGCTGAACCTGAGCGCGAACATCCAGAGCCTGCGGCGTGGCATCGCCATACAGTGTGAGTAACTCCCGACTGGTGGAGAGCAACCATTCGCGTTCCTTATCGCGCAGCTGAAGTTCGCCATTGACTTGCTGCTCCAGCTGTTTGGCCGCCTGCTCCGGATTTGACATGGCCACAACATCGCCTTCGCGTTCTACACGCTCCTCCAAACCGCGCAGCCATTGCGAGATCCGAGCATAGCGGGCTTGATAATTGGACAGCAGGGAAAGACGTTCTTCTATGGCGTTAATGAGCACAGAGAGCTGATAGTCGAGATCGGCATGCTGCTGCCAGAGCAGGAAACTGCGCTGCCTTATGCCCTTCATATCATGCGGACTAATGCACTCCTTCAGCTCCTCCTGACTGACACTGAGACTTTCTAGGGCTGGTGTCTGAAATGCCAGTTGAATACGCTGTGCTCGCAAGGCGCCCAAACGTTGCTCAATCTCGGCGGGCGTTAATGAATCACTGCAGTTGTTGTGCTCCAGCATATCCTGTGCCTTGGCGAATTCATCCTGCAACTTTTCGACACGCTGCTCATACGACTCCGAGAGCATTTTGATGCGCTTCAAGAAGTTCTGCCACGTCTCGAGGGCAGCACGCAGATTACTAATCCTTTGATTAATGCTGGCCTGTTCCATGCGCATGGCAGTGGCCAAAGCATCATCGCAATACTGCAGCAACTCTTGCTGTTGTGTCTTAAGAGCGGCGCTCTGTTGTTCGCCGCGGGTCAGTTGGAGGAGTAGTGCATCCAGACGTGCCTTCAGATGTGGCACACGTTTCAGATGGATGTAGCGCAGTTGGAGCGCATTTCTTTCCGCCTCCCGCTGACGCAACCAGTCGAGGAGTGCCGCTAACTGTTGGCGATAGGCATTCCAGCCACTCACTCTACTCTCCAGTTCATCATTGCGCTGCATAATGCGCGACAGGGTCTCATTGTGCAGATTCGTCAGTGCCTTGTACTGCTCGGAGAGTTCCGATTCGAGTGGTGTCTCTGAGAGCACGCTCTGCTGCGAGATGAGCAGATTCTGATGGATGGCACAGAGTTGCTGCTGTTCGCGCAGACTGCTGTAGTCCTCGGGTATGGCACAGGCAAGGAAGGATTGCACATGTTGCAAATACTGACGCCACAGACGCAATGCCTCCGAGCTGTTCTGGGTGCGCGCAAGGCGTGTGGACAAACGATGATACTCCTGGAACGTATCCTGGAATATCTTTTGCCACATTGCCAGCACCTCCAATATGCTATCATCGGCAACGGCTGCTGGTCCACTCAGCTCATTGTTGATCTGCTGTCGTTCACGCAACTGACGCAATTGCTCCTCGGTGCGTGCCAAAGTCTGCAGATGGGCCCGCAAAGCGGCCAATTGCTCCTCACTTTCCTTCGGAGTTTTAGGTTCACCGCGCGCAATGTCCTAAATGAGAATGAATCGTGGTTTTAGTTTCAACTTGCTAGAATTATGATTGTGTGACAAGTTTTTGCAATGTTGCAACGTTGTGTGCATGGCTAATTGGCCTGTCCCTAATATATACTGACAACGCGGTCTACAGTTACAACTAACGTTGCTTCACTAATGTGCAACAACAAAAAAAAATATTTGCACTGAAAACCGCTTCACAAGAAGATACTCTGTTTATAAACGTTCACAAAATATTTTACATTAAGTTGGATTTTAAACTGTTATCAGGTTATTACGTTCCTAAGCTGGCTGGGTTTAGGCAATGATGGTCAAGAATTAAAAATTAACCACTGTATACTTTATTTGCCATTTGGGAGTAGTGTATAAATAAAACCGTTGCAACTCTTTCTGCCAACTGACAATGACCTCATGCTAAACAACACACATGCGCTCGTTGTTCAACTGTCTGGCCACACTTTGTGGGCTTGGAGTAGGGGAAAGTTGACGGAAACGAGACGCGAGACTAGTTAGCATGTACAAAACTCAAATGGTGGCACAGTGGAGCCAAAGAGTAGAGTAAAAGAAGACAGCTGTTAGTTTTTTTTTCAAAAATCATTAGATAAAAATAAATATATACAAACTACACACTTCCTTAATACATTATTTCAATTCATAATTACATTATTTTAATAATGGCTTTGTCAGGCATTTAATACGAAATGTATATTTAGAATGATGTTTCGTTTTTTTTTTTTTTGTGTGACGAACCTAAGGCGGGTTTCTTAAATAATAATGCGGGGTGGGTCAATACAAATTAAATATGCCTGCACTCAAACCAATCGCATATTCACGCCTTTCAACAATCAATAATGACCATTGTAGAGCTAAACTCCTGCGACTCGAACTATCTGCACATGAATGTTTGTATGTGTGTACATTAGTGGAAAGGCAGCGAAAGTTTTTCAACTTTTAACCCACTTAAAATAGCATGTCCTTCGTAATGTATTCACAACTAGAACAACAACAATGGCAACAACAACAATTGCCGGTTCAAATTGTTATTCTCGTTTTTTTTTTCGTTTCTTCTTTTCTTCATCGTCACCATAGTGGGAATTTCCGCACGCTAACTCTAATATGTGCAAATTATCAGTGTATACTCTAATCGATAGCTGGATGTGGCACATTGTTGTCTGAATTTGTGTTTAGTTTGTGGCAAGCACTCACCTGCTGCACGTTGTTGAAGTAAACCTTGGCGTGTGTCACCTCCTTGTCGAGCTCCTTGCGCTCCTTGTCTTGTGTCTCGGCCACATTCGCCAGCGTTGTAATCGCATCTTTGCACTCCACCAAACGCTGGCCCAACGCATCCAATTCACCTTGCATCAGTGAAGATGCATCCAGACCAACATCGGCTGCTATTTTTGCCACAATGTCACGCAACTCCAAGAGACGTTCATTTTGTGAGCTAAGATTGTCTTGACAGACCTGGTGAAAGTAGAGAGGAGATAAGTTAATAGTGAAAAGTAATATATTCTTAAAATGTTAATCTCTTTCACAGCATTTTCTGACTAACCACCTCTCACAGATTATTTTGGTTTGCCTGCAAAATGTCATTTGTTTATTTTTAGCTCGACGAAAGCACATTTTATATGCCGGCCGGATCATCTAGCCCAAATTACGAGTACACGAACACATGCTGCTTATCAACTGTCTTGGCTCGTTCCCGAAACGCTACTCAGTGCATTTTTTGTATTCGTAATTAGTGCTTCTCGAGCAAAGTGATGAGTGCGCTATCATTTTGAATTTAAAAAAAAAAGGGTCACCCGCAGCCATCAAAGGGAGCTATTTAAATCTTGTAATGTAACGAGTCTACGCACATTTAGCAATTTAAATGGGCACATGTCCGGCCATAGCAAATGCACTATGATATCATCTTTGAAATATTCAGCTATGCTTTGCTTTATCACAATACAACTAGCACAACGCTTTGCCGACGACATTGAAAATTCTAAGCATTAAAAAATATATATTTTTATATTTATCTTCAGCTTCGGACAAGCTTAGGGCATGCTCCGGCAATCTTTATGTATATGTGTGTGTTATATTCCTATAATTTCGTGTGCTTTGCTTTTTTTTTTTGTTGACCCGCACAGATAAAGCAGCTATATAAACAAAGAGCTTACGCTCCGCGAGCAGGTTGATAAACTTGGGCATGTGAAGTGACAGTTGGGCGCTCTACCACCTATGGAAATCCAAAAAATAATTACATTGATTCGCTGCTTGGCCTCTATAATGACCATAATGATCGATAAACATACATAAATAACAAAACTATGCGTTAATATTTAAAGCAAATAAAACGAAAATCTAAAACGAACTTGGGTTCGAACGTCTTTCTGGCTTTGGTGTCAAACAAAATAATTTATGACACAAACAAGCCAAGAAGTAGCCATATGTACATATGTAACTATCTACAATATGTACAGAAAACTTGGATATTTTCCATGTACAATGTGCAAGCAGTCTAAACTATTACCAGCAATTACATTGACGCGCCCAAAATTGATTGGGCCGGGCCGAGTGTTATGGGGTGTAAAATCAATGTAATTACAGGCTGACTCCGACATAATGGTCCGGCTGCAAGTGTATTGTAATTAAACGTTGTGGTTTTGTTTAATTTTTGCCGCCAAAATCGTAAGGGCAACCACCCCCAACCACTTACAATTACGACAGTGAAAAAATACATATACATTCTTGGTTGGCAGTTGCACACACTTACCTTGGCATGTTGCATGGCATCCAAGGGCTGCTCCAAAGACTTGACGCTATCCATTTGCTGTTCAATGCAATTCTTGACCGCTGCAGACGCGTTCCGATACTTGTCCCACAATTCGACGGCTCGCTGATAGCGTGTGCAAAGTTGTTGCAGATTTTCGGTGGTATCATTCCAGGCAACTACTGCATCCTGGACGGACGATTCAATTTGCTCGACTATTTGTACATCACAGCTCTCGATTAACGGTTTCGCGGCACCCTTAAGGTCATCCAATAGCTGTTCCCGACTATGCAGATCGCCCGCAAGTCCCTATGAAAGCGGCGCCAACAAGAAAAATATTAGTTGAATTTCTCGCAGCAGTTTTTTTGTGGCGATACGCGCGCGTTTCGAAGCCAACTTCAACTGCGGGCCGCAAGCAAACGAAGCGCAAAGCAACGTGCACGAAGAGAGCTTTTTTTCGAGAATGAGCTTTAATAAAGCGTTTCTGTGTTGCAGCTTTTTTTACTTTTTGAATTAACTAACGACTCAATAAATGTTTAGGATAAACTGTTGTTGAACATTTGAATGTGCACGCTTAACTGAACGCTGGCGGAAAACGCTTGTGGTTTTTATAAGCGATTTCCAGCAGATACAGATAGTTGCAGATAAGAAGGCTTGCAAAAAAATATGCATGTTGAGGCAGGTAGCAAATAATTCCTCTGCCTGTAGGCACGTTTGCCGGTTGTGAGCCAAATAGTCATAAATCAATATAATGAAAAACAGATATTTTCGGACTGACAAACAACATACGAATTGATCTTTTCTTATCTAAACTATTAGCAGGCAGCGATGGAATTTTCCTCATATGAAATGAGCAGCTTTGAAGTTGGCAATTTTCAACTTGATCACTTGTGTGGGAAAATAACTTACCTCCAATCTCTCGGTGGCCTTGCGCATGCGTTCGTAGTCAACCTGGCCGTGAACGCGAATCAGTTCCATCATAAAGTCAGTCTCCTGCACAGAACCATGTACAAGTTCTAGCTGGCGTTCGTAGCGTAGCCAGAGTGCCAATCGATTGCGTAGTATGGCCATAATGTTGGTACATTTGCTCTCGAGGAAGGCATGGTCATCCTGCAGTTGCGAGATATCCCGTTCCAGTTTCACCGGCGACACTGACATCTTAAGGCGCATGGGCAGCGTGTGGAGCATCTGGCGTATGCGCATTATCTCCTGCCAACTGGCAACGAGTTCCTCGCCAGCACCTTGACAATCAGCGACAGCTTTCTCAATGACATCAGCGCCTTGGCGCTCGGCAGATTCACATTCGTCCAGTATTACAGAGATTTTGGCCTGATGCTTGCGCTGATTACTGATACCTTCGTGTATGGCCTGCAGTTGATCCCGCAGCACAGAAGCGAACTCCAACTCCTCGGCAATTTGTGTTGTGATCTTATGCGAGAGTGCAAAGAGTTCGCCAACCTTTTCAGGCTCAACTGACGGCTCCTGGAGGCCAATGCGGCCCAGTTCGTTGCCAATAAAGCCGACACGGGTGCGCAGCACTTGGACACGTTCGATGTACAGGCTCAGTTCCTCCTCGTTTTTGATTACACCCTTCATGCTCGTCATTGTTAGGTAGATCTCCTGCAGCTCTCGCTCCACCAGCTTGAGTTTCTCATACGGAGCAATATCCTCCGAGGACAGACACTCGACAATGTTGCGCTGTATTTGCTCGATAGCTTCGGCAACTGCTTGCCAACGATCCTCGAGCTGAGCGTGGAACTGACGTTGCAGCATCTCATCGGCCAGTGGTATGACTTGCAGGGATTTCTCCAGACTGTTGCCCGCCTCGTTGCGTATGTTGTTGTGCAGCTCGAAGCGTGCCTTAATCTCCCAGAATTGACGCATATGTGGTATGGGTTGCTCTGTGGGTTGGGCAGGTATTTGGATTTGTCGAAGTTCATGTTCCGCTTCACGAACGAATGCTTCCATTTTCTCTGTCTGCTGTTCATACTGCACCCAGATCTCCTTGAAAACGAGCAGGCGATGCAAGTATAGAGCCACTTCCTCGCGCAGCTTAAGCAGCACTATTAAAGCATCGTTTGTCTCCTCTACTAGGTTTGGTGCCTGTACCAGTAGTTGCATTTTGTTGGCAATGCCCGAGAGTTGGCTCATCTTTACATAATGATGGGAGATGTCATTGCTCAGAGACTGATAGAGCGTTGCGTATTGCTCATAATCGGCGGAAGTAACGGCTGACAAATCAGGCACACGTTGCTGTGCTATTTGCAACCACTGCAACTCATCGCGCATTCCCTTCTCCAGCACTGTCCATCGTGATGCAGCCTGCACCAGCTTTGAAGAGCGCTCGGATGCTCGCTCCAGTAGTTGTGTAGCACGCTGATAGAGTTCGTTGTGCAGCACCGAGTGCTGCTCTCGCGTCTCGCTGTCAATGTTCTCCTCAAGCGACTCAAGCATTGCGCGACAGTGGCTGAGGTTCACAAAGAACTTGCGTTGCTTTTGCACCTCGTTGTTTAGTTGCTCCAGCGAGCTGGAAACAAGTGGGCTCTCCATCATTTTGTCGGCAAGGACCGTGATATTGGTGAAATCCTTGAGCGTCTGTTCATACTCCTCTGCCAAAGATTGCAGCTGAAGTAGACGATCACGTTCGGCTTCAATGTTGTTGCCAATATTCTTGCTTGTCTCAAAGGCGATGTACACATTCTGTGGTATCTTCTTGCCAGGATAGTCGCGCTGGAAGAAGCGTGCATTCTGCATTAGTTCACCTAACTGCTTTTGTGCCGATCCATGCTGATGCTCGAGTTCTTCGAGCAGTGACACCTTAGCAGAAAGCGGATGATCATCGCTTGTGGCCTGTTCGTAGCGCTGTTGCAGGAACTCTAGCATTGTTACAACTTCACTGTACAGCAGCTCGAAACTGTGCCACTTGTCAAAATCTTTACTGTCTTGTGCCTGATTCTGTTGTGTCACAAGTTCTACTGCTTCAACGTGCTCCTTAAGCGTATCCACACATTGCAACAGCTCTGCAGCGATATGTTCGTCCACCTGTGAAAGTTGGCTCTCCAAGTGTTTGACATTGTGTTTGATTGTGTCCAACTCGTCGTTCAGTTGATTGTAATTCTCCAGTTTCTGTTCGGAGGGACCTTCGTTAGAGTTTTGACGAATGAGGTAGACGCGGTACTCGATGGTTTCCAACCACGTGGATACCTTTTCAATCACAGTTATCACAGTGGTTTGGATAACCGTTCGATCTCCAGTGTGTATTGCTGCATCCAAGGTCCGCAGTTCATGGTTGACTTCCTTCAGGCGCTGTTCGCCTGTTACCTGTTTAATCTGCTCGGAAAGCGTAGCTAGGTGCAGCACATCGCTCAATGGAGTTGGTGTCTGCTGTGGAGTTGCCTGTTTTAACAGTCTTATGCGACTACCTATGGCTTCCTTTGTCTCTGACCAACTCGCTTCCAGTTGCGATTTATCGTTGCCTGGATAGAACTGCAGGCTCTCGCTCATGATAAATGCTTGGTCAATTGGTAGTTTGTCCACATCAGTGCTGCTCGATGTCGGAAGCCAGATACTTTGCTCGTTCATGTTATCGGGTCCTGGTGTTATGGGCACAACTAACTCTTCGGTAGGTGAAGCCACCTCCTCAATTGTCACCGACGAGGTGGGTCCAGTGATCCGCGACTTTTGCGAGGCAATGCTAACCTTATTCTGTTCGACTATGTGAATTGGCAAATCGGGATACTCATCGTAGACAGTTGTCTTTGTTATTTGCAACGATACACGCTGCGGTTGCTGTGGATCAACTTCTGTGGGTTCCGATTCGAATCCTGACAGCAAACGTGGCACTTCTTCAACTTGTTGATTGGTTGAGAGCACAATTCCTGATTCGCCTAACAACTCGGGTGCAATTTCAACTGTTACACTGATTTGTTGTTGATCAGCCTCTAAAGTTTCCGGTTGATCTTCAGATTTTCCCTCTTGTTTCTTTTTGTTCTTGCGTGGTTTCTTTTCGGGCTTGGGCAACTGCATGGTTTGTGTGTATTCGTAAAGTGTGGGCTCAACAGCAGAATTATCTGAATCCGCTGGTATTGCCACAGTCGTTCTTACTTCCAACTCGTATGGTTCCGAAATTGATGTAACAGTCAGTGAAGGTTCTTCAAGGGAGATAGGCTCACGAGGAGTTGTTTGTACCACCACATCGATAGCTTCGATTGGTTCTCTCAATTCCGTGGGCTCTGGCGTTGTTGTTTGCATCTGAGTCTCTGTGGTGATAGTCACTTCAGTGGTTGTAGATTTCTCCGCTGTTGGTGTGGGCAAATCGATGGTCATGTCTTTAACCAACTCTTGTACAAGTGGTTCAACCACATGATCACTACTTGGTTCGGCCAGGCGTGGCGAATCTTTCGGAGTTGTTTGCAGCTCCTTTTCTGTGGTTGTCGTCACAATAGTTTGGCTGGAGATCTCAACTGTTTCCCTAGGCTGAACACTCTCTTCTGTTTGCATTTCAGTGCTGGATGTTTGAACAGGTTCCGGTTTCTCATCGTCAAGCGGAGTGGTTTGCGCCGCGGATTCAGTGATTTCCACAATCAAAGTCTGTGATTCGTTCTCCTGGTTATCGGGTTGTAAGTCAAAGCTCGTTTGCACTGATATCTCATCGAGCTGTGGCTTGTGCTCTGGTGATGTCTGCACAGATTTTATTTCTTGATCAACCTCGACAGGAGCTGTTGGGGTAGGTGCACGTGGCGTTGTCTGCTGCTCAACATCTTCAAATGCAGCCAACTCTATTACCTCTGTGGGAATAACGATTTCTGTAATCGGATCACGTGACAGCTCTGTGGGCGAGGGAATTACAGAATCTTCAACCACCTTGACGGTGGTTGTATCAATATCCATGCTGGATAGTTCACTCTCTGTGCTTATTTCCACAATTGATTCGTGACAAACCTTGCCCTCGGATTTAATGCTGGTGGTTTCATCGCGTAACGAATTATCGGATGAAATTGGCCCATGCTCTTCTTCCTCCTGAGACTGCTCCTTTTGCTTTTTGGAATCAGCGGAATCATCCTCTTCGGCAACGGTCTTCTCCTCTACTTCATAACCAGTTTCGTGCACGGACTCCGCTTCGATATCGGAAACGGCAGTAGGCGCGGGCACTGGCTCTGGTGCTGGCTGTGGTTCTGGTTTTAATTCTTCCTGATCTCTTCTCTTTTTTTTCTTTCGACTTCGCTTGGTGCTGACATCTTCGTCGTCCTCTAGAGGCGCCGTTACAGACTCCACAATGGTCATGGTAACCTTAGTTGGCAGTTTGGCATTAGATTCATCGAGATCTGGCGCTGCGCCCACTGATACCTTTAGCACACCAACTCCAGGAACTTCCACGGACGGTGCCGTCATCTGGTACGCTTTCGAGGAGGCTGTCTCTTCAGTAATGAAAAGTTGTGTAGCAACGCGAACGTCCTTTTCCGGAACATTCTTTTGCGAAGCATCCTTTTGCGGAACATCCAGATGTTTTTCGGTTATTTCAGTAGGTGAAACTTCTGGGACAAGTTGCTCTGGTAGTTCGTGCTCAACAGTCTGTGATTCGGGTACTGCCTCTTTGTGTTTTTGTTTTGGTGGTGTTTTAGACGGCTTTAGCTTCACAGCAGGTAACGCATGTGCTTGTTCTGCTTCAAGGAAGCTTACCACGTCAGTCTTGGGTTTTCTCAGAGGTTGTGCTTCAGTCTCTTGTGGTGTCAGTTCAATCTCTGATTTGATGCTGCTTGCTTCTGTTGATGCTGGCTCAAATTCATACGAGTCGAGTGAGACGGAGTTTCCAGTTTCCGGACTAGTGGGCCATATTGCTTCAACGGGCATTGACGTCTCTGAGGTGCTTGCAGCTGGTGGTGCCAGCTCTTCGATGTGCTGGGAGAACTCAATGTTTGTGGATTGCAAATGATGTTCCAGTGGCCAAATTTCGTTTATATCTTGTACGACTGGCTGTGACACTGTTGTTGTAGTGGTGGTTGTTGTTTTTGGTGCGATTTCTTGTGTGGTTGTTGTTGTTGTTGTCGTCGTTACTTCTGCTGCTGTAACATGAACGGGACTGGTAGTAGCAACAACTACAGTATCTTCAATGTCTACTTGAGGTGCTGGCAATTCTACAGGTGCTTCTTTGATCGTTTCTGTTGTACTTGCAGTTGTTGGTGGTGTTTGTTTATCGAGTTTTTGTTGTTCTTGTTGTTGTGGTGTGGTTGTTGTTGTTGTGTTAGAGAGGTTGATAGACTCAATATCAAATACCTGTTGCTGCGGTTCTTCTGTCGGCTGTGACAGATCCGTGGCAACTTCTTCGATGACAACGCCCGGCTGCTGCATCATGCGCTGGAATTCCTCTTCACTCACAACATTTCCATTCACCGTGCGAACAATGTTGACATTGATATGTGGCATCGTTTCCTCCTCCATCATCTCAATCTCGTCGGGCTCTTCAACAATCTCTTCAGTCACATGCTCCTTGCCGTCAACGATGACGATGCGTTTGATGATCTTGCGACTCTTCCGAATAATCTTACGGGTTACCTGTTGCACAACGGTATGTATACTGCTGCCATGAGACTCTTGTAGAGATTGTCCGGCTTCTGCACGAACTGGCTGCAGTTTGTCATCCACATCGGAACTTAATAGCTGTTCGAATTGCTCGATTACCGGCTCTGTCTCAAACTCGCTGACAGTTACAGTCTCTGGCTGAGAGCCATCTAATACAGTGCCCCGCGTTTGCTGCGTTACTACTGTTTGGAATTTACTTTGCTCCGGATCCGCAATGGTGTCTGTCGTGTGTACATTCTCCAGATTTATTTGGCCCGTTGATTGGACTTCAATGTTACCATCAAAATCGCTGACAGTCTCAATAGAGCTTATCTGTTGCTGTTGCACAATTTGCTGGCGAGTGCGAGTGACCTTCTTGAGAACGATGTGCTTGGTGCCATCGGCTCCAACGATCACCTCAGTTGTGGTTGCATTGGGCTCGATAAATGTAGTCTCAAATGCTTGTGGCACATTCTTCATTATAAGCTCAGTTGCACGTTGCACATCACCTTTGGGCTGTTGATGATAGCGTGCCTCGATTTCCACATCTTCAGGCTGTCCATGAATATCTTTTTCGTTCAGCGTCGTGTCAATCTGAATGGTTTCCTGACCATGTTGCAGTGTTTGTGTGACCATTATGTTTTCAGTCGGTGCACGCTCTTTAATTGTTTGCTGTGCAACTTCAGCGGTTTCAATGACCCCCACTGGTTGTGGTTCCTGGAAACTAGTCTGCGCCTCTACATTGCTAGTTGTGATCTGCGGCTGTGGTTGTGGTTCAGGTTGCTCTACGCTAAATGAAGTCTGTGTCTCTACATAAACGCCAGTGGGCTTGATCTCTTCCTCGGGCATGGAGCTGGAGTCAATAGTGTTTTCATTTGACTCAATGGATTCCGGCGATGCACTAACTGCCATAACTGGTGGCTGAATTTGTGCATCTGCCAGAATGCGCTGGCGTTGAGCTTCTTCGCTCTTTGCCTTACGCAGCTCCACGATGCGTTTCTCAATGGTAAAGATGCGTGTGGTTGCAACCGTGATCTGTTCTCGCAAAATTATCAAAATACTTTGCAGCTGTTCCATTAGCGTGTCAGCCATTGGAGAAACATCTGGTTGGGATTGGAGTTGTCGTGTTTGCTCGACCAAATCATCCATAGACTGTTGTCGCTCCTTGAGAGTGCGCAACAATTGCTGGCTACGCTCGACCTGCGATTTCAGCACCTGCTCATCGGTACTACTGTCCGTTGTGGGCTCAAACGATGCCAATTCGGCGGATACATCGTTGATCCAGCGTTCGAGCTCCAACAAATGCTGTTGATACTCATCGATTTCCTGCTCACGTTTCTTCTGGCCATGCATGGCGTTCTAAAAATAGGAAATTCATTATTTTTTGATAAATGTAATCATTGATTATACCTACAGCTATCATGGTGATGCCTTGTTGGGTACGTCTCAGAAGTAGATCAACGCGATCTACGGTCTCGTTGAGCAAACGTTCTGTTGCTGGATCTATGGGCAATGCCTTAGCTTGCTCCTTAAGATGTTGGGCGTCCTTCTCGTGTACTTCCAGATTTCTTTGGATTAGCTGCGCATCATACAGAAAATAACTCATTAAATAAAAGTTTTTACAAAAAAATATGAACACTAAGAAAATAATATAATAAAGTTGTGTAATAAAATATAGACAATAAAAGGTTCGACTACTATTTGTATATCAAAACGTTGACCATTACTAACGGAAGAATATTCTAACCGGATTCTTCTATCTGTAATATTAAAAATGTACGATTGCTTATGGAATGATGCGATTGTGTAATTTAAATTGTGTGACACACGCCAGCATCCAATAATCGTTCCTTATATGCAAAATTCAAAACTACTACTATTTACAGTGTCAGTACAACTTAAAATAGTTATATTAATAGTTTTTGCCAAAAAGTGAACGTGCTTGGCCAGGCATCTAAAACGTTTAGTTGTTAGAGGCGCTTAAGATATGTAAAATAATATTACCTTTAGTCCCTGTAGCATGCCCTCCAAGCTGCTGTAGTTCATATTTCCAATGCCATCCTCAACGGTTGACAGCGATTGCAGCAGTTCGTCGAGTTCTTGAATAATTTTATCCTATAGTAATTGCATTGTGTCGCATGTGTGCAATGTGGATTTGTTTTGTGGGGGAACATTAATAAACATGTTAATAATAAGGAACATTGCTTGATTTTGCATCAAAATAACATTGTAAATATTTGTTGCTGGCTTCTTTACACACACAACATATTTACATAAAAACCAACTGTAAAACATTTTTGAAACGGCTGCAATGCATAGCCATACATTAGTATAGGCAATGCAGAGGTCTTTAAATATACATAAATTCATAATATGTAGCTTAGATATAACTGCATTAAACGTAACGCATGCGAATGTAGCAAATCTTAGATCTAATTGGCGGCATATTTTATATTATGATAATGGCGAAAAGGACAGCGGATAGACAAAAGCACCAAATGCAAAAACTCTAAAAACTTGAAGTTATAGTATAAAAAAAAACCAAAATTAAGCATCTATTAAGATATATATATCTAATAAATTTTTCTTATTTAAAATATGAATATTTAGTAATCAGTTCTTCACGGAATTTTTAAAACTAGAGAAGAAAAAAATATTAAAGTCGAATACGTCCGACTAGGATATTCCCAGTACCTTAGAAAAGGTATATACAAAAAGATTTTTAAACAAAAATGTGCGTGTTCACAATAATTTAGCATTTTACTATCAGCTTAAGATTGATGAATTCGACAGCAATGCCTTGAAAATGGGCAAATTAAGACCATCTCCAATAATTTTTAAGGCATTCAAAGAAATTTGTGTGTTAGAGCATCACAATCAGACAAAATAATACAGATCTAAATTCGTTTATATGTACATCCTTTTTGGTACCGGGGAGGTAATTTTCAGTCCTTTATTATACACAATTCCGCTAAATGAATATGCAAACTCACTGTGGTCAGCAACAAAAGGTGTATATTTTTTCAATCTGACGGCTTTCTTTGAAGGTTTTTCAATAGCTAAAATAAATTGCACATTTTCACAGTATTCTTGAACACAGTTTTAAAAAAGATTCAAGTTTAGCGAAGTAATTTAAATGCGTTCTTAACGCGTTGAGCTCACGATCTACACTAAAAAATTGAACGCAACACTAGCACTAACTGACTAGCGCACTGAGATATTTTTGAGTAAGTAATTCGGGCTGCATTGCATTGATCTCTGACTGTATGTATTCACACTAGACGCTGCACTTTATTTATAGCAAAAAACTTAGCACAGGGAAAATGCCGCGAAATAAAAAAAAATGTTATGTCTAAAATTTGGCGAGGGCTGCAGGGCGGCAGAGAAGGCAATGAACTCATAAGTATACATATGTGGTACATTAAGATGGGCATATTCTGCTTTTGAAAAAGAACTGTGTGTGTGTGGGGTGCACACTTTTGGGCAGCACTGTGTGCAAAATGTGCGTCTGTGTTTGTGAGTGTGCAATTCAGCATGTGTTGCCTATACGAAAATAAAACTGTGCAATTATTTAAAATAGATTTCAATATATTAAAACGTGCATGTTGGTTAATATATATTTTATTTTGTTAAGATTGACTTTTAGTGCGTAGAATATTATAAGAACTACCAGATATTAGTAGTTATTGGATAGTATTACAAAGGTTAAGATCAATTAGTAAGGAACATTTGGCAATGGAATCAAATATAATAAGTCTAAATAGATAGAGATAGAATGTATGTATATAAACTCATAAAATTACGATTACTCTTATATCTAGATGGATGCATTTAGCAAAAAAAAAAACAACACATACAATATAAAGATAATAAAAATGAAATGTCTTAAGAAAATAAAAATAAAAAATCATAAACATTCAAAAACATAATCAAGATATATGATTTCACAACTGTGTTACGTTAGTATAAAAGTATTATATTTATTTGCTATTGTCTGGGCGCCAGCCACGAACGCCAACAAAGAGCTGCAACCCGTGGGCGACCTTACTGTGGGCCATTGCCAGGGTGCGGTTCTGTTGCCGGTGGCAGCATTGTGCAGCATGGTGTGGCAGCGCCGCAACAACAACAAGTTGAACGGTTGTCGTATAAAAGCCATGAACAAATACCATAACCACACACAAAAGCTGCAAACATTAGAATTATGAATAGACGAAGGCTCAATGTGATTTTCACCTTCTGGCGTTGTTGTTGCAAATCATTGCTAGTTGTTGTTGTTGTTGTCGTTGTCATTGTGCTGCCGTTAGGTGTTGCCGCTTCTGACGTTTCACTGGTTGTTGTTGTCGTTACAGTTGTTGTTGTGACAACATTGCGTTTCACGACATTTGTGTTGTCAATTTCAGGTGCTGCCTTTACAGGCAGCTGCTTATCGGAAACGCTGCTCGTTGTCGTTGTTGTTGCTGTTGTTATCTGTTCGGCAACTGTTGGTGGCGTCTCAATAGCAGCTGTTGCTGCTGTCAACGCTTGGGGCTGCGGTTGCTCTTCTGGCTGGGATGTTGTCTCCACTGTTGTTTTTGTCGGTGTTGTTGATTGTGCCGTAAACTTATCAATTACGGCTGTTGCAACTGGCAGAATCGCACTTGCCGCTGCCAGTTTTGTCGTTAGTGTTGCCGTTGCTGCCGCATTGGCAGCACCGGACAGCGTGTGAGTTGTGGCGCTCGCCAATTGGATTAGTGCATTTGCAACATTAGCTGATGTTGTTGTAGCAGTAGTGGATAGGGAACTTGTTTTGGGAGTTTGGGTCGAGTTGGTTGAATCAACTGGCACAAAGGGTGCCAGTTCAATGGGTTTAGTTTCGGTTAGAACATCCTTACTCTCTACGGTTGGTGTCAATTCAATTTTAACCTGATGTTCGGCTTCTAAAGCCAAGTAAGTACTTTGGTCCCGCCAATGACCGACGCCGCCAGGCAAATCGGTTGACATATAATCCGATGAGCAGCTGCGATTCTGATCGTACTGGGCTGTATCATGTTCGGGTGTGGGTGTTGCATTGCCACTGCTACCACTACCAGGATCGCGGTCGTTCGATTTGTCGTCATCGTCATGCGGCTTACGAATTTCAGGCACAGTCAGTTTATCCCCATCTTCGTCGTCATCGTCATCGTCACTGTCACTGTCGTTGTCTTTCTTGTCTGGTTTGTCGATAACATCATCGGGTTTCTTGTCTTTGTCAAGTTTTGTATCGGCACTCGCAATATCATCACGCTTCAGTCTGTCGACAGTGTGTTCGAATAAATCTGCATCGGTACTAGCCGACGGCCAGTGATCCGCGTGCAGATCTAGACGCAACTGGTCGAGAGTGCTGATATGTGGTGTTGCAGGCACTTCAACGGTAGGAATGCTTTCATTTGACGATGCATCTGGTTCAGTCTTATCTAAAACGGTTTCTGTTATCAATTTGCTTGATTCAGTAATCGTGGTCATTTTCACTACAGTTTCAGTAATGATGTCAGTCTTATGCTTGTCGTCCTGGATTTCCTGAGTTTTCTCTGTATCGTTCTTAGTCAAGTCGTTGGTCGTGGTAGTTGCGATATACATACCGTAGTGATTATCTGCAGTTAGCCTATAGTAATTAATTAACTTCAAGAAGTTGTCTTGGCTGAGATGCCAGAGGAGTTCACTTGGCTTGCTGGCGTCGGGAGACGACAATAAAGGCAAGGATGTCGGCTCACTGGCAGATATTTTGGGGGACTCAATCAGTTCCGAAGGCTTCTCTGTGATAACTTCCTTAACTATTTCAGATGTTGGTTTGTCTAATAATACTTTATCAACTATTACTTGTGGCGTTTCCACAGTTATTACTGCTTCGACTATTTTTTCTGTTTCTACTGTGGGCTCGAGGGGCTTTTCTATGTTGAACAAATGCAGCTGACTAATGGAATCATTTGGCATAGGATGCAAAAGCGTTTCTCTATCAAGGTACAAATTGTAAGCAAGAACCTCTGAATTAAGTTCAGTAAGTCCTTCGGGCTCAATTATCACATAATCATCTATTGAAACTTCATCCTTAACCGATTCAGTTACCTCGGGAGCCATAATAGGCTGCTTAGTTTCCGTTTCTTCCTTTGGTTTTAATAGTTGATATTGTGCTTCAATTTTTTCGTATTTGTCACGCAGTTGATTTCCTTCAAGGTGTAGATTATGTAGAAGTATTTCCAAGCTGCTGGATGCAGCTGGTTCTTTCGGTTTAATGACTGTTTCAACTGATTTAGGTGGAATTGCCAGATCATTGGAATGAGATGTCACTACTGTTGAAACGTATGAAGTTGGTTCTTCCTTAATTATAGTATCCATATCCTTAACTATTTTAACATCTTTGTGTGTCGTTACCGTTGTTGTAACATAGGTTGTTTTGGTTGTTGTTGTTGTCTGATTCTCGTGATCTGGTTGTTGTTTGGGTTCTTGGAAGTCTGTTGTTTTGCTCACAACAACAGTAGACCATGCGGGCAAAACAGGCTCCTTTTCTTTGTTAATTGGAGACGGGAATACTTTTGTTTCAGTTTGAACTATAGCTGACCACGTTGTTGGTTGATCTGTTGGAGATTCTACTGCTACTTCGGCAAATTCATTCGCTATTGGTATGTCAACAGTAATTGGAATATCCTTCTGTGTTACGACTTCAATGGGTTCTTCAATATCTACAGTAGTCGTAATTGTTTTTACACTGGGTTTCAATGTGGCAGACCAGTAAGATGTCTCACAAATAAATGCATCGGAATCGGTTTGCTGTGCACTGATATTGGGATCATCACTTTGTTTGAATGGTGCCAATGGTGTCTGTTCTGTTGCGGGTTTGAGGGTTTCACTTGAATCAGCAGAAATTATATCAGCATTAGATAATGTTTCTGAGGGTTTTATGGATTCAACAATTTTTGAAACAGTTTCAATTGTGTGCTCAACTAATGGCACTGTTGTCGTAGGTTCATCAGAAGTTTTGAATGGAGCCAATAATGTCTCTTCGATTTTGGGCTCAACTGATAAAGGAGTTCCTTTATTTTCAACGGATTCCACAATTTTTGAAACAGTTTTAATTACTTTCTTAGCTAATGACACTGTCGATTTTGGTTCTTCACTCAATTCGAAAGGAGCTAATTCTGTCTGTTCCATTTTGGTGTCAATTGGTTCAATTGAAACAACAGATATTGCCTCAGAAACAGAATTATCTATGTGTTCAACAGATTGAACAATTTCTAAACTGGTTTCAACCGTTTCTGTGACATTAGGCTCTTCAGAAATGTTGAATGGTGCCAAGGGAGTTTCCTCACCTGAAATAGCTGTTTGTTTAACGGATTCAACATCTGCAGAAATCTTTTCAACAGGTGTTGAATCCACCGTTTCCGCAAATATCGATACTGCACTTGGTATGTGTTCCGGTGAGCTTGTATCAATCGGTGTTCGTTCAGAATTTGCTGTCCGAATGGCAGGTTCAGTTATTTTAATAGGCTCAGAAATTTGAACTGATTTTGGTTTCTGCTCCAGCTTTTCTGATTTTAGAGAACTTTCTTTTTCAGCATTAATAAAATCAAGAAGGTCAGAGGTAGGTTTCTTTTTCGGTTTCTGTTTTGATTTTTTAGTTTTTGGTTCCGTATCCAATGACAAAGGTATAACAACTTTGTTGTCTATCGTTGGTTTCTTAACTTTTTCAACGAAAATTTCTTTAGACTCAATCTGAAGTGGTCGAATTTGTTGTGCTGGTTCAGGAACGTTATGCGCAGCGATAGCCGCCCAAGACATTCCCGAGGTGGTCGGAACAGGAGCAGCTATGTATTGGTTATTAATTTCCTCCACAGGAGAAGACGGAATACTTTCAATCTTCACCGCTTCTTTTGGAATAGAACGTTCGACAAAAGTTACAGTACGTTTAGTTTGATTACTTTCCTTTGGCTTTTTAGATCTTTTCTTTTGTGGCTTTTCCGTTAAGGTAGAGTTCTGGGACTGTTGTGAACGTGATCGAGAACGATTTCTTTTCTTTGAAGTTATTTCTAGGAAACCATGATCCTCTTGTGCCTTGAAATGTTCTTCTGTTTTAGTTACTTCGGTGACTTGTATAATGGGTCGGCTTATCGTTCGCGAATGTCTTTCAACTATTATTTCAGTAGATTCATTTGGTAGTACATCTATAGGTTGAACAACAGTCGACCAAGACAGAACATCCATATCCACATCTTCATCCATCATTTCTTTCCAGGACAATGACGATGACTTGTCAGGATATTCAACTGGTTCATCGATAAAACTATCAACAACCGACGGAATAATAGGATCAGGGAATTCCTCGATGACGACTGCAGACGAGCTTTGTGGTCGTTCTACGACCAAAATTGGTCTGTCAGGGCGATCCTGCTTTGAGTGATCAATGCGAAGTGGTGAAAATTCTGTGTCTTTATAGCGAATGTTTGTGTTGTCTGCATAGCCCGATTTTCTAACAACCTCAGCGTAAGTCTCAGACTGAGACCATACAGATGGTTGTGGTTTCGGCAATTTAATATCAAAGTCTGTGTGTGTTTCGACTATAACGTCGCGATGTTCATCCAATAAAGGTACTTCCGCGTCCACTTTGGGTTTAGCTTCGTGAACAAAAACGCTTTTTTCTATGGTCTGTTTTGGTTCATGTTCCTCTTTGATGGACTTCTTTTCTTTCCTACATTTTTGCTTGTTGGTGCTGTCATCGCGAAGTGTTGTCTGCTTTTGCTCGTTGTGGATAAAGTCCTGTATGTTATCGGAAAAAGTTTTTTCCTTTTCTTGTGATACCATGGATGACCAGGATTGAGGTTCAGATGGAATTTCATCAATAATTGCGGTAGGTTTTGCCTTCTCATATTCTGACTGTATTTCGAAACTTGAAACTGTCTTAGAAATTGATTCTGGCCTGGGTAATTTTTTATCTTTTTTCGGCTTAGCAATCTTTTCAAGTGTTTCGTGCACATCTTCCATGGATTGTTGTTCTTGAGAATCGATTGTACGGGGGATTATCGAAGGAACTTCAAATGTTTGCGAAACTATTGAGGACCACGATTGTGTTCTCGGGCCTTCTTCCAATAAAACAATATGCTCCGTTTTATCCTCTACTTTCAAAGTCTCGCTTGGATCAATCACTTCAGGAACACTTTCTGAAACATGCACAACCTCGGAAGACTTCTTACTCTTTTTGGTCGTTTGCTTCTTGGGCTTATTGGGGACGGGAATGGATAGAATTTCCTCATTGCGTTGGAGTTCTTCTACATTACGAGTGGATGTAACTACGTCAGTATAAGTTTCGGTTGTTATTGTTTTCGAAACAATTGAAGACCATGATTGTGCTGAAGAAGACGTATCTGGTATATTTTCGAAAGGTTCCGTATCCTTCTCCACCAGTTCATCGATAAAGGAAGGTTCCACAACAACAGGCTTTGGTGTAACTGGCTTCTTATCCTTCTTTGGTTTTTGTTTCCTTGGTTCGTCATTTGAAATAACAGAGGTTTTCTGCTCGTGCTGAATAAAGTCCTGAGTTTCATGAGAGGGCTTAGTTGTTATTTCATGTTGTATCGTTTTCACAGTTACTGGAGAAACCTCAGTAGTTTGGGAAACAATTGTGGACCAAGATTGAGTTAAAGTTGTATTATCATCTATACTTTCTGTTGGTCTAGTTTCAGCCGTCTCTTTCGGCTCTTCAATAGAAATGGTTTTGTCCACAATTGGTTCTTGGTGATGTTCAACATGAGGTTGCTTCTTTTCCTTCTTTAATTTCTGCTTCTTGGACTTGTCATTGACTGGATTCAAAGCGATAATTTCTTTGGGAATAGAATCGTGATTGTCTTTTGCAGATGTTATTATCTCAGGAACTATTTCAGTATGGTGAGTTTCGGTTATAATTGTTTGAGAAACAATTGAAGACCACGACTGCATTTGAGACGGCGGGTCCAGAACAATTTCAGATACTTTCGGCTCTACCTCTTTCTCCAAATCTTTGACAATGGTTGTTTCCACAAAAGCTGTTACCGGTTTCTGTTCTTTCTGGGCCAATTTCTGCTCCTTCTTAGGTTTTTGTGTCTTGGGTTTGTCATTCACTACGGTAGAGAAGTTCTGCTCATTGTGAATAAAGTCCTGTATGTCATGCGTGGAGCGAACTGGATCATGTTCCGTTTCGGCTATAACTGGAGATACCTCCACAGTTTGGGATACAATTGATGACCACGAATGGATTGAAGATTGAGTATCTACAATGTTTTCAGCGGGTTCCGGCTCTATAACCTCGCTAGGCACCTGAACCACAATAGTTTTTTCTACAACAGGTTTTTGGGTATGTTCAACATGGTGTAGTTTCTTTTCCTTCTTTGATTTTTGCTTCATTGGTTTATCACTTACAGATAATATGTCAATCTGTTCCTTGTGAGTCAATTCCTGAATTTCATTAGAAGGTTCGTGTTCAGTTGTTGTTTTGGTTTCTACGGTTTCCACAACTGCTGGAGAAATATCAGTAGTTTGGGAAACAATAGTAGACCACGATTGAAGTAGGGTATCTTCTACCTTTTCTGTTAATTGCGGTTCGATTACGTCTTTAGGTACTTCAACAACAATCGTGTGTTTCACGATTGGATCCTGCTGATGTTCAACATGGGGTTGCTTCTTTTCCTTCTTTAACTTTTGATCCTTGGTTATATTATTGACAGGAATCAACAAGCTACTTTCTTTGGAAACAGAGTTAGGAACATCTGGTGCCAAAGTTGTTTTCTCAGGGACTATTTCAGCATGTTGAGTTTCAGTTGATATTGTTTGTGAAACAATTGAAGACCACGACTGCATTTGAGACGGCGTATCTAGTAAAATTTCAGATACTTCCAGCTCTTTCTCTTTCTCCTGCGCGTTGACAATGGTAGTTTCCACAACAACTGGTTCCGGTTTATGCTCTTTCTGCTGCAATTTCTTTTCCTTCTTAGTTTTTTGTTTCTTTGGCTTGTCATTCACTACGGTAGAGAAGTTCTGCTCATTGTCAATAAAGTCCTGTATGTCATGCGTGGCGGGGACTGGATCACGTAGTGCCTCTACAACAACAACTGGTTTTTCTTCAATTTGTTGAGTTTCGGCTATTGCTGGGACTTGGGATACAACTGATGACCACGAATGGATTGAAGATTGAGTATCTACAATGTTTTCAGAGGGTTTTGGTTCTATTAACTCTTTGTGTTCCTCAACAACAATAATTTCTTCCACAACTGGTTTTTGGATATTTTCAAAGTGGGGTAATTTTTTTTCCTTCTTTGATTTATGTTTCTTTGGTTTATCAGAAATTATGTCATTCTGTTCCTTGAGAGTCAAGTCCTGAATATCATGAGAAGAAACGTGTTCTGTTATTTTGGTTCGTATGGTTTCCACAACAACTGGAGATATCTCAGTAGTTTGGGAAACAATAGTAGACCATGATTGAGTTAGAGCTGAACTATCTTCTATATTATCAGTTGGTTTCGTTTCGATAAATTCTTTTGCATCTTCAATGACAATACTTTTTTGCACGACTGGTTCTTCGTAATGTTCAACCTGGGTTAGTTTCTTTTCCTTTTTAGACTTTTGTTTCTTGGGTTTGTCGTAAAGAGGAATCGGCGTATTCTCTTTGGAAATGGGAACAGATCCAGAGGAAACAATTTCAGGAACTATTTCGGTGTGTTGAGTTTCACTTGTGGTTGTTTGTGAAACAATTGAAGACCAGGTCTGAGGTTGAGACACCGGTTCCACCGCAATATTGATTGATTTTGGCTCATTTACTTTCTCTTGTTCCTTAACAGATGAAGTTTGTTCTTGTTCTGCCTTGTGAGATTTCTTTTCCTTTTTGGGCTTGTGTTTCTTGGGCTTGTCATTAACAGCTGTGGAGAAGTTTTGCTCCTGGTGAATGAAATCCTGAATACCATGGGTAGAGCTAATAGGCTCAGCTACTATTTCAACTCGATCAGTTTCGACGATTACTGGAGTAACAGTGGTTGTTTGTGAAACAATTGATGACCACGATTGAGTTGGGGATTCTGCTTCAATAACGTTTGCAACAGGGTTTGGTTTGTTTTCTTCTGCTGCCTCTACAACAACAACTGGTTTCTCTTCAACTGGTTCTGAATAATGATGGTCTTTCGAATATTTCTTTTCCTTCTTTGACTTTTGTTTTTTAGGCTTGTCATTTACAATGTTTGAGAAGGTTTGCTCTTTGTGGATAAAGTCGTTGATAATGTCGTGGGATTTAGGTGCCACTTGCTTACTTTCTATTGCTTCTGTCTCAACAGTTTGCGAAACAATTGATGACCATGACAGAGATTGTGATGAACAGTCTTCCGTGGGTTCTACAATACTTTCTAGTTTTGGCGTATTTTCAACAATATCCATAACAGGTAGCTTTAGAACGGTTTTACTCTTAGATGGTTTCTTCTCCTTTTTGGAATTTTGTTTTATGGGCTTATCATTTAAATCAGTTGGTAGATTCTTATCTTGAGGCTCCTTCGTTTCTACAGTTGAGAAGGCAGGGTCATATTCAGTAACAGTCTGTGAAACAATAGATGACCACAACTGAGTTTGGTTTGGAACATCATCCGCCGCAACGTTTTGAGTTTCTGAAGCATTAGCACACTCGACCGGACTGTCAGGTTCCTTAGACACAATTTGTTCTACTACGTTTGCAATGGGTTTTTTAGCCTTCTTCGATTTTGGTTTATTCGGTTTTTCATTTTCTTTTCGGACTAAGTCTACTGGTTGAATTTCTTTCACATCTTCAGATATGGATTGAGTTTTCACTGTTAACTTAATATCCGTTATATCGCGGGTATGCTGTTGCGTAGTTTTAGTAACAGGTTCTTCGGCGCCCTGGCGGACAATAGATGACCATGAAGAGCAGATTTCCGTATGTAATTGTTCGGGAATCGTGTTTGCTCCTTCATCGACCAATTCCGACCACTTTTGAGGCCGTGTTTTCGACATATGCTCTTCTGAAACTTGATTTGTTACAACTTCACATTCGGAAATGGTTATTTTTTCAGAATCTGCCTTTTTCTTAATTTTGTCTTTCTTTACTTTTGGTTTTTTAGAAACACTTTCCACAATTTCTGAGGTTGGTATAAATACTCTGTTTTGAGTTTTCTCTTCAGGGATTCTATCAACGTTTTTCTTCTCACCTTCAATAAAACTCATAGTATTCTTCAAAACATCTGCATATGATGAATTTTGATCCCACGCGCCATTGAGAGTGTCCAGTGAAGTCTGATCGGGTGTTACAAGGATTGGTGATTCTATTGTTTGTGTTTCCTCTCGTATAACAGATTTGGGATGCTTGTTAGGATCAGCTGGCTGAACCAAATCCTTTATGGGTATTTTTTCTGGAATTGGGTCTTCAGGTTTCTTTTCTGAATCCTCTGCCTCTGGCTCCTTCGGATGCACAGATTCGCTGACAGTTTCAGTCACAGTAGTTGTTGTCGTGACAGTCGAAGTAATCTTTGTGTCTTCTGTAATAACAGGCTCCGTAAGCTTTTCAGGCTCAGATGGTTGGGCAACGTCCTTCACAACAACCGTCTCAGTTGTTGATGTGATAGTCTTTTCTGGAACCGGGGACTTATCAACTGGAACTTTTACTACCGGTGTTTCTTCTTCCTCATCAGAGAATGTCATTGGTTCATCTAAAACATCCATCCAAGAGCTAGTTGAGTCATCTACAGGCAGACCGGCATAAGCTGGTTTCTTGGGCTCTTCGGGTTTCTTTTCGGTCTCCACTGCCTTTGGTTCCTCCGGAAGCACAGATTTGCTGACAGTTTCAGTCACAGTAGTTGTTGTCGTGACAGTGGAAGTAATCTTTGTGTCTTCTGTAATAACAGGCTCCGGAAGCTTTTCAGGCTCAGCTGGTTGGGCAACGTGCTTCACTACAACCGTCTCAGCTGTTGATGTGATAGCCTTTTCAGTAACCGGTGTGTTTTCAACTGTAACTTTCTCGATTGGCGTATCTTCTTCCTCATCAGAGAATGTCATTGGTTCATCCAGAACATCCATCCAAGAGCTAGTTGAGTCATCTACAGGCAGACCGGCATATGCTGGTTTCTTAGGCTCTTCGGGTTTCGTTTCTGGCTCCACTGCCTTTGGTTCTTCCGGAAGCACAGATTCGTTGACAGTTTCAGTCACAGTAGTTGTTGTCGTGACAGTCGAAGTAATCTTTGTGTCTTTTGTAATAACGGGCTCCGGAAGCTTTTCAGGCTCAGATGGTTGGGCAACGTCCTTCGCAACAACCGTCTCAGTTGTTGATGTGAAAGTCTTTTCTGGAACCGGGGACTTATCTACTGGAACTTTTACTACCGGTGTCTCTTCTTCATCAGAGAATGTCATTGGTTCATCTAAAACATCCATCCAAGAGCTAGTTGAGTCATCTACAGGCAGACCGGCATATGCTGGTTTCTTGGGCTCTTCGGGTTTCTTTTCTGGCTCCACTGCCTTTGGTTCCTCCGGATGCACAGATTCGCTGACAGTTTCAGTCACAGTAGTTGTTGTTGTGACAGTCGAAGTAATCTTTGTGTCTTCTGTTATAACGGGCTCCAGAAGCTTTTCAGGCTCAGATGGTTGGGCAACGTCCTTCACAACAACCGTCTCAGTTGTTGATGTGATAGTCTTTTCTGGAACCGGGGACTTATCAACTGGAACTTTTACTACCGGTGTCTCTTCTTCCTCATCAGAGAATGTCATTGGTTCATCTAAAACATCCATCCAAGAGCTAGTTGAGTCATCTACAGGCAGACCGGCATATGTTGGTTTCTTGGGCTCTTCGGGTTTCTTTTCTATCTCCAGTGCCTTTGGTTCCTCCGGATGCACAGATTCGCTGACAGTTTCAGTCACAGTAGTTGTAGTCGTGACAATTGAAGTAATCTTTGTGTCTTCTGTAATAACGGGCTCCGGAAGCTTTTCAGCCTGAGCTGGTTGGGGTACGTCCTTCACAACAACCTTCTCAGTTGTTGATGTGAGAGCCTTTTCTGTAACCGGTGAGTTTTCAACTTTAACTTTCTCGATTGGCGTCTCATCTTCCTCATCGGAGAATGTCATTGGTTCATCCAAAACATCCATCCAAGAGCTAGTTGAGTCATCTACAGGCAGACCGGCATATGCTGGTTTCTTGGGCTCTTCGGGTTTCATTTCTGGCTCCACTGCCATTGGTTCCTCCGGATGCACAGATTCGCTGACAGTTTCAGTCACAGTAGTTGTTGTCGTGACAGTCGAAGTAATCTTTGTGTCTTCTGTAATAACGGGCTCCAGAAGCTTTTCAGGCTCAGCTGGTTGGGCAACTTGCTTCACTACAACCGTCTCAGCTGTTGATGTGATAGCCTTTTCAGTAACCGGTGTGTTTTCAACTGTAACTTTCTCGATCGGCGTATCTTCTTCCTCATCAGAGAATGTCATTGGTTCATCCAGAACATCCATCCAAGAGCTAGTTGAGTCATCTACAGGCAGACCAGCATATGCTGGTTTCTTAGGCTCTTCGGGTTTTTTTTCTGGCTCCACTGCCTTTGGTTCTTCCGGAAGCACAGATTCGTTGACAGTTTCAGTCACAGTAGTTGTTGTCGTGACAGTCGAAGTAATCTTTGTGTCTTCTGTAATAACAGGCTCCGGAAGCTTTTCAGGCTCAGATGGTTGGGCAACGTCCTTCAAAACAATCGTCTCAGTTGTTGATGTAATAGCCTTTTCTGGAACCGGGGACTTATCAACTGGAACTTTTACAACCGGTGTCTCTTCTTCCTCATCAGAGAATGTCATTGTTTCATCCAAAACATCCATCCAAGAGCTAGTTGAGTCATCTACAGGCAGACCGGCATATGCTGGTTTCTTGGGCTCTTCGGGTTTCTTATCTGTCTCCACTGCCTTTGGTTCCTCCGGATGCACAGATTCGCTGACAGTTTCAGTCACAGTAGTTGTAGTCGTGACAGTCAAAGTACTATTTGTGTCTTCTATAATAACGGGTTCCGGAAGATCTTCAGGCTCAGCTGGTTGGGAAACGTCCTTCATAACAACCGCGTCAGTTGTTGATGTGATAGTCTTTTCTGGAACCGGGGACTGTTCAATTGGAACTTTTACTACCGGTGTCTCTTCTTCCTCATCAGAGAATGTCATTGGTTCATCCAGAACATCCATCCAAGAGATAGTTGAGTCATCTACAGGCAGACCTGCATATGCTGGTTTCTTGGGCTCTTCGGGTTTCTTTTCTGGATCCACAGCATTTGACTCCTTTAAAAGCACAGATTCGTTGACAGTTTCCATCGTAGTTGTTGTAGTTGTGACAGTAACAGTTGTGTGTCTATTTTGCGAAATCGTAGATTCGGAAACGATTTCATGTTTGAGTTCTGCTGGAATTTCCTGGGATGGTGATTCAGATTTCATTTCTTGAATGGTTTCGATAATTTTATGAATGTTAGCCTCTTCTCCATTTTCCGGAAGAAGTGGAATTTCGACTTCATCTTCAATTAATTCCTTCCAAGATTTTTTCTCTACAACAATATCTTCGCCACCGTCGTCAATCATTTCGGCCCACGATTTGTGGGTTGTTTCTCCAGTATTTTCAGCAACTAATTGGGGCTTCACGATTATTTTGTCTGCCGTTTTAACAGCAACTGGTCTGTATATTACCTTCTCTGTTTCTATAAAGTCAACGGTCTTTTGGCCTTGTACAGATGCCCAAGTGCTGGTGTTCTGACCTTGAGGTCGGGATTGCTCTTTAAGTATAGACTTTTTCTTTTCAGTGTGATGTTTGACAGCTTCTACTGGCTTTTGCTGAAGATTCCTCTCTTTGGGTGGTAAATCCGACATTTTGTCTATTTGGCTTGCAATCTTTGCCCAAGTTGTCACACCTTCATCATGAGGCGCAGAAGAAGTCGTCTCAAAAATATCACTATCTTCAGACGTCGAACAGACTACATTGGGATTATTCTTTTGGACTTTGGAATCGCTTATATTCTTTTCTATTTCTATCCTGGCTTCTTTCTTAGGAATCTTACGTTCTTTTCGAGCCTTAGGTTGTGGTTTGTCCTGTATCTTTGGAGTTTCTACTGGCTTTTTGCGAGAGGCTATATCATCTACAAAGTCACCAGGCTTTTTAAGCAAAGAAGCCCAGGAGAACGCGTCAGAACTACTTTCAAGAGGCTGTTCCACAACTAAAATCTCTTCAGGTGCCTTATCAAGTTTAATTACTTTTTCAACAATTGGTTCAGATTTTGCTTCTTTCTTCTTTGGAGCTTGTTGCTTTTTGGGTTCGTTTTTAAGGACCTTCTTCTGTGGTCGAACCGTTCGGTGTTTTTCTGGTTCGTTGCGATCACCTTCCGTTTTGTCCGTTGTCGGTATGGCACTTTTAATATGTGTTACTGTTGTATCAACCCACTCCCCAGGTCTCTTTACTAACGACGCCCATGAAAAGCCACTAGCTTCAGTTTCTACTGGTTTGGCTACAGTCTCCGCAACTGCTTCTACCACGGTCTCCGTTTGAGTGATTATCTTTACATGAGTTGAAGGTGTTGGCTCATCAGGTTCCTGTTTTTCATCTTCAGAGGTGGTTGAAACTGATTCTTGAACTGGTTTTTTAGATTTCTTGGATTTTTTCGTTTTAGTAGATTTCCGATCAGGCTTTTCAGTTTTACCCTGTTTTTTGCGATCTTCAATATTTTCTGGCTGTACTAATTCTTTTTTGACTAATGTATTGTCAGCCCATTCACCTGGTTGTCGAACTAAGGCAGACCAAGTCATTTCAGAGGTTTTATTTACATCTCGCTCGTCGGATGATGGTTCCTTTGAGCTTTCAGTAGCTGGTTTAGAACTATCAGTGCTGGAAATGTCTTCGTTAAGTTCTACTGGCTTTTTCTTCTCTTGTTTTGGTTTATTCAAATGCTCCTTTGGCCTAACTATGTTTATTGTTGGCTCCACAATAGCTGGTTTCTCCACACACACAACAACGGGCTTTTCCACATCTTGTGGTTCGCCCGAACTAAACAAAACATCAGCATATGACTTTCCGTCTCTATTGTTTTCCCAAACATTTTGCTCAATTGATTGATCTGCTTCCGCGACAAAGCTGGGCGTGGCTTCAGTTATAATTTCAACTTCCTTAGGCTCTTCGGTAGGCTTCTTTGATCGTTTCGTTGGCTTCACTTTTTTTGGTTTCTTTGGAAGTGCGCTTTCCTGCTCGGTTCTATTTCTAGGAATAAATTCATTGTAAACTCTCTCATTGGCAAGGAATGTGTGCGTTTGATCAGCATATGCGTGTCTCATATAGGAGGGCGTAAACTCAGGAGCATCAGCAGACAAGGTTGATGTAAAAACAACATTTCCAGAGCTTGGTGTTGTTTCCTCTAAAACGCTAGACCAAGTATCGATAGGGCCGTCAAGTGTTAAGCTAGAATAGGGTTGATCCTGCTTTTCCAAAGTTTCACTTACAGTTTCCATTGTCGTTGTGACATTACTAGTTGACTTCGTGTCTTCTAAAACAGAATGTTTTGTAACGACCGTTGTTGTTGTGGAAATAACTTCAGGAACAGGTGACTTAGCAACTGGAATTTCAACTGATTTTGATTCTCCTTCAACATCTGACAATGTCATTGGTTCATCCAGAACATCCATCCAAGAGCTAGTTGAGTCATCTACAGGCAGACCGGCATAAGCTGGTTTCTTGGGCTCTTCGGGTTTCTTTTCGGTCTCCACTGCCTTTGGTTCCTCCGGAAGCACAGATTTGCTGACAGTTTCAGTCACAGTAGTTGTCGTGACAGTGGAAGTAATCTTTGTGTCGTCTGTAATAACAGGCTCCGGAAGCTTTTCAGGCTCAGCTGGTTGGGCAACGTGCTTCACTACAACCGTCTCAGCTGTTGATGTGATAGCCTTTTCAGTAACCGGTGTGTTTTCAACTGTAACTTTCTCGATTGGCGTATCTTCTTCCTCATCAGAGAATGTCATTGGTTCATCCAGAACATCCATCCAAGAGCTAGTTGAGTCATCTACAGGCAGACCGGCATATGCTGGTTTCTTAGGCTCTTCGGGTTTCGTTTCTGGCTCCACTGCCTTTGGTTCTTCCGGAAGCACAGATTCGTTGACAGTTTCAGTCACAGTAGTTGTTGTTGTGACAGTCGAAGTAATCTTTGAATCTTCTGTAATAACAGGCTCCGGAAGCTTTTCAGGCTCAGCTGGTTGGGCAACGTGCTTCACTACAACCGTCTCAGCTGTTGATGTGATAGCCTTTTCTGTAACCGGTGTGTTTTCAACTGTAACTTTCTCGATTGGTGTATCTTCTTCCTCATCAGAGAATGTCATTGGTTCATCCAGAACATCCATCCAAGAGCTAGTTGAGTCATCTACGGGCAGACCGGCATATGCTGGCTTCTTAGGCTCTTCGGGTTTCTTTTCGGTCTCCACTGCCTTTGGTTCCTCCGGAAGCACAGATTTGCTGACAGTTTCAGTCACAGTAGTTGTCGTGACAGTGGAAGTAATCTTTGTGTCGTCTGTAATAACAGGCTCCGGAAGCTTTTCAGGCTCAGCTGGTTGGGCAACGTGCTTCACTACAACCGTCTCAGCTGTTGATGTGATAGCCTTTTCAGTAACCGGTGTGTTTTCAACTGTAACTTTCTCGATTGGCGTATCTTCTTCCTCATCAGAGAATGTCATTGGTTCATCCAGAACATCCATCCAAGAGCTAGTTGAGTCATCTACAGGCAGACCGGCATATGCTGGCTTCTTAGGCTCATCGGGTTTCTTTTCTGGCTCCACTGCCTTTGGTTCTTCCGGAAGCACAGATTCGTTGACAGTTTCAGTCACAGTAGTTGTAGTCGTGACAGTTGAAGTAATCTGTGTGTCTTCTGTAATAACGGGTATCGGAAGCTTTTCAGCCTGAGCTGGTTGGGGTGCGTCCTTCACTACAACCGTCTCAGTTGTTGATGTGATAGTCTTTTCTGGAACCGGGAACTTATCAACTGGAACTTTTACTACCGGTGTCTCTTCTTCTTCTCATCAGAGAATGTCATTGGTTCATCCAATACATCCATCCAAGAGCTAGTTGAGTCATCTACAGGCAGACCGGCATATGCTGGTTTCTTGGGCTCTTCGGGTTTCTTTTCTGTCTCCACTGCCTTTGGTTCCTCCGGAAGCACAGATTCGCTGACAGTTTCAGTCACAGTAGTTGTTGTTGTGACAGTCGAAGTAATCTTTGAATCTTCTGTAATAACAGGCTCCGGAAGCTTTTCAGGCTCAGCTGGTTGGGCAACGTGCTTCACTACAACCGTCTCAGCTGTTGATGTGATAGCCTTTTCTGTAACCGGTGTGTTTTCAACTGTAACTTTCTCGATTGGCGTATCTTCTTCCTCATCAGAGAATGTCATTGGTTCATCCAGAACATCCATCCAAGAGCTAGTTGAGTCATCTACGGGCAGACCGGCATATGCTGGCTTCTTAGGCTCATCGGGTTTCTTTTCTGGCTCCACTGCCTTTGGTTCCTCCGGATGCACAGATTCGCTGACAGTTTCAGTCACAGTAGTTGTTGTTGTGACAGTCGAAGTAATCTTTGTGTCTTCTGTTATAACGGGCTCCAGAAGCTTTTCAGGCTCAGATGGTTGGGCAACGTCCTTCACAACAACCGTCTCAGTTGTTGATGTGATAGTCTTTTCTGGAACCGGGAACTTATCAACTGGAACTTTTACAACCGGTGTCTCTTCTTCCTCATCAGAGAATGTCATTGGTTCATCCAATACATCCATCCAAGAGCTAGTTGAGTCATCTACAGGCAGACCGGCATATGCTGGTTTCTTGGGCTCTTCGGGTTTCTTTTCTGTCTCCACTGCCTTTGGTTCCTCCGGAAGCACAGATTCGCTGACAGTTTCAGTCACAGTAGTTGTAGTCGTGACAGTTGAAGTAATCTGTGTGTCTTCTGTAATAACGGGTATCGGAAGCTTTTCAGCCTGAGCTGGTTGGGGTGCGTCCTTCACTACAACCGTCTCAGTTGTTGATGTGATAGCCTTTTCAGTAACCGGTGTGTTTTCAACTGTAACTTTCTCGATCAGCGTATCTTCTTCCTCATCAGAGAATGTCATTGGTTCATCCAGAACATCCATCCAAGAGCTAGTTGAGTCATCTACAGGCAGACCGGCATATGCTGGTTTCTTAGGCTCTTCGGGTTTCATTTCTGGCTCCACTGCCTTTGGTTCTTCCGGAAGCATAGATTCGTTGACAGTTTCAGTCACAGTAGTTGTTGTCGTGACAGTCGAAGTAAGCTTTGTGTCTTCTGTAATAACAGGCTCCGGAAGCTTTTCAGGCTCAGATGGTTGGGCAACGTCCTTCACAACAATCGTCTCAGTTGTTGATGTAATAGTCTTTTCTGGAACCGGGGACTTATCAACTGGAACTTTTACAACCGGTGTCTCATCTTCCTCATCGGAGAATGTCATTGGTTCATCCAAAACATCCATCCAAGAGCTAGTTGAGTCATCTACAGGCAGACCGGCATATGCTGGTTTCTTGGGCTCTTCGGGTTTATTTTCTGTCTCCACTGCCTTTGGTTCCTCCGGATGCACAGATTCGCTGACAATTTCAGTCACAGTAGTTGTAGTCGTGACAGTTGAAGTAATCTTTGCGTCTTCTGTAATAACAGGCTCCGGAAGCTTTGCAGCCTGAGCTGGTTGGTGTGCGTCCTTCACTACAACCGTCTCAGTTGTTGATGTGATAGCCTTTTCTGTAACCGGTGTGTTTTCAACTGTAACTTTCTCGATTGGCGTATCTTCTTCCTCATCAGAGAATGTCATTGGTTCATCCAAAACATCCATCCAAGAGTTAGTTGAGTCATCTACAGGCAGACCGGCATATGCTTGTTTCTTGGGCTCGTCAGATTTCTTTTCTGGCTCCACTGTATTTGATTCCTCTGATAACAGAGTCTCGCTGACTGTTTCCGTCACTGTAGCTGTGGTTGTGATAGTGGCAGTTGTCTTTGTGTCATCAGAAACAGAAGATTCAACATGTTGGACAATTTCTTTTTCAATAACTGGCTTTGCCATTAATGACACGTCGTCGGTCATAGGCGTTACAGGTTTATATTCTTCAGGGACGATTTGTTCCTCCAGTGGCTCCGATTTGGTAACATAGATGGTATACAAGTTTTCGGCTTGTTTTTGGTCGATAATATTGTATTTTGGGACCTCAAAGTTATATACAGTAGGTATCTTTTCAGTTTGTGCAATTTGGACTGAAGATGGCTCACTGTAGGTATCAGCAGTTGTTGTAATAATTGTTGTTGTTGTTGAAGAACAAGCAGAACTTTCAATTGTGCTATGTTCATTGATAACTTTTTGAGCTAACTTATTATTGATTATTTGATGGCTACGTTCAGCTAATATAAAGGCAGATATATCGTATTTGGGAATTTCATATATTTTATCTTTTTCAGTGGATATTTGTTCTGGGTTTTTGGGAGATGTATCCACCACAGATTTTGTAATATGTTCGACCGTACTTACAACCGGTAAAATATCTTCGACAGTTTGATCTAGTTGATCAGGTGTCAAAGGTGACGCAGTCTCTACATATTCTGGCTTAGAATTGATTATGTGATAATTGGCCTCAGCAATATTATATTCAGATAAAATGTATTTGGGAATTTCATAAATGTTTTGATTAGTGATATTTAAAGTGCTTACCGTGTTAGCCACAAATGCTTCAGCTATTAATGCGCTTGGTTTGGCAGGAACAATTTGCTTAGCGATATTAGTAGGATCAGGGAGTACTTGAATTTCACATGGAATATTAACTTGCGTTTCTACTTGAGTTTTGGAAGAAGGCATTTCTGGCGTTTCTTGCACTTGTTCATGGTAAAGAATATCAGCCTTGGCATGCTCGATAGTATTTGCTTGTAAAATCAATGAAATATCTTGAGAAATATTCTGCTCTAATTGGACTGGATTATTGTTAGCTACGGGAATTTCGATTAAAGTTTGCTTTTTATCTATAATAGGTTTACTAATTGCTTCATTACCTTTGCTTTCTTCTTCAAGGACCTGCATTGTTTCTTGCTTAATAAACTCTTCGGGAATTGCAGGACGTTTTTTCTTGTCTTTCTTTGACAGTTTCTTTTGAATATCCTCAAACAATTTTTGCTCTTCTAGACTAAGGTCAAATAGGGGCTCAACATTTTGTGCATCTTCTATTGGCTTGTCAACATGCTCAACTGAATCTGTCTTGGCTACTGGAAGGTTTTGCTTCGAAGAATTAGAAATACCTGATTCAACTTCAACTGGCTCAGATCCAGAGAACTCAACTACGGAAGTATTACTACTTTCAGCAGTTCTCTGCAATGACTCTACGTTTTCAGTCACAGTTTCTGTCACGCGAAGACTAACCTCCGGAAAATCTAGATGCATTTTCACAATTGGAGTCTTCAATTTTTCTTCATGAGTTATTAAAGAGATTTTCTGTACTGTGCCTGGCGGATAGGCACCATCAATGCCTTCTCCAACGAAAAGAACATTTGTGCCATCTTCGGTCTCGAAGCTACGTCGTTGTGTCGTTGTAAGGATTGTGTTTTTGGTAGTTGTCGTTGTAGAAGTGGCAACGCGATCTGTCTCTTTCATAAACCCATTTGACGAATTATATTCAGTGCTCACACTCGGTAATTCTGTTGTTTCAATATTTACGACCTTAACGCCTGACTTGCCCTCCGTGTCCTTCAAACCCAACTCAATATTGACACCAACGTTTGCTAATATTAATTCACTACTAGGATCGACAACTGGTGGAGTTGTTTCTAACCGTGTATTCGAAGATACAATGGGACTCACTGGTCTTTGATCGGGAATTTCAATACTGGATGTTACAATAACATCGCTCGGTGCGTCGCTTTCGGTAAGAACTATACGTCCGTCATTTGTTACTCGCTTAGTTATTCGCATTGTACGAATTGTAGTTGTCTTGATGATAGCCCCATCAATTTGACTAGATGTGGTCGAAGCTTCACTCTGAGTTTCTGAAATCGTCGGAGAGCTTTCCCGCACTGTGATCGGTTCACTCATTGTGCTGGTTTCTTGTGTTGTTTCGCCGTCTTCATTCAGCTTCTTCACAATTTTCGTCGTACGCACGGTTGTCGTTTTAGTTACACCACCCATTTCTTCATTTTTAGGTTCATCAGCAACAGGAGATGACATCTCAGGCTGTTGAATTTCCAATTCCGTCACGCTTTGTTTATCAGCATTTTGTGCAACTTTCTTAACAATTTTTGTTGTTCTCACAATTGTCGTTTTAACAACATCATTGCCACCATCATAAGGTTCTGAAATCGCAACCTCAGTAGCTTCAACAACTTGCTTTGGTTCATCTTCAAGTAGAGCAACTACCTGCTTGGTGATGTTATCCTGTGTCTTCTCAGTTTGCTTTGGCTCAATTGAAACTAGAGCCTCGTTAGTGATGTTAACATGTGTCTCCTCAGTTTGCTTAGGCTCAATTGAAACTAGATGCTCCTTTTGTTGTTTTGATTTACGCGATGTCTTTTCAGGCACGGGTTTTGAAGTTTGTTTTTCTTCTACAACTGGAGCAACAACTTCTTTAATCTTGGTTACTGTGGTCTCAGCAGATTGCTCAGTTTCCTTTGAAAGAAGGTCAGATGCAACGGGAGAATCATTTTGCTTCTCCTGTTTCTTTGATTTGTTCGGTTTATGTTCAGGTTTACGCTGAGCACTTTGTTGTTCAGAAGCTATGAAGTCCAGTGTAGATGACTTTATGTTCCTATCTTCTATAACTTTCGAAGTCTTTGGCATCAGAAAATCTTCTGTAGTTATTTGTGGTTCAAAGGAAGTCTGTTCAGCAGCGTTGCTTTCGGTAATAGTTGTTTTTACAGCCTTTGTAGTTCGGGTGGTTGTAGTTTTCTTAATACCCTCACTGTTTGATTCGGTTGTGATAGATTCGGCTACGATTGGTGCGTCCTGAATAATTGTTTCAACTGCAGGTAACGAAGTTTCAGATGCAGTACTGAGTTCACTGATGTTTTCAGAGTCTTGTGAAATTTTCTTTACTATTTTAGTTGTCCGGACAATTGTAGTTTTCAGCACAGAACCATCTTCGATTTGTAAAGTTTCATTAGATGTTTTTGACTCGGGTATAACTTCAACTTCAGTGACAGGTTCTGTAATAAGATCTTTATCTACCTCAGCTTTAGCATTCTTAATCGTTCGTATGGTAGTCGTTTTAGTTGTCTTAACTACACCCTCGTCGCTGACCTCGCGACTGTTCATTTCAGATTTTTCTACTTTAGGTTGCTCTGCAGCTTCTTCGGCAAGTTCAAAGGAATCCAGCGAATGTACATCGGAATGAGTTGATGTGGACATTTCCTGACTTTCTTGCTGATTGATCTTTTTTACGATTTTTGTTGTACGTATGACAGTCGTTTTGATGAGGCCGTCATCGCTAATAACAGATCCGTCGGATAATGGAGCTGGTTTCTCATCAATTATAATTGCACTTGTTGTATTCAGGGGCTCTGTGGATTCTAGCGGTGATAGTGGCTCGATTATTTCATCCACAGTTTGTACGCTGAGATTTTCTGGTATTTCTATGGCTTCAATAGCGGGTTTGACTTCTTCACTTTCTGACTTCTTCTGCTTCTTTTTCTTATCCTTTCTAGTTGGCTTTTGCGGTTTCTGCTCTGCTTCCACCTCAACACCTTTCATGGATTCATTTACAGTTGTAGCTTTTATTTCCATTTTGTCTTTGCGTGGGGGCTTCTGTGGCTCTGGTGAAATTAACTTTTCTGCTTGGTCGACAATTTCGTCAACTGCATGATGTGCAGCACTAATAATATTTTCCTGGGATACAAACGACTGATCAGATGAGGTAGCTGTAGTGGAAGTTAGCACTGTGGTTGGAAGCAAGGTGATATCTCGCTCCACTTCTGGCTCATCCTCAACAACATCCTCAACAACTTCTTCACCATCAGCAGTGATACGCTTTAGAATACGTTTAGTTTTGGTTATTGTTGTTTTCGTAATGGAACCACCATGAACAACAGTTGTATCTTGAGTTGCCGATAGTCCGGGCATCATTATACTGCCGGGAACTGAACTTGTCGTGTCCACTGTCGGTAATTCATACTGTTCAATGGAAATTTTTTCTTCAGGTAAATCATCGATTACATCTTCCTCAACAATCTCCTCCCTACCATCAATAATACGCTTGACTATGCGCTTGGTGATGTGCTTTGTGATGGTTCTGGTAGTTATTGTAGTAGTGCCGCTTTCTGTTGAAATAGTGTTGATCGACGTTGTAACCGTCGGCTCACTTTCTAGCACCGATTCATCAATTTCGATCTTCGATATACTATTTACTATCTCCGAGGGTTCAGCAACAATTGTTTCTACTGGACTTACGGTCGGTTCTGATCGTAAAACTTCTGAGGTAGTTTCGACTTTAGCAGTTGGTTCCATTGTAGGCGCAACAGTTTTATCACTTTCTATTTCATGGATGACTTCGATAACTTTCTCAGTCGGTTTAACATCGGTGATAGTCGTTGCTACAATATATTCATCGATAGGTGCAACCTCCGTTTGTTTAATGACTTCAATAAGTGGTTCAACTGTGTGCTTTGTTGTGGTTGTTGTTTCCACAACAGATGTCGACTTCTTTTTATCTTTCTTGGAAGGAGCAGGAGAAGTTGGTTTTGAATCAATAGTAGGTTCTACTACGAGTACAATTTCTGCTGGCTGGATGATCTGTTGGACAGGCTCAACTGTTTTCAGGGAAACTGTCGTCGTTTCCACAACAGCTTTGTGTTTCTTTTTATCCTTCTTGGATGGAGCAACAACAATGGGCTCTGTACCAATTGGCTTTCCATATGATACCGTTTCCTCCGGTTTTGTTACTTCTGCAAACGGTTCAGCAGTTTTTGTTGTAATTGTTTTGGTTTCAGTAACTGTAGGCTTATTTTTATGCTTTTTAGCAGGTGCTTGACCAACAACAGGAATTGTTGCTTCTACTTTATTTTCTTTGACGATTTCAACAGCAGGCATAGATGTTTTCTTTGTGGTGTTTGTTGTTTCTTTCCTTTCTTCCTTTACGGCTGAAACCTCAACGGCCGGTTCAACAATCTGTTTGCTAGTACTTGTTGTAGATTTTTTAGATTTCCTTGGTTTCGGTTCTGGGTATTTTTGCGGCACCTCTGCTTCGATCACCATTGGTGCTGGCGAACTCTCCGCAGTTGTCGTTTTCTCCACATGGGTGTGTTGTGCTCCATTCGTTTCGGGAGATTTGTGTTTCTTGCCTGATTTCTGCTCTTTGCGACTGCTCACCTTAATTGGCAATGGCTCTGGTTGTGGCTCATGTCGCTGTCGCTTAGGCTTGGCTATCCTTGCCTCTGTATTATCATCAGACTTTTCGGCCCATCTGCCGTACTGGCTTCTGTTCGTCGTAGTGCTTGTCGTTGTAGTGTACTTTGTTGTAGATGTTGCATGTTCATCATTGCGAACGTGCGGCATGGGAGCCGCAACGCGTACTGGAATCTGTTGCTGACTGGATGGCTGGAAAACTGGATGTGCTCTACGCTGTTGTTGGCCGAAGAGCACTTCGGCATAGGTGCTACCACTACTTGCATCGTGACTCGTTGCATGCTGCTGATAAACATTCTGATTGGGCTGTTGCACTTGGGGACGAACGATGTTGGTGTCTGCGGCTGCGACAATATCCTTTGTCTTTTGTGCTATCACAGTTGGCTGTATCGATTGCGACATAATTGTTTGCTCCACAAATCTCGTAGTGGTCACACTCGGAAGTGGTGCTTGTTGTGAATATTGTTGCTGTGGTTTCGGTGGAGGAACCTCAACTGGTATCGTCTCAATGGCATCGACATCAAACTGACCAAATGTTATGTCTGGTCGCGGCTCATTCATCTCAAACTCTTGGGGTTCGACAGGCCGCAGCATTTGCACATGTTCCGGTTGTTGTTGAGGCATTACCTGTTCCTCCGTTGTAATGTGTTGTGTTACAAGCGTAGGCTGTATTTGCTGTGTACTCGTAGTAAGTGGTTCAGAGCTCTGTTGCACCATGGACGCAAGCGTTGTTACAACACGATCGAGTACTCTATTACCTGTTGTCGATGTGGTTGTTAGATTAACGTCCGTGCGATAGGGCTCGAGCGGATAAGGTTGCTCCACGATTTCCGGCTGATAAACGGGCACCTCTGTGGGTATCTCCTGTTGCTGCTGTGGTGGAGCGTATTCCGTTGGGTACTCTGTCGTCTGCTGTGGGGCATAGTATATTTGCGATGACTCTGTAGTGGTATATACCGTAGGATAAGTTTCCGCTTGCCCAACGGGCTGATAATAGCCCGCTAGCAGCTGGTACTGTGTGGGTGCAGGTGGCACTGCAACCTGCTGATACTGTATGGGATACTGCATCTGCATGATTTGATCGTAGTAATTCTGTGGCATTGCTTGCTGCTGTGTGTCGCCGCTTTGGTCCGCGACATAGCCCCACTGACCGCTATCGGCAACATTCTCATACATGATCTGATATAGCTGAGGATCTGGCTGCAAGTAGGTTGCGGTTATCTCCTCTGCACTCATTGGCACTGTATATCCACTCAGCTGTGGCTGTTGTTGCTTTTGCTCCAGTTGCTGTTGCTGTTGGATATAGGACTCACTGTCATATTGCTGCTCGGGTGCAGCTTGTGGCACATAAATGTTGGCTGCTGCTGCACTAGCATCTACCACATCTTGTATGGTTAGATCTCCGTGTGGCTGTGCCGCTTGTCTTGCTAGCTCTTCGGCCTGCAAACGCTCTAGTTCCAAGCCACGGAGGACTTCCGCATAGGATGTGGAACCCGGCACCCACATGGGGCTACGCGAACGCGCACGTTCTTCGTTGGGTATAAAAAGTTGTTGTTGGTGCTGTTGTTGTTGCTGTTGTTGTTGCTGATGTTGATGGTGATGGTGATGGTGTTTTTGTTCCACTTGATCCAGCTGATTGCTATCCACCTGATTGCTAGCTTGTTGTTCACGTCTGCGTCGAGGTGAACGACCACGACGCTCGGGACGCGGTGGTTGCAGTTTCTTACCCGTATTTACACGATGCTGTTGCTGATTGCGCTCGACTTCGATAAATTGAGTGTTAGGATTGGTGGTGCTGGGAACTGATTTATCTATAGGTGTAAAGCTGCTGGTCGTTTCATCATAGTCTGAATTAGTTGCACTGCTGCTGTTGGGTGGTGTAAGACGTTGTTGCTCCTTCCGCTGATATAGCACAGTGGGTAAATTGGAGCTTGATTCGCTTGATTCAACATTAACTAATTCATCCTCGTGCGTACGTACGGTTGTCGTCATTGTGGTTGTTGTCGTTGTTGTGATTGTTTGGTTCAAGTTCGTTTGTTGTTGTTGTTCTTGCCTTGTTGTCGTTGTTGTTGCTGTCATGGTCGGGTTTTCTTGCATTTCTTGTCTTGTGGTTGGGTTCGACGATTCATTACCGCTTACCGGACTCGCATGTCCTGATAACACTTCAGCATAGGTTAGACCTACTGCCGTTGGCTTCATAAGCAACGAGACAGTCGATGAAGTGGTTACCACTGAATGTGGATCCAGAGAATAGGATTGGGCGGCGGTTGCGTCGTAGGATTTCTGCATGCCATCGATTGATTGTCGCATTGCCTATGCGTTCAGTAACGGGTGTAGTGGGAGAGATAGAGAGAGAGAGATAGGGGGGAAGATTTGCCAAAAACGGTTAGCTTTCTATGTTTGAAAGATCATGGGCCTAACAGCTACCTAATATGACTATCTAAAATCCCTTCAAGAAATATACTCTATTTTTGGGTTTTTCATTTTTAAAAATATATATTTTAATAATTTATTTTTTTTTTAAATTTCTTAAGCATGGGTCATGTATGATAATATAATTTAATATAATATAATTGTTACGGCTCTGGGTAAGCTGCTGCCCCTGCCACAAATTGGGAGACTGTTGCAGTGTCAGCAGCAAACGAGATGTCGTTGGTGGCTGCTTTGGTTTCTTGTTTTCAATTTCTTTGGTGATCTCTAGTCTAGTCTGATCTCTAGTATAATAGTATGTTTGTTTGTATACATCACTATTTATTTGTGTGTATGTACTGATTACTTATAAGTACTGTTTGCCATAGCTGCGGCATCTATATCTCTAGCTTAGCATCGTCCGGCGTGCCGCGATGTATTAACAATTTGATACGCTCATTACGTGCGGTTATTTTCGAATGCAAATTTTTGACACGTTCACGACATGCCTATATAGATTTTATATATATTTGAGGTGAAGAAAAGTATATATATATATATATTGTTTATGCGCATGGTGCGTAGAGAGATAAATGTTTGGCGTGAGCATTTTTGAAAAGAATTATAGATAGGTCAGCATAAGATAATATTATTTATATATAATATACCATATCATATTTTTTGTAGAAGTACGCAATACCCATGTGTGTGTGTGTGTTTGTATGTATGTGTGATTGGGTAGTGTTATGTGTGTGTGAGAAGAGTTACATTAAGGATATAGCAGCAGCATCGAGAGCAGGAGAGTTAGTCACATTTTAAGTTATTAGCAAAAAGCACAAGAGGCAAGCGAGCAAAGCCCAAGAACCCGATTAGATATAGGCAAGTTAGATTAGTAGAAAACAATTGTTAAATGTTTATTTATATGTATGTTGTAGTGTGGAAAAATTTTAATTGTTTCGGTTTTTAATTTTTATTTTTTTTCAGCGCAACGACACCAGATTTTTATTTGTTTTTGAAATGTACGAAGAGAAAAGATAAAAAGAAATACAATTGTCAAAAATAAAATATATAAGTCAAATTAAAACCGTAACCATACTTGTAACTAAAAGTTAACTGAGAGCGCTATTTATATAGAGAGAAAGAAAGAGCTGTGACGTCAAACGGGCTTAATGTGAAAAATGTCTGACCGGCCATTAAGCTGACTAATTAAGTAAAATATTAAAAAATCATAAATGAAATTTCATATATCTAAGCGAAAGCGTAATGAGTTTGTGTTTACCTTTATCTTGTTTTGTGCCACAAAATGCGATTTGAAGTGAACTGATTTGATGTGATTTAATGTGATTTGATTTGATGTAATGATGCCATATTGTAAATATGCTTTTACTATACTTGTGAACAGGTGTATGTAAGTGTGTGTGTGTGTTTGTGGATGGAAATTAAGTTCTCATAGCAAGAGTTGCCCCAAAAGTTTAGCTACAGTCATTTAAAAAATTTCTTTACTAACAAAATTATAAATTTTTTGGTAAAAGTATGTTGACTTGATAATTTGCCACTTACCGCCAACACTGCAATTCGCAATGTAAACTTAAAACGAAAATTTGTTTAAAATTGTATGTATGTAAAATATAAACTAAGCGAAAAACGTATTGTGTGCGATAAATCTGGCATTGCTAAAAATAGCTATCTGAATAATGCGCTGGAGAAATGATTTAAATATTTTTTTGGTTTAGTTTTTTATTCCTCGCTGGGCTACCCCCGGCAACAAGAATTTATTCTAAATTCTCTTGCTTATAGAATTTTTCTTTTGGTTATGGCACGTGACAATGAATCGGATTTGGTATTTTCGAATTACAGACACAACAACTGTTCGGTTTTTGACATGGCAGACATAACAATAAGTAGAATGTATAATGTGATGATACGAGAAAGCATGGCTATGTGTATGAATATGAAAATGCTATACAAAGGCGGATTGTGGTTCTCGATGAAGATGAGCTGCACGGTTGGTTATATGACATGATTTGTCTCAAATTATAAGAACAGAAAAGAGAATATCACAATGATGAAACGTTTTGTAAATGTATGTTGATGTATGTTTATGTTTGTGTGGTTGTGTGTGTGCTTATGAAATGAATGGCATAAATCGAATTCGAAAATAATAAAAACGTAAGAGAAATTTAGCCGCAAAAAAAAAATAAAAACAAGAAAGTCTAAATAATATATACTACTAACGTAATTGCGCACTTGAAAATCATAATGAAAACGATAAAAAGTAATTGAAATAAATAAAAAGAAAAGAGAATTAAATACGCAGCCACCGTGCAACTTTGGTTTTTGTTTCTCGGACCTACCCGCACATTTTTGGTTGTTTAGCAAACTAAATTGTATTATTTAAATGTATTATTTCATAAATATATTTTGAGTTTAAAATTCAGTGTTAATAACTTTTGGGCCAACAAACTGGTTGTTCTGTCAACTGTTGCATAGCAATAATATATATATAATAAGAATCGTTCAATATATATTGTATTATAGTAAGTAGCATGTGATAATGATGTGGGGGATGCTAACTCGAAGAGGGGATAGTTCATTTTCAACTTAACTTAATAAAGTTTCTGTTATTTACGTTTTCTAATCGTTTCCTAAACTAAATCAGTCCTATAACTGGCCTACTAAATTGTGTGGGTACTAAATTCTGTTTTTCTCTATGAATAGACTCAGATTCAGATTCGAAAACTGAGCTGCGGGGTACGTACCTGTTGCTCGGCTAATGCGCGCTCACGATCATGTGGCAAGTACGTAGGCGCCATAACCAGACGCAGCTGCTGTTCCTCCTGTATGATACGCTGTCGTAGCGTTTGCATTTGCTGTTGATACACATCGATTTGGCTCAACGTTTGCTCCAGGCCCTGCGATTTGGTACGAACCAATTCGCCGAGACCATCGAGCACGCGAACCAAATCATCAACATTCTCGCTAAGGCGTGGATCACCACCCATGCCATTGCGGAAATGGACCTGAAAAGAGGAAAAAAAAATGGAAATGCCTTCCGGGTTAAATATGTTATATTTACTTACCTCCAATTTTTCAATAGACAATCTTAGTTTAGTTTTTTGCACATTAATGTCCGCTAGAGTCTTTTCACAGTAGCCCAATTGATCGCGCAGCGGCTTCTTTTGTTGTGGCGATGATTCCAATGTTTGTTTGGTTTTCTCATGCCAGCCGCGTATATCCTTAATCTTGCGCTCACATTGATCCCACTCTTCGCAGGCCTCCTGCAGCAGCGAGCACTATTCAAGAAAGAAAACCACAGATACAAAATCGATTATAGTCAAAGTTGGGACTTTTGAATGGGAGCTTACTCTCTCCAGCAGCACTGCTTCCACTGCTATCTTCGCATCCTCGGCCTGCTGCAGTTTATCCTTGAGATCGCCGACGGTCGTCACCTGACCAATGTGTTCCAGTTCCTTATCCATTTCGCTCAAATGCTTCACAATCGGTTTAATACTCTTCACAGCCGCCACATAGTCATTCAACTTATTCCTTGCCTCGGGCAACGTACGCAGCTCAATCGTTTGGTCGATGAACGTGCGCTTATCTGCCACCCAGGACATGACTATCTGATACAGATTCATGAAACGTGTCCATGCATCCAAACTATCGCCCACAGCCTGTTTCTTCTCATCCAACCAGCCACGTACTTGGGCCAGTTGGGCGGCCAACTGATCAATGGTTGATTGCACCAGCGTCTTCTCCTCGCTGTTGCGACAATTCTCAATTATCAGTTGTCCGTTGGTCTTCACGAGGGTAAAACGTTCATAGATGGCCCCAATTTCATGATTGATGCGCTGTAGCAGCTCCTTCATCTGTGTTGGCTCCAAGGTGCGCTCCTGCACCTGAACCTCAGCCTGCATCAGCCAGCGCTGTATCTCATCGACACCGGCAACATATTCGGTGCGCACGGTCTTGGCCCGCTTGAAATCCTTCTCTTTGGTTTCCATGGCAACCTGTACGCGTTCCGCGAGTAGCTCGAGTGCGGTAAACTCCTGGGCAATATCACTTGGCAATAGATTCTGTTTGGTCTGGTAGTGCGATTGAGTTTGCGCTACCAGCGAGCGACTCTCCTCGCCGGCCTGTTGCACCTGGCTGTTGAGTGTGATGAGAGTCTTTTCCGTTTGTTCAATGTGCTCGTCGTAGACGTGAACGGTTTGGATTTGTTCGTGCAGTGCGTTTAGTTTGTCCTGCAGCTGCGAGATGCGGCGGAACACTTGCTCGATCTCCTCGAGATCCTTGCTAACCTGTTGATCCTTTTCGCGTAGCGTATCGTTCAATCTGTAAAGAGCATAAGAGCAAAGCAGAGAAGAGCAATTTTCCCGGGTCGTATTAGTTGATGACGTATCCACAAAAAGAACAAAATATATTGTATATAATATGTAAACAGTCAGATTGTCTGTGTGTGAAAACCACGCGGTCGACTTTAGAATAGAAATCAGCTACGCGTGCTGCACAATATAGTATATATAAATAAATATATATCCCAAAGATATATATGTATATTTCTACTATAGAAAAAGTTCTATAAAGGCACAAAGAAGCAAATGGCTTGAAGTTTTCAATAATTATTTTTGCTGTATCTAGTATTCAAAATTGTGTTTAGTATATATCCATATGGCCTCGAGGCGTTGCGAAGATATCCGTGAAAAATGAATGCTGCCGTTTCGCTACAAGAGAGTTTTCTAAATGAAATGCCGAACAACATTTTGCTACACGCCTTGTACAAAACAAAATTCGAATTCGAATTTTTCGTTTATAAGGCGCATAACTCTGAAAAATGGATTAAGTGCTGTTACTCACTCAGAGAGAATGAGCATCATTTTTGTATCGTTCGTTTGTCTTTTAAATTTGTTAATATTATTGCTATTAATATTACTTATGTATGCTTGTTGTTCGTTGGCCTCCTTAACGTCTGCTGTTTATTTTTATGCTGCGATTTATATATTTAAACTCGTATAGATTTATGTTTATATATATTTTCAGTTCACATGCGAAAGCTGCAAAGCTGACGTCATCAATAACATCATCTCTGTTAGACTGCACATTTTGAAAATGAGTCAAGTGTGAAAGATTTTTGTAGATATGACTTTGTTCCAGTGGCAGTGACGCACATTTACCGCTCATACGCCATGTGGGCGCTAGAATAATTTTACACAACAAGTGTTTCTGCTCAGCATGTACTTAAAGCAGACATTCAAAATGAGTCGTGAGTGCATAATTTAATGTGGCAGTTGCTGAAGGACGCCGTCACCGGCTGCCCTTTTTATAATAATAACAACAACAATAAAACACCAACAATTGGAACAAAAACAACAACAAAAACACTTTGGAGGCCAAGTCAATACATTTTGGCTGGCGGCCAAATTGAGGCTGAAACGCACATTTTCGAAGTTTTAGCGCATTAATTTTGTTAAGCACACAACCAAACGAAAGCAAATAAAATGTGTGTACTCGAAAGAAATGTTGACAAATCTTTAAGTGAAAATTTTGGATAAGTTGAGAAATACTTTTGGAACGTTGCCTTATTGATTGATGGCAAATAAAGCCAACACAGGATAAACTTGACCTTTAAGAACATTAATGATCGACACGAACGGCTAATGAACGGACAAAAGGACCAGGCTAAACAGCTGCTGAGAGGAAAAACATTTTCAGTAATGTATCCTATTTGTGCTCAATATACAAAACGTTAGCAAAATCGACAATAAATTTTCGGTAGATTATTTGTTTGTTTTCGACGCTTTTCCTGCTGCTATTTTAAAAGTCTTTGGGCGAATTAACGTTTTAAATTTAGTGCAAATCTTGATTTTAAATGGCAAGCTATGCGAAAAATGCGAGCGCCAATGTGAAAAAAGCGAAAGCGAACGAAAAGCGTGTTTATAAATAAATATATGTATGTAGACAAAAATAAAATAAACCTATAACAACAAGAACTCTAACAGCAATGAGCACGCTTTAGTTTGATCAATTATTCTAATTAAATGGCTGTCGATAAAGAATTTTGAGCGGTTTCTACGCTATTTGTGTGTTGTTAGCGACGACGTCATCGTTTCAAATCAGAGACACGCGTCGTAGAGCAAACAACACACTCAAACCGAAACCAAAACAACAACAGCAGCACCTGACGACCTCGCTGACTAGAAAAGACCGGACCCGAGGCCCGGACCCACCCTGGGGCCTGTGTGTAAGAGATTGAGGCTGTTTTTTGCATATTCTTTAGACCCGGCAAAACGATGACTTAATCATGCCACACGGAGCCGAACTAAAAGTTAAAGTGTCTAATAAACATTCACCTTTTGCTTTTGGACGACTTCTTTTCGGAGAGTGTTGTGCGTGTTAGCAATTAGCATTCGCCTTAGCTGCCTTATCTTTCTCTTCCACTCGATTTACCTGCTGTCTAGTTTGTTCTGTGGACAGTTGTTGTTATTTTATAATGCGACAACAATCGCACCTCCTGACTAGGGAGGCAGACGTGTGCTTTAATAATTGTTTAATTGCTTCTTCTTTTCATGCACTTGGATTTCTTGCGAAATTCAGTAGCGACCAAAAAGAAAGAATAACTTCTTTTTTATTTCGTATACGCCTGGTAATCCACAAAGCGGCGTTTTCGAGTTGCAGCGTATGAAAGAATAATTACAGAAAAGAGAAAATTACGTATAACATTGCTTTATATCTAACGGAGCTTTAAACAGCTGCACAGTTAGTCTTGAGTTAAATACTTTACTGGTTTCTCTTTGAATGAAGGAAGGCCGCTTCTTTATGTATGTGTTTGTTTTTGCTGCTTCTATTTCTACCGCTTCTTAATGAAGTTTATTTGATTTAAAAATATGCGTCTATATGTATATAATATTATGCTCGGGCGGTCGCTTCTTCGTATTTAGTTTCCAGCCATCCAGTTATAAGAAAACACGTCCGCTTGCAACTAACTCTAAGTAAAAACTAAATGTGAATATTCTCAGCACAGCCAATTGCCAAAAAATTTGAACGTCGGTGTCGACGTCGACGTCAACGTCGCTGAGCGATCGTTAACAGCGGAACGGGAGACGACAAATAAAAAAGAACGCAAACTGCTACCGCAAAACTCACCACAGTCAGGCGCACTCTACGCTTTGCCCAGAGAATGGAAAAGGAAAGGCGATAAAAACACTAAACAGAATGTATATATATGAAATACGCTTTGTATATGCGCTTGGCATTAAAAATGAGGTTTGCTTAGCTCATTAGCAGGCCAAAATATGTTGCTGATTTCAGCTACCAAATATGCAGCACAGCCTTATTGCAAAAATCCCCCAAATCTCAAAAATAAAGTGTGTACTTAATTGCAAACTTTCGTATACAAGCAAGTGGTTGCATGGTTGAATAAAAGTCAGTGATAAGGAAAAAAACAAATCATTTTCGCCGGTTTAGATAAGAGGGAACCCACACACACCGAAAAATGCCGGCAAAGTCGAATGGTGAGAGTTGTGTGGAACGAAACGAATGGAACGAAACAAGCTGCACGTCTTTTAACAGTTGCTCTCTGTTAACTCTGTTAACAGTGTGAAGCGCCAGCAAAGGCAACAAAAAATTTATAATTACCCGATTACCTCATTTGGGCAACGATTTTACTGTTTTGTTGTTGCTTTTTGATTGTTTTCTTTTTTCTTGCTTATTTTTTTTTCCTTTGTGCAAAATGACAAATTGTCAATGCAAATGCCGAGCTTGTTTTGATTGTTTTTTTTTTGACATTTTTTTGTTTTAGAAAAATATGTTATTTACGGAATTGCAACAATATAAAGCTTATCTTACTGCTCTGCATATCGATTTATTTTAATTTTTGTTTATTTCAACTAATGATGAAGTCAGCAATGAGATTTGTAATTGCCTTAAGGGTTTTATTCACTTATCATTATCTGTTTTTTGGTTTTGTTTTGTGGATTGCTATCAACACGTGTTTCAAAAGCAGTTCCGACCTATACATTTTAGATAAGTAATATCTTATACGACAAAAAATATATATTTTAATCGATTGTGTTTAATGTACATATGTTTAAGAATTCCTCAAAGAGTATCTCATTTTCCAAAAATGTTAATAAAATGTTTTTGTTGTGATTTGCAAAATATATCATTAAAATATGACTGGCCAAATGCGTTTATAAATATAATTTTTGGGTGATAAACAAATAATTTAATTCCCTGTAAATACACAAAAATACTTTTTGAAATGCATAAGGATTACGCAATGATTTTTTAAGTATATTTTAAGTAAATAAATGTTGATTAGATTTTCGCATGCCTCTGTCCAGGCAAAAGTAAATCTCATGTACGAATGCATTGCAAATTTTGCGTCGCAATTAGGGGATATATAATATAAATATAGTTTCGCGTATAATTGTCGATGACCAAACATTCAAGACATTCGGGTATTAGATCATTCGGTTTGATGATGGCATTGTTAATAAATATGTTTTTATTGTTAGGCTGCAAAATGACAAAGTGAAATATTATTTAAACGTATGTAAATGAAGCTAACGGAATAAAGTGCGTTTCAAGTGTGAAGTTTTCAGAGTTTTCGGACCAGTTTGTTTGTTTAGGTTCATAAACACACATTGTAATATTTGTAAAATTCATTTTGTTACAGCTTTTTTACATGTTAAGTTAGTTAGTTTCACCACAAACCAGCTGTTAAGACCTTTTTAGGCAGGTGTTCTAAGCAGAAGCAAGTAATTGACTGCTGTTTGTGAATGGGTGTTTCAAATCTAATTATTGGGAGATTGGAAAAACTTTATACTTTCAGTCTTAAGTACTTATAATCACCAAACAAACAATTAAGATTGTTATACAAACAAATCTTGACAGAATATGTATTATTTTACCCCAAAGAATACAAATCTTAGATTGCTTCCGATCTGAAATACGTCACAGAACATTATCGCTAGGCTTTTTAAGCAATCGATACAAAAGACTTGAGCACAGATATGACGAACAAATGAATAAAAAGAAATTAGCAGCTGCTGCTCTCGTTTTTCATAAACAAGAAACGGACAGCAAAGGCAGACCGCGGCTGTCAGCAAATAGCCGGATGAAAAAGAAATACAAATACATGTGTATAAAAATAAAATAAAAACTGACTGATGCTGAAAATACAACTTAAAACACACATGTGGTGTCTTGTCTTGGGTGAAAATTTGTGTCAGTGCTGCATTAAGAAAGGCCGCGGCATGTTTTTCTTTTTCTTATTTATTTTCTTATTTTATTCTTTTTACGTTTCAGTCGTTTTTGTGTGTTTACGTGATCGACGACCACACACATCATGTTAATGTGAATCGTGGTGAGTTTCTCACACATGGTAATTACCATTTCACTCTTCGCTTAACAGACTGTTAGTAGCAAATGTTGCTGGCTAATCAACAAAATGTTGCCCAACATTGGACATCAAATGGGTGGCGAAAATCGAATAGCTTAAAAAACAAATTGGCAAATTGGCAACGTTCTGTTTGTGACAAGCGCCAGGCCAAAGAATTTCCGGAAAAAACAAGCAAGCAGGTTTTTTTAGACTCTTATCAAAAAGTTTATATATGTATATATGTATGTCTGTTTGTTTATTTGTGTGACGTGCTCGCTAAACAATATGAAACTTATAGCGGCAACGTTTGTCTACTATCGTAAGTGTCTCAAAGGCGGCCTAAAACTGATAAGGCCAACGCTTTGGCACATTTAGGAACAGCAGCAGAGGCATTGGGCATGCCCCAATTAATACTATAGGTAAACAGATACGTAATGTACATACATACTTATGGCAAGTAGTGTAATGCAATGTGTCTGTTTATGATCTACCGTTCTCCGAATTCCGCACACAGTTTAATGTTATGAAGAAAAAAATCTTCACTTATGTAAGCCACAAACACACACTCTGCCACAAGCCGAGCGTAACCGCTTTAAAATGACGTCAGTGCTGAAGGCTTAGCTGCTTAACGAGCCGAAAGAGACAGGGGGAGCATAACATATAAGCCCAAAAGCCGTCACACTAATGTCAAAAACAAAAACAAAATCCAGCTGCGCTAGAGACGCCTGCAACATGCCTTTGGCAAAGCCCTATTTCTTATATAAACATTTTTTTGTGAATCAAATCAGTCTATGAGTAGAACCCGTTTAATTGCTGTGAAAAGGCAATACAGATACAGTTGGATGTTTGTTAAATTAGCTAGCTAAATTAACATTTAACTCAAATCAATTATTGAACGCTAATTTTATGCAGTGAACGTAGCGAATTCGATTTCCGGCGTTAAAACATTTCGATAAATTAACTGAACGTTACGCACAGCTAAACACATTGTCTCTATAAATGTAGGGAACAGTCTGGTATTTTTAAATAAGGTATAGTAAGCATTAACTGGCTTTACTCACTTTGATTGCTGTTCGACTAACTTATCCACTTTGGCCTGTATGGCCTCCGCCGAGGGTTTGTGTACTTCCCCAAGGAATGTGAGGATGGATTTTGAGAGCGCTTCGATTTCTTTATGTGATGATTTAAGTTCATTTGATTCTTCACGCAGTTCCTGTACAAAACACAAACAATAATAATACATTAAAGTTAATCTCTTAGCACTTAATTAAAGCAAGTGATTTTTCTTCTTTTTTTTGTATTTTTTCAATCGATCAAACACTGACGATTCTCTCTACAAGCTTTAATTCAATTCCAGTTTTGGGGCCGCTCTCAAGCAACGAAGGTCAACACCAAAAACAAAATACAAAAAATCGTTGACTTGACTTTAAAGCAAAATAAAAATTTCGTATACGGTTCGAAAGGAACACAAAAACAAAATAATCTAAAAAAAAAAAGAATAGACAAAATAAAATATTTGCGGTAAGCACGGCACACAATAAAATGTTAACAAAAACGAAGAGTCAAAAAGAGAAGTTAAAAAATAAACATTTTGGTTTTTGCCGCTTTTATGTTGAATTATTTGTAAATGATAATACATTTTTGTGCGTATGCTCTATAGGGATCTTTATATGGCAATTTTATGACAACATCGTTTTATATTAAAAGTACGTGACAGAGTATAGCATTTAATAGCTTATATTTCAATTGGGTTCCAGTAAGAAATGTCATTTAAATAAGTAATTGATGTATTTTTCATAACTCTGTCTAGCTAAAATTATTGCTTTAAATAGCGTTTACTGTTTTTAGCTTGAAAACAAAAAAATGATAAGTTTTTCTCTACACAAATCTCACAATTATCGCTAGCTATGAAGTCATGCTACTACTACTACCTATATAGTAGCAACAAATCAGAGTCACATTGTTGATAACAAAAACAAAATAAAAAACGTGACGATGCCATTCAAAGCAAATTCTTTCCTGTTGTATAACAACAATATGCATATAAATAATGTTAAGCTTAAAGCTGTAATTAAAAAAGTAAACAAAACGAATAAATCATTAAAGAAAAAGCCTAAAGACTTGTGTCAAAGAAAACTGAAAGTTAAGAATTTGTTGATTTTTGGTTTTACTATGCAACATATCATTAACAGTTTGGATAGCTGCTAAAGCTTCCCGCAGAGAGAGAACAAGATAGATAGAGAGAGAATGTTAAAAAGCAGGCGCTACTTGGCAAAGAGAACGGAAGCTCTCTTGTCACAACTTGGCGTGACCATGAACTTGATGTAGTGTTGAAATATATATATAGTACATATAGACAAAAGCAAATACATATACATAGTATATACATAGTATGTAATGTCTGACTTTGGCAAACCATTTAATGCACGTCAAAGCACGATTGGGGTAGGAGCTTAATGAATGAATTTTGTAATATTTTGTATATGGTAGATTGGACATAATATACAGTAATTGTAATTGCCTCGAGCTTGAAATTTTCAGTACTAATTTATACATAATGTATGCTGTGTATGGTACAAACATTTAATATTCTTTTTGAGTATGAACTGAGTTCGGCAATTAAACATTTAACTTTGCGAGCGATTACTGTATGGCGTCTTTGGAAGTACATACGTAATAAGAATAATAAATCAATTAAGCGCAAGCCTATGAGCTCATAAGCCTCAAATAGGCATCAAATATAAAGTATAAAGTAGAGAGTTTCGTTTTTAAGACTTACCTGAATGGCATTCTTTGTATCTTCCAAGTGACGTCGCGATCTTACAGTTGGATCGACATTGCGGAACTTATCAGCCAAGCGACCTAATGCCTTCTCCCAGCCGTGCAAGCCGTTCTCAAAGCTATCCCAATGTTCGGCCAACTGTTGCAGATTGTCGCGGCGCTGTTCCAGACTGCGCACCAGATCTTGCCAGTCGCGATTCAATGTAGCGTTATCCTGCTCAATCAGTTGACGATTGCGTGCGTCTGCTTGGCGTATGACTGATTGCGCCTGCTGATTGACCAGCGACAAATCGCTGTTTTGGCTCTGCAACAACAGCAATCGAGTAACATAAAACAAAAAATACAATAAATTTGTCAAATTGGATTTGCACAATATGATTGGCGTATAAAGTATTAGAAAATGTTATTGTTTTTTAAAAGTAAAATGTTTAAATTTTAAGTATTTTTATGTCAGTAAATGTACTATGTGATATTTGGATTGAGTTCTAAATGCAATGCCAACTAAGTTTAAGTTAAATTTGCTTTCACTTTGACTTTGTCGGTTTAGCTTTTCAACTTTGACATATGTGGCATGTTGCATGTGGCACGATTAAATGGGGCATTTCTCTTTTTAATTCTCACCTCAACTCACACACACACACACATAAACACGCACTTGTTAATTGTTGAACTTAAGGAAAGTATCTTTTTACTTTTTGTACAAGTATCTTTTGTCTATTTTTATGAATAGATTTCCTGCTCTTATAGATTTCCTTTATGTTGTTGATGACGTTAGCTTGAAATTTGTTATGCCGTCTGTTTTTGCTGCTTCTTCTCTTTCAATTTGCGCTTTTCAAGCACATGGCATTTTTTAATAGAAACACACAGCGAACACGAAACAAGTAATTCAAATTTAACAAAGCTGCGCATACAAATACACACAAAAAATAACACTAAATATGTATATATATTCTGCTTCTTATTTGCTTTGCTTTTGCTTTTGCTTTTGATTTCTGCTTTTGCTTTTGCTTTGGCGTTGTTTTTTCACTTTGTGTAAACCGCAATATATAAAATACAGACAACCGCACAGAATAACGTCTCAACTGGAAGTGAATTTAACGCAGAAATGAAACTCGCTCAAAACATATACGCGACATATGCCAAAGCACGAGTTACAACTAACTAAGAGAGCCCAGCACACACAGAGAGAGTGAGATTGAGAGAGTAGCAGACAAAGAGCGATATTGCTAAAGAGTTTCGAAAGAAAAAAAAGCCGGACGAACACGTTTTCATATTGACACAGTAGCAGAAAGGGACTGTACGGTGGGGAGGGGAGCAGGTTGTGTGTGTATGTGTAAGCCGTAGGCGTGGGCAGAGTCGTGCGCTCACAAATACACATACACCATATCACACATACGCCACCGATGCTATATAATTTTTGGCTTTAGAATAAGCCGGCGTATGCCCTCCAACAGCAATAGCAACAAACTCAGCTGTCGGTTGATGAGAGTCAAAAAGCTCGCTCTGCACGTTTGCTAAAAACAAAAACTTCAAAAGCTAAACATGTGTTTATTAATGCCACACACAACAAAATGTGGTTGAGCAAAGGGCTGCGCAAACACAGCAAACTTGAACTGGCCATAAAACTCAAAATAATAAATTAATTTTTTATTAACATTAAAAAACAGTAATTGTGTTCATACTCGAGCTCAATTTGATTCTTTAGACTTTTACATACTTAGTGTTTTTGTTGTTTGCGCATCTCTAGCGATAAACTGGTTATTCTCTGTGGATTTTGCGACTCTGTAGCTGTTGCTGGTGATGTCATGGAGCTAAACTCAATAAAACCAACACAACAACAACACAATTAACAGCTGGCCTTACACATACATAGTCGTATCTGCTCTTAAAAATTCTAGTTATGCCTGTTCATTGGCAATGTTTGACTGTCGAAAAGAAATCGTCGTTGATAAGCTTAACAAGTGCGGGTTAAAAGATTAACTCATTAATATGTTTTCAAGGTAAACGATTGAGACACACTTTTACAAATGAAAGTAAACAACCATTTAAAAGAGACACAGAGAAAAAGCGCACATAACACAGATTAAGAGAAATCGTTTAAGAGAGGCTAGCGTAGCATTGATTTTGCCGGCCGGCAAAAGTATTTGTATGTGGGCATAATTGCACTCTGGAGCAAGCGTCGTCATGGCTGCAGATACATTCACCCAAAAAAAAAATAAAATTTTGCAGATACATATTCTTGTTTTGCAGTTGTTTATGTAAAGTCTTATGACGTTGTGTCACACTTATAAGAAACAGGTCTTCTCCGGGCATATATCAGACAAATTATGCATATGTATAAGATGATAAAAATATTAAAGGGAGTTTAATGCTTATTTCTTTGTCTGCTGCATCTGACTCATGGCATAAATGCGAATAGATATTAACATGTATGAAGGGTATGTTCTCAACTAAGTAAACAGCGATAAATATACCAAACAAAAATTCACATACAGTTGACATAATTCTGACAGTATTTGACATTGTTTACTCTTTAAAAATTATATCTTTTTTATATTGGTACTTTATTGAAAAGAGTTAAATTCTAATTTGTTTTTTTTTTATTAGCTCACCTGTACATTTCCAATGGCATGCGACAACTTCTGAATATTAAAGTGTAGGCCAGCCAAATTCTGAACGGGCTCATCGCTAAACTTGGTCCGCTCAATTGTAGCCTTGACGCGATCGATGGACTGTTGATATTCACGCCAACGTTCCGCTTCCTTCTCCAAGTCGCTCTGTTGTGTCTTGGCATTGGCCAAGGTGTTAGCCAATTTGGTTTGGAACTGTGTCAGTTCGGCGGACAATTCAGACTGTTCGTAGCTGTTCAGAGAGGACCAGATTTTGTCAGATGCTTCTTGGATTTGCTTATGCACCAAATTGCGAATGGGTGCCTCATTGCCAAAGAAGATCTTGTGCTCCTCCAGATCGTGAACAAGATGTGCATAATCAATGCCATGCTGGCTATTCTGCAAACGCAACTCTGCCTCATGCACCCAGTCGTTGAACTTGGCAACCAGTTGCATGTACTCCAAACGCGAATCGCGATTATTTTTTAAATACTTTTCGCGTTCCTCCAACTCATGGGGCAACGAGGCGACCAGGGAGCGACCCTCGGAGAGCATTTCTAGCAAAGAACTGGGCATGCCAACATCTGTTTTGACGCCATCGTTGATATTGTTGAACTTTTGTAAATGTTCATCGATGTTCTGGCTCAAAGTATGATGTTTCTGCAGCTCACGTTCGACTGATTCCGGATCACGATCGAGCAGAGGACGCGACTTGGCAATGCCTTCGTTATTGTGCAGCCAGTCGAGGATCTCACTTAGCTCATTGGCCATCTTCTTGTGGGACTCCAATTGTAGCTGATGCTTCTGGCGCTGCGATTCAACAGCCTTGCGGAGATTCTGCAATTGATTCTTCAACGATTGCAGCTGTTCAGTGATGCTATTCTTGTCCGCTGCATTGCCCTCGGAGGCAATCTTCTGGCCCTTGTCATTGGCCGAGGCTAGAATACCTTCGCATTCCTGTATTTTGACAATGACATCATCGTATTTGTTGATCTTATCCTCCAGGCTGTTTGGTGAGTTCTCAATGTCGATAATGACATCTGTGTACTTCATAATGAAGGCAATGATTTCATTGATGAGTGCAATAAATTGTTCACGCAGCAGCAATAATTGTCGCAGATGTGCCAATTGATCTTCAATCAACTTGATCATGTCGTCCTGTTGTGCAAGAATACTCTGCAGTTCGGGCAGATCATCCATTTGCATGTCACCCATTTTGTGTTTGCTATCCTTAAGCTCCTTCAAGATGCCCTCATAAGCACCCAACAGATCCTGCACATCCTCAATCCTCGAGCCAATGGGACGATTCAATTCACGTATACGCTGCTGTATGGTGCCGAGGAATTGACTGCAATCTGCCAGCCTATTCTTGGCATCCTTATACTTCTTGATATGATCACCCAAGGTGTTGACACGATCATCGATAGTTTGCTTGATGCGGCCATAGCGATCTTTCATGTTCTTGATGTCATCATTGAGTTTCAGTTTATCCGCATTACTCAATGTGGGCAAAATGCTCTTGCCCTGCTCGGAGACATCATTGATGAGTCCGCCCATGTTATCAGCATTCTGCAGCAACTTCTTATAATGAGCCAGCTGCTCCTCCAGCACAGGCAAGCTTGTTGTACGCAGTTCACTTTCAGTTGCAGTTTCCATTTCATTCAACCAGTCGCCCATCTTCTTCATCGAATCTTCAAAGGCCTTGCGTCCCTGCAGCAGATCATCCAACGATTTGCCACGTTTGCCACTCTCATCCTTCAGGGTTTGATAGTCGGCTGCAATTTCATCGAGGATTTGCTGCAACGCTGCTTTGTCTGTATCGCCGCAATCTTTCATAATATTTGCGGCTTGACGTTGAACATCGCTTAATACACTGTCATTGAATTGCTTAGCATCATCATCGTATTTCTTATTCTCCTGGATTTTCTTCTCAATCTCCGTGGAGCTAAGTGGATGATACACTGGCAACTTGCGAACCTCAGAGATTTTGGACTTCAGCCATTGACGAGCCTTATCCAAATCGTTTTCCAGTGCTTTGCGTGCCTTGCTAGCTTCCAGAGCGCGATCTAATTCTGCTTTAAGGACGCCAGACAAGTTGCGATTCTCACTGTTGAGATTACGCAGCGCTGACTCTAGCTGGGCATATTCTGCTGATTCCAGTTCGGGCTGCATGTTGGCAATGCGCTTCTCCAAAACATCAGCAAGCGATTGCTTTGCCTCCGCATCCTTCATCAGGCTCTTGATCTTCTGTTGACGTGCCTCGGCATCCTTAGGAGAGTAACCAAGTGCAGTTGGTGATTGCAGTTCTTCGATTTGCTGCTTAACCCATTGTTGCAGTTGATCAATTTCGCCCTTGGCTCCATCAACTCCTTTGTTGGTCACATCCAGCAATTGTGATTTGCGATCGATACGCTTGCCAAGATCAGCAAAGCGACGATCCAGCGATTTCATTTGCTCCTCCACCTGTTGACCATCCAAATTGCTGATGACCTCTGCCACTTGAGCGGCCTTGCCCTTGAGCTCTTGTATCTTGGGATGGCCCTGCAGTTCGTATTCATTTTTAATCTCATTGATGGCAGCCATCTTCTGGGCACAATTCAATCCTGAGCCACGATCGAGCACATCCATACGCTTGATAAGGGTATCAAACCAGTTCTGCACATCCTGCATGCCCTGCCGATAGCCATCGATAACATTTTGTCCGGCCTGCTTCTTGGCAATCGCATCCATAAGCTCCGATTCAAGTTTATCAATGTTGTCATCCAAATCAGTGTCCTCATCGCCCACTAAAAACAATAAGAGGCATATTATATTAACATTCATGTGTGGTTAATTTTATAATCAGAGGCGCTCATTCTAATACTATATTGAATATTGGAATTTTATTTAGTACTTACATGAACCAGTCATTTCGAGCATCAACTGAGAGCGCTTATCACCAATGGAATTCAATAGATCATTCATGGCAACCAGCTCCTGTTGGGCAGCTTCGGGACGCAGTTTGCATGGTCGCATTAACCAATCGGAAACCGAGCTCTGTTGTTTCTTAACCCAATCCTGAAGTTCACCGCGCTGCTTCTGCTGTTGCTCCAGTTCGCTAACGGATGCAGTCAAACCACCCAAGTGGGATTGCACCTATGAATTAAACGATCAATTAGATAATTGTTTATATCAAGGGTTATGTTAAATAATTAATTCAATAACGTGGGGTTTGGTGTCATTAATATGCCAGAGCTAAGCCGCCACCACTTGAACTTAGATTCAAATTCACACTCTGGTGACCTCGGAGCTTACCTTAGCGACAAGTGCATTTAGCTTGCTCACGTGTGCACTATTCAAGCGTACTATGCGGCGATAGTTGCTAATGCGCTCGTGAGCAATCGGATCCATAAGAGCCTCATTCACATCGCTGAGCTCAACATCGAGATCGTTGTCATCCTCGGTTGAGCTCTGAGTGTTTTGAGGCGGTTGCTTTTTATTTAAAGTCAAGCATAGCATATTGACAGGTAGGCGGTTTTGAAAGTGGGCGTGGTAGTGCATTTTACAACAAAAATTAGTTGCAGGTGCGGCAAATCAACGTAAGTTAGAGCGTGGTGGGGTTTTGGTGTAGTTGGGTTAGGTATAAAAATAAATTCAAATAAAATATAAAAGTTTTGGTTAGCAAATTAAAAAAATTAAAAGGGGTTTAAAAATTTCAATAAAAATAATTTTAAAAGATTTCAATTTACAAATATATTGCAATATTGGGTAGAGTTAATATTTTGCAACGACTAAAAGTGTAAAAATACCAAATTTATTATTGTATAACCCACCTGATCCAGCAGATCTTCAAGCTTGGCGCGTACAATCAATTCACGTTCGGGTATAGCATGCATGGCAGTCTCCAGAGGTGAGCTGGGACGGCTTATCGATGCTGTGGCTGCCTCACATGCCTGAACAGCTGCTGCAAGTCTAGACTTTTCATTATTGAGTTTATTTTGCATGTCCTGAGCGCACTTGAGTTGATTCTGAGCCAACTCCAAGCTGGTAGCCGGTGCATCCAACTCAGTTTGTATGATTGGTTCATAGGCTTCCAGATTACGCATGATGTTGTCCAGTGTATCCTCGTATTCCTGGAACTTGGCCAGCGACTCAAGCAGGCGATTCTTAATTTGAACCGATGTCTGCAGTAGAGAATTGTAGCTTTCCTGAATGTTCTTTAGCTGTGACTCCACAGTTGGTCTAATGGCAGGCGTTGTGGCCTCATAGCGCTTAATTTGTGCCTGACCCTTGGCATTCAGGTCATCCAAGTTGGTCTGATACTTCTGAATTTCGCTCAATAGAGCCTCGTGCTGTTTAATTTGTTCCTGTGTCTGTTCGCGATTTGAAATGAAGAGCGAATTGTGGGCCATAAGTTGGAAAGAGATTTGCAATAGCCATTTCTCTACATCCTGCAGACTCTGATGGTATGCATTATAGTCTAGCATCTCCTGTTCTAGATCCTTGATATAAACAGCACAATCGTTCTTCAGCTTATCGCAACGCGATTGCAAACGATTGACAGCATCCACTTCTATGCCCAGATCACGTGCCTCCGACATTAGTTGCTCCAGATCATTGCCCTTCTGCTTGAGTTCATTGCCAAGCGACTTGTAGCGCTCCAGAAGCGTTTTCATCTCGCTGAGCTCCCCCTTGGTCTCTGGCGCTACCTTAAGCGTCTTTTCCGTTTCAAGTAGCCATTTATCAAGTTTATCCTTGTTGGCTGCGAAATCGTTCCAACGATTTTGGGCTTGCTTCAAGTCACTCAACTTCTGCTTGACAGCTAAGCCCAGAGCATCCCAATCCTCACGCACCTTGGTCATCAACTCACGCAGTTTCTCCTGCTTATCTTCGGGCGTAATATTTGAGGCCTTGGAGTAGGCATCCTGAACCATAGCCAGCAAGTGTTGTCCCTCGGGCAAATGGGAGGCAAGTGACTGAAGAAAACATAAATATTATTTAAATTATGTATTAAATATGAATAAATCTTCATTTGTTTATATCTTACATTGACTGTCTCCAATTTCTGGGCAATCACATTAGAATCACCATCAGTGCTGCAATCGTTAAGTACTTGTTGAGCCTTCTCAATCCAGGCATCCATTTCCTTTTTGTAGTTGAGAAACTCTGTGTGATCGGACAGATTCTTTTCGATCTTTGCAACCAGACCCTGGGCAGCAGTCAACAGTTTGGTGTAATTGGCCTGAGTCTCAATGGTTTGATCGCGGATGCGAGTGCAGGCACTCTGCTCCATAAGCAATTCACAGTTGTCATTGAGATCCTCGACATTTTCCTTTTCGGCCAGAACCTCATCAAGCAGTTTCTAAGGGAGGACAATATATTAGTTAAGTGTTTCAATTATAGGAGTTGTGTTAAAAGGCACATAAAGCTTATTAGGCATAAGACATAAAGTCTGTGTAGAAAATGATTAGCTGCAATTGTGATTAAGTGATTAGCTGAAAAAATAGCATTTGTGATTAGTAATTACTGTTTTAGTATGTGAATCAGTATTACATATAATAATTTTGATTTCGGATTTTGTGAGCTTACTACTGTTGCGACAGATTTTAGTACATTTATAAATTTTCGTTTGGTTAGCGTTGCGAGAGAGATTTGACGAGATTGATTTGTTGCTTACCTTGGCATTGACCAAATCGTCGGTAGTTTTATTTTCAGCTTCCTTTGATTTGGCAACGCGCTTGCTCATTGTCTCAATCCACAAATTGATCTTATTGAACTTCTGCAGGAATGTCTGCCAAGCAGTCAAACACGATTCTAGACCGCTACGCGCATCTCGCGATAAGGCCTGTAAAGTCTCCCATTCACCATTAAGGTGTTTAATCTCTTGAGCTACATTATCTTGTCCCTCGCTGCCACTGGTCGCAATCACTGCCTGACTGAGCTCTTCGCAGGCATCTAGAAGTGATCTACCCTCCATGGATGCAGCTTGTATGTCACCCAGACGATTAAGACGATCCTCGACTTGATCCTTCTCGCCATGGCAATCGGCACACTGTTCTACCTCAATGCGTGTGCGACGCAACCAATCCTGCAGCTCATTGTAGGCATGCTTGTACTTCTCATGACTGTTAACCTGGTTCTCCAGTGACTCAATGATTTTGTTTACCTGACCTTGCAGATCCTCGAACTTGCTTAGACCAGGTGCAAAGTCGTTCTTATCCAAACTGTTATCCTCACGCAATCGAACATTGATCTTTTCCACAATATCGTTGTGGCCATTGATGTCGCGTTGTGTGACACGGAATTTCTCCAGGGCAGCACGCTTCTCGCTCAGATCATTCAGATACTCATCACTGGCCTTAACACTGGGCTCAATGTCTTCCAGCCACTCTAGCAGTATCTTATATAGCTTAAAGATCTCTTCCAGCTGGGCGAGACGATTAGCAAGTTTCTGGCGCACATCGTTAAGGTCCACGAGCAGTTTATCAAAGTCCTGCTTGAGAGCTTCAGTATCCTCTTGTATTTTGGCCGCACCATTCTGTTCTGTATTCATGATGACCTTCTCCTTGAGTTCCAGTAGGTAACGTAGCTTGTTCTGACCCGTTTCGAAGCCTTGACGCAAATTCTTTACAGTATTTAGCTTGATTTGTACTTCGTTTAGTGTACCGGGTATTTGTTCGCATTCGGCAAGCTTCTCACGTGTCTTTTCAATCCACGACTGGCACTCCTCGTATAGAGTGTGATGCTGTTGATGCTCCTGGTAGTGCATCTCCAATCGACGCATAACCTCCTTGGCTAATGTCAATAGAGCATTGTACTTGGTTGTCAACTGCATAATGGCATTACTAATGCGCGTATCCGAGCATGTCTCCAGCAGCACCTGAGCCTTCATGTTCAAATGATCCAATGTCTTCTGCCAGTCGAAGAGTGTTTGTAAATGTCCCTGGAATTGTTCCAGCACTACCTTCTTTTGGGTAAGACTATCTTGCAGATTATTGTAGGATTGCACAAGAGCTTCAGTTTTTGTTAACCACTCGAGCGCTTCTGCGTATTGATCCTGATAGTCTGACCACTTAACAATGCCTACTTCCAGATAATCCTTGGCCTTATTAAGACCCTCCACATAGGCATCGAACTCCTCCTGCAGTAGTGCAACCTCCTGTTCGATTATTGAACAATCCTCGGGCTCTGCGGTACGGCAGGCAATCTCACCCTGTTCCAAGGCATTCTGCAGTTTCTTTGCACCCTCGGGTACTTCACCCTGCAAAATCTTCAACTGATGAGTTTTTTCAGCAAGCGCTTGCTTGTCGCCTGTCGGCTCAGAGCACTTGCTTAAACGCTCCTTGGCATTTCGCAGCCAGCTAGCAAAATCATTGCCAGCATCGATCAGAGCCTGATAGCTATCAATAGTGTTCTTTTGTTTGGCGTAGAGATCCTTGGCCTGCTTGGTGAGATTCTCGTACTTGTCGGAGATTTCTGTAGCCGGAGCGCCTTGTTGCAGGTCGGATGCTTTCGATGTCACCGAATGAATCATTGGCTCAAACGAGACAATGTCTTGCACAATGTTGTTGGTCTGTCGAAGATTGGCCTTGCGCTCGCTTAGTCCACAGCTAAGACCAGGCTGACCACGCTGGGATTTAATAATCTTTTGCTCGCAAGCCTGTTGCAGTTTGGCTTCCCTGTCGGTAATCCATTTCTGGAGCTGTGAATAGCTGGAACTGTAATCGGCCCATTGCAACAGATTTGTCTCCAGTTGCACCTTGGCAGTAGACATTTTCTTAACAAGTCGATCCCAATCGGTTTGCAGTTCCTTCATTTCATTGTTGATAGACTCGCGACCATCGGAGCGTGTATTGCGGATAATCTTTTCACCGTTATTAATGGCAGTGTGTACTAGATTTTGACCCACTTCACGATTGCGTATGAGGTCCTGAATTTGTTCTAGGCGGCGTTGTAGGGCCTCCTTAGATCCAGCACCCTCGCCAGCTGCCTGAATAGTTTGCTTAGCATTAGCAATCCAGTCCTTGGCCGACTTCATATTGTTATCGTATTCACGATGCTGATCGCGATTAGTTTCCACCTTCTTTAGCACATCCTTGGCCAAATTGACCTGTACCTGGTACATGGAGCTCAAGTGTCTAAGCTGATTGTTAACATAGCTTTCCAGATGGGATTTCAATAATCCAGCCGCAGAGGCATTGAATCTATCGATGTCGTCCTTGCCCTTCTCGAGGCGTGACATGACATCACGCATGTCTGCGACTTGTTTCTCCTTGTCGGGCAGATTGGGGCATAGGTTAAGTTTGTGGTTCTTGACAAGTATGTCGATCTGTTGGAGCCACTCCATGAGACGTTCATACTCCTCTTTATATGCGCGCCATTGCACCATGGTAACTTCCAAGTTCTCCTTTTGTTGATTAATTTCGCGGAACAAACTTTCGAAGCTATCACGTAGTGCGCGTATATCATTGCGTATGATCTCCTGGCCCTGTGTCGAAGTACTTGCCAGAACCACCTCACCCGTGTGCACCAAGTGCTCGACTAGAAGTTCACCCTGTGCTTGTTTATTCAGAAGTTGTTCGGTTGCTTGCACGGCATTCTCAATGGCGAGTTTATCGCTTAGGCTGCTCTGTTTCAAGGCAGGGAACTTCTCCCGAGCACGACTTATCCAGCTAACAAGATCGTCATAAGCTTCCTTGAACAGGCGATGATCACGGTGCTGATCATGGCGATCGGACAGCAGTTTCTGTGTCTTGGCAAACAGTTCGTCAAAGGTATCGAGCACCTTTTGTGCCTGGAATGCAGCTTGACTTTGCTGACCACTTGCAATCATTTCCTTGGCTTGAATCTTCAATGAATCGACATCGATCTTCTCAACACGAACCTTTTCTTCCGTCGACTTGACGCGGTCGAGTTGTGCGCGTTTCTCTGTCATTGTGGTCTGATGTTCACCCAATTCCTTGAGCAAGGTATCCAACCATTCGTTGAACTTACGTACATTTTGTACTTGATCCAGGAAGCCAGACCATTGTGTAATGGAATCATCAAGGTTGGCCTTGACATCCATAATACGCAGCGCAATGCCACCCCACAGATCTTGCAAATCAGTTAGCTCCTTATTGATGGTCTCATGGCCAGCGGGTGCCGTATTTGCTAGCACATGTTGTGCCTGCTCCAAGATCTTTAGTACACGCGCTGAGCCTTCATCCTTTTGCAAAATAACATCCTGTATGGTAGCCAACTTTTTGTCCAACTCCTTTTGACTCATCGAGGACATGTCGGAACAGTAGTCCAGCTTCTCCTTTATACCATTTATCCACGATGTGCACTCAGAAATCGAGTTATCAAAATCTTCGTGCGAGCTAACATATTGTTGCCAGCGATTGTTTAGGTCCTTGACCTTATGGAAGATTTGCTGATATTTTGTGACCAATTCGGGGCCAGAAGATCGAGTAGATGTGGGGCCCTTAAGGAGAGTTTGTGCCTTTTCGGTTACGTTATCCACTTCCAATTCCTTTGCTCGAACATCGCCTTGCAGTGCTTTTAAAGCATCCAACTGAGCACGTTTCTTTGGCAGATCCTCTTTTAAATCGATTGCATGCAGGTCATTGTCGGTATCGCGTATCCAAGCCAAGCATTGATCACGCAACTGCTCGTACTCGGACCACTGCTGTAATCGCGATTCGATCGCTTCGATTGTAGAGCTAATGGCTGCCAGTAGACCCTCCCATTCCTGTTGCGTTGTATCGATTTGCGATTTAATGTTTACTTGTCCTACATTTACAGTACCAGGGATAACTTTTTCGCCCAACGCACGAACTTGATCAACGCGGGGAAACTCGTCCGCAAGACCAGCCTTCAAGTTCTTAAGACGATCTAGATTGGTGTGTAGAGAAGTCTGCTCCAAATCAAGATCGCCCCAGTAGTGTACCGTATTCAATGTGGCATCAATAAACTCTTGGGCTTCCATGACGGCCTTAGAGTATTGTTGATGAGCACATACAATGCCCTCGTAACGTTCAACGTAGGCTTGAGCGCGCTTTTGAAGTGTGCCAAAACGATCGTTGATATCTTTTAGGATTTGGTCTACGTGCACAGTTTTTTCGGATAAATTGGCTGCAATCTCTTGTAGATTTCCAACCTCCACCTGATGATTGTTAATATCGTTAAGTACGTCACGATACGACTGCAACTTGTTGCGTTTCTCATCCAGTGTAGTTTTCAACTCTATTTCAGCAGGCAACTCGTGTTCAATATTGTCCAGCCAGCTCTTCATGTTATCAGCAGTCTCATCAAAGCCTGACCATTTGGAAATTTTGTCTTGAATCTTACGCGCTGTGCTTGCAATATTGTCAAACAGCTGATCGAAGGTCAGATCGTCCAATTGACTTCGAATAGCTTCGCGTCCATCTGTGGCTGTTGAACTGTAGCACTTCTCACCCAATTCAACGGTGCTGTTTAGAAGTTGAGTTGCAGTTGGTTGCTGAGCCAATAGTTCCTGTATGACCAGCTGCTTCTTGAGTAGATCATCGCGAGATGCCACGTTGCTCAATTCGCTGCATTCGTCGTAGCGGTTCTGTGCGTTGGCCAACCAGTCAGAGCATTGTTTGTACTTTTCGTTGAAATGACTGTGATCCTGTACAGCTTGTTCGCACTTCTTGAGAATTTCCTTGGCCGTCGCTTGTATCGACTGGAAACGCGAGGAGACCTGTTGCACATTGACGGCAATTCTTGTTTCGCCAGAGCTTTGCACTAGCTCCGAAGTATCATCCTTCATTTTCTCAAAGTCTGCTTCGTTTTGGCGCAGGCTCTGTGTCAGTGACTGGAAGCGATTCAATTGCTCTTCTTTTTCTTCAAAGGAGTTCTTCAGATTGTAGTTCTTAAGTGCATTCTCAGCCTCACCCAGCCAGCTTATCAATCGATCCAAGTCGACTTCATAGTCATTCCATTGCTGTAATCGATTCTCAAGGCCGCTCTTCACATCAGAAAGCGAGCCGCCAAACTTCTCGAAGTCGGCATGCAAATTGGCCAAGTCACGTGTCATGGCTTCCTTTGATCTAGCTGGTATACTGCTTGCATGGTGATTGATGTGTTCCTCCAAAGCTTTAAGCTTAGACACACCCTCAGGCAGACCATCCTGTATCTCGTTGATCTTTTGAAGACGCGCTTGCAGTGCCGCCTTGTTGCCTGAGTAGTCGGAGTAGCCTGTTAGACGATCCCACAGATTCTTTTGATAATCCTGTTGGGCTTTCTGTAGCTCACTAAATTGCTGATAAACCTCGAAAGCGGCATCTAAGTCTGCCACCAGCTTACCGCAATCTTGTCCAACTTGCTCATATCGCTTATTGATCTCAGCCACGGATTTGGCAATCTCATCAGCATTTGCCGGTGCAGCGCTCGTAAGTAAAGCAGCCGCCTTTTCATTGACAGCCTCAACAATACGTTTGTGCGAATTTATGTCCTGATTGGTAGCCTTGTATTTATAGAGCTTGGAACGAATTTCCTGAGCGCTTGTCCAGGTAGCGGGATTCTCGTTGTGAATTAACTTTTCCACCTGATCCAGCCAGTTGACAGTCTGGCTCAGAATGTCTTGGTAGCTGGAAAGTTGAACGGTTTGTGCCTCTTGACGTTTCTCCAGATTACGAATGCCTTCGTCTAGTTTATCCCAACGATCGCGTATGTCACGCATATCCTTACGTATCTTCTCTCTGCCCTGTGTGGATGTCTCCGGCAAGGCCTTTTCGCCAGCTGCATTTAATGCACCAAACAAGCTTTCAGACTGCTCCCTCTCAGAAAGTAGGACTTGAAGGATATTCGAGCTCTGCGTAGGTTCATCCTTGATCGCCTTCTCCAGCTGGGTTTCAATTGGCTGCAACCATAAGTCCACCTCGTTGTACTTGTCTTGATAGTACTGATGTTCATCGACCAGGTTGGACCAGCGGTTAACAACCTCTTTGCTCAACACCTGCAGAAGTTGATAACGGTTTGTGATTTGCGTTGTCAACGTTTTAAGGCGATCAGCACCGCAGTTGTTAAGTAAAGCATGCGCCGTATCCCCGAAGGCATCGATCTCCTTCTCCTTTTGCAAGATAAGTTCACGCTGTATTTTGTACTTGTCCATTTGCTCAACCTTTTCGTGGAGCGTCGACTTGAGCTGTTGATCACGGAAGACAGCTTCTGCATTGCGACACCATTTGGTAAGCTCTTCAAGATTGTGCTCGAATTTGTCCCACTGTGTCAACACATCCTTTTGCTTACCCTCGATGCCCTCAATGTCATCAAAGTGACTCTTCATGGTTATTTCCAGTTCATCGATTTCCTTTTCAAGCACTTCAATGCCCTTTTCAGAAGTGGCTGGCTTCACATTCTCGAACTGTGCACGAATCTCGCTAATAATATTCATTGCTTGTGGTTTATTTTGGGCCAATTGTCCAAGAATTTCAATTTTACGCTTAATATCTGCCTTTTCACCATAGGAATCATCACATTCAAGCAGTTTTGCCTTTTCATTTGAAATCCATGTTTTTGCACCACTCAGGGCATTATTAAGCTCGCTGTGCTTTTGAACGCAATTCTCCAGATTGTGTAGAATTTCATCTGATTTCTGTACGATATTCTGGAACAGTTGTTTGATTGACTGTAGGTAGACATTAAGAGAGTTGTCCTTGATTTGATCAACCAATATCTGCGCCTTGTCGCACACATTATCAACCAGCACATTGTGCGTGGTTATCTCCTGATGCAACAGTTTGTGATTCTGAAGCTGAGCACGCTTCTCCTGCAGCGTTGTCTTCGGCTCGGTGTGACTCTGCATGGCCTTATCGACATCCTTCAACCACTTAGTTAGCTGATCTTGAGCTATGCTAAACTCATTGAACTGCAACAGGCATTGATCTATCTTTTGTGTAGCCGAGTTTAAGTCATCCGTGTAGTTATCCCACATGGTGCGTAACGAGCGCAACTGTTGACGTATTATTTCACGACCTTCGGGACTTGTGTGACCGTACAACTTTTCGCCACGATCGATAAGACTCTCAAAGAGAGTCGAGTCAACGATGCGTTTGTCCGACATCTCGCGCAGTTTGTTTTGCTGATCCTGCAGAACGCTCTGATCTCCAACAATGTCATTGGTCTTGTCCAACTCAGTGGCGCAAGCCTGCAGATTTTCCTTGAAGATTTCAAAGTCGTTGTCAAAGCTTTCGTGATCCTTAACATAGTTCACATACTTGGAAACGGATTCTTTGCAGACATTCTTAAGCGTTTGATAGCGTGTATGCAAACGCGACAGCTTAAGGTTCAAGTCCGTTTCACCTTCGATTTCACGACCCTGATCCATAAGTTCGTTTATGGCTGTGCCGCGACGTTCAATATCCTTGGCACTTTCCTGCAGTTGCTTAAGATGCGCACTCTTTGCTTTGGCAGTGCTCTTGAGGTTCTGGTTCTTCACCACAGCCTCAACATTCTTCATCCAATTGTCGAGCTCCTCGATGATTGAGTCGAACTCATCCCATTTCGAGCAGAGCTGCTTGAGTTTCACCAACGAGTCCTGGCAAAGCGTCATAAATTCCTCCCATGCGTTCTTGGGCTCCTCAAAGGCCTTCAGCAGAGCCGGGTGACCGCTTGGATGAGTTTGAGTTAGCACAGTTTCCAATAGCTTGTGGCAGGTATCGAAAATGGAATCACCTTCGGGCTTGTGCTGCAGCAAATTTTCGACAACAGTTAGTTTCTCCTCAGCACCCTCCTTTTCGAAAGTAGTCTCATTCAGTATATCAATGGCTTCCGATTTGATTGTGTTTAACCAATCTTGGGCCTTTTCCAGTACTTGATCGTAGGCCTCGTGCTTGACGACCTGGTTACCCACAGTATTGATGCGGTCGGAAATCTTCTTAGAAATAGTGTTGTATTCCTGAATGGACTCATCTGTCTTACGCTCGGACTCATCATCGCATAGAGTGACCGCCTTATCGTGCAACTGCTTCAGAGCATTCTTATGTAGAGTAATTTCCTGAAGTTGTGTTTTGTAGTTTTGTAGAGCTGCCTTTTTCGTTGGCAAAGTGGGATAAAGTTCATCGGCAGCGGGGACCTTGGCCTTGGATTCATTGAGGTAGTGTGACACCTGAGTGTAGCTTTCCTCAATAGAGGTCTTTTGGATAAGCACACCCTCAACCTGTTGCATCAATGCATTGGCCTCATCACGCAGATAATCGTACTTCTCACGCATTTGTCGCAAATCTGCGCGAATGTGTTCACGATTTTCAGGTGAGACAACCGGATACAGACCCTCACCAATGTCGACTGCATTGTTAAGCAATATCTGTCCATTATCAAAGGACTTCAGATAAGCTTTAATTGTTTGTAGTTGTTGTGCGGTGGCCGATGAGGACCCTGGAGAGCCCATGCGAGCAAGTTCTTGGAACTCAATCTTGGCATCGCCAAACCATTCATTAAAGTCCTTTGATGCCGTAGCAAAATTGGCATTCGACAACTGTGCGGTACGCATTTTATCCATGTGGCCAGCCAAACTCTTGGCAACTGCCTGGTAGCGCTGCACAAGATGTGTTACAAATTGTCCAATGCGTGCCTCGGGATTCTTAACGATTAGCTGCTGGGATGTCTGTTCCAGACTGTTGATAATAGGCTCATGGGCTAGTATATCCTGCTGTAAGATGGCCAACTCTTGGAGTTTCTGTGGCACCTCGGGTAGATTAACTTGGCTGCTGGTCTCCACTTTGACACGACCCTCGACGTCACGTAACCAATTGGATATTTGCTCATTGGACTGCTCGTACTGCGACCACAGATCAAAATTCTCATCCAGAATGCCTCGAATGCGATCAAAGCTATCTTGCAGCGCATGCATTTCCTTGCCCATCAACTCTGCATCGGTGTTTAGCTCAGCCAGGTTCTGTGGCGTCTCCACAGCCTTAAGCATCTCCAGAGATTTTAGGGTTTCAGCATGACGCGCCTTGCAGTCATCAATGCTCTTGCCAACTTCTTGCAGAGAGGATTTCTTCACGTCCAGGTTATATTTGTCACTTGTGGATTCTGGCTGACACCAGGCCACCTTCTCCCGTTGAGTCGCAATTAGACGCTTCAGCATACCCACCTTATCAGCATGGAACTTCTTCAGGAACTGCAGCAGGGAACTTTCGATTTTCTTGGCATACAGATCGACGCCCTCGTAACGCTTCTGCACATTGTTCAACTCCTTGGGAATGATGGACTCGTTGAATGTGGGATACAGATTACGCAGCTCATCCACATTCTGTTTGATATTTTCAATTTCATTGCCACTGTTGTCCAGTTGAGAACGCAGTGCACGACACTGCAACAACCGCTCCATGATCTTATTGTTATCACCGGACATATCATCGCATTTGATGAGCTGTTCGCGTAACTTGCTCACCTGCTCGCCAGCAATCTTCGAACGACGGCGTAATTCCTGCTCCTGATCATTGAAGGACGAGGTGACAGCGTTAAGACGATCTGCATTGTTGCTAACCTCAGCAAATTGATCGCCAATCAGCTGATTAAGTGCTGTTAGTGCAGGTAGCTGGGCACCATTGTTGATCTTAATCAAATCATTGGTCTTTTCCAGAATTGTGTCCTTGAGTGCCTGATAAGAAGGCAACTCAGTGCGGTATTTGCTCAGGCGCATTGGACCAAATTCAATTTCAATTGAGTTATCGGCAGCATCGCAAAGACCCTGATTGGTCTCGGAAAGCCAAGGCAGTAGATCCTTCTTAGCATCCTCAATCTGTGACCAAATAACTGCCTCCGTTTCGTAGACATGTGCATTTTTGGCTGTCTTATCGTGCAGATCCTGCCAGTGTTGCTTGGCTGTAGCAACTTCCTGTGGTACCTCTTGTGGAATAGGCTCACCAATGGCACTAAACAGCTTACCAACATTGTTACCGCGACGTTCGAGCTCATCGAGATTCATTTTGGACTTGCGCAACTGCTCCATAGTCTTGCGAGTCTTCTCAGAGGCTTGATGTAATGCAGTCTCATCTCCCGGCTGTTGGGGTATGGCATTGAACAGATCCTCAGCCTTTTTTATTTCTTTGGAGAACTTGTCCTTGGACTCGGCGTACTCACGCAATGCCTGGCTGATAAGATTGTATTTCTGTATGCGATCGGCAATTTCATTTTGCAGTGAATCGTAGTTCTTGTCCAGCACCAGAAGGCTCTCCTGTATAGCTGGCATGCTGGAGATGTCCTCACGCATAAGCAAAGATCCCTCATCGTGAATGCGATCCTTAAGATCCGCCTGATACTTAAGAGCATCATTAAGGGCCACTAGATCGGCAATTATCTGATCAATGTTGTTTAAAGTGGGATGCTGTTTCAAAATCTTGTCTAGCTTTGCGCGATTCTCTTCCAATGCCTGACCAAAGTTGTGCTCCAGGGCAGTGAATTTGTCCTTGCGCACCGTCATCTGTTGCAATTGCTGTTGTTGATTCTGTGAGCGCATTTTCAGATTCTCTAATTTGTTTTGCAAATCGTTAACAATCTGTGTGGCAATCAGAGGACGACGAGAAAGGGCATCGCGCAGTTGAATCGCTGGATTTTCATCGATTTCCTTAGCTTGACCCTTCCAGTAGTTCAGACCCTGTCCTAGATGATCAATTTCATCAATTGCCTTCTTCAGCTCTTCGACAGCAGGTCCTTCGGGCTTCTCCAACTGATGCTTCAAGTAGTTCAAGTGCGAGTCAGTATCATGTTTCCAGCCCAAAAGTTCAGTCCACTTCTCCAAAGCGCCTTTCTTCTGGAGCATATTCGACTCAAGATTCTGATAGTTAACCACCAGAGCTGTATAGGCATCGTTCAGAGCATTGGACTCCTCGGGCGTGGCACCTAAAGCCAATTGCTTGACCTCGTCGTAGATGGCATTAAAACTGGGCTTTTTATCAGCATGTTCCTGCAGCAGAGCATGTATGACATGCAGACTAGTCTCCACGCGTTCCGGATTGATTTCCTCAACTTGGGTGACCTGATTGCGCAATTGCTCCATCCAGTTGGAGAAATTGACTAGTTTGGCATTAAAGTCCTGACGCGAAATGATAGCATCGGAGACCTCGTTTATGTTACCACGAGTGGCTTCCGAGAGCTTTTGCAATTTACCCTTCATGTTGTTCACGCGATCCTTGACGGCAACAGCGCCCTCTGGCGCCAAATGCAAGCTAATCTGATCGGCATTTTGACCAAGAGCAACTAGTTTAGCTTGTTGCTGCGATATTTCATTGTTGAAGGACTTCAATTTGACCAACTCTTTTTCGAGCTTGTCAATGTGCGGCGTATTTAAAACAACCGGACGCTTACCCATTAACTGTGCACCCTGACCAATCCAATCCTCCAGCTTCGCCGCATCATTATCAAAGGATTTCCAATTAGCGACGAGTTTTTCGAGCTTAGCGCTCGCTTGTTTTGCATTTTCATGGACCGCAGTCCAACGGGAGTGCATGGCATCTAATTCATCGGGGGCATTGGTTTTGCATAACATTTTATGACTGATGTTTGATATGCCATGGAGTTTGTCCAATTGCTCCAGGCATTGTGTTTCAAATTGATTGGCAGTTTGTTGCATGGCAACAGCTTCTTCAAGTGTAATGGGTTTAGGAACTATATTATTTACCTTGACTTCGCTTTGCTCCACAGCGGGCTTGATTTGCTGCAGTCCGGTCTGGAATTGCTGCCAGTTGACCAGATCCTCCTGCACGGCTTGCGACTGATGATCCACATTACGATTGATGGCACTCAGCACTTCCTGCAGTTTGGAGATTTCACCCTTGAGGCGCTTCGCTTCGGCAACGTTGCCCTCCTTTGGTGCCAGCTCAGATGCATCAGCGGCCAACAAATCGAGCTGCTTCATGCGTTCGCCCAACACACGCTTAAAGGACTGCACCTTCACGACGCGCTCCTCTGGTGTTAGATCTTCAGATTGCAAGGCTTCAATGTTTTTGGGCGCCACTTTGTTGGCCCATTCCTGCAGCTCAGCAAGACGAGTCTTGTAATTGTTCCACTTAGCACTGTAGTCCTCTAAATAGCCAACACGATCCTTCACATGCTCCATGGTATTGAAGAACATCTTTTCCACTTCGGTAACTTCTTTCTCGAGTATTGGACGTTTATCGGCAGCAGCCAATGGAGCCAGCTCAGACTTCAGAGCATGCAGCTTGGGCAACAATTGCTGGGATGCCTGCTGCAGCTGTACGTTCAGATCACGTTTAGACTTCAGATCTTGGCTAACATTTTTGGGATCGGTTTGTAGTGGTGTCAGGGAACGTAGCTCTGTCTCAGCGGTTTGCAGCATAGAGAAGATGTCGTTCTTTTGGTCAACAAACTCACTCCACACCGCCTGTGTACCCTTGAGCGCTTGCAGTTTATCCGAAGTTTCGGTATAGGCCTGATTCCAGCCTGTCTCCAGATTCTTAACCTCGGAGTTGACAAAGGCTGGGGCATGCACATCCTTGCTGAGATCGCGTCCACGTTGTAGCATAGACATGATGTGGGGTCGCTGATGATCGAGCTGATTGATGGCATACTGTTGCTCCTCAATTTGGCGATTGACTCGCTCCAGACTCTCAGGTGGTGGTATATTGGCCGTCTGATCCTTAACCTTGGTAAGCAGGCAGACAACTTCATGCACCTCACGACGATATGTGTAACACTTGGAGAACACTTCGGTTTTGACCATTGTTATTTCAATGGTGGGTATTAGGTTCTTGTAGCGTGCAATTAGATCTTCCAGTTTCTTTTGCTCTAGATTAGCCTCATCTTCGGTGGCATAGCTGAGCAAAGAATCCAGTGTTTTGACCAGCCACTTCATGTCCTCACGTTTGTTATCTGCATCTTGACAGATTTTCTGCGAAGCAAAGTGAAAATTATTAGTGCAATTTATAATAACAAGAGTTAAGCCAAAGCAATTAGATAAGTTACCACTAGTTCCCTTAGCTGCATGCAAGCGTTATAAATAGGGGTTATAGTTAAAGTTATTTTTTTTTTAGGGTTTAACATTAAACTCACCTGGAAAACAACCTTCTCCTTTTCAAACTCCTCCATGGTGTTAACCTCATTAACAATGTTCTTTAGGCTCTGATCCACGCTGTTCATCCAATCGATCATCTCATTGAACTTCACATGATAACCCTGCCATTGAGCAGGTATCTGCTGTAAAGTCTGACGCATATCTGCCAGCCTGTTGGACATAACTTGCCACTGTGACTTGGCATTGTCGTAGGCCTGTTCCAGACTAATATCACCCGGCTGCTGTTGCCTGTGCGCTTGTGCTAGACGCTGCATATTCTGTAGGCACCTCTCTAGACGCGGCACTGCATCCTGATGTACCAGAAATTGTTGATTACGTTGCAGTATGGAGTCAACATCTTCGTTGCGATTGAGAGCCTGTTGCTCCAGTTGCAGTTCCTTCTCGACATCTTTTAGTGATTGATAGAAGGCATTCTCGTCCAAACGGAACTCAAGCTTCAATAGATGCAGTGGTGCTTGGGAAAGCGCATTCTTCCAGCGTGACTGCAACTGCTCAACACTTTGAACCACTTCCGCTTGTTCCTGGCTGGGCAGTGTTGTCAGCAGTTGCTGGGCAGACTGCACCAGATCATTCATCCAGCGATCGTTGACCTGCTCGAAGAAGTACTTTTGTGTCTCAATCGTTGTCTTTGTCTCAATGTGCTTTTCCACAAGCATGGACTCGGCCTGGGTAAGCCATTCGTTGACAACGTGCTCGTTATCCTTGAAGTTACTCCAGCCACCGGCAGCATCGCTCAGACGTTGCTCCCATTTTCCTGCATTCTGAATGACATAGTTGAACCGTTCGTTCAGTTGTTGCATTTGCTGTGCCGCTGGGGCTGTATCAATCTTTTCATCGGCCGCCACATTCTTGACTAGATTCTGGAACACCTTGTTCTTGCTCTCCAGCATGGAGCGATAGTAAACGGTGCGCGAGAAATAAGTCTTGTGCTTGTGCAGCTGCTCGTTTATGAGGTCACGGCCGCCGGCCAGATTGTGTGTGCCGAGCAATTGTTCAGCTTCGCTCAGCCATTGATGGATTTCCTTTTGACCAGCTTCCAGTGATTCCTGTTGGATCTGCAGCTGATGAAACAGATGCAGCTTAGCAGGCATTTGGGCGCGAATGCGCACCAGTGACTCTTTCTCCTGCTTAAGCAGTTTCATCATTTTGTCGACCTCATCGCGTGAGAGGTCCTGAATGAGAGATTGGAAGGTGCGACTGATGTTCTTGAACAGCTCCTCATTATCGTCGATTTCGCTAGCCAGCTGCTGCAGTTGTTCGCCATAGCGGCGTATCTGCTCGCTGTTGCCAAGCACCTGACGTTGATCCAGGACGGCCTCAGCCCCGCGGAGCCACTTGGACAGCTTTTCAATGCCCGATTTGTATTCCTGTCGAGAGCGTATAATATCACCAGCATGCATATATTGCTTGGTATTCGCAAAAAGACGATCAAAGCGCTCAGCTAAGGTTCCATGACGTTGACGCAGCTGCTGGGCAATGGGCTCCTCGCAGGAGGCAACCAGATAGTTAGCTGAATTTCCCAGGGCATCGAACTTATCTTTCCACACGCTTATGTCCTGGAAAAACTCCAAGCGATCGTCCTCGCTTTGATTCAGTTTCTGCTCTGCAAGCAGCAGCCACTCCTCGCAGCTGGGCGCCAATTGATTCCAATTACGCCAGCAATTGACGACCTCCTCGAGTGAGTTCTGGCAGCATTTTAGCTCCATGGAGACCCGCTTCCAACGCTCCTCGGTCTCATACATGAAGCGATCGATTTCGTTAATGTCTTTGCGAGCAACATTGCCTTCACGCTTGTACTCATCGACAACCTGTTGCATGTCGACAAAAGCTTTTTGGAACTCCTGGAAGATCTTATTGCGTGAGACAAAATTCTTGTATTGTTCCAGTTGTTGGGCAACCTTCTCCTCATGTCCGTACTTGCCGGTCCAGCCTCTCATTTTATTCTCCACAAGATTGAGGAAGGCAATAAGGCAGCACTTGTGTTCGAGGAACTTCAAGCGTATTCTACGCTCAGCGGACTTGGGTCCGATCTCTAGCAAGCGGCGCTCCATATTGCGCAATTGTTCCAGTGGAACCTGTTGCGCCAGTGGAGAGCGCTTGGCATTATCAAACATGGCCACAATGCGTGGCAAGTTGGCAAAGAACAGCTTGTGCTCCTCAAGCTTTCTACTGATAACAGCAGCTGTTTCTTCATTCATCGCATTGGGTATATCGTTGTCCATCAACAGTTTTTCGGCTTCAGCCAGCCATTTGCCAACAGCACCGAAATCGCCAGGCAGTTCGGCATCCAATAGCCAGAGCCAGTACATCATCTGGTATTGGAGACGCTGCCACAGCTCATTAATTTGATCCCACGATTGACGTGAGACCTGCAGAAAACCGCTTTGGCTTTCAATCAGTTGCTTGAGGCGGTTGTAAGCCGCCAAATGTGCGTCAACTTCTGAACGTGCCAATAGATATTCACCAAAATCACGTGGAAATGAATTCATCATAACCATTGGCTCGTATTCGGTGGTCTTTTCAATAAGGAAACGACGCAATTCGTCCACTTCTTGTTGCACATACGACTCGTCGCGAGTTGCACCCTGTACAAAATAAAGTTGAATTATAAAACAGCACTTTTACTCTTAAATTTATACACACCTTTGGTTCAGGATACTTGTGCAAGAATTGCGCCACATATGTCATTATACTCTTTTCATCCGGCTTGGGTACGTCCACATCCTCAGCGTCTAATAGTTTGGCAATTCCCAATTTGTTTTCGGCCACATCGAAAGCTGTCTCCAAACGCTGACGATTGCTGGCCTTCTTTAGCTCAGCTAAATTGACCAGATTCGCTTTGATTGCATCAATAAGTGCGAGGAAAGCGACGCCATCTCTCCAGCTAGCGCCGAAATCCTTAACCTCTACACCACTGTCTCTGCAAGTGAAGAATTCAACATTAGTTTCATTCCACAATATCATATTCAATATGGTACTCACTTTGGCAAGGCATTTGTTACCCAGTTGAGTAGCGTTTTCTTGGCACCTTGCTTCCATTTCTCTGCTCGTAGATCACCGCCAGCCTTGTGATTGCCAACACTGTCGAGGGAGCTAACCGAACCGCCAATACCATGACCCAAATATTCTAAGTTGCGGCTATTCTCCTCGATCTGTGGAAGTGTATGCGTTTAGTACAACAAGTTATTATAAACTGGACAATGATATGTAATGGTTAAATTATAATTGATGGGTGCTAAATAATTTAAATCTACCAACTCAAAAACTAGCAAAATGAGGTACGTAAGACACAATTACACCAACAACGTATTACATCGACTTCAACCTACCTGTGGCGCATAATTTATAACTACTACTAAGTTTTTCCGCCTCTTTTTACGAAGCTTGAGTGTTTTTATATAGTTTTTTGTTAGATTTCGATTTTTTTTTTTCAAAGAATTTAAAAATAAGATACAGAAAAAGAAGATATAGAGGGTTAATTACATTTATAATTGACATTGTGAATAACTATATTGGTGCTTCATAAATTGCTGGTCTAAGATTGTGATGAGAAGGTGTTCAGCTAGCAACCAATTTGATTTATCTTGTTGTGCTCCAATTTGTGAAAAACTGTGCACGGTGTGTGGGTGGTTGGGTATTATATTAAGTTGAAGTGTAAGCCTAGAGAACATTAACTCACCTGGAAGTACAATATGATCGTCCATATTAGACCCAACACAACTGGTGGTCTCCCATCCACCAGATCTGCGGGATTAATATTGACCAACTTGATGCGTTTGCTGGCTAAAAATTGTAAGGCCGTATTCGCATTGCTAAGGAAATGTGGACGTCTGAGAACGCGACCCTTCTCCACGGGCAAACGTTCGCCGGACAGAACTTCGAGCAATGCAATCAGTTTAGTGCCATCACGTAAATCGTTGATTAAATCATCAATACGAAGCGGTGGAACACGCTGTAAAATAGTTAAGAATGGGATTAGTTAAGATACAATTTAAAAGAATATTGCAATGTTTTGCACAGCTGCATTATATATCATATATATGTTATATGGATTCTAATGAGTGCTGCATTTAATGAGCACTCAATCCAAATGACTAGGCGTCGACACCAGCTTTGAAGTATATTTTGTTGCCGCTTTTAATGTCATTTTTATGTGCATAATGAATATGCACACATACACTAAGTGCACATGTTGTGCATATAAAGATGCAGTGCACAATCCAATCAATGTAGTTGATGAAGCGCAAATACTTGAATGCTTCCAATTAATAAAATCAAAAGCAGTACTGATGACGAAAATGTCGAAAAAAGATTACAAATTTGCCGCTCGGTCAATTAACGTAAAGTGCATTTAATAAATTAAGATAGTTGAAATCGTTAGCCATTCGCGATAATTTGTTTAGATTCCATTCAGATATGTGTCAGACAAATTGGCGAGAGGCACGCGCAAACATTTAACTTGGATTCACCGCAAAAGATTGCAATTTAAGTTAATGGCATTACGGCGGAAGTGGCACCGACAAAACCAAAAGAAAATCAGCACACAGGCGCAGGCATTATAATTTTTAGTGTAGCATTTAATTGTGCCTTGCCAACCAGCATGTGTTTTTCGTGGCGGTTACCATACAACACCACAGCCCACTAAGTCAACTTAAATCAAGGCAGATAGTTTGTGAAAACTTTGACTCAACTGTTGCGGACATGCAAATGACGGTAAAGTTTTGTCTGTCTTCCTTTTTTTTTGTATCAGTCGCACAAGTTGTTTGTGTTAATGCAACTTGAACAAACTATGCTACTTACAATGCGAAATCAATTACTGTATTTCCGGTAGCTTCCTCTACTTATGCCTCCTTTTATTTGTATGAGTAGCAAGCAGCAACATTTATGGTGTTGTCTACAAATTGTGTCAAACTTTTATAACAGCTTTCTGTCATGTCATGTTTGTTGTCTGTTTTGGACTTGGCATATGCTGTTTTTATGTCTAAATCGCTAGAGCGATGTTATGTTTATGAGTGGAGCTCAGAAAATGAAGGAAGTTGTTCTTAGCTATCAAGTATGCACGATCAAAGGTCTTTCTACTTCTATTAAACTTGTTTTTAACAGACAAAAAGTATGCAAAAGTATTTATTGAGTGAAATGCAACTATTTCAGCTTTCAACTATTATATTTTTTCCATTTCCTATCGAAACTGAACACAAGGATGAAATATGAGTGTAAATCCAATAAAATTCATTTTTTTTTTAATTTCCTTCTTTCTACTACATAAACGTATATGTTTCAACACTTTTTATAATTTCAAGTAGACTTGCGAGCATAAACCGCTTTGTAATATAAATAGATATAATCCAACAGTGAGTCTAAGCATTACTGGTTTGCCAACTATTCATTATACATAGATACTAGTAGGTAAATAATTTTTTATTCCACACTTTGTGCAATTGTGTACTCGTGCGTTAGTTCTTCGAATAACTTCAAGTGAACTCTCTGTGAAGCACGCACCTAAGACGTTCATGGAATTTAGCAATGCGAGAAATTCCACAAGCCACCACTTGGCAACATGGAGCGAGCTTCTGGCTTGAATGCATGCAAAGTTTGCATTGAAATAGGAACGACATGCTACAGCCAAGTTTATATAGCCAGACATGCGTTGTGGCCTATAAAACAGTGAGTAGTGCTCGAGGCAACAATTCTGCATTAATGACAGCAACAGTTCCGTTTCATGTGTGGCCCGCCCGGACAGAGTCTTGGCCTGGCTTGAGGCCCACGCAACGATATGGAACGCCCACTGGCTTACTTTTAAAGTCCCCCTATCCCCCAAAGACGTCGACGGTACGTTGATTTAATGCACTTTTCTTTTGGAGCACTCGACATTCGGTTTTTTTTTTTTGTTTCGTTGTTAAGTTGTCTAATGTGTTATCTTTTAATACAACTTCAATCTGCAGACGTTGTGAAGCCGGCATTTTCTTGTAGCACACACACACACATATTTACGAATTGAGCCGGCCGGCCGGCTGTGTAAGCCAGAAAACCAGTTCTACTGGTAGCTCTGAATGCTATTGCAACTCGATAAGGCCAGCAAGAGGCAGAGTCGTAAAGCGTTCACAAAGTGACTGGCAATAAAAGGAATTGCAGATACATACATATAGTCAAGGAAAAAAGGGAACTTTTAAAAAAAAAAAGTAGGCGTGGGCAGATCATGAAAATGTTGATTGAAGTCATATATCTTAAAGCCTTTGAGCCCGAGTCCGTTATGCAATATGCAAATGAGTCATATAGTTTATAAAGTACGAGAAGCATGATGACAAATCGATTTGTTCAATATTTTGCAATTGCACAACACTTCATTAGCATGCACATGAAATTGTAGGTAGTATTCTCTAGAGAATGTTGCCGGCAAGAAGTGCTAATTTACAGAAATTTATTTAATTTGCATTCGTCAATTGACGGCTTGAGTGCGAGTGTGTATTTAAGAAATTTTAGTATTTACTTTTTCTTTCATAGATACTTTGACAACGTGTTTAAAAGTATAACAAGTTTTAAGGCACTTCATAACGTTTATTTTTTCATTTCAAGGTGAACGAGTTACGTCATTTAGTTGACGACCCGAATACGCCCGACAGACTTTGTTCCACAGAATTTGATTAAAATTTATTAATCAAAAGCGCACAAATCAACATGTACAACAACTACAATAACAATAGCCCCAACACACGCCTGTCACAGTCTCGGATGCCAAATTGTTGGTCGGCGTGAATCTTTTGCTTTGTGTTTTTTGGGCCCCCCGGCTGACAGCTCAATAGAAGAGGCACGTAGTATGACTCTCATTTTCTGAATTCGTGTTTTGTGGGTGGGTGTGTTTGTAAGGCTACCCCTTTCGCTCTTAATTTATAGTGTGTACATTTAACAAGCAATTTTTAGACATTTTCTAACACTGGTTCTACTTCTGACGTTGATGAGGCGCCTCAGTTTGTCAGCTGCATTGCGTTGCGGAATGTATTGCAATTATCAAAGTGAATGGATAAACGCAAAATTGGTGCTGTTAGGTGTTTAAATTAGAAAGGATACGGCCAGGTGAAAGTGGGCTAGAAGACAGTTGTTTGTCAGCTGGAAAATTGGCAATGGCAATTGACGATTTAATATCTTAAAAGGCAACGTTTCATTTATCTGTGAATATGATATGTGAATCCGAAAGAAATCTTAAAATTCGCATTTATAAGTTTTTGTTAAAAGCCTTTCATGGTATATTTTCGCACATTTTGTTTTTTAGTCGATATGCAAATATTCAATGCCATCGAATGCTTCGAATCGATTGAATTGATAGCTTTAAATTCAAAGACAAATAACTCACCTTCAATAGGTATGAATTAATCCAATTAGTGAATGTCTTCTTCTGCACACGTTCTTGCTCCTCTGCAAAGAAATTAACAAAGAAAGAGAATGTAAAAAATCGGAAAACATAAGAAATTGTGTGTCAAGCTGTAGTTGCAATTAAATGTAAGACAAGCGAAAATTGTCAATACTCAAAGACGGCGGCAAACTCAACACAAGACGCTGCTATAAAACAAGATACCGGCCTAAAGACACACGATAAGATACATTTCCCAGAAAGTAGATACCCGTTTCAGGTGTAGTATGTATTTTGCCGACGCTTGTAGTTCATGTTTGCATTAATTGAATTATCAGTTGAAAGTCAGTGAGACAAACACACAGAATGACATCATGTTGCCCCAAAACTGCATTAAGATTGTATTATCACGGCTAATATATATAATATTAATGAGCGATATTAAAGCAAACTTTCGTAAGTTCATCATTATTAAGATTTTGCGAAAGTGTTATTAACTTTTCTGTTTTCGGTGCGTCAAACCCGCAAACATAAACATTAACTCAGTTTAAACAAAATATTTTTGATTACCTCCATTTAATTGCAGCAACAAACGATTTTAAATAATAATAAACAATGCGTTGAAATTAGCAATTTGTAAATAATTAACAAATTAAAATACAGAAATGTGTAAAGAAAACAAATGTGATGTGATTCATTTTTGGAAAACTGCAGCAGCATTGCTCATCGTTGTTTAAATGGGCTTCTTGGCTGTCAAAACGGCAGCAGCTGCCCCAGCATCTTGCCACAAAAATCGCCCCGATCCCTACACACAAAGATAAAGAACAGTGCGTGGTCTGTTTTTTTTTTTTTTTGAACTGGCGTCTTGCCAAAGGCCCAAAATAGATTTTCCATAAAAAAATATCAAAATTTTTCAAAATGGAAAACTTTTCAGCAGTACAAGAAGAAATAAATAATATCACGTAATTTGACAGACTTGTAGCACTAATATGTCAAATACAAAGTTAATTGTTGGCGCAATTTACATGTACGTCAATTTCATATACACTAATCAATGTAAATTCTACAAAATAAAATTATTTGTCTTGAAATTTCGAAGAATTGTTTCATCATTTGCGCATGTGACGCAATATCTGTTTGCTTGTGCAGAAAGTTTGACAGAAGCAGATTTAAATATAAATTAGTTCAAGGTTGCGCAATTTGCAAAGTCGCACAAGTATTTAATATTGTGTTTAAAATCACACCATTTCTATAAATTTCGACATATCTCATATATATATATCTTACAATAATGAAAACACAAGCATTGAATGAACTTGTCACAAGGTAAAACATCAAAAAAATATATATTGTTTTAAATTTATGTACATTTTTATGCGCCATTTCAAAGTTTTCTAATGGCCTGTACGAATTAGATGTTTAAGCTTTATGAAAATATGGCTAAGATATTTTTAACATTTAAGAAAAGTTTAATTGGGGAAAAAAAATATTTTTGTATTTTCTTGCAAAGTGTTTGTAAAACCATCAATCAATGAGCTTAAATCGGTTCCCAACCCCTTAAACATTTCAGAATTCACTATATATAAATAAACACCAAATTTACAAGGGTATAACTTTCTGATGGTTCACAAACGTTTTGTCCACAATAAAGTTGTTTTGGCCAAAATGGTCTTGTGTTTGCTACCTACTCGTCTTAAACCTGATTTTTGATGTTCCACAGCGACGCAATGGGAATAAATTAAAGGCGACCAAAGCTGCCTTTGCTTATTTTGGCATTTGCTCGTTTTCAAATTTGAAAACTAGTTAAAAACTCAAATGGTTTACATACGTTCATATATGTCAACACGTATTAATTGGCTTTGTCCTAAAAATAAATGTTGATAATTTTTTTTTTTTTTGTGTTCATTATAAGCTATAATTTGTGTTTGCAAATTATAAATATATTATCAGGCAAATACGTTAGCTAATTGTTGCCCAAGATAAGCGACGCCATGCACTTGCAAATTCAAATATTTCAGATAACACAGAACGATATCTAAATATAGAAGCAATCGAGTGGAATTTAATGCCCTTGCAGACGTTTATTCAAGTATTTTAATGGCAGCTAATTGTTAGTATGATTCATAGTAAGTATATCTAATCAAAAGCAATAAAAATTCTGGAAGAAATCAATTTAATATTTATCTCCATATTTTTTTCATGATAAATAAAGTATTGTAGGCTTAAAACTTTCCTACGGACTTAATAAATTTGAACAAAAAATAGTTATTATTTTTAAAGCAAAACGTAAATTAAAATCTAAAAAAAAACTAAGCAATTAAATTATATAGGTTACTGTAACAAAACCTATAATTAAATAACAATTATTATCGTTTTACATTTAAACTTTAAAAATAAAAGTTTAGCAATTATCAGAACTAGAAATAAAAAGTAAAAGCGTAGAAAAATTTTCTACACGTTTGATAAACACACTCACATAGGATATAACGAAATGGGTGAACACCAGGTTATTTATGATAAACAAAAACCGTTTAGGTTGAATGACTTGAATGAATATCTTGTAAATTCCAATTTCTTCAATGTAAACTCCAAAAACAAAACAGCTGAAAATACTCAATGGAGTTCAAAACACGAAACAAAGCCCTCGAACAAGCAGAAAGCAAACATAAATTATTCACAGGCCACAACAAAACAAAACAAGCAATAACAAAAAAAAAAGTTAAACAGTGAAATTTTGTTGTTATTTTGCTTCTTTCAATGGTTCACTCAGTCAGTAAGTTAATGATCAAAATTATAATGATGCGGCTGCTGATTATTATTTACGCTTTAAACTATATTTCATCTTATCGTGCCTCTAATGAACTTACGCAGTTAAATACCTTATAAGTAGTAAATTGCAAAGCAATACTTTATAACATCTTAACTTCTGACTTTTTAGGAACTTTATTGGGCGTGAAAGCATTTATTAAAACTGAACTTTAACGAGTGAGTTAGTAAAAGTTTGTTGGCCTAGTTGAGCATAGCAGAGAAATTACAAAAATACACTAAAAAATCTGCAAATAATGTGTAAAGATAGTTTATTTACATACATGCAAAGCTCAATTGTTTGTCGATTTCCCCCCAGGGAACAACCAAAAAGAAATTTGGTTGGTTCATTTGCATAAACAAAATAGCGACGTACATGTTGTAAATGTCTTAAGAACTGAGATAGAAGCTATACGAATATGGTGGATATTAAACATATGCTGCCTTCAGACAACGGAAATGTTTTTTGGGAGAGCATGTAATATTATTTCCGTGGCTATAAATAATTGCTTATTTGCTCAATAACCGGTGCTGCAAAGTGTTTGTTGCAAGCAAGAATTGAAGAACTTACGAACTTTCAGTTAATATTTAAGTATGATTAGTTCGTACTATCATTAAATCTTTACATTTATGACAACAAACTTTGTGAACGCCCATATAATAAGTAGTTAGAAACAGCTCTAAGCCATATTTAATAATTATTACATCAAACTGTTAAAGTTCGTATTTATAGCCAGCGAGAGGTGTGTTCTGGGTGTTCACCTGTAGGCCGACAAGTGAGCAGAAAATTGAGAATCTATAAATCTCGAGAGAAATATTGCACGCTTGAATGCCTTTCACAGGCTTCATTTATTCACACACACGCAGAGAGAATATGGCCAGCGGTATGTCATAAATTGTGTCTCACAGCTATTAGATATACTTCATGTACAGATATATCTATACGAATGGATTGCGTAATGGCTTTTGAAGTATACATAAACATATTGTATGTACACAAATATATATATATATATATATATATCTATGTACTTACGCACATACATGCGAAATAAACAGCATTTTAAGTTTATTTATTTTTGCCATTAATAGCATTCACTAAACCAGCAGCAGATAGCGATAGCAAACGCAAATAAATGATTGAGCACAATTTTTTCCAACTTTTTTGTTGATTTCCAACCCTGTTCTATATACCGCAAACACCAAAAAAGAAACGAAAAATCAAAGAAACTTAAAAGTAACCAAACCATTAAAAAAAAATGAAAAGAAACTTTTCAAAAAGCAGCCCACGGGCAGCTGTAAAAATTATGGAGAGGAAGCTACAGTTTTGCATACTACTTATGAATTTGCGGTTCCTCAACAAGCTACCATATTTTATGCTCATGCCACATGCGCAACAGCTGCCAGATTTCGGTTTATGTGGGTGTCTTTCTCAAAGAGTTTAAGCACATAGTATAGCACATAGAACATTTAGTGGGTTTGAAGGAGCTTGAGAAAACGTTGGGAACATTGTGTGCAAATACTTTTATGTGCACTTGAGATAATTCTGTATTTGATAAACTTGTTTCACTTCTAAACTTACAAATTGCAGTTCAAATTTCAATAACACATAGCGTGGCGCCGCATCAACTTCTCCCAGGTTGTTGCAACCACATTTTAGGCATTAATTAAAAGGCCGCTAAAAGCTATACACAATAAATTATTGATACTGACAGCAACTAACGAAGCGACAACAAAAACAACAACATGAACAGCATCGATAAAATAATAAATTATTCAACGATGATCTCACAGAGACAAATAGACAAACGGACTGAGTACTTCTATGGCTGCTGAGCTGAGCTGATCGTTCTGGGTCTTTTGACAAACAGACATATATGATTTGAGCTATAGATAACGCTATTTGTGTGTTGTTTGCTCGTTTTCGTTTTCATTGTAGCAGCATTGAGCTTAGTAATTGAATATCTGTCAGAAAATCACATTCATATTTAAATGCCGAAAGTTCTTCACTGTCACTGAATTGTGGCTCATTGACACAGTAACTGACATATTTTCGCCAAACGCATTCAAATTGCATAAAGACAAAATCTTGTGCCAGGAAAATCGAAACAGCAACAAAAAAAAAGGCAACCAAAACCAATCAATAATAGTTTTATGCATCTACTATAAGGCTAAGGCATGTCAATTAGCATACATTTCACATGCCATGACGTACATACAAATATGTATACAGTTTTTAAACTTGTTAAGGGCCGTCAATGAATATATATATATATATATCGTGCACTGATATCTGCTCCTTTATATATATCATGTAGCACTTGATTTACTAAAAGCCGTCAATGAATATCATATATTATATATACATATATATATATATATATGTATATACATATATATCGTGCACTGATATCTGCTCCATATATATATATCGTGCACTGATATCTGCTCCTTTATATATATCATGTAGCACTTGATTTACTAAACTGTCGGCATTTTACTTTTCAGACCTTCAGAAAACGAAAACATTTCTAAGCTAAATTTATTACAGTTAAGAAAAAGTGGCCAAAACACGCAACATAAACATATTGACAGCAGGATACCGTTGACGTTAACAACCAATTCCCATTCCAAAAATAAAAATGAAAACTATAACGAGAAAAGAAAAAAGAGAAAGAAACTGCACGCAAACTTTATTTATGCCAACTAATTGTCACATAAAAAATTGATTAACGTACTAAGCAGCTGGAATATTATTCGTATTAGACGAGGAGATACTCTTGTTTGTGAGTGTTAGTGTTGTGAGAAAGGAACATTCTTTAAAATCCAACAGTTTTTAAAGGTATGGAACATAAGAAAAAAATGTAAAATTTCTTTTGAAATAATAATAAAAAATAAAAAAAATGGCCCAGAAAAATATTTTTTTTTTTTCAAACATGTCTTATAATGTTTAACAACATTTCACAAACAATTAACTATATGTATACTAAATCGCTTGATTGTGTATTAAAATCGCCATTAAAAAATCACTTAAAGCTAGCAAAATCAATTAAATAAATCACAAAATCACCCCATTCAAGTAGTACATTGAAAGTGTCATAATCATAACGACAACTATACCCTGATGATATATATATCTATTAATAAAAGATACGCATGAATGTCAACGCTATTCAAGCATAATCATAAATGCGAAATACACGTGTATTTTAAAATAAAAAATGTTAGCTACAAAAATTTCGTTTTAGAGAGGAAGATATAGTGCAAAAGAGCGGAGAGATATTAAAACAATCGAGACACCTAATTGCTTGTTGTGCTTAACATAATAATAACATAGACCAGTGAGGAGGTCACATAACAGAGCCGAAGCATAGCACTAGCAGGAGCAGACGTCAGTCAACAGACCAAACCTGCTTCGCCCAACTCGTCAAGCTGTTTTGGATGGTTGTTTTGAGTGCTTTTGGCTGCCAATAAATTGTCGGGGGCTACTACTACTGGCAGTCGGTAAAAGAGGTAAAAGCAAAGTTTGATTGCTTGCCAACAGTTGTAGGGTAAATAAATACATACTAAACGCATATACATACATTTGTTTGTATGTATTTATAACAAACGCACTGTGTGCACATATAAATAATATATTTGCCAACTTTAGCGCAACAACAAATACAGTCAATAGACCTGCTAACCAAGTTGAAGTTGAAACGCAGCACCAGCTGATGATGTCATTTTGTTGGGCATAAAATTTTATCGATTGCTTTTGCAGTAATTTATTTAATAAATACACATATACACAAAAAAACTGACCCAAACCGTAAAGTGCCGACAAATTGACCTTGACATTCATTCAATGACCACAAGCAACGAATCCAACCCAATTTACGCAAAGAAGTTCCTACTATAAAGGGAATTACATCCAATCCAAGGTTATAATAATAACAGCTCATCAAGATCATTAGACAAAATGTGCCATTAGTTGTTCGAACTAATCTATATAATCTTCATATTATATCATATCGAAGGTAGAAATATGCTAAGCGCAAAATATGAAATAACTAATGATTTGCTTATTTTTAAAAAATAAGTTTCCCATAAGAAATATATGTCAAACGTTTGTAAGTACGAGAAATGGCTAAAGGAAAAATATATATTTTTTTGTTATTAGCAACAAATGAGAGACGATCGACAGCTAAACCGACATTCCATTTGATATTCAATTCTCATTGTGTGAAGTTGTCAAGTGAATTAACAGGTTTTGCCAGATTAAACATTGTTTGTCACTCTTTGAGAATATGTTTAACTTTTAATAATGTAAAATAAAGGTTTCTACATAAGTAAAAGAGCTTTTTCTGGCCGATAAAGTTCTGATTTCACTTTTTTATAAGCTTTTTCGCACTCAAAGGTTATAAAACAAATCCCCAAATACCTTTATCACTTTTGCACATTCTATCTTATCAGTTTTGCCAAAAAAAAAATAGTATACATAATTTGCAAAAAATAAATATTTCGCATTTTTATTGTATAACAGCGAAATAAGAGCTACAAAAAGCTAATCATGAAAGCAAGTGAAGAGGCTAGACAAGTGATTTGACACGAGATGATCGATGTACGCGATAGAAACTCAATTAAATTCCGAGCGAATCAAACGAAGAAACACATTAAAAGTTTACCTCGTTTCTCCTTAATGTGGCTATCGTACTGGGAATTGCTGCGTGCGTAATTGATCGACGCCATGGTGGATTGGAACTCCTGGTATTCGTGGTCGTGGTCGTGTTCGTGTTCGTTGTCGGTACGGTTACTTTGTGTCGCTTGAGTCTGATAATCCTGACGCAGACTCTTGCTAAAAGTACCAACGCCGCTCAATGCATGCGGCGTACACGGTGATGTTATTATTGTTGTTGTTTGTGTGCCGGAAGGTGTTGTGGAGCGTGTGGGTGTTGAAACAATCACAAGACTGCTAGCCGGCACGCCCTCAGTATCGGAATCGTTATCGATGACGTCCGCGGCGTTGACGTTGACGTTCTCGTCGCCGATGCGAATTTGCGAGGCAGTAAACGAGATATTGCCCGCAGGCGGTGCACTAGACGATATTGAGGATTGTTCGGATTTGGTGGTCGTTGTGGTTTTCGAAGTGCTGCTGCTGCTGCTGCTGCTGGTTATCGTTTTGTGGCTTACAATTTTGCGAGACTCTTCCGTTGAAGAACCGCGCACTTGGCACGTTGCAGCTGGACTAAATATTGTTGTTTCGTCCGGCGTTGCTGCTGTTTGCGGTTGCTCCTTCGTGCCACCAATCGGTGTGGATGTGGATGTTGTTAGCATTGTCTTCGTTGTTGTTGATTTACCCGTTTGCCATGACAGTTCGCTTGGACGCACTGGTCGCTCGTGTTGCTGTTGCTGTTGCTGTTGTGGTTGTGGTTGTTGTGGCGTTGTCTCGTTGCCACCCACCATATGGTATGTTGTTTGCTGGTATAAACGCCGACGGCGGGGGTTGCTGCTACCAACGGTAATGTCAATGTTACCCGTTGCCATAGCAGTCTCGTCCTGCCCACCGAACTGGCGTATGCGTGCGCGCACCGAACCGTCAGTATCGTCGCGTTCCTGTTCGTGCTCACACAACGATGATTCCACTTCATCCTCGAGCTTGATGAGGATACGTCTACCACCAGCGGTCAAATCAACGCTATGCGGTGACGTCACACTCGAACGTTCACTGGACACACTTGAACGTGACCAAGAGGGCGAATCTCTTGGCGAGACATAACCCTCGCCATGACGATAGATCTTCTCATCGGCATACCCGCCATCGCTAGTCATGGACGATGTGATTATTGTGCGAACACCATCCGCAGCTTGCACCTCACGCACCATACGTTCCCCATCGAGGAAACGTTCGAGTTCCGTCTGACGACATAGATCCTTTTTAACAGTGCGTCTGGTTGTTCGCAACGTAACATTAAAGGGTGACAATTGATCCTCAACGCTGCCCAATTCTGCACCAGGACTCATACGGCTCGTGGTCTTAAGGGTGACATTAAATGGACTGGGTGTGTGCTCGCTGGTCACCTCGACGCGTCGCGGAGTCGTTTGTGGAGTGTGACGTAGGTGAATCTGCTGGAAGGCTAGCTTTGCTGCCTCCGCTTCGGCTAGACCACGTTGGCGCTCCTCGCGCAAACGTCGCTCAATTTCATGGACATCGATATCAAAGGGGTTCTCGGCATCGAAATCATCCAACTGCTGCTCCTGCTGCTGCTGACGCAGTTCATCCGTACCTAGTTCGGGTGGACGTTTGCCAGCGCCTTCGGACCACACCTTCTCATATTGAGCAACCTTCTCGCGTAGACGTTGCGGTGGTGTTGGTGCATCCAAGTGTTCCACAATGTTCACTTGCTCGAGATTGCTGCTACTGGAGGTGGTCAGTGATGTGGTTATGGTTTTCATGTATGTACGCGTCACTGTCGATGTTTCCAGCTGTTTTGTTTCCGAACCCTCCTCCTCGAGCTGCTCAACCTTTTGCTGCTCATGCGCATGACGTCGTCGAACAGCTGGTATTGGGGGCACGTCCTTAGACACGTCATCTCGCACCCCTCCTCCTTGGCTTTCTGTGCCGGCATCTATGGTTGGATCCTTGTGCCTGCCTGGATCTGTACTATCAGCCATGATAGCATCGGTTTTCTAATTATCTCGTCCCTAATCCAAAATGTCATTTGTGTTATTCTGTGTTCAGTCAGGCCTTGTCCTATCGTCCTGATTCGACTGCTCTCTTTAACGCTTGGCAGCCCAAAATGCAAAATTGATTTTTCTCACGCAACAACAACAACAACATTGACTTTTCCACCAGACAGAGTTTTTTCAATGCTCTTAACAACCCCCGTGTGGCCTTCAATTTAGTCACTTTCGGTCCTCCGCTTGTAATTCAACTTTAATTTTCTTAATAGCTTACACACACACACACTTCAATTTTAATCACCGGTAGACGGAGAGCTTTTTTAAATTTGTTTTAGATTTTTTTTCGGGTTGCTTATGACACAATATAGAACGACGACGGCTCGGATAACACGCGCGTTCTTGTTGGGTAGAAAAAAACACGTATTTAATACGTATGTGCCTTGGATAAATTCTAATTAGTTTTCGGCACAAAGCTAAGCTCCACTTCACCACACACAATAAAACACTGACTAAAATAATGGTATGCCCTCGGCGAACAGACAACACACATTATATAGCCGAGCTTCAGGTTTCATTTGTTCCGTTTCCAATCCGTTGTTGTAGAAAGCCGGTTCGATACTGATTCGTAAATATGCTACGCCTTGTCCAGAGACCAACAAAAGCAACAGCAGCCGCAGCTCACCACAGTACCGGACTACTATAGTAATCGTAGTAAAGCTCAAGTCTCCATATGAGTTTCTGAGAGCATGAGAGCGACGCGAGAGTCGGAGAGCAAAGCTATTTTGACTGCTGTACAGCAATGAGTACAAGTGTGAGAGCGCGCATTTATGTTATTTACGCATTTCGATGGTTATTTACTCACTCTGTGCTTACCGCTCTGGCAGGCAGCACGTACCACCTTTGAACCAAGAACAGCTTTTGCTATCATGTCAGTGGCGCAGCTGCTGGTTTAGGTTAAGGGATAGGCCAAAAAGAGGAGTGTCTGCATGAAAATTTACAAAGAAGCTATAAAATATTAATAGAGCTTGTGTTATTTTTATTGCGTGAATATTATATGATTTTCTACAATATCTTCTCGGTAACATTCGGTATTTCCCTTCAAATTACTCCTTATGTTGCTTTTTAAAATGCGCAATTAAAACTGCCCTACGACTATGCATAATGCCGAGAAGCAGAAAAGCTCTTGTTTTAATTGGGTGGTTCAGTTTTAAGTGCTAAAGCCACTGTAACTTGCTCTCTCACCTACTTACGCTCTCATGTTATAAATCATTCATGCTCGCTCGCCCTCTAAAACTCGCACGTTCCATCTCTCTCATTCTGCTCTGTTAGTGCCTTTTTGTATGTATGGGTGACATTTAAGTACATTTTTACTTCTTATTGCGCTTTGTTTTGTTATTCCTTAACGCCTTGCATGTGACATCATAACCGTGAGAAAATAACAATTACAATCATTTGGTTGCTGCTCTGCTCATTACCCACAAACGTACAAACTACGACGTTCACACATATTTGCACATGTTTGTAAATGTGTATTATTATCCCCAAAGCGCGCGTTCGTAAAGCGATTACATAGTGTTTAGCAAACTGCAAATGTTTACCGTTTATTTAAGAGGCGCCTGACTGTATTGAAAATGTGGGTCAGCGCATAATGAAGCTCAGCTTACAGCAATTCATGAAAGTCATTCATGAAAGCAATCAAGTGCGAACGAGACGCAGTCACGAAAAAAGCCAAAACAAATGTTTGTTTGCTTTTTACATAATCTAAGCTAATGCTTATCATCCAAAACAAACAAGTTTTTTGAGCTACTTTTATTGTAAATATATAATATATGTAAAAATGCTTTGAGTGAGACTAATGACGTCACGCTTTGGTGAATGCACTGCATTTTGTTGTTGTCAAATTAGAAGTTGACCTTACAACCAGAATTTTGCTACTCGTAGAATTATTTATGCACAGACATTAACTTATTAAAATTCTAATCTAAATCTGAACATTAATATGCACTTAAGGTCGCCGGCTTATGTTTTGTTTATTCACAATCACATCAATCAATTTCTGTTAAAAGCTGTCATAGCAAACTAACAGCTGTTAACAAGCGCTGCTAATAGCATTTCTTAAGACCAAATCTTTTTCATATGCCGCAGCAGACTTGATGTCTATCCCACAAAAACAAGCACTTAATCCCATTAAACAACAGAATGAACAACCATTAATTTGAAAGTAAACAATAGTGCCAACAAAATCTGCTCGATCCCCTAAAACAACAACCAAAATATTTAAAAGTGATGTGTTGAGCGCATGTAAATTTTATTAGACACTTTCCAGTGTGAGCCACTGTGGGCTGTAAAATGTTAAGTGGGAAACACTTAACAGAGCAAACGAGGTGGCTGCCTATAAATATACATGGTAGTTTTAGTGAAAACAGAGTTCAAATTAGGGGCGTTAACACGTGCTCTTAGCCAACAAAGAAAGGTTTTCAATTTGAGAAAAGTTTTGTTTTATGATGCCAAAATGGTTCTATACGCACATAAACTGATTAAACTTTCGATATCGCCCCTGACTTTTGAGCTATAAGTATTTTTAGCTACATCAAACTGAAATCGAAAAAAAAGTGCGCATAAACAATGGTTTCCTCTTTCGATTTTCAGCACTTTTCAATATTTTTGTTTAGCTAAAAATAAAAATTGTTGCTGATATTTTATTTATTTCTCACCTAGCCATAAAGTTGCTCACTTTAATGGAAAGGCAAATGAAGATTTTTCTTTTATTTTTGTTTAACTTTTTCAAATATTGACTCAAGCGCTGAAAGCGCTTATGTATACAGACATTCATCTAGTTTTCTAAGTTAAATATACACACGAGCGCACATAAAGCCAAACAAAAAGAAAACATACATCAATGAATGAGAAGCAAAAGTCAATTAAAAAATAGAAGCCGCCAGCAAATGGTATCCAAGTTCGTCAAAGAGTGTTCAAAATATTTGCTCGGAAATTAAGCAATGTAAACTATTAGCCAACCAAATAATTTTGTATACACACAGCACACATACACATACTTAAATCCAAAGTTACCAAGCTTATAAAAAGGTAATTAAAAATCTTGCCGAGAACTGTCAACAATTTGATTTGTTTGATTTGCGGTATTTGCATATGCCTAGAAAACATCATACGTGGCCGATTTATACGTGCAGAAAATATTAAAATTAGTTTGAAATACCTATTTATAGCAATCTATTTCATATGTTTGCCATTTTCACTGTAGGCGTTTTGCCTCTGATATATTAAATATGCTTATTTCGATATAAAGACAACGTCTGCAAATAATTAAATTTCGATTGGAACTGTTTCCAATTAAATATTTTTTTGTAAGAATAAAACTTTATGTTCTTAGCTTTGAATGCAATCTTGTTCTAGAGGTCAAACCATTTTTGAGAAAGTTATGGTAGTGGAAAGTATGGATTTATCTTAAGACGATTTTTTTTCTCAAACCATTTTTATACCCTTAACCCATTGAAAATGGGTAAAAAGGGTATAATGGATTTGTGCAAAAGTATGTAACAGGCAGAAGGAAGCATCTCCGACCCTATAAAGTATATATATTCTTGATCAGCATCAACAGCCGAGTCGATATAGCCATGTCCGTCTGTCCGTCCGTATGTATGAACGCGTCGATCTCAGAGACTATAAGAGCTAGAGACTCCAGATTTGGTATATAAGCTCGCCTAATCCCTAGGCAGTACAAGTTTGTTTTAGATTTTCGATAACTCTTCCCGTTTCCGATATACACATGTAATCGATAACAACAAAGTCTTCAATTTAGAAAACTGCAGTTTGAAAGATTAGACTAAATAAAGACAATCTGTGAAAATTTTATTGAAATCGGTTGAGAAACACTGGAGATATGGAGTATTGAAATTAAGAAGGTATGCCCTATACGCGTATACATACAGACACTCACACATACTTGCAAGCACTGACTGTATGCGTAAAGTATATGGTTAAGGGTATAGTCTATTCGGGATTTCTCGACTAGAGCCTTCTTACTTGTTTTAACTGTAAGTGCAGTTTTGTTCTAGAGGTCAACCCACAATTAAATTGCGTTAGTTTTTGAAAATCAATACATTTTTGACAAAGTTATGGCTTATTGATAAGTTTGGACCCGTCCTCAAGAAGACTTATCTTATATCATAGTTTTAATTTGAAATGCAGTATTGTTCAAGTTATGGCAGTGGAAAGTTTTTTCTCAAATCATGTTTTAACTTTCAATGCAGTTTTCTTCTAGAGTTCAAACCATGATTATGATGATGATTATTTCTTTTTAAAAAACGCTACATTTCTGACAAAGTTATAGCAGACGGAAACATTTGACCCGTGCCACACAACTTTGTAGGGTTTTATGTTAAAAGCGTCTGTCACGAAAGCTAACAAACCGAATACAGTATACATATAAACCAACTTTATCCCTGTCTGAACAAAAAGCTGCAACAATTATCTAAAAAAAAAAATAGTTTAAAAATAAATACGTGTACCTAAGAGCAACGAAACGAATACCGAGACAACTTAAAAACTTTATTTTTAATCACTTTCGTGCCGTGACAAGACAAGTTCGAGCAATGAGAAATGAAAAAGCGTTCTAAAATTGTAAAAGCAGGGCGACCAAAAAGGTTCTTAAAATAGCATGGTCATAGCCACAGCAGTGTCCCTTGTCGACATTTTATACCAAACATGAAAACACACACATACAACGAGACAAAACAGTACGAAGGAACATTATTCATTTGGCTTTTTGGCCCGCTTACATGGCTAACAAGAAACAATTGCAACAAAAAGCAGCGAGACAAATGCAGTTTATAAATAACAAAATGAAGGCATTTCCCCAGTGACATCAGCGCCAGGCAGTCAGCTAGCCAGCATCATCGTTCAAACATGAAAAGTCATTTTCACAACGCCTTTTGTCTCTAAACAACATTTCAAAACGACCATGTATGTATCAATGGGGATGTGCCATAGACGACCTGACTTTCAATATAATAAAAAGTGATCTCATTGCTGATGTACTTAGTTATTCGTTTGTATGCATGTGTAGAGACGTTACGTATATGCAAGTCGTATAATCAAACAAAAGGCTTGAATAGCCGCAAACCTTGTCGTAGAAAACTATATAAAAAAAAAGTGTGATCATGCATTTGACTTTGGGCTTACAGATCAGATTTGTGGCTAGCAGTTGAGGTAAAGAAAAAAAAACCTTTAACAAAGCTAAATTAAAGGTCAGTACGTTAATTGGTTTTGTTAAATTTTTTAATCAGCTTTAGATATTAATGTTATTAGCCTTTGATGATGAGTTAAAAGAAACATGTAGTGGTAAATTCATTCATTTTGTAAAGAATATTGAATAAAATAATCGAAAACATATTTTTGATGTTTGTGGATACTTTTGAAAGTAATTTTAATCAATTTGGGAATTGTGAATGGAAATATATAGATCTTATAATAATTGGTAATTGAAATGCTAATTAAAATGCATCTAAAAGATATTTCAAATAAAAAGGCAAGTATTCCAGTTTTACTGGGTGCAAAATTTTATCGAAATATCTTGTGAAAGTATATGAAAGAACTGTGAAATATAACGCATTTGAATTTGAATGCATAATTATCAACTACAAGATCATATAACTCAACAAGATAGCGACACGCACCAATATTTGGTTATCCAATAATAAATAAGTAATACATCAATCATTGCTCGATACACAAATGGAAAAATTCGGATCAGTTGATGACACTTGTGCAAATAGCTAAAGACCAGGGGCTGGTCAGCAGTTTAAGTGTGAGATTTATAATTGTACAGATAACTGAAACAAGCAACCTATATCCCGCTCCCACAGCTACGCCATTGGCTGTACAAACATCAGAAGCTAAGACACTCACACATTTGATAAGTGTCGCAGTGGCAGCAACGGTAGCGACAGCAGCAGCAGCACACTTGGCCTGATTAAATCCGTCCCGTCTTAATAATAGTCAGTCAGATCTAGATCACAGTCAAGATCACAGTTGAAACTAAAAAACAATGTCAACGCTCGAAAACGAAGTGACGTTTCGAAAAAAAACGGAACTCAATCAACATCTGGAAGCACAATTCAAAAGCTGTTCCACAGATTTTATTTTGATTACGGATCATCGCACTTCCAAGTACAAGAGTCAGGAACAACTGGAAGCAGCCAAACAGGATAGCGATTCAAGTGATTCCTGTTGCAGTCGATATGTTAGGAATATTTGTCGATTGAAAACCTTAAAGAAACGTTTACCCATACTTGATTGGCTGCCAAAATATAATCGTAGTGATGCCTTTGGTGATCTTATTGCGGGTTTAACTGTAGGACTTACGGTCATACCCCAGGGTCTGGCCTACTCGGGGGTTGTAGGATTGCCTCCGCAGGTAAGAAAGACCTTAAGTGGCCTAATTAATCAAAACACTTTTCCTTTACGATGCGCTATTTTCACAAATAATTAGAGATAAGAAAAAAATACGTACGCAAATTCTACATACTTACGTATGATTATATGATAAGTAATATCTAAGTGTGGCATATAAAAAAGTTACGCGAGCTTAACAACAATAACAAATATTTCTTTGAACTTTAAATTGTGTAAAATGTTTACAGTTTGTCAACAAATTCAATTGCCTTTAGTCCAATTTGTTTTCGATTCGAATTCACTCATTTAATTTGAGTGTGAATTCATGTCCCGTTTTGAGTGCATTCTCTTGCAGTGCACTTTTGGCAAAATAAGTTAAGTGTGACTTTTAATACTTGTTTAAATCATGCGCCATAATAACTACGTGCTTAAAACAAAAAAGTAACTGCACAACATTAGGTCTGTTTATATTGGTCTTGTTTCAATTTAAGTATACTCAGTCAGATGTCGCACGGTCATGTCTACAGTTAGCTAACTAAAGCAATGTCTACGCTCGAAAACGAAGTGACATTTCGCAAGACAACGGAACTCAACCAAAACGTGGAAGTGCAATTTTGCAATTGCTCTACAGATTTTATTCTGATTACCGATCATCGCACCGCCAAGTATAAGAGTATTGAACAGTTAGAAGCTGCTAAGCAGGAAAGTTATGCAATGGAATCGTGTTGTAATCGTTATGGTAGAAATGTTTGTTGCCTGAAGACGCTTAAGAAACGTTTTCCCATAGCAAGATGGCTGCCAAAATATAATTTGAGTGATGCATTTGGTGATCTTGTAGCCGGTTTAACTGTCGGCCTAACGGTCATTCCGCAGGGTTTGGCCTACTCGGGTGTTGTGGGCTTACCTCCACAGGTAAGAGGTGTCTAGGCGAATTTGTGTGTTCTCGTAATCTTAATCTTTATAACAGTTGGCTGTAATATCTTGACTACAATGTTTCTGTTTGCTTTTATCTTTGTAGTATGGCTTGTATGGCTCATTTATGGGTTGCTTTATGTACGTGTTGTTGGGCACCTGTAAGGATTGCACAATTGGTAGTACAGCGGTTGCTTCGTTGATGACCTATCAGTTTGCGAAGGGATCCTGGCAACGTTCGGTGCTGCTCACATTTATCACGGGCTTCATAGAGCTTCTGATGGCCGCCTTTAATTTGGGTTCCTTGGTGGAGTTTGTCTCTGGACCCGTGAGTGCAGGATTCACCAGTGCTGTAGCCCTTATCGTGTGCACCTCACAGATGAAATACATTTTGGGTGTGAACAGTGATGGAGTGTCCTTTTTGCAACGTTGGATAAGCATGTTTAAGGATATTGGAAACATACGCTTGGCGGATAGTTGTTTGGGCGTTGCCTGTGTTACTTTGCTTTTGATTATGCGTTGGCTGGGCAGACAGAGCATTGGACCCAAGGATCAGAAGGAGCATAGTAGATTTCAGCGTGTTGCTAATGGATTGATTAGGTTTATGGGCATATCGCGAAATGCAACAGTTGTGATTGGCACCACTATAATGGCCATGCAACTGGAGGCAAGAGGCACAAATCCTTTTCGACTGACTGGCTATATACCGCCTGGCATGCCGTCGCTATCGTTGCCACCCTTCTCGATTGAACCACAGCCTGGCAACGCTACAGCTGGCATTCCACCTGTCGCCGGAGAGACTTTCATGGAAATGGTTCAGAGTTTGGGCTATGGTTTCATAATAGTTCCATTAATTGCACTGCTGGAGAGCGCCTCCGTTTGCAAGGCGTTTGCTAAGGGCAAACAGATTGACATGACCCAAGAGCTGATTGCCACAGGTGTTGCCAACATTGCAAATTCACTTTTCTCGGGCTATCGCAGCAATAGTGGACTTGCCAGATCAGCTATTAATAATGCCAGTGGTTGTCGCACCAGCATGTCCAATTTGTATATTGGCATGGTTGTCGTCTTGGCTCTGAGTTTCCTCACCGAATACTTTAGCTTTATACCAAGAGCGGTGCTTGCTTCGATTCTAATATCGGCAGTTATCTTCCAAGTGCAGTACCAGATCATTGTTCCAATGTGGCGCAGTAAACGTAAGTAGATCGGATCAGTTTATACTTTGCTTCCAATGATGATGTCTACTCTCTTAGGTTCCGATCTGGTGCCTGGTGTACTGGCGTTTATAACCTGCCTGGTACTGCCACTGGAGATTGGTATTTTGGTTGCAATTGCTGCCAATCAGTTATTTATCCTGTATCACTCGGCCCGGCCCAAGGTTACGTTGGAACAACTGGAGACAGAGCAGGGCATACATTTTGTAAAAATAACTCCGGATCGTTGCCTTATCTTTCCCTCTGTGGAATTCGTACGCAACATGGTACTCAAGTCGGGCAGCAAGACAACTTTACCAGTTGTTATAGACTGTACCTATATCTATGCAGCTGATTTTACTGCCGCCAAAGTCATCTCTTCGATGGTTGATGATTTTCGCTGCCGTCAGCAGAAAATCATATTTTTTAATCTCAAACCCAGTGTGGTCAGTATTTTTGAGGGTCTCAATACTCGATTAGTGCTCTGTTATAATATGCACGCCCTCAATCATGAGCTTAGTTCTGATGGCGGCTTATCGCGATCGGTAGACTCCTTGGACGAAACTGAGAAGAGTGTTGCCACCGATTGCGTAAGCACGGCCAGCTCTTTGTCTCTGGCTAGAAGCTAAATGATCAAATTAAGGGTTTTCTCGTGCCTGTATTATCATTATAAAACTAACTTTAAAAATACAAAATACTTTAAATAAACCCACTTTTAAATAACACACTGATATTTTCAATAATATGCACTTGCTTTTTCATTTCTTTTTGAATCAGTAGAGAAATAATAAAAATTTAAGAAACAGTGGAATTTGTGCACATATTGTATAGCAGTTGTACTTGTTTCTACAATGTTCGGAATTACAAAACTATTCCACATATATAATCATCAGTTCAATTAATAAAGACAGCTAAAGGAACAAAAATGCATTTAGCGTCAAAAATATCAAGAATCTCCTATATATATGTATATATATATATAAAAGTATACAAACTAAATGGGTTGCAGACATTTCATGCTTTGCACTATTGGCGATTGCTAATTACGACTAAAATAAAAAAAAAAATTAATAATCGGTTTTAGAAAACATGCGACTGTAACTTTCTCAGTACTTTTTATTTTAGTAGAATTTTCCTTTATTTTTAAAATGAATTTTTATTTTAATGTATAACTATTTAATGTAGAAACGCTTTCTGTATGCGATAGTTTAAAGACAATATATCGATATGTGTTTGTATGATCACTAATACAGATAGCAAAGCCGAATACAAAAAACAAATACCTAAACAGCTACCCATAACGACACTTAATTATATTTAACATACTATGACTACAGGGTATAACGGCAGTTTATATGTCATGACAACCAAATGCACTAAAAGGTGAAACAAATCACCAATAATGTGTGCATGGTCCGTTTTGCCGAACTGGGTGCTAGAAAGCATCCGACATTGATGGACGCGGGCGACTGGGTCAAGTTCAGATGACACATTTGCGGCACAGATTCTGACTCACTGAACACTGTTGAGACTCTCGAAAAATGTATTCACAAATGTAAACTTGTAAATGTAGCAATATGTGTTAGCACACAGACGCCGGCTGATGATTTCTCTTAAAAAAAACTTTTTATGTGCAACTTTGGGCTAATCAATATGTTGTTGAGACTACCATCGAGATATATGTAAAAATGAATGGCATTAAGAACCTTACCTGTATTAATACTCATTTAAAATCACTTTTTATCACAGACACAAATTATTTTATGCGGGAGCACAAAATGGAACTCTTAAAGTGATCGAAATTTCGATAAGTACCATTCGCCTTTTTAACTATAGTTGCCATTAGACCCGAGCTCGAAAAATATCTAAAGTCTGGCAGCGCTGTTCAAAGCTAAGGCATCGATGCTATGATGACAAAATATAATATCGTTAAAAGGGACCTGCATAAGAAACGGAAGAGCAATAGAAAAATCTTAATGGAAAGACGTATAACACGTTCAACATTCGCTGCTAAGATCCAAACAGCTCGTGTAGAAAAACCAAAAAGCGAACCGCTAACAGAACTGCGTAAAAATGCTGTTAAGGACCACGTGCAATTAATGGAATCAAGTGATGGCAGTGTCAAAAGATGCAATAAACGAAAGCAGCCCAACGATGAAAATCAGGTGTTGGAAGCAGATAAAGAAAATAGGATGCCCAAACGAGGCCGCAAACCTAACAAGAAGACTAAGGATGTGCAACCTAGAGAGGCAATAAAAACAACGCCGCTTTGCCCGACGACCAAAGGAGAAGAAACCAAAAAGCTAGAAAACAAAAAAATTGAAGAGGATAAGATTTTTAAAAAGCCCGCATTACCATTGTTGCCACTCACCAATATAACAGTGAAGCAAAGAAACGCTTCAAATGCATCCAGGTATGTGATTCACCCCCGAACATGGCCAACTGAGCCACGTGAACAGGGACAATATTTCGAATTACCGTTAATCAAACTGGCAAATGCCATCACGTATATGAAGCTGCCTTCGGCAAAGTGGGAAACTAAGATTAAACTGAATGAGTTAATGCCGGAAGTGCTGAAACTTCACCCATTGACAATATTCACGGGTGATTTGAAAGTACATCACATAGACGAAAAGAATCGGCACAAATATCAGCCGGATTGTGTTATCTTTCGACGTGAGTGCGAAGAGGAACCCTACGATCGGGTTATTATCTTTAGGAGCAAACGTTTCACTATCGCTATCGATGGAACGCTCGTCCACTTGGACGGAGCACCCGAAGCGGTTACATCGCTTAAGGATGTGAATATTCTGCTTGATATTCTCGAAAACATTGATTTGTCAAACCCAATGGTTGAAATCGTTACGTCCATGTTACTTACGGAAGAGTTTGCAATAAAAGAAACATATACCAACAGGGAAGGTATATGGTTTGACTGATTTTCCCTATTGAATATATTGTACATTCGACTAATATTAAGAACTGTTCAAATGTAAACAATAAAGAACATAATTGTAATTAAAGAATAAAGAACCCTAAAATTTGTTGAATATTTTGGGTAGTTTACTAACCTTGTAGCTGCATTATTGTCATTTGATATTCGGCTAGCTTCTCATCGATGTAGTCCTGAGATTGATTCGCAATTATTTCGGCAGTCGATGGTCCAAACTCCTCTTCATCGTCATAGATCACATAGGACTTGGGCTGCGGTGGCTCCAATGGCACCCCAATATAATCAATCTGATCCTGTCCGTGTTGTCTCGGTTGTGGTGGCAGTGGTGGCAATGGTGGTGCGCCTGGCTGACGCAAAAATTGTGGCGACGGACCCGACTGCTGATATTGAGATTGGGGATGCTGCTGATGTTGATGCTGATGCGACAGTGGCGTCTGTCGGCTGCTGTAGGTGAAATCCGAACTGGGTGTTTGGCACACAATTGGCGATGGTGTTGGCGACAGTTGAAACGAGCTCGTTGGCGGTCCACCATACGAGTTCTGATGTTGCAACTGCTGCAGCGGTGCAGGTCGAAAGGGGCGTGCGCCACCAGCTGCGCCATAGGGATAACCGTGTGGCTCAAACATGTTTGGTGGCTGATATGGTGATGGCGATTGATTGCCACCGGGCCACTGTGGACGCGGATGCGGCATATTGCTATTGTTGGTGGCACGCTGACCACGCAATTGTGGTGCCGGTGACATGGCATGACCAAAGGCACGCGGTCCGGATATTATCGGTGGTGGACTGGGCGCTGTTGTCCACGGCGAGGGTGGACGATACAGAAAGGATGAGGGCGATGGCGAGGCGGGATTGGGTGCACGCGGATTCCAGCCACGTGGCCCATTGCCAAACGGCTGCGGCGGCGGTCCGGACATTTTCTATTTGTTCACAGCTTTCAGTATTTGGTTTTATTTATTTCGATTTTCGACGTTTATATTTTTATTTCTTTTACACTGACTTCAACGGAACTCGTTTATCGGATGGGGTTAACGAAGACACCTCAATTGAACATATTACACTGCGAGTACAAGAAATACATGAACTTCCCCAGTTCGAATAAGTCCTAACGCCTAACACAAAATATTCCAAAAAGCTGTCTTTTTCGAATGTTACGCTTTTTCAACACAGCACCAAGCAAACTTTTTGCCACACCATCAATCACAATTTGTTCATTATTAGCTCGACGAACACACCTGAACAACCAACCCAATTATGTCAAAAAATAAATCATGACCTATTCACCGTCTGTAGTGAAATAGAAATTGTTAAAAGTGTTTCTATACGCATCAGTTTCTGTAGTATTTGTGCTATTTTCTAACGGAAGTGGGCTAAATGTTTATTCGACTTTTCGCACTCGATTTATTCTTGGTTTTCTTTTTTTTAAAATTGGCGCTGACGCCATCGCTGGCGAAATTCGGTTACGGAGTGAATGCTTTGCGAGTTGCCAATTTCAAGATATCTTTTTGTTAGTTGTCACAAAGAATATTTGGAAAAGCAAAATCGGTATGTATATTCAGTATTCACTGGCACATAATTTACAATGCATGAATATTAATATCGAGCAATATGTAGTAGTTTCGAAGCACACGGATTAGCTGCCAGTCAACATAAGTATTGTGAAGGTCTTCTCGCATGATAAATGCTTTTGAGTGCTGTTGGACACTCGCAAGGACATAAATACTAGACAGTCCACTGATATCATTCATAAACATAGCGAGAGACCAAAACCTAGAATATTTCAGAAGACTTTCAGCAAAAAAAAATATTAAACTTAATTGCATTTTAAGTGAATTTAGAACAAAACAAATATTTGACTATATTTTGTGAAAGTGAAATTTTTGCAAATATATGAATACAGTAAAGATTCAATAAATAAAAAAAAAAATCTAACCAAATATGTCATCGAAGAGATAAAAAAATAGAAATCTTTACTACAAATTCCAGTTTGAAAAAGAATTAAGTATAATGAATTTGAATATGTGATTGCTTAGGCAATGTCTACTGTAGCAATATTTAAAAATTATGAATGTTCTTTCCATTTTACGATCGTCATCTGCTCTCAATATGCAATAATACGATTTTTCGTTTTATGTCCAGTGGAAAATGGAACATTTGCACAGTGTAGGCGTGTTAAAGATCAGTCGACATGTGCTGTCTCCTATATGTCCCGCCACGGAAAAGCCATGCAGACTTTTCACTTTTTTTGTTCGTTTTGTTTTTGCTTAGTGCTTGGTGCTTGGTGCTTTTTGAATAATACAAAAATAGAAATGAACTCAGTTCGTTAAACTTTTGCTCGGGAAAGAATCATCATGCTGAGAGTAGCCGAATGCAGCATGCTTCGATTTTTCACTTTTCCCCCCGCCGTCCCGTCCTTGCACGTTTCTCATAAGCTGCGGTGGCCCCCAACCACTCGTAATTGCCATCAATTTTAATGCTGTTTTAAAATATAATTGTTTAAAGTGCACAAGCATTTACAAGCACATGATTAAAACTTTTTGGCTTTTTAGGTTTTCAAGTGGAAAACGTGTTTTTCCACGTTTTTCCTTTTGTTGCTCTCGAACAAAAAAAAAACAATGATGCGGTTATGTAATCTGTTTTTTGTATGCCGAAAATTGAGTAATTAAACTAACCATTTAGGATAAAACTAAGCACTTTACTTAAATTTTACTTTGTAATAACACAATGCACAAGAATCGGATTCGATATATACTTAAGAATATATATATTTTCTATATATGCACTTGTATATATATAGGATGTATATATGTATTATGGCAGCAGACAGAAGAGACTGTGCTGTGAAGAACTTTTGAGATTTGTTGAGGAAAAACCGAGAACAACACTCGACGAGCACGAAACACTAACTGAATCAGCCGCACACAAGTGACACAAGGCAATATTGTTGCGGGCCTGAGGCTGCTCGATGATCTTGAGGAAAATTACGAATGTGGGGAAAACTCTCGTCTCGAAGATTCTTCGGCAACGCCACATGCCGAACTTTGTTCACTTGCTGCTGGCTCTCTCTCTCCCTTGCCGGCTTGTTGAAAGCGCATGTGCCAAGGGAAGATTTTGAGTATTTGTTTCGTTTTTGTTTACACATCGCATTCTAAACAGAACGAGTGCAGAAAGCGAGAAAGCGATCAAAATGGCGTCGCATGGACAGCAGTCTTTTCATATATATGCCAAAAATTGTGTCCTGTAGCAAAGCACAAAAAGAAAAGCATCGATTTTGTAGATAATAATATATGTATATAATAAATATACTAAGAAAAAGCTGGCGCCATATGTTATTTTGTTTTAAAAAACTTCAACACCAATGGAACCGATAACTTTGCACAGGAATGCATTCAAATGACTTATCGATTCCTTGCATTTTTGTGTTAGCGCATCTGTCAACTTTAACTTATTGGTTTAGTTGAAATAGTTGTCCAAAACATGAATTGTCCTGTTAGGATCTTAAGAGTTCAAATCAAACTACCATGAGAATGTAAATCGAGAGAGGAAACTTAAGTTCTGCAAATCATTTACAAGCTGTTAAAAAACAGCTTCTGTCAGTGAGCAATGTCTGTAAAAGTGCTAGCGCCATCTACAGCTGGGTGACAATGTAATGCAGTCAGAGCTGTTGTGCAAATGTTCCGTTAAATTTAAATAAAAAATTCGAAACTTCTTAGCACAATTATTGCAACTAATAAATATAAGTTTTTAATAGATAAATGAGTCAAATGAAACGCCATTTTGTTTTTTATTTGCATTGAACACACAACATGCTTAAAGACTTTATTTATTTATCGATATCGATTTATTGCACTGTATTTGTTGTCAACAATGTTTTTGTTTTTCTGATTTTTACCATCATTTTGCCGAGTTTAGTTTGCTTTTGCTTACTAACTAATTAATAATTAAAAATTGAGTTCGCAAATCTATGATATTTTGTATGTCATCTTGCTGTTTGTTTTTCTTGCGGTTATTGTTTAATTAAAATACTATTAGATTTGTTATAAACAAATATTGCAGTTTGATATTTGATTTGCATAAATGATTTTTCAAATTTGTATCTACTCTTGATTGGCAACATCTTTGGATTAAATGCACTTTATAATTACTTAAATGGAACTACAAATGTATATCCGGTTTTTGTGTTTTGTTTTTTATACTTTTTAGGGTTTGTGATTTTTGTTTTTACTGTATTTGAGTGTTGGCTAAGCGCATTTTGCTCGCATCGCTATCTGTAAATATATATATATATATATATTTTCCTCTATGTGTATACATATATTTATTATTATTGTTAGTATTGCGTTCTAGCATTTAGTTAAAGTTGTATTTTTTGTATTTTCATTAGCGTTGCAGGTTTGTTTTTTGTGTTTCTATATATATATATTTGTGACACGTAAAAACAGTGTTGTAAATTACAAAAATATATCTCGTTTTCTTGTTGTTGTTGTTGTTATGGTTTGGTTTGTATTGTTGTTGTTTTTGTTGTTGTTTTCTCAAACTCAAGCATTAATTCCGATTAAACAACGCAAAAAATGGTATGCCATCTATATAGATTATATATTAGCATACTCATCTTTTACACGTTTGTATGTATTTTCTTATTACAATACAAAAGGTACGAAAGGCGCGACAAATTCCGCCAGGATAAATAATCCCAATGCGAAATTTACACTAAAAATTGACTTAATTGTGAAAAGTTAAGGGCAACCAATGTAAAAACCGAAAATTATAAACACTTGAAAGCCAAACTTGTTAAATATCTTTCATTTGTATGGCAGGTATATGATATTGTTTTCCGATCTGGCCGATGAAGGAATACATATATACTTTATGGGATCGGCCATGCTTCATTTCATACACTCTTTCAAGTAATATAAAAACCAAACGAAAAAGTACTAATTAAATTGTTAGAGAACATTTTTGTTTACCAATTCTTAATGTCTACATTGCAGAATCTAGAAAGTGTTTTAATTCAATTTTTTTTTTTGTAATTTTGTTTTCATTTTTTGTTGTTTTTTTTAGCATAATAGGAAAACTTGAATTGAAAGCGGCAACTAGCACGAGTATCTGTTTAAGTTGTTTGTTACTTTATTTTTCTCATTATCTTATTGGGTTGAGGCCTCTTAATATATATATATATATATATGTATATGTATTTTTTATTTTTATATATTTTTTTTAGATTTTGTTATGTCCGCTCTAAGCTCTACTCGGCGCGACAGAGCAGCGAGGCAAAGCGAAAGAGTCGCATCCAACTAAAAAGCTTCGATTCGATGAGATTCTCGTCCGCCGTCGAGGTTGTCATGGAGACCCGTGACATATTGGAGGATTTACTGCTCCGTTTCTGCTGCATGATCCTTGGCGAGCTCATCTTCATAATCGAGTAAGTCGTCTTGACTGCTTTATGGGCGCACGCCTCAACCAGGGCGTGGCAACAGGCACAAACGTGAAAAGGGCGAACGCAAGTGCTAAAAAGAGAGAGAGAGAGAGAGAAATAGAATGAGGGATTGAGATTGGTTTAAGTATTAAGTCTAGTGTAGGTCTTTAAATAGCCTCCTGTCACGAGGGCTTAAGCTTAACACAATACAGTTCCCCTCCCCCCACAACACCCACGCTTTGTGGGGCAGTGCTTTATGGAGCATGACTTTTGAACGGCGGAGCACTCAGACAAGACAAGAGGAAATACGGCTGACACGGTGTTCGACGAAAAAAAAGGCGTAAACTTTTTAGCGCCCATTTTTTTCGGAGCAGCCAAACCCCCCATGCAAGCAATAGTTGAGAGTGACCTTGCCACATTTGCGCCTTCTCGTCCGAATTTATGTGGCATGCTCCAGTTTGCATGCTTCAAAATCAACAACAACCCGAAAAAAGCGCTTCAATGACAAAACTCAGCCAATCGTTAAGTGAATAGATTGAGCAGCAGATGTGTATAGAAGTGTGTCTGTGTGTGTGTATAGGTATGTAAATATCTCATAGATATAGTGGTTGCCAGAAAATAAAATTTTTAGTAACGAGAATCAAAAATTTGATAAATTACTGTTATCGATACTTATCGATTATAAGCGAAACATAAATCAATAATGATATTATAAGGCAAAAAACGAATCTATGACAAACAAATTTGATTGTATGATTTTAAACATTATTTATCATAGCTTTCCCCATATAAACCTTTCAAAGATCCAAAATTCTCATATATATATAATAATTTCTATATTAATTAATGAGAATACGAAAAGAACATTAACTTATAAACAAATTCCAATCACTTTAAAATTCAATTTACATATTCCTTAATTTTCTTTTACACTAGAAACAATTGCTACGTGCTGCAAATTACAGTTACATGTATCTAGTACACATATGCATGTGTGTGTGTGTTTGTTGCATAAATGAATCTGACTTTGTTGAACCATTCTGAACGTCATTTTCAATTATGCAATGCAATCGACACAATCGAAAGCAAAAGCAAACAAATACCATACCCCTTCTCTAATTCTTTTTTCACTTCCACAGAACCACTTCGGGGCACTGTTTCTGCCCACGTTGAAATGTCGCCGAGTTGCGCACAGCAGCAGCAAATTAATTTCAATTCTCATTTAAGTTTTACAATCTCAGCGCTTTTGTGTGTGTGTGTGTTTGTTTGGAAACCGTCGACGGCGAAAAACGACAAAAACAACGAACACAAAACTGACAACAACAGCAACGGGAATGGGAACAGTCAAGAAAATATGTGTCATGCTGCAACAGCGGCAACAACAAATGCAACAGCTGAATTTGTAGACCACGCGACAACATTTTATTTATGTATATGCTGTTTTTTTTTTTGTTGAACAGCAATAGGAGATTATTTTGTATTTTGCTTATGTTTTGTTGTTTCTCTGTCGGTACAAAAAATATGTAAAAAGTTGAGAAAACAAATTTAGCCATTCAAAAACGCCTGCGCACTTTTATACTCTACAAGAAAAATGTGTAGGGAATGTTAGAAAAATCAAAACAAAAAACCTTCGAGTTTAGATTTTTGTTTTATTTTTTAGATTTTAAATATCTCTACTAATAAAGAATGCATTTCTTAGAGTTTATATTTATCGAAAAACTAGAAATATTTTAATTCATTGAATTTTCTTTTCAAAAATGTATAAAAGTGTATTCAAGCATCGATGCAGCCAATCAAATGACATCAACTTCTTATTCCAGAAATACGCTAGAAGAATTTCAGCGGTATCCATTCCATTCCATTCAAATTTATCTATGCATGGAATTGAAATGGGAATTTTTGGTCTCATGTTGCGCTTTAATCTTTTCATGCAGCTGCTGCTGCTGTCGCTGTCGACTGCCCACGCGTCCGCCACCCTTCAATCCCCATTTACCCCGCATTTCGTTGCCATTGGTTGACACTTTGTCGTCGTTTGGGAGAGTTTTGGGGGAAACGCAAACAAATGATTGAGCTTTTGCCTGTCTGAAGCAGCGGCGCACGCATTTGTTTTATTGCATTGCCGTTAGCAGCGGATCGTATGCGTGATGTTTTTATTACCGTTAAATTAGAAAGAGATGTGAGCTAAACTACATATGTATAGCTATCACTTAATGCGTGGGTGAGCCCTGAAGGCATACTCATATACATAACCTAAAGGCGCCATCTGCCTGAATTTATGAGTACTCAACACAAATATTCCAATAAGAATCAATGAACACTAATTTGATGGTACCTACACATATATATATGTGTGTTACATATGAATGCTATCTGGCAACCTTTTGGCACACGTTGCCTATTTCTCCCTCTCTCTCTAATTGCCCACAATTGGTCTGCGAGTGCTGTCACATGCTCACATTGACCCACTTGGCAGGCAATATAGTGAGAAGTAGCAGCATAACTGCAGTTTGAGCCTGTGTGCCAAACTAAATTATCAATTTTTAGCTTTACATTTTTCTCGCACATACATATTTCATTCGTCAGCTGCAGGCCTCTGGCAGGGTTTCTATTCCGTTCGTTTTCAATTGCCAGACGACGTGTGATGCAGTCGTTCAATACACAGAAGCAGCAGAAGCGTCAGCAGCGGCAGCGGCAGATAGATAGAGAGCGGTAGGCAGAATGAGAGCAAAACGGTTTGACATGTTGTTGAGCGCTGCGCTGCTGACGCTGACAGTGCTTGTCGTTTCTATTGCATTTCGAATGCTCCATTGCTCGTTTGCTGTTATCAAAAGCGTGCCAGTTGAACGCGTCCCTGACTGGCATTTACCCCGGCACACAAACAAACACACACACATATGAGCATCGTTGCTCTGTATCCCCTCTCTCTCTCTCTCTCTCTATGTTTCTTGCTGTGCATGTGACATCCGTCTTAATGAGGCTTCAATATCATTTGTCAAATGTGTGCGTAGTTGTTGTAGTTTCGAATTGAAAATGATCAACTGAACGATAGATAGAGACAGCAGCTTATTGTGAACAAGTACAGTGGAATAAAAGATGTAAGCACATGTCTTCTACTGTTAAGCTTAGTTCAACATAAGAACAGTGTTGGAAAATAGTTGTTCACAAACTGAAATAGCTGTTTTAAGTTACTAAGAATTTTAATTTGATTGAAAATCTACTTCATTAAACGTAAAAAACTGTTAATTTTAAAACTTTTCTAAGGCTTGCGAGTTGTCCAACTTTTAAACTTATCTTACAACTTGAGCAACCACTGTGCAATCAAAAACGTTAAATAATTATTTATCTAAAAATTACAATGCGTATATTTTTATAAAAAGCGTTACAAGCATTCATATGAACATGTATAGCATTATCTAATTGGGTCGTTCTCTCAATAGACACGCATCAACAAAAACAAAAACTGGCTGAACTTGAACGCCTTGACAAAAGCTTTTCCAAACACCCCTCCCCATACCCCTTAAGCATTACATGAACAAATCTCCAAGCTGATCACGGCTTTTTGGGCACGTCATGATCTCAGCACAATACACAGAAAATGACATCAGAGACGGCCCAAGCAGCAGTTCAACTTGAATTGACAGCTTATAAATATTTACAACAATGTGCACAATGTCAATGCCAAAAGGGTTTAAAGATTTAAGGTATTGTTTTTGAAAATCTGTTGATTTTAGAGGGAGTTATGACTTCGGAAAGTTCTGAGCTATCTTTGAGTTGATTTTTTTGGTAAAAGTTTTTTCATGAATTTCGAGTTAAGTACTTACAACAACAACACACAAACAAATAATATATATGTAATTGTATGTACATAGTTATCTTGCTGCAACTGTAAACGGGAGGCGAAAAGTCACACACAACCGATTGCAACATGAAAATCGAGAAGAAAACTCAAACGACAGATGCGCCGCATTGTTTTGGCCCAGAACCGCATTGAAGCAGGGCCATCAAAAGCCGCAACAAAAACAACAACAACAACAAAAAGAGAGCAAGTGGCCGGCCCTAAGGCAACACTCTAACCCAAACACCTCCGCACCCATTGCCCACATCGTTCGTAACAGTCTAGTTAACTTGCAACAACGAGAAATGAACAAAATGTATCTGCAAGTTACTTACAATAGTAACCGCGTGTAGCTGTAACTTGTTGTCGTTTTTGTTTGTTGTTGACTGACAGACTTTCGAAACGTGTTGTCATGTAAATTAACCAAAAAAAGAAACAACAACAACTACAGCTACATACTTTACATAGTTGTCGCAACAGCAACAACAGCCAACAGCCAACAGCAGTGGGATACAAAGATACAATCCGCAATCGCTTGAAAGATAGAACAAACAGAGAATGCCGCCAGAGCCTGAGAAATGTAAACAGAACACACGACAATAGATAGCGAGTTTCTCGAAAACAAAGAAAAAAGACAATGAAAATTGCTCAAGAGACTAAAGCAGATGTCAGCTGTGGGGCGGTTGAAACAGAAAACACAAGCAACAATCAGTGCAAATTATGGCAAGAGTAAAATTGTAAACATTTCATTTTAGTTAAGTTTGCTTGCCACAAAGTTGTGGCAAAGCTTTCTTAATTGACTTATAAAGAACATAAGCTAATCAATTTGAACTAATCGGGAAATAAAGCAGTGATCAATAAATGTGCAAACACATTTTTGTTTATAGATTTTCATGATGATTTGTTTAAAACAGACAGAAAAACAATGAGTTGTAACGCAATTTGGCAAAGCAATTGTATATTTATGTTCCAGACACAGAGTCGTAGAAACGCATACGGAACGCAGACTTGTTGGCGTTCATTATTTCCTGGTGTGCTCAAATATGTTACGCATACGCCGCGTTAAACTATACAAATGCAAATAAAACAAATGATTATTGCGCATAAAAAGGCGGGCGTGAAACAGCAACAACAACGCTTCAAGAAAGCGCTGAAAAATCAATAAATAAATGGGAAAAACCTGAAGTTCAAAGTTGGCCACAAAGGAAATTTTTTAGCGACGTTGGCTTAAGTCGCTTTGCTCATTAGCTGAAATCGTTTAGCAGTGACTCGTTAACGGATCGTTACAGAGTGGAGTGGGAAGAGTGGGGGGTGGGGAGTGGGGAGGGGTCAAGACGCTTACATAATGATGGGAAAATGTTTTGCGATAAGAAGAAGAGCGCCGCAACTAATGGCCTTCATTCGAATCTATTTTGTATACAATTTTCGGCTCGTAAAAAAGGCGACGAAAACAAACGTGCCGTACATTAATTTACCACAAAAAAAAAACATAAAACAAAACAAATAAAATTTAATTTAAAAGTGTTTAAGAGAGAGAGAGAAAACATTTGAGTTTTCTAGTTTTTCAAGTGCTTTTTCTTCAGAGTCAATAAATGAATACGCAAAGATGACTTTCAATATTCTTTTTGTGACACAGACCACACACACACATACACACACTCGGACACACACATGGCCACACCTTAAATCGTGCCAACCTGAAATCAATTTGCATATTTAATCAACACTCCAACGCCTGCCCTTTTTTAACATTTGACCTGACCTTTTAGCTGACGAAGAGCAAATGCTTATCGATTTTCGGCTAACTCTAATTGGCAATGCCTCAAAAGTGCTGTCTGCCAAAAGGTACTTGCATTAAAAATTCATCAATTTCGTTGCAATGTCAACAAATTGAAGCACAAACCCGAAGACCGCAATCATATGTACTTGGTTTGTCTGTTTGTTTCAGTGATGAGTTTGCCAGTGTTGAGAACGGGTTTCTCAGTGCTCAAGCCTCAAGTTTTGGCTAGTAAGTAACTACAAGCAAATAGTCAATATTTGCGATATGAAAACAAAAATGAAAATAAGCTTTGTGCAAATGAAAACTTGTTTGATTCCGTACGATCATCATTACTCAGCGTTAGTAATCGTGTTTGCTGTTGATTGAAAACCAAAGAGAGTATATATTGAAATCGAAGGATGCCAAAAAGTATTATAAACTTAAAAAATGTCTTTAACAAAAACTTGAAAAAGATTTACAAGGATTTTTTTGATATGAATGCTTTTGAGTGTAACGTTTTTATTGCTTTTCCCCCAATATTGGTTTATAAAAAAAGCACAAGAAAAAGTTTCGGGCAAGCGGAAAAGCATTGTTATCGGTAAATATGGTCACACGCCCCCCCGAAACTAAATTTCTAGTGATATAATCTACTTAATGTCCCTCTATGGGTTTCACTTGCTTTCCTTTTCGTTGTTTTGTTTTTATTTGGGCCACAAATATTGATTTGCCGAGCCACTTGGCTGCGATAACACAACGATAAGCAGTATTCGACTTTTCGAGTACTCAAATTTCGGGTACTCACTTTGAGAGGAGTAGTGTGTGAGAGTGTGTGTGAGTGTGTGTGTGTGAGTGTGTTGGTGCATTTAACGATATGATATGGAAGTGCGGCGAAGCACATATAAAAGATTGGGCAATGTGGCCCGAGTTGAAGTTGACCCAAATAAAAATGCGAGCTCAGCTGGAATAGCATATGTAACAATGTATGTATGTATGTATGTAACGGATATATCTAGTACATAGCATTATGACGTACTAGTTTGCTGTATAAGTAGAACGATGTGATATTCAATTATTGTTTGTGCGCAATTCTTAATTAATATTAATTATGTAACTCAAGTGATGGCGCATAAAACAAATTAATAACAATATATTACAACAACAACTCGATAAAGTGCTTGCAGCAGCAGTTAAACTGGCTATACTGTTGTTCATTTGGCCTAGAGAAGAATAAGAACAATGTCAGAGTAACATAAAGAGCAAAGTAATTAATTTTGAGCCGGATGGCGGATATGCGAGAAAGGGACATAAATAACATAAAGCGATATATGAGGAGGAGGAGAAGTAAATTAACATTCTGTGAAGAGGCTCTTGCAAAATACTTCATTAAACTGACTAACATTCATTTGAGTCTATTTATTTTATTTCAGGAAAGTACATTACCAACGAAAGAAAATTGTTAGGAGAAAACAAAGAAGATCTGACTGATTAATGGCTGAAGTTTAAGAGTTTTGTCTTGTTGATGCTCTTAGAAAAAATGTTAATAAAAATCAACAGTTATAACAATTTAGCTTAAACATCCCAAACGTATTATCCAGCACCTATTCTAGTTATATTATGTAAACATTCTTTACTACAAACGAAAGTCATAGCAAAAACCCAATTATAAAAGGAAATACAACTCTACTGTAATAAAAGCTCAAAAAGAAATGAAATACGAGCCCGGATTTTCGGATGAGTACAAAGCCAAGCATAAAGTTACCGTGATTACGTAAATGCGTAAGAACAACGCTAAAATACACACACATACACATACAATGAGGACAGCCACTTGATGTAACGCTTTCAAGGACACTGGCTGCCCAAGGACGACACACAAATGAAGCTGATACCTTCTAATGCCAAGCTTAGACAGCGTTACACAACACTATACACTACCATAGAGTTGATAAGACTTACCGTTAGAATTGAGATGGCAGCGCGACGTTTGACGCAACGCAGCAGTTTGTTATATGTAAGTGCAATCTAGTTGGCTTTTGACAGTTCTAGTCTAGTTTTTTTTCTTGGTTTTTTATTTATTCGGAAGTGTGTGTGTCAGACAGATTTTGAAAACAGCTGGCTTTCGACGTTAATGCTGCTAACAAATTTTACGTTTGAGTAAGCAAAATCGTCAAAAACTTTTCTATTGTGCTTTTTTTTCGTATTTCACACGCGTAAAACTCGCAAACAAATCGACTGTGTGGAAAATATAATAGCAGAGGCCAAGAGACAACCAGAACCTTACGCCGCGAGCTCAGTTGACTGAATGAAAACGCACGCATCGCTCGGAACCAGCAGCCTTAACGTAAAAGCAAAAGCAGCATACAGAGAGGGAGAGCAACAGTAACAGTGACGTTAACAGCGCAGCTTGGTGCTCACCAATAGAATAGTGGGAGGCAAGAGCAACAAGCACCGTTTCTGTTATTTGAGAAAGACAAGCAGGTGAGCGAAAAAAAGTTGTTGTCACTATTTCATGTTGCTGCTGTCGCCCACGCGCTGCACTCGCATGCAGCAGAGCAACATGATTACACATACAAACAAACTAACAAACAATGGTACATAACATAGATGGAACAGAAAGTCATAAACTGATGCATATCACTTGATATAAATAATTTTTAAACAATTTTTCATTCGCATTTCCCACGCTGCTACGATTGCTGCTGCATGGCACACTCTCTCTCTCTCTCAAATGTTTTATGTTCTCTATGTATGTGTGTGTGCGCGCTGCATGTAAATGTAAATTGGGGAAATTTTAGCAAAAGCAACATAAAAGCCATAGCCAACTAACGACGCTGCGGCTGCTGTTGCTGCTTATGTAACTTGACGTTCTGGTCGTCTCAGTCTCAGGCAACGTTGAAGGGCAGTCAGCGACCTCGTTCTAGAAAAAAGGCAGCCCCACAGCAGCAGCAGGAATAACACACAGAATAAACATTTGGAATATACGTACACAATGAAAACGTAGGGTTTTTTCATTCTTCTTCTTCGTCTATGCAGCCACATAGCCCACACATAACAGCGGGTGATTTGGTGGGCGGTTGGGCGACATCAAAGCCAAAAAAAACGAAATGAAGAAATTGCGCAACAGCCACAACAGCTTCGCACTAGCCACGTGAGCACTGTGAATGCTACTCTTTTAAACTTTTGTGGTTTTTTTTTTGTTTTTGTCCTCAATTTGACCTCAATCCATGGTACATGCTTTTTATAGACTACCGCAGCAATGCATCTCGCCAAACAATAATTTACTTCCAACTCGACTGCCCTCATCCAGTGTAAGCTTTCTCTACAGAAATGTTAGCTGAAGCGTAATTCAATTCCAAGCGTCATTTATTTATAGTGGTCATCGGTCAGGAGACGACTGCAGGCCACAAGGGCCACAAACAGAAGTTGTCTGTGGAAGATTAATCGTTAATATAAATTGGGTTAGGTCAGCAGCATCGGCCAGGATAAACCTACATACGTGTGTGTAAGAGAGATAGAATAAGAGAGAAGTGGGAAAAACACCTGATGCGAACGACACTAACGCAAATAGTACATACAAATATCAAAACAACGCACTTTAGTCTCAGCGCTCTCTCTCTCTCTCACTGGGTCTCCGTGCCCTGCCCTACTTCCTGTTCTGTTTGTGTTTTGTGTGTTTGGCGGCATCTGGTTTTGCCAAAGCCGAAAGAAACATGCGTAAAATGCGTTTTAATTGAAAGGAAATGTTCAAAGCACATGTCGTGGACTGAGTTGCCCAACGGGCCAGCTAATTGAATCATGTAGATATATCCATAAACCCCAAACACACATAAGAAGTTAATGCATTTCTTTACGGTCGCAGTTTACTTTTGCTTTTAGACGACGTCACTATGTTTTGCCTTTATATTTCATTTTCATTCGCCTGACCCAATTCCTATGCACTAGTGCTATCCCTTTCACTTGCAGTTGGCTGCAGCTGACTGTGTCAAAATAATACAGAACAACAACAACTATTTGAACGTGCTGTTGTCATCATGTTTGTCATCATCGATACATATTTAATTTAATTTAACTGGACGGCACACTTACAAGCAAACATCCATTTATTGGACAGCCATTAAAATGTCTGTGAATAAAGAGCAATATATGAATTAGAATTGTGACAGTGTTGCCATATAGCTTATATGCGAACTATTAGTTGACAGCTCTGTTAGATGCATAACGGAACAATAATATTCTTATATAAATGTGGACGAATGCTATTTTTTGCTTTGTGAGTAAGGAGTCACGTTGCAGTTAGCCACGTTCCACCCATTTGTGTGGCACGCACGTAACGACCCACATTTCAGCCCCACTCTGCGTTAGGCACTTATATTGGCAGACTGCGTGGCTCATGCTGAGCATTCTCGTGACAAAAGACTGTCAAAGAGAAGCACAAAAAGTACCTAACTACCGCCCTGCCTCTCATGTCTCCAATGTCCTTGAGGTAAAAGCCTGAAGGCCACGTGAGGCTTTTTTTTTGTTGAAGGAAACCATTAAGAAAAAAGCAACATAAATAAAATGTATTTACTATTTATTTTTCTCTAACAGGCGAGCCATTTGCAAATATGCCCGATGTTGAGAATGGCAAAAAGATTTTCGTTCAGAAATGCGCTCAATGTCACACCTCAGAAGCTGGTGGCAAGCACAAGCAGGGTCCGGCTTTAGGTGGAGTTGTTGGACGCAAATGCGGCACTGCTCCTGGCTTCAAATATACAGACGCTAATATCAAAAGAGCCGTCGTCTGGACAGAAGGCAACCTGGATGAGTATCTGAAGGATCCAAAGAAATACATACCCGGTACTAAGATGGTTTTTCCTGGACTGAAGAAAGCTGAGGACCGCGCTGACTTGATTGCCTTCCTCAAAACAAATAAATAAATTTAAGTTAATTTCGAACATAATTAATAAAACTCCAAGACTATTTCAAAATAATTTGATAATTGCAAGTGAAATGTATTTTTATTCCTTCATTGGAAATTTACATTTGAATAGTGTGCGCTAGGTGTTATATCGGCCAGCATTTCGCTTCATTTTTTTGATTTTAACAGTGGACATATGACATATCATTTAGCTTTGCGACGTCGTGTACCAAGATTTTAGCGTGTTAAAATAAACATTTTTTTTATTGGTTTGAATAAAAAAAAATTGTATGAATTTCACGTAGCTTCTATGAATAAAAATAAGGATGAATTTCAGGTAGCTTGACGGATCTAAATAAGCGAAGCCGCTAAACGAAATTAAATAAAAAAAAAACCGTCTTCGTTCTTTTTTGAATTTACAGCGTGCAGCGCACAATGCACAGTGTTGCATTCATATACCGATATATCGATATTTGGAACGATAATGGCATCCCTCTTGAACACTCAATTTCACCAATTGGGATTTGTTGTCTCATTCGTAATCTAACTGTTCGCAGCAAACGACGGTTTGTGTTCAATGTAAGTAGACGGAGTTTTTGCAATGACGTAAATATGGGATATATAAAACCCTGAAATATTGATTGTGCCTAAAGTGATCGAGAACTCAAGAATTAAACTTGAAAATTTCTTACGTAATTTATGATCGCAGCGAAAATGTTGCTGCCAAAATCATCACTTGCCACTAATTTTTTGGGGGTTGTTTGCGTTACATAAACGTATGACTGTTCTCGGAAGTGTGTGTGTGTATATACATAACATCTGATAATATAAATGCTAACATTGTGAGCACGAGTGCAAAAGTCAACAACTATTATTAAACAAAAATAATATTAATGTTCTATAAGTATCAAAAGTCACATTGACATTAAGAAAAAAAAAGGGCGCAAATCGATTACATGAGCAAACCCCGTGCCAAAAAGAATGCACGATCATTTTTTTTGTCTCGCTCACGCAGCTAGGGTAAAAAAAAAACAATTTCACATCCATTTCGCAGAATTTCAACTTGCGCGCCACGTGGTTGTAAATCAAGTTGCGAATTGAATCATATCATGGCTCTTTTTTCCATTCGATGAAAAAATCAGAGGTCGCTTATGTAAGCGAGTTTGCTTTTGCGAGAACATTGGCCCAATTCTGCCGCTACCTGCTCTCACGTACATATGTATGTATTAGTATTTGGCCTGCTTCCAATGCATTTCCTATAGAAAAAGTGGTTTCAATCTCACCAAGGCCACAGATAGACAACGTTGTCGCTTTTCATGTAATCACTCGCTCTCCGAGAGAGTGTGCGTATGTCTATGTGTGTGTAGGTGACAACTTACTCATTGCAACGCTGTTGTTTTGCTTGCATGCAACGAATTTTTCAAGTTCGCATAACTGCATGCAATGTAATTAGTCACAACATAAGCCGCTACCTCGTTTCTCATATTGACCGCGACACAGACCCTGAAACGGTACTAAAGCAAGTGTTTTGAACGCTTCTGGAGAATTTGTCTGTTGCTGTGCGGTAGCACAAAAAAATAAAAAGTAATCTGACGCAATTATCAATACATTTGAGACACCATTGTTCAGTGCTGGCAAATCTTCTTTAACTGGCTGGTTTCGGCTTTAGCTTTTTTTGTCTGGGTAGCGAACTAATACTAAATAATAAACTAATAGTGATCTTTAGGAACAGCAGTTTGAAGCTATAATTTTTAAGTCTCAAAGTTTGATAATATAAACCCGTTGATAATTTTCACACAATTTCTTTTTATTTGCGCTTGAAAAGTTGCCATCACTGGCAACATGTGACTAGCTCGTGTAGGTGTATTCGTGTGTATGTGATGACGTTGCTCGTCTGCTTCTAAAATTGCGTTTAATGAACTTTGAACGAGCGGGTTTTGGAGCGCAAATTGTTAGCTAATCAGATATTTTGTTTAAGTCAGGTGCATTACTAATGGTCTTAATGGCGGTCATGTGTAGTTATCAGTCTGCAACTGATTAATCTGCGGAAATATAAAACTAGATAAACATATTATTACATTAGCAAGTATTTGTTGTTATCTAATTGTTGGTTTTTTCTACATTTACAGTCGAGTCGGTGTTAACACATTAAATATTTATTAGCTACCATGGGCGTACCAGCTGGTGATGTTGAGAAAGGCAAGAAGCTGTTTGTGCAGCGTTGCGCACAGTGCCACACTGTGGAGGCTGGTGGCAAGCACAAGGTTGGCCCCAATCTGCATGGTCTGATCGGTCGTAAGACTGGCCAGGCGGCCGGCTTTGCCTACACAGATGCCAACAAGGCCAAGGGCATCACCTGGACTGAGGATACGCTATTCGAGTACCTGGAAAACCCCAAGAAATATATTCCTGGCACCAAGATGATCTTCGCCGGTCTGAAGAAGCCCAATGAGCGTGGTGATCTGATTGCCTACCTGAAGTCGGCCACTAAGTAAACCACATCTATGGATACCCCATACAAACAACTAGCACCACCTTAGCAACCGGAAACTCTGTATTACGGGCGATATCATTGGGGAGGGCGTAGCTTGAAACGCCTTCGAGATAATCTTGACGATGACACGTATTCAGGTCACAATCACAACAACAACAAACTATAATATATTAAAAAAACAATAAACATAAAGCTACAAATTATGTTAATTTAAACGTTTAAATAGGACAATTACATTATTTAATTTACAAAGTGGATATGTTTAATTTAACAAATAATTGTGGCCCCCACGAGATAAACAACAAAACTGAAATATTAAAAAAAAACATCAAAACTAAAAAGTACTTTGTTTTTATATACAAAACTTTTATATTTCATGGGTATAGAAGAATTTGTCCAAGTTTCAATTTCCTAGTCATAAAAAAGCTTCACAGTAAGCAAAAAAAAGCTCAGGGGTGTTATGACAATGTTTAAAGCTTTGAAAGCGCCAAAAACTTTTGAGTTTTTATTCTCCGATCTCAAATATTCGTCTTAGAATAAATACCTCTTATTATTTTCATTGGTGTTTATATATTCAAACAAGTAAGAAGGCTCTAGTCGACAAATCCCGACTATACTATACCCTTAATCCTATACATTCCGCGAGTGGTTGTAAGTATTTCAATACAGATTGTCATTATTTAGTCGAATGTTTCAGACTGCATCACAAAGTTTTCCAAATTCAAGATTTTGTTGTTATCGATCATATCGGAAATGTATATCGGAAACGGAAGAAGTTATCGAAACTTGTACTGCCTAGGGATTAGCCGAGCTTATGTTCCAAATCTGGAGTTTCTAGATTTTCTAGTCTCTGAGATCGACGCGTTCATACATACAGACGGACGGACAGACGTACGGACATGGCTATATCGACTCGGCGGTTGATGCTGATCAAGAATATATATACTTTATGGGATCGGAGATGCTTCTTCCTGCCTGTTACATACTTTTGCAAAAAACCATTATACACTTTTTACCCATTTTCAATGGGTTCAGGGTATAACAATGTATATCATACATTTTTAATAACAATGTAATGCATTATATCATGTGATATTTGTATAGTAAACGATTTGCAATTGCAATTTACAGAATTTATTTCACACATTAAACATTTAATAATATATATCGTATTTTGTTTTTAAGTTTTTTTCGTATGTATAATTTGATTTTAAAGATAAGAAATACTTATTAGGTTTTACATGTGCGCCAATGCAATGTATAATACAAATTTATTAGATACTTTTGGAAAATATTAGGCAAACTCTGTACAGCAGCGCATAGTGGTATAAAAACAATCAATAATAATAACAACAAAACAAGAGACAATAAAAACAAGCAAGGAAGCATTTTCAGCATGTCTTATATTATATATACACTTGAAAGCCAACTGGTTTTTTCGAAGTTAAATATTGTTTAAGATCTTGCAACAAAGAGAAGACCTTGACCAAAGTTTCAGCTCGCGATGCTGAATCAAGAATATATATACTATATACACCCTACTTTGACAATGAGTATAGACTCTTCAAGTGTATAAAAATAAAAAGAACATTCTGTGTATATTTATTATTCCAAATTCAAGATTTTGTTATCGATCATATCGGAAACGGAAAGAGGTATCTAAACTTGTACTGCCTAGGGATTAGCCGAGCTTATGTACCAAATCTGGAGTCTCTAGCTCTTATAGTCTCTGAGATCGACGCATTCATACATACAGACGGCCGGACAGACGTACGGACATGGGTATATCGACTCGGCTGTTGATGCTGATCAAGAATATATATACTTTATGGGATCGGAGATACTTCTTCCTGCCTGTTACATACTTTTGCAAAAAACCATTATACACTTTTTACCCATTTTCAATGGGTTCAGGGTATAACAATGTATATCATACATTTTTAATAACAATGTAATGCATTATATCATGTGATATTTGTATAGTAAACGATTTGCAATTGCAATTTACAGAATTTATTTCACACATTAAACATTTAATAATATATATCGTATTTTGTTTTTAAGTTTTTTTCGTATGTATAATTTGATTTTAAAGAAAAGAAATACTTATTAGGTTTTACATGTGCGCCAATGCAATGTATAATACAAATTTATTAGATACTTTTGGAAAATATTAGGCAAACTCTGTACAGCAGCGCATAGTGGTATAAAAACAATCAATAATAATAACAACAAAACAAGAGACAATAAAAACAAGCAAGGAAGCATTTTCAGCATGTCTTATATTATATATACACTCGAAAGCCAACTGGTTTTTTCGAAGTTAAATATTGTTTAAGATCTTGCAACAAAGAGAAGACCTTGACCAAAGTTTCAGCTCGCGATGCTGAATCAAGAATATATATACTATATACACCCTACTTTGACAATGAGTATAGACTCTTCAAGTGTATAAAAATAAAAAGAACATTCTGTGTATATTAATTATTTCAAATTCAAGATTTTGTTATCGATCATATCGGAAACGGAAAGAGGTATCTAAACTTGTACTGCCTAGGGATTAGCCGAGCTTATGTACCAAATCTGGAGTCTCTAGCTCTTATAGTCTCTGAGATCGACGCATTCATACATACAGACCGCCGGACAGACGTACGGACATGGGTATATCGACTCGGCTGTTGATGCTGATCAAGAATATATATACTTTATGGGATCGGATATGCTTCTTCCTGCCTGTTACATACTTTTGCAAAAAACCATTATACACTTTTTACCCATTTTCAATGGGTTCAGGGTATAACAATGTATATCATACATTTTTAATAACAATGTAATGCATTATATCATGTGATATTTGTATAGTAAACGATTTGCAATTGCAATTTACAGTATTTATTTCACACATTCAACATTTAATAATATATATCGTATTTTGTTTTTCAGTTTTTTTCGTATGTATAATTTGATTTTAAAGAAAAGAAATACTTATTAGGTTTTACATGTGCGCCAATGCAATGTATATGTATAATACAAATTTACTAGATACTTTTGGAAAATATTAGGCAAACTCTGTACAGAAGCGCATAGTGGTATAAAAACAATCAATAATAATAACAACAAAACAAGAGACAATAAAAACAAAATTATATATACACTTGAAAGCCACCTGGTTTTTTCGAAGTTAAATATTGTTTAAGATCTTGCAACAAAGAGAAGACCTTGACCAAAGTTTCAGCTCGCGATGCTGAATCAAGAATATATATAAATATACTATATACTATATACACCCTACTTTGACAATGAGTATAGACTCTTCAAGTGTATAAAAATAAAAAGAACATTCTGTGTATATTTGCTTTTTCATCTAAATAACTTTTTACTGACGTTCTTTAGATTTCTCTCTTTTGAATGGTTCGGAATGCCAACAAAGAGCAAACAATTAAATAGTTTTTTTTTTATAGAACTTAGTTTAAAGAGAATTAGGAAAAGAAAACATGCGCTTAAATGGTAGCAAGAATAAAAACAATATTAGGGTAATGGGCGCGGGGAGATGGAGGAAAGCGATTTCTTCCCAACTCTTATTGTTAGTTTTAAGTTTAAAAAGCAGATGGCGATCCTTGGCTAACAATTGTTGTACATGATAGCTGAGCGATTTGTTGTTAAGCTGCTTTAAGCCTTGCCCGCAATTGGTGCAGCGCCTTGTTTTTGGTTCTCGTTCTCCTTCTCCAGCTGCTTGCCCAGATATTCCCTAAAAAACACGCAAAAATTTGAATCGATATTTTTCGGATTGAATAATTTTGATATGCGAATGCTTGAAATCATTCTGGTGAAAGATTATCGCGAATACTGCTATAAATGCGTGTATGCGTATCGAGCGGCACCTGAGTGCGATAGGGTGGATGAGATTTGGATATTAAATAGTCGTACTAACCAATTGTGTACCATCAGTTTTTGTACAGCGAGCAGAGCTTCGTAACGCACGTTAGGATCCACGTGGCCCAAATGCTGCATGACAATTTGTTTGCCTCCTAGCTGTTCCAGAACACTAAACGAAAATGCAATATGATAAGTACCAAGCTACAGATCTGTAACATAAAAACTTACTGTTTGCCGCGTGGATAATGACGCACATACTCTCCAATATCGAAACATGCAACGGACAGAATGATGGCATCCTTTGAGGTCTCCAGCAAATGCACCAAAATGCGCAACAACTCGTAGTTCTTCTCGTTGAGACGCTGAGCGTTTTCACGCCAGAATTTGGCCGATTTGTGAACGGGTGACCATTCGAGGCGACCGCTGCGCACCTCCGTGGCATACTCGTCGAAGGAACTCAGGTCCTGTACGGAGTTCTGCAACTTCTCGCTCAGATACTCGACATCGGCGGTGATGTCCTCGTCGTCGAAACGACGCTGCTCGAATATGGACAGCTGTTTCAGCACCTTGCACTGCACCATGGCAATGCAATGATCCTTAGCCACCGATGAATCCTCGGGCTTCTCAATCAGGTTACGGAAGACGGCCAAAATGATGCGTGTGACCTTCTCCTTGGCACAATCGCTCAAGATATCAGCCAAAATGGGTATAACGCTGAACTTGTTCATTTTGGCGGCCAACAGGGGATTAAAGGTGAGCACCCACAGGCAGAAGATCAATTGGTATTGCACCTATGAATAAGATATCGAATTTAAATTGTACCAAACAATTTAATCATTTCAATATCAAACTCACCTGGAAATTGACGCGCGTGGACAGAATCCTAATCAGTGTGCTAATGCCGTCGACGCTCACAAAGGCAAAGCGATACTCATCCACACGGAGCATCATCTGGAGGCAACGTGCCACCGACTGGATATACTCGTTGTTCTGTGAAATAACATCAAGCACATATTAAAATCAAATTTCGAAATAGTTGAGTTAACTTTAGTAGCGAGTTAGTTATGACAACTTTTCATTTTCAATATTCATTTCTTTTAGCAGATACTTTTTCTATATATTTCAGACTACGCGCTACAATGACAGAAACAACAGAAGTTAACTACAGCTACATTTTAAAAGAGTGGAAGAGACGGTTTAAGGATTGTGCTCCAAATAATAATACGAAAATGAAAATATTATAAATACAATACATTAATTCTGCATAATAAACACTTTTTGTAAAATGGGCATGGAGAAAAGTTTGCTTTTGTTTGTGTTTGCGTTCACACCATCACCGTTATAAATTAAAACCTTTACCGTTACCCTTTTCCATAACCGTTACCTTTACCATGGCTTATAAGTACATTGTTTTTGGAACACTTGATTTATTTTTCTGGCTGCTCGTTTTGAATTCAGATCAATCGATGGTATTTAGTGGAGTTAGTAAACAGTTTTCGTACACACACACACACACACACACGCACACGCCGCAGACCTTTATAGAGCTCTCTCTTATTTCTCACTGGTGCATGTTGTATGTGTGTGTGTATGTGTGTAGGAGTGTGTGTATTATGTACTTGTTTGATTGTTTGTTTGTGTTTGCTTGTTTGTGTATTTTGGGTGGTGGTGGTAGGTGAGTGAATTGTAGCGAGCTTCTGGAGCTGCATAAGGAATACCGGTATAACACATTTGCCTTCCAACTGATGATCGCCTGCCGCTGAGAAGGGACGAACATCGCGATAACTTTCGTTAGATGCTTCGTTACGCTGATGCATCTGGGCCAAACTGGGGCTGTACTGATCTTTGCCTTGCGGTCCGTGCGAGTGCACAATGATCGTTTGCGTCCGTTTGGCCAGTTGAGCCATCTCTTGCAGATAGGCATTGCCCTATTGTAAAGATTTGTGGGTTCAGTTCAAGGTCAGAACGTACGTTGGGGTCAGCATCCGTTTTGATTTTCGTTTCAATTTGTGGTTTTATTGTTGTTTTTTTAGTTATTGGTGTTTAATTTTTGTTTTTAATAGTTTGTTTCGTTGTTGTCGTTTTTTTTGGATAGTAAATTGCATTAAAATTAAAAATAGTACATAAATATGAAGAAAAAAAAAGTTGAACATGTACATTTTTTGATTAACTTTCGACGCCACAAAAAAAAAGAACAAACAGAAATCGCAATAACGTAATGAATACTTTTTTTTTGGTGCAGTGTTGGTGCAGTCGGAGGTGCATTTTGGTGGCTCACCGGTGCGATATATATGCGATGCGGTGCAATCGATGATGATACTCAAAACAAATTTGTAAACGTTTTTCCGGAACGGTCATACGAACGCCATTGTTGCTTGTGGGCGCTAATTTTGATGTTTTAGAATCGACAACACGCTTAGAATGAATATTTAGATATGTAAAAACTTTAAACCATAGACGCAAACAGGCAATATATCTGTTTAATCACGCACACATAAACTCACGTTGTTGTTTAAATTATATAGGATTTTTTATTTTTTGCCTGTGTCAGCCATCCTTTTCTTTGTTTTCACCACTCATTTTATTGAGTTTTTTTTTACGTTTGGTCAAAATTTTAGACGGCTGTTAAATAGGTTTGGTAAGTACAATAAAATATAAAAGCAAGCAAAACTAACAAAGCGTGCAAACTATTATAAAGTGTATTTTAATAAAATGCCAATTTGTTATACATTTGTAAGATATCGATTTATGTACTCTACTTAATTCAAAATGCAACACTAAACCGATAGTAAATGGCGATAACCCTGCATTAAGATTAACAGTGCATGCAAATGTCTATCTAAAAACATTCCGTTAGTCTGGTTGAAATTTAATTACGCAAATTAAGTTTTCCAATATTGATTGAGGCCAATTAATAAAATATCATGCTGCATGCATATAATGTTCAGATGTACCTAATGTAGCTGCCTGACTGAGATGTATGCATATATTTACAAGAACATGCAATTGGGATTGGGAATGACAAAAATATGGCAACGCTTGTTTATTCGTGTCTACTTACATTGGTGGCCAACTGATCCTTGAGGAACTGCAAGTAGAAGTTAAGGTCAGACTTGGGCATAACCTCATGACCCCAGCAAGCAAACTTTGCCAATATGCGCGACGACATGTTGACAATGAAGCCATCTTGACGATTCAATAGGTTCAAGAATGGTCCCCAGACGCACTGCTTCATCTTGGCGGATGTCTCGTGGAAGAGATCAACACGCGAACGATCCTCTTGCAGTAAATCGTCGAGCAGCACAAGTATATACTGAATGGTTGCATCCTTGGAGAGATGCGAGACAAGATTCAGCAGCGTCTTCACCACCTGCGTTGGGTTTTGGGCCAAAAAGGCGGCGCGTGATTTATCTAACGTACTGATAGCCTGATAATCCTCTTGGCTGATCATCTGCGACTGCATATAGGATGCCCAGTTGATACTCTTGGTGCGTATATCGGCTGCTTGATGCTGGAGCACCGAAGTGGCAGCAATCATGTCTAAAATCGTAAGTGCGTTGCAAATTAAAATTTAATGGGGCGGGGTGCTGCACTGTGGCAACACATCGATTTTTCACAGAGGTCAGCTGCTTTGCACTTACCAATGTTTTCCTCGGGTAAATACAGTGCGGATGTCATTTTGATGGCTGTTTACTGTGTGTGTGTTGAGTGATACGCAAGAAAGGGTGCTGCGCGAGTTTCGCACAGAATTTCTGTTGAAATATGTTAAGGAAAAAATTTAGATGTTAAATTACGAGTGTCTTTTCACACCACTGCGACAGCACCGAAATTCAGCTGACTGGTCTTGTGACTTATTCGCCGTGTTCGCCGCTCTGTGTCGTTGCCACTGTGTGTGAACTATTTGATTTTGGCAGATCCCGTGTGAATGGCAAAATTAGTGATGTGCTGTCACAATTCAGATTTACGGCGAATAACAAAAACATGAATAAATAACAACAGCTTTACACGGCTCTTAAAAATATTTGCATATTTAACTTAAGCTGACAATTACTACATTAAGAAATAATTTTTAAAATATTTAATGTAAATATAAGTTTGTCAAAGCCTGAACGTGTCATTCGTCAACAAACATTCATTAATCGGGATATGTACATATAGATACCAAAACTGTTAAAATGGAATTTGTGCCGAATTTTAAACGCAAGCGGAGCCATTCCAAAGACCACATTAAACTAGCACCTTTTCCACTGTGCATTCAAGGGCCACGATATCAGGGCGTCTTCAATGGACTCTGTGTGGAGGTTGTTGACATCGAACAGGCACGGATCAGCACATTTCACGACAATGGCTGCTATGGAAAAGGAAGCCGTTCCCGAGGAGGACCAATCTCTAGTGATGGTGATGAAACTCTCATACTTGGCCTGGAGGAGGCATGCTTATTAGCCTACTTCTTGAAACTGTTGGAAATTAAAAACGAGACTGGCAATATAATAGATTGGAAAACTTACTTGCAAGCTGCTTTGCGCTGTGACAAGGAATTTGTTTACAAGCTAGCTGCATATTTGTACTTAAAATCCAAAAATTGGGTCATTAAGAGCGGAATTAAATTTGGTGGGGATTTTCGTAAGTCTGCTTTTTGTTCTTTGACATTTTATCGATTAATTATTATTCCATTTTCGTAGTCATCTACAAGCAGGGTCCTCGACAATTTCATGCCACTTTCTTGGTGATGGTTCAAGCACCGGCTAAAAATATACACTCCCATTATGTGGCCAAAAACTTAAAAGGAGTTCAACGCGTTGCTGAAACTTCCGACAAGGATGTGCTCTTACTTGAAGTGAAACATTCCCAAGACTTTTTGCCAACGCTGGTCACACCTGAAACCCTTAAATCCCTGACTATTCAAGAAACTGTCGTACGGCGCTTTAACTACTCATCTTTTGTGCAAACAAAACAAATACATTAATAATATAAAACTAAAGCTTTTGCACACGATTCTTCTTTGGAATGCCAGTGCTGCGATAGTCTGCGCGCTCCTGCAGGTAAATGGCTTTGCATTCCTCTTTAAACGTTTCGTTTTTATACCAGTTTGAGAGGCAATCCCTCAAGGCAGAATTCTGTTTCCGACAGGTGGCAACCATTAAAATGCTGCTCGCCTTGCAGCATTCCTCAAAGGCGGCCACTTCTTTGGAACAGTGTTCAGCACGCGCGCGATCCCTCATTATTTTTGGAATTAATACTTCTCGCTCCACATTGCGCAATTTTGTGTCATTTGGGTCGCCTACAAGCGGCAACTTAGTTAATACATTTTTGCCAGTTAGTTTTCGTTTGCCTTACCAAGACCGTGAGGGTTGCGGGGATCAAAATCGGCATGCTGCTGCTGTTCGAAACTCATTGTGTGTGTGGGAATATTGAAATTCTGGTCAAGATTTCCTAGTGCCACTCTGACCTAAGATACTAAATAATGTGACCGTAAATTGCAAACATAGTCATAAACAAATATTTACATAATAAAAAAAAAATGTGGTGGTTAGTCGACTCGACTCACGAAGAATGGCACTGCTTACTACTCGATTAGCCAATATTAATGGTACAAGTTGGCAGCTCTGTTTATTGTTATTTTTGTTACACAACACTGTCGGTTTCCGCCTCTTTTTCTGCCAGCCTGCAGCGCCTTTGGACGTGTGTCAATAGCGCTCCCGTTGCATTTTTATAAAAACTAAATAAATGTCTGAGACATTGCAATTGCGTGGTACGCTGATCGGCCACAATGGCTGGGTCACCCAAATCGCCACCAATCCCAAGGATCCCGACACCATCATCTCGGCATCGCGTGGCAAGTATTCTCAAACAGCTATGTGAGGTTAGATAGAGCCGATCAAATCAGTCGATATCTTCAACATCACTGCAATATTTCTTTATTTAAATAAATGTGCTTATTAATTGTGGTTTTATTCTGCAGACAAGACCTTGATTGTCTGGAAATTGACCCGCGATGAGGATACCAACTACGGTTATCCCCAGAAGCGTCTCTATGGCCACTCTCATTTCATCAGCGATGTTGTGCTCTCATCCGATGGTAACTACGCTCTGTCCGGCTCCTGGGATCAGACTCTGCGCCTGTGGGATTTGGCTGCCGGCAAGACCACTCGCCGCTTCGAGGGACACACCAAGGTGGGATAAGTTTCCAAATGGTTTAAACCGCTTTGAACAGGGCCTAGAATTATGCCTTTTTGAACTTGACCCTCCACCCCTCTGTATTGTATTCGGTGTATCAGTGACTCCTAGAGTAAGGTTAGGTTTAGTTAGCACACCAATACATATACAAAAATATTGCGCCTATGCGAGGCAGAATTTCTGGTTGACAACTGTACCCTGTGATACGCCTGAGTCGACATACTTTTGCGTGAAGCTCATCCGTAAGTAGGCATTCAAGACCCATCGGCTGCCATTTTCAATAGCTATTTACGTATCCCTAACACTTCAAGAGCTAATCGATTGTTGGTTTTTGCAGGATGTGCTTTCCGTTGCCTTCTCGGCTGACAATCGTCAGATCGTTTCGGGCTCTCGGGACAAGACCATCAAGCTGTGGAATACTCTGGCCGAGTGCAAGTTCACCATCCAGGAGGATGGCCACACTGACTGGGTGTCGTGCGTGCGTTTCTCGCCCAATCACTCCAATCCCATCATCGTTTCCTGCGGCTGGGATCGTACCGTCAAGGTCTGGAACTTGGCTAACTGCAAGTTGAAGAACAACCATCATGGCCACAATGGCTACCTGAACACTGTGACCGTCTCTCCCGATGGTTCTCTGTGCACCTCCGGTGGCAAGGACTCCAAGGCTCTGCTGTGGGATCTCAATGACGGCAAGAACCTGTACACTCTGGAGCACAACGACATCATCAATGCCCTGTGCTTCTCGCCCAACCGTTACTGGCTGTGCGTTGCCTACGGCCCATCCATCAAGATCTGGGATCTTGCATGCAAGAAGACCGTCGAGGAGCTGCGCCCTGAGGTCGTCTCGCCCACATCGAAGGCCGAGCAGCCACAGTGCCTGTCCCTGGCCTGGTCCACCGATGGCCAGACCCTGTTCGCCGGCTACTCCGACAACACCATCCGCGTCTGGCAAGTGTCTGTATCAGCTCACTAAATGGATTTATGTTTTACATCTGACATATTATGTATAAATCGATCGCAAATTAATTTTTTTATGCCAAAACAAAAATGAATAAACGCGCGACGCTTATAACAATTAGTAAATGGTGTTTCAATCTGAATTTAACCAATACAACGTTTTATATGTTTTTGGGCATTTTATTTGTAAACACGTTTATAAGATAGTAAGTTGATTTTCGTTTCAGTTGTATTACAAATAGTATAAGTGCATAACAACATAATTAATAAATAAATAGTATTTATGAACTTGATGAGTGGTGGCGTTGAGGGAGGTAGGGGTAACAAAGTGCGTCGATGTGCGAATGAATATGCTAAACAATTTGTACAAAAAAACAACAATATCAAAATAATTTCCTAAATCGAAACCAAGAACTCCAACATCCTGCACATGCGTATAAAAACGAATTTTTCATGCTGGCGATGGGATAAAATAAAGCATCGCGTATGCTTAGCAGCTATATAAATTTGTTTTGGGCACTTTAATTAGGTTGCTATGTTGCATTGAGTCGGGCAAGTGGGCCTAAGAGCATTTGGCAGACGCACTCGAGCATCGCCACAAGCGTCACTTGGTTTTGATTGAGTTCGAGCGCTGGACAGCTGCAACCGATGGTGATTTGGCTAAAGGAGTGTCGACTAGTTTGCCCGGCGACGAGTTTACAATTTTATAGACATCATTCCTAAAGATAATGACCAGAACCGTTATGTTGTCAACAGAGCCACGCTTATATGACTCCATGGCCAGAGACTTGGCGCCAAAGTCCGGCTCCTTGAGATGGTCCTGCACAAAACTGCAGGCTTCCTCATTGCTGAACGTATCCCAAAGGCCATCCGATGCGAGTATTAGAAAACGGGGCCTAGCAAATAAAAACAGAATGTGTGTGAGTTCAATAACTTGGCAAACATGTCAAGAGAACAGCTGCAGCACTCACTTGTGATCATTTAGCTCGAAGGTCAAAATGTCCGGTGTAGCTATGACTAGATTCTGTATGGAAAATAAAATGTGTGTGTACGCTGATTAGCAATCACTAAAAAATACATATAGAATAGCAAATGATGTGACGAAATATTATCGTCATGACATTTATTTGTTGGCATCGCATACCTTATCTTTTAGGGGATAATCACCCATTGCACGTGACGTGGCCAAGACGCCAGCCACGCGCCAAACGCCGCGAAAGGCAATAAAACCACCGGCGTCGTGTATACGTTTGCGTTCCCGCACCTGCTGTGGCTTATGATCAAATGACAATGGTATAGCGATGCCGCGTGAATCGAACATAACGCCACGCGAATCACCCACATTGGCCACAATCAACTTGCTGTCCTTAACAATCGCAATCAGTGCAGTTGTTCCCGCTATGTTTGTCTGAAACGTGAGAAAACACAATCAGCTAAGAAGTTGCCATAGTAAAAAGCATTATTTTACTTACTGCAAGCTTTGCCTGCTCGACCAGCGTGTGATCCGCTGAATGAATCTCATCCGTGATTAGTTTGCCAAATTGAATCCGACCATTTTCGATGTAGCATTTCGCATCGTAGTTGGGCGGTGGCACATTTGCCGAGTTCTGTGCATTGTTGTTATTATTGAGAAATGAATCCTTGGCGGCATCCTTGTTACCACTAGCGCGCATGGCGCTGTTTAGCTGCAGTGTATAGATGTCGGCAATAGATGCCTCCGTTGTCTTTTGTTTGATCGCCGTACAGTCGACGGTGGTGCTGTGCGACTTACGCAAACTATCTTTGCGTGCGACGAGTTCGTTTTCCTTGTTCGATGCATCTATGCGGCTTTGTTTACGTGCCAGATAGGGGCTCTTGTCATAGTTGGTGTGTTCAGATTGACCCTCGGTCTTCAGTAGCTTGTTAATTTCAATGATTTTACTGTAAATATTCTTGACCAACACATCACGGGCGAAATTAGCGGCGAATTCGCCACCATGTCCATCAAAAACGGCGAAAAACGAAATGTCCGTGTTGTTGTTAATGTTCTCCTCAATGATAAATCTGCCAAGTTGAATTTGTTAAGCGTCTAATTGGATTGAGTTTAACAACAACACTTACCTGTCTTCCATGTGAGGTCTGCGACCCAGGACTGCAAAAGCTGCACTTTGTTGACGCACTTCCTCCCAGGCCTGATGATCGCCGGCACCGGTCGCTTCCAAAGAGCGTGTGGCAGACTTTTGCCTACCCAACGTTGCCTGGATGCGACCCAGAATGCTGCGACTCCACACATCTGCCGCTTGCAAATATATTAACAAGATAAACAAAATGACGCCACAGAATATGACCTCGGGGCGGAGCACGTAGATGCGGCATAATTTCCATAGATAGGCCAAGGGTGAATTGATGGACGAGAAGCCCACCGCAAACTTGGACAATATTTTCATATGCGAAACGTATGTCTGATAGAAGATCTTGTCTTCCAATTCGTCATCCATTTGACTGGGGAATCGGCGTTCTTATTTTTTCACTCTCTCTTTCTATGTTTCGGCTATTTATGCTTCGTTTGTGCGTATGTGTAAATGTAATGCCAATGCGTGAATGATTTGGGTGAATGTATTTTCCTTTCTAATATATTTAATTAAAAATCACTACAAAGCCAACTAAAACACTTGAATCGGAATTTCGATTTACTATTTGCGCACTGTTTTTGTCTTCTGCGTTCGTTTTCTTTGCGTTTCTGTATATTTTTTTGTCTCCTTATTGGCGACGTTTGCTTTCTGTCGTTCTCAATTTTTGACGTATTATTGCACAGCAGATTCGCCCGACTTTTGGTAGCATTATATTATTTCAGAATATTCTTATTAATAGCCTCTGTTGCTTGCATAAAACAAAACGAAACAAGAACAACATCCGTTTATGTTCGTACATGTGTGTGCGTGTCTGTGCGTAATTACATATGTACACACATACGTATAGTCACAGTCAACACCAATTAGGAGTTAAATAGACCATCAAATTTATAAATCGCTCAATACTAAATTTTCAGTACGTAAATTTTCAGAAAAACCTATTCTAGTCTCTTTTAAAATTTTGTGTCCAATACTTTAATTTTATTTATTTAAATATGCAACCGTCAAAGCATACTTTTCTGTTAGTTCTGCTGAAAACATAAATATGTTGAATTCGTTGTAGTGACAAACAACTGTGTGCACGGCTGTATGAATATGTGTCGCAATACAAACCAGAGTGGCATATAGAATGGAATCGATAGTATCGATTGGGAACATTCTTGGCGCTCTCCATACTTACTCGGTATAAAAATGCAACGCATTTATAGAATTAAGTTTTATTATTAATAAAATAACGGCAATAGTTTTTGCATGAATTTTGGCGAGTATCAAACGGGATAAACCAATAACTAAATGTATTGAGTTTTGCACTTCATTTTACTATTTAATCGATGCTTTTTAAAGTACAACGAAGTGTGGCCATATTAAATTGAAATTTTTGCTCTGCACCGCTAGCAAATACTCTTTCTCTTAAATATTTGCGTTCTATGAATTTGCAATCTCAAAGTGTTTTATTGAAATCAATATTATAAAAAATGGCATTGGGCTTCTGTTTGTACAACGCAGTATTAAAAATGTACCTGCAGAGTTTCGTCCAGAATACGTATAGCGCCTGTCCATGTTAGCCAGTTAAACTTTGAATAAATGTGTTGACATTTTTACAATATTAAATAAAAAATCAAAACAAGAACTGCACGCGACGCTGAGAAGAACTGTAACAAAACGAAAACGAACAACCGCCAACTAACAGCATTTTAATATATAGTATTATTTATTATGCTTTGCCATTGAGTGGCGTATTCTACAATAATATATACCAGTACGTGAAATCTGTAAATGCACTTGTATACAAACATTTAATTAAACAAACTGCAAAGGGATGTTCGCTCATTTGACAATTTCCCCCAAAAAAAAACTGTCATTTCTCTCAGCGTGACTAGAAAAGATAAAATTGAACGATTTGTATTGTTTTGTTTTTAAGTAGTATGTATTTTAATTATATTTATTGTATTTGTATTTAGTTTGTTGCATTACAAAATATTGTATATCTTTCTCTTTTTTGCTCGTAGGGAAGATTTAAAAAAACTTAGCTCAATAGAAAAATGGCATAGATTTGAAATGATTATTGCAGTTAACATTGATTGCTTATAGTACAAAACGTAACGGTTACACTTAACAGCGTTAAATAGAAATAACTTTGCCTTCGCTTTTCATTTGCTGCATTTTGTTCATGAATATGGCAATGGGAAAGAGCTGGCCCAAACTGGCTGGTAACTGCAATAAAATGTATAATTCTGTTATTCACCATATTCAAATGTTGAGTTTTTTCATATTCACCTCTCGTTTAAACTGTGCACTGTCGATAACGATCGGCATTTTCTTGAATGTTGCGCAGATAAATATTAAGCCTATCGTTAAGCGGCTGTATGGATTCCTGAAGTTGATCTAACTTTACAGTCTTCTCCTGATATGTTTCCTGGAGCAGATTGAGCTCGTTGAGCTTCTCGTTGGTGTCCACTGTTAGCTTTGAGGCACGTTGCAACAACAGTTTGGCCCGCTCACGTGCATTCTCCGAGCCACTGGCTCGATCGGTGAGCGTTTGATTTGTGGCACTCGTGGCGGATTGCAAATTGCTGGCCTCGCCTCGGGCACGTAGTGCCTCCAACTTGACACGAATCGCCTCCTTGGTTATCTCCTTTGCGTCCAGTTCATTCTTTAGAATATTCTTCTGCAGACGCTGCACCTTCTTGGCCAAATCTTCGACCTGTTGGGCGGTTACATTTGCTGGCGATTCAGCTTCCTTGGTTTCCAAATCGATTTGTTCCAAATCCTTATCGGCTAGCTCAATGTTGCTATTTGCTTGTTGAATAGCATCCTGCGCTTTGCCTTGGGACTCATCGGCTGATGCCAGATTCTGGACTACGGAATTGGCCATTTCGAGTATGTTATTGGCAGTGGCTTTGGTGCTATTGGCTGTGCTTTGTAGACTATTGACACGCTCCAGGTCGGGTCGTGTCTTATAGATAATCGATTCGACGTTCTTTAGCGAGGAGACAGCATCGTTAATCTTCACGCCCAACGATTCAATCTCCTTGGGATCGAGGGTGAGGTCCAGGAGGAGTGTAGCCTGTGCCAACTGCTTGCTCTCCTCAGGCAACGCCGTCTTGTTCAGTTGGAAGTCGTTGACAGCATTGATCAGATCGGTGGCAAGCTTAATGCTCTCATTTGTTTGGTTTAGATAACGTTCCGACTGCACAAATCCTTCCTTGGCCTTCTGGTATGCTTCCGAGGCATTCAGTTTAGCCTGGGTCAGGGCACGTATGGTCTGATCTGCTTCATCCTTTTTTCTGGTTATAGCCAGCTCTGTATCCTTGGCCACCTTGAGCGCCTCCTCGGAGTGAGCACGTGCGCCATGCTCGCAGGAGAGGAAACCACCACATTTACCACATCCCGCACCACCACAGAGACTATCACAAGGATCACCTGGCTTGCCGCACACCTGTTCATTTAGTTCAGGTATTTGGGAGGTCAAAGCTCTCAACTCTGAACGATATTCGCCAATGGTATTGTCATTATTCGCAATGGCATCCGTTTCATCCTTAATCTTGTTGGACAACGTTTCCACACGCTTGCAATTGCGATCCGTATTGGAGGCTAACTCCTTGGCCTCATCCTTAACAGCTGAGAGGCTGCTGACACGTTCGTAGGCATGTCTGGTCAGATTGAGTGCACCCTCGATATTGGATTCCTGCAGTTGGATACCGTTCTCCTTGAGCTCCTTGGAGAGCTGTTGTACGATGCGTGAATGATTCTGTAATCCCTCCAGCTCCACAGCGGACAAGCTAAGTGAGTTGTAGATTTCATTTAGATTGAGTTCCGTATCATCTAAACGCTGATGTGATTCAGCCAGCTGCTGTTTGAGTACATTGGTCGCCGCATCCAGTTCGTCCAAATCCAACAAACTGACAGTTGAGTTCTGGAGCAGATCCCTAATGTGCTGCAGCTTCTTGTCCAGTTCACTGAATTCGGCTGTGTAAGCGCCCGTGGCGCCCACCTGCTTAATCTCCTTGGCGCGTTGAATGGTTGCCTGCGTGGACTCATCCAAGGCATTCAGTATCAAATCCCAGTTGTTGAAGCATTCACCACAAGGCGCACAGTGCGGGAACTGTCCCAGATAACCACGTGCACACTCATTGCACTTGTAGCCACCAATGCCCTCGTGGCAAACGCACTGACCCGTCTCGCGATCGCACTGGAAGTCAGCGGCGCCGAATTGATCGCACTCACACGGCTGGCATTTCTCGTTGGGATTGCCCCAGTAGTGTTCCTGGCACTGATTACATGCCCTGCCGCCAAAACCTTTCTTGCACTCGCATTGTCCGGTGAAGCTGTGACACTGCTCCTGTACAGCACCAATGGCATCACAATTACACGCCTCACAGCCCTCGCCGGAGCCTATCTTCCAGTGATTCATGTCACACTGATTGCACAACAGACCCTGAACATTGGGCAAACAAGGACACTGTCCGGTATGACGATCGCAATGAACCAGAGTCTTATTGGTGCCCAGGAAATCGCATTCACACGGGCGACAATTCTGCTGCAAGGCATCGCCATGATAGCCATCGCGACAGAGCTCACAGTGATCTCCAGTCGTGTCATAGAGACACTTCAGACAAGCGCCCGTCTGCCGATCACAGTTGCCCGAGTCATAGACATCAATATTGTTGCTGCACTCGCATTTGCTGCAGCTGCCTCCATTTTCCGGTGAACCATAATGATTATCCGCACAGATCTCGCACCTTGAGCCCGCATAACCGTCCTGGCAATGGCACAGCATATTGTTGTTTCTGGTATCCAAGGAGCAGCCATCCGCATGCGACATGCCGCTGGCAGTTGTATCTGGACAGCGACAAGCGCGACAACCAATTTCGCTACCAAGCAACGGATCACCATAATAGCCCTCCAGACAGGCATCGCAACCAAAGCCAGTGGTGGAGTCCTGACAGTTGAGACACTGTCCAGTTAGAGGATCACACAATCCGGCATGTCCATTGCACTCACAGACGCGACACTGTGGGAAATTCCAATAGCCTGGCTGACATTGATTACACTCCCTGCCATAGGTATTCGGATGACACGCACACTGACCCGTCAGCAGATCACAATTGTTATCCTTGCTGCCAATGCTGTTACAGTCACAGGCCTGGCAACCCTCCGGTCCAAAGCCATAGGTGCCCGGCGCACACTGATCACACTGACGACCTACAACATTGGGTTTGCACTGACAGAAACCGCCATTGGCATCGCACTCCTTGCTCAACGAACCGGTTGGGTTGCAATTACACATACTGGCTCCATCGTTGATATACTTGCTGGCATCCTGCTCCACATTGACACAGGTTGCAGACATGTGCTCCTTATAGCGCATATCATACAAAGACTGATTACAGTTGTTGATGTAGTCGCGCAGACGCATCTCCCCGCCGGGGACTTGGAAGATGGGTGTGCCCTCAATGCGAGGTATAAGCGTAAGCGAGTCCACCAATATCGTTGCTGAGGGATTGTCTTCGTCGTGACGTCGTCGCTCGAATAGGATTCTAAAACGATACTCCTTACCAGCCTCCAGGCAGACGTCGTGTAGCGCCACCACCTGGCGATCTCGCTCGGGCAGTGAGAAAGGCACGCGTGCTTCGATTATCGGTGACTGAATGACCTGGGCGCATTCACCCTCCGGATCAATCTCATCGGGCCGGACTAGCGTAATGAACGCATCGTCCCAATCGCCGCGAGATGTGGACTGATAACGAATGAGGACATCGTAGGGCATTGTACGTGGTATATCATTGACAACAATGACCATTTCGGAGTTTTCGGGCATTCGGGTAAATCCAATGCCTGTGAAACCGGGCGCACGGTCCTGATTGGTGGGCATGGCTTGTGGCACAATGCTGCAGTTGCCATTGCTGCCATATGAGATGCACATGTCAGCCACCTCGGCCTCGTGCACCACAGGCAGATCAGGTATAAAATAATTCTGCTTCGGCTGCGAGCATGTGCGTCCGGCCATATGAGAACGGCAACGACACTGTCCGGTCAGCACATCACAATAGTTGTCATAGGAGCCGCCAACATCACAGCTGCAGAGGGTGCAACCATCTTCGGTTTCGGAGAGACCAAACGTCTCCGGCTGGCACTGATTACAATCCTTGCCGGTGACCAGACGCTTACACTTGCACTCACCACTGCGCATATTGCAGCCGGAATTGTTGACAGTGCCGAGAGTGTTGCAGGTGCAAGCCTCACAGCCAGCGGGATTAGCGGGATTTAGATGCCAGAAGCCTTCCTTGCACCTATCGCAGCGTCGACCATTCACATTCGGTTTGCAGTGACAGGCGCCAGCCACAATGCCATTATCCGGATCATTCACAGAATCACAAATACCATCATCCAATGAACCATCCGGATCACAATCACAGGGCTTGCAGACATTCGGGCTACTTAACTGCTCGATGGGATCGCGATAGAAGAATGCCATGCACTCCTCACAGTGCTGACCCTGTGTATTGTGCAGACAATTGTCGCAGAAACCGCCGGACACATTACCCGAGGCAATGAAGACAGCCTCATCGAAATGACAACTGACAGCATGTCCATTGCATTCACATTTCTGGCAAGCGTTGGTTTGCTTTCCAAAGGCAGGCTTCCATGGCACATCGTTGTAGAAATCCTCGCAGGTCTCACAATTGAGACCCTTGGTGTTGTGTGTGCACTCGCAACGTCCATGGACCATCTCGTATTCCTGTGTGATAACATCATCGAGGGGCAGACACTGTGAGGCATGACCGTAGCACCAACAGGAACCACGCACAACCATATTGGAGATGCCATAATAATATTTCTCCTCGTTCTCCAGACGATTGTCGAGCAGATTGTCGCCCAGCTTGTGCAGCTTTGTCATCTGTATGCGCAAGTTGGTCAACCTTAGCTGATTCTGTACGTGTTCCGCATACGGATCGGAGACATTGATGTTTGGTGGCAGTACACGGAAGATGACTTCACCATTGCGGGATGGTTCCACCAGCGAGTAACGGGAGGAGCACATAACATCTGTGATGTTATTCAGGGAGGTGGGTACGCCCGGGAAGGATTCCTGACAGTTGTAGGCAAAGTAACGATAAACATGCCACGTCTCGCCAAAATCAAAACTTCTCTCAATATACATAGCCGCCGGTCGGAAAGTAGCGAAAGTAATAATCAAATGGGTAAAATGAAATTCAGCCTCAAAATCGAGCTGAATGGTGACATTCTGTTTGCCATTCTCCGATTGCCACCAGGTGGGAATATTTGTGCCCGGTTTGGTCTTATAGATGATCTGTCCGATGCGATGATTCTTGTACGGATCATTGCGCGTATGATCTCTGGAATCGCAGAGGAAACACTTCTTATCCTCCAAATGCGACAAGATGCAGAATCTCTCCGGTGATTGCAGACCACACGTTGAACTTGCCGTTAGACGATTCTCACGTCCAATGAGCAGATTTCCCGTTGCTGGCGAACATGAGGATCGTTCACAGGGATGAGCTTTGATATATTGTCGTGGTGGATTCCTGGGACGATCGCGACGTCCGTGTTGTGCCAGCGGCGTACGTTGCGCTTCCAGCAGCTGGCTGCTGAGCACGACGACAAGCACAAAGAAAAGCGCGATAAGGCCGCTGTGAAGCGACATCGCTTAATCTCTCTCTTTTACTCCCACTCTCTCGTGAGTTTGCTCTTTTGCTGTCTTGTCGTTCTCGTTGTCGTTGTTGTTGTTGTTGTTGTTGTTTGAGGTCGTGTTCCACAAGAGCGCTTCCGGCTCCGTTTCTATAATCAGCGTTCGTTCGATTTCCTTTAACTCAACTATGGACCTTATTGCCTTAAACACGTGGATAAGCTGTAAGTAAATGATAATAAGTTATATAAGTTATCATAAGCGTTTATCTTTATACTTACTTTTTCTGTGATTACTTTCCTATGCTGCTGGAACTTTCATGTTGCGCCTTTCCAAGCTGCTGTTGCTTATCTCTCAGCTGCGAAAAAGAAGAACAGAAAATTAAATTACAAATTATTCTCTACGAAGCAAAGTCTTATCAAGTCCTAATTTAAAATCATATATGTTATTTGAAAATTCCTACATAGGAACTTCCCGTCCGCACCCAACGAGTCTTACGCATGAACTGAGAGCCTTCTCCGGCTTGAAATGTGAATGAATCTCAGGCCGCACATAATGTTTGGACTATAGGGCGATAAACACACAACAACAAGAACAACAACAACAACAGCGACTACATATATTAAGTTTAATCCGTTGTTGCCTGGTGCGTCGGTTTATCAGCTTTAAAAGACTTGTACTAAATGCTCAGAGCAAGATGATTATTATTTTTAGACATACTCAAACACAGAGCAGCATCAAGTGTCAAATGCAAACACATTAAAAGAGCTGTGTACTTGTTATGCTTATGATCTCATCATCTTTGAGTTTCCTTGGGTGATCATAAATAAGAAATATTTTTTAAATACTAAAACCATTAAATCCCAATCTAGAACATTTTTCTAATAATAGTTAAAAACCTGAAATAACATTTGAATTTGAACTAAACTTTGAACATATTTCATGTCTTAAACCGTCTTCTTTTCTAGGGTATTAAACATAAAACTCAATAGCTTGATTATTGGATGCAGTGAATTGAAAATCTGGGTCTATGCTCTTATCAGTCTAGTTCCATGGGACACGCAACAAACTTAAGTAGAACTATGCTACGAAACCCAGCAGCTTCAAGCAGATAAGCAGCTTCAGGAGGCGGCATAAGTCAAAAATATTGGAATTGGGATGATGTCAACCCGCACAATACACTCTCTCTCTTTTTCTCTGGTTTATGGCAAGTGGAGGCACTACAACTATTTTGTAATTACGAGTGCGGCACGTACCGATAAGAGTTCATTCACAGATCTCTATGAAACATTCACATTCGTAAAGAATATTTATTTATTTATACATATATGTATATATAGCTTGTTGTTAGTGTGTTTCTGTGTTCTCCGGCCATTGGCGATTTTTATAGTTTGGTTTTGTAGATGGTATTAAAGTTATAATCTAGAATGTCTTATACTACCTACTCTACAACCATTTGAAGATATCAGGCCAACTATTTGAAAAATTATTTCATCAAAAGATTAGAATCTGATACATGTTGAACTCAGTGCCGAAATCTTCTCATTCTCTTAAATTTCGTTAACCAAAGCAGTTATATTGGCAATTATTCAATGGGCATAAAAAACAAGCACAGAACTGTTTTTTTTTTTTGTTCCAATTGCTGCAGATGGATGTTTTCTTTTATTTGTTTTGGGGCGCTGTTAAATTCAGTTTCATTTTGGGCGCACATAAAATCACAAAAAGTAGACAGCACCGACTGGCAAATAAACAAATAAGCAAGGAACTAAACAAAACGTTAATTTACCAAGCACACACAGAATTGTACTGGGATGTGTGTTTGTTTATTAATTGTTGTGGGTAAACAAGAAACAATATTTATTAATTGAAATGATGGAGTTTAACATACCCTTTTTAGTATGCCGTTCAAGTAGCTTTTTCTCTTATACAAGATTTTTGATATACTTTTAATAATTGTTATAGATTCCGTAAATACTTTATTTCGTAGCCAAGCTTATCTCCTATACCCATTTAAGTAAACAAACCGAAAAGATAAAATACCCGTTCTGTTTGGAAAGTATCAGAAGCAGCATTTGAAGCCAAAAGGCAACGTTTCAAAAATTTACTTCATTTCGTTATGTGCTTGTGTGTGTGTGGAATGTATTCTACAAAACGTATACATGCATACATGCATATATATTTGTACATATTGTCTGTAGTTCTTACTCATATGCATGTTTTCTTAGCTTTGCTATGTTTATATTTTCAATTCCATCAATGCGCGAAGCTTATTGACCACACATCCTCAACTGTTGAACGGGATTTTTTATTCACTTATGGACAACATGTGTGTGCGCAACTCTAGTGATCACCCCGAAAAAAACATAAAAACTAAAATGAGATCAGCATGCGGCGGCAAACTATAATTAGACTTGAACTAAGTCCTGCCCACAGCACAACTGCAATAAACGTTTGTGTGATGTATATATACTCGTGTGCCTGATGGATACAGATCTCAGATTCAAGCTTGGCTCATATTTTAATTAGCAGCAACCTCGTTGAGTGACAATTTGCTTGGCGATGCAATTTTTAAATGCACTATTCCTTGCTTATGCACACATACACAAAAGAGATATAAATGTGCGGAGGTGGTTTGATGAGTACTGGTATGGAGGTTATATTACTAACACTTCAAATAATTAAATACTTAAGCCACCCTCGCAGCTACATATGTTTGTGTGCATATGCAAGGCAAGGCCTTCTCGAATGGATTTGGGTATGAGGCATCATGTTACAATTGGTATGTAATTCCAAAGAATTCATGTGCTGAACAATGTAAACTTTTTTTGTGACAGAAGAAAATTATTTTTTTGTAAGTACAAAAAAATCACAACTAGAGATAATAAAACATTGCAGTAGCAAGAACGACAACAACAACAGTAAACAAGAGCAACAGCGGATACAGAGAAGTATGTAGGAAGAAGAAGAAGCAGTAATAACAAACGGGACAAAACAGATAAACGCAGGCAGCAACGACAACAGCTGCGTACTTAAAACTACCGCACAATTTTAGTTTTGAAGTAAATATCTTTAACACAAATAAGAAATTGAGTAAAGAACATTTAAGATTTAATTTTCTTACCACAGAGTTCCAACTTTAACTCCTACTACTCCTCGCTGTTTAAATACAACAACATTTTCTGTTATACACAAAAACAACAAACTCTCAGCACTGCACTGTTGTTGTTGTTGTCGTTGCCGCAGAAAACACTTTTCGACTTCTTTTTTTAAAATTAAAGGGAGCATGCACACATACACGTTCACATTCACAAATAAACAGCGCAACACAGAAGATATTTTCCAAGACAATCAGAGGACGGCGAAAAGAAAACTGCGACTGCCGAAAACCCGTCCGTTCGCCAAAGATCCACACTCGCTACTGAGCGTTGTGAGTTGGATTGTGTATTTCAGACCACGATTGGGAGAGCTACAAAGCGATCTTGTGTATAAGAGAAAACAGATGAAGTCATAGGCAACACATGCACTCTACAATATTTTGTTGTACCTGTTTATTTTGTGTGCTGCCATTTGCAATTTTACTGCACTAAAACATTGATTTGTATCTGCGTACAAATAAGAAAGGTTACATTTATGATCAACGTATAACAGTATTATGTTTTATTTATACTTATACTTATACTTAAAGGCGCAAAGTCAGCAACAAGTGAGCGCAGGCGAATGTGTGTGAGTGCAAGGGAGTACCTGTAAATGAATTGTGGCCTTCTTTTTGACACAAAGTGCATACAGGGTTTCATTTTATTTTGCAAAGATTGTCAGAATAAAAAAAAAAATATTTTACTTTTGCACTACTATTTAGCTAAATTACTCCAAATTCAAATTTAACAGACAGCGGCCAGTTAACTAAAGATTGGCAACGCTGTATTGAAAAAGTGTTGGCAACGCGCATTGTATTGTATTTGTGCAGCCCTGCTGTATGCACAGAAATCTGAGAGCGAGAAAGAGAGGGGACAGAGAGCTAAAATCGGTTTTCATGGTGTTGGTAAGCTTGATAGCGCCAACTTGGCGTTTGTGGGCGCATAGGCTACTCTCAGTGCTCACACAAACACAAAACGAAGAAGAGCACAAAGTGCAACGGAAAAAGCGCCAACACCGCAACGACGAGTTGTCAGTTCACTATTGGAGCTCTTATTGAGCAGTCGATCGTACGCGAACTCCGGCGTTTGTCAACTTCAGTGAGATCGTTACGATTTGAAAAAACACAAGAAATAGAAAAAAGCAACTCACACCAAAAAAAAAATGTTGTAATCTGGCCAGTAAAGCTTCAAAATTACATCTGCTATATTTGTCATCAAAATTTTTGTAAAAAAAACTCTCGGAAAAAAAAGGAAAAGCAAATATAACATAAAAAACCAATTGTGTCGTGCAGTGTTATGCTGAGTGAATCTCTCGACATATCTAAATTTCTAGTTCCATGGTGTGTGTACGGCTGCTGATGCCCCTTTCTGATTTTGTTGTTGTGCATATCTTCACACAAACACCCAAAAATATTTAGGTGAGTCGAAAGCAATGTGCATACGTCCTAACTGCCTGCACGGTTCGTTCCGGCCTCCCGCCCATCGCCCATCGCCCAGCTAAATATACCACAGAAACCATCCAGCAAACAAGTATGCCCCCAAAAATTGATTACGCAGTACACATAGCACCTAAACGCGACGTCTTCTTCGACATTTCGCGTTTCAGTTTCATTTTGTTGGACTTGAAGAAAAATGCGTTGGTTGCTTTTATTAATACAACACTAACACACACAACAGACACACACCGAAATACACGAACAAGTGTAAATGAAGGAGAGAGCTAGTGTTGCCTATTTAGCTTTTTTTCGGCAAGTGTAACTTTTGTAATTGTTTAGTGCACGGTAAAAACAACTTACAGGCTGATTTCATAGTTTCTACTACACGTAAATTACGTTTTTCCAATAAGCTTGCAAATGATAAAGGTAACTTTATTTATTTCTCGCCAAAAACTAGCTTTGTTTGTATTTTGTCTACGTTTGCAATACACATAAAAAGAGCACCACAGGCGAGAGCATAGTCGCATCAGCTTTTGAGCGCGCGAGAGAAAGAGGGCATGGCATGCGCAGTGCTGGGTTGTAGGGGGAAGAGTGGAGCAATTGGTGGAGCTGTTGCTGTTATGACTGTAGTTGTGAATTGCTTTCTGTTTTGTGCGCGGCAAAATCTCTGCTGCGTTCATTTATAAAAAAAAAAACTGACAACTAACTTTGAATCGCAGCCCAACGAACATCGCCATTCATTTTACGTTGACAACAGAGAGTGGCATTTGACATTCTTGCTGTTGTTCTAAGCTATTGTTGTGAGTTGGTGACGTCATTTGGCAGTAGTATATGCATATTTAAAAAACTAGTTTTAAATGGCTTTTTGTTCACAGCTCAGATGTAACTACAAAAAAAAAACAGCAAGTAAAACCAACGCAATTGGACACTCGGTTTTCTTTTTTTCATTTTGGGTTCCCCTTTTAATGTTTACTCGCTGCACCGATAAGCGGTACATGTGTGTATGTGTGTGTGTGCTGGTGATATGCTTTGTTGTCGTCACGTGGAATTCTCAAACATTTCTATGTACGTTACGTATGTATGTGTTTGTTTTGGCGCGTTGGCATTCCATGGCAAAAAAAAAACCATTGCCTATTGTGAACTTCTTATTAGAAACAATTGTGAAAGGTTGAAATTTCCGTTCGAACTTTTTTTCAATTACTGCTTGCTGCAAACAGTTTGATGTGAACAAGCAAAATGTTGCTGACCGAAGCAGGTTACACTTGTATGGAAACTCAAACATACACACATACTTATATGTGTAGTTGGCAATAAGCAATAACATCAAATGAATTTCGTTTTCATTACAGTGGTTACACAGCAAACTAAACATCAGAAAAACAAAATCGTTTCAATTGAAAATGAAAGCAATTTTCCATTTAATTTATGAGTTTACCGTTTGCCAGTTGCCAAAATCTTCAGTTACTAACTTTCCTGACTATTGCAAATGCTCTATAGTTATACTACTTAGGGAAAAATATCATTACCTTGTTTACTATTTTTAGCACCTTATAATAGTATGTTCTTTAAATCAGATCATTTATTCCATAGCACACCTTATAGAGGTGGCATGCCACTACAGTTAATTCATAGCCGTATCATATACACTTTTCTCTCTCTTTCATTTCTTGTAGCACTTTCGACTATACACGTACGTATTTGCACACCTCTGTGCCTGAGAAGTCTCACCTCTGATTGCAATCTATCTTTAGCTTTTTCTGCTCATCCGGCTGCCACTCGGCTTTAGGCGGGCACTGAGCGTTATTGAAGGGGCGGGCACCATATTTCTTGACTTTTAAACTTTAAAAATCCGGAAAAGGAAATGTAGGTCCCTGCACGAAAAGTGTGCTCGAACAACACGCCAACTACGCTTGGGACTCTTTGGACTAAAGCAAAAGGTTACAAATTTGCATAAAATCGAATATTATAAAAGTGTTGTGCATTGCATACAATACATTCTCATACATTAAACACACACGTGTGTGTGGCACACATTCCCTGACATGGCAGGGCAACATCATAAACTTTGGCCACTCACATAGTCCGATACAATACCCATGAGTCTTGTTTAAAGGGCTCAAAAAGCACTTAACTAGTTGCCCAAGTTCTCTCTGTGCGTGTGTGTGTGTGTGGTTGTGTGTCAAGAACTTGTGCCCAAACAATCTCGCAAATCATTTTGTATCGGATAATAAATGACCGGTTTAAGTCCTACAAATATTTTTCTATTAAATAAGAAAATAATATTCAAAATCATTGAACCTAAGGGAAACATCTCGTTAAATAAGAAAATAATATTCAAAATCATTGAACCTAAGGGAAACATCTCGTTAAATAAGAAAAGAATATTCAAAATCATTGAACCTAAGAGAAACATCTCGGGAAAAGGTCTTATCTTCTTTATTAATGCGTTCTTAAAGCTTTCTTGATTGTTTAAAGATGCAATCACACAAGTTTGTATACAAAAGAATGAAAATCTCATTTATACTTATTGTCACTGCTAAGAAAGTGTATTTCAAAGTCGTTGCTCTTAAGTTTTAGCAGTTTTTATGGTCCCTTAGCTTGTTTATTAGGATGCGGATGTCAGCAAATGACTGTCTGACGTGTGCATACTGTCTCACTTAGTATATGCCTACGAGTGTCAATAACTTTATATGTATATCCACATTTTATAAGCCATAAACCAAAAAAAAAAGTGGGGCAAGTAAGGAGAAAAATGCGGCATGAACGCAAACCGATTGTCCCATTGACTGCTACGGACGCCAAATCGCATAAATTGAACAAAAACATGTTTTTCCACGATAGTTTATGACTATCTACATATATATATATATATTTATATGGACAAACCTTTTGAGGAAAACAGCATTTACTTTTGCCAATTAAGGCAAAGTTAGTTGGGTGGGCGAAATAATAATAAAGCAAACAAAAATCTACATCAAATTGTTATTGCAAAAAGCAAAGCGGAAGCAATGTGAAAAGAACAACGCGTAGGTTGCCCTAAGCTATGATCATTTGCCACATATGGAGCTCTTACTGTACTCTCTCATATCTTGTTTGAACAAGATAAATGAAGATCTTAACAAGTTTACATTATTGTGCCTATATGCATTTCAACATTTGATTTTTAATCTTTTAGCAGTTGCGAAAAACTGAAACAATGATGCTGGATGAAGACAACTCGGACCTCTTGGTCTGTGCCACAGAGTTTCAAGAAGGTATATATATTTATTGTACATCAACTTTGAATGAACTGCATTTTGAACTCGTTTATCGTATTTATCTTTCAGATCGTTTGTACTTCGTGGTCTTCAAGAAGAATATCAAGCCAAAGAACACGGTCAATACACACTACTTTAACATCGATGATGAGTTTGTCTATGAGAACTTTTACAACGATTTTGGTCCCCTCAATTTATGCATACTGTATCGCTACTGCATGAAGCTCAACACCAAACTGAGTGCCAAGAGTCACGCGAGCAAAAAAATCGTTCATTACACCTCCATGAATCCGGCGAAGCGTCTAAATGCGGCCTACCTGATTGGTTCGTATGCAGTAAGTGTAAACTATCTTCGGTTCATATGTCTCCAGCACCTCCCATGTCGGAAATTGGATTTGTTTTCTTTTTTTGTTTTGTATTTTTTGTATTAAGCAATACCAACCATTTTTAGTATTGTCTTCCTATTTATTGTAGCTAAAAAAGGAGCAATTTGTAATGCAAATACAAAAGATACGCTTCTTTTACAGTGTAGACAAGGTAGTTAGGGGTGAAGGAATAGAAAGGAACTTATTTATCACAAATGAATAATATATGTTTATCGATTCGTTCAATTTTGGTTGGGAAATAGTAATCAGTTAAATAATAGTTAAAGTTTATTTATTTATTTGGTTGATTTCTAGTTAGCTGAAGAGGGGTGAAGCATAAACTTTTGTTTGGTGAAGGTCATTTAAAGAATTTCTAAGCCACAAAAGTTTTTTAGAATCAACTTTCTACCAACCTACAATATATATATTTATATAATAGTTTACTTAGGTTAATTAATCCAAGACAATTTAATGCATTACTCTACTGGCACAAACCTAATTAACTTACCTGTGTTTTCCTTTCTAGATAATCTACCTGAACAAAACACCTGAGGAGGCATACAGACTTCTCGTCGCTGGTGATATACCGGCGTATACGCGTTTCTGTGACGCCAGCTATGGACCCAGCAATTTTAAGATCTCGCTGCTCGATTGCCTTCAAGCCGTGCACAAGGGCCAGCAGGCAAGCTTCTTTAACTTCAATGACTTTGATGCCGAGGAGTACGAGTACTTTGAGCGTGTGGAAAATGGTGATTTCAACTGGATTGTGCCGCAAAAGTTCATTGCATTTTGTGGACCACATCAGAAGTCAAAGACGTTGCCAAACGGTTATCCGTGCCATGCGCCAGAACGTTACTTTAGCTACTTTCGGGACAATAATGTGACGACAGTGATTCGTCTCAATGCCAAGGTCTATCATGCTTCGTCCTTTGAGAACGCTGGCTTTGATCACAAGGATCTGTTCTTTATTGATGGCAGCACACCCAGCGATGCCATACTTAAAAAGTTTCTGTCCATTTGTGAGACGACCAAGGGCGCCATTGCGGTCCATTGCAAGGCAGGACTGGGGCGCACTGGCAGTCTAATTGGCGCCTACATGATGAAGCATTATGGCTTTAGTGCGTTGGAGGCCATTGCCTGGCTGCGATTATGTCGGCCTGGTTCAGTAATTGGCCATCAGCAGCAGTGGATGGAGGAGTAAGTAATGGTTTCACTTCTCTTTGATACATTTTCTAACTTGTTTCTTCTGCTTGCAGCAAGCAGATTTGGCTTTGGTCCGAGGGCGAACGGATGCGTCGTCGCTGTTCGTTGCCAGTGCTGAAACACAAATACGGCATCTACAGTATTGAGCTGAAGAGCAAAATGGCCGAGAATAATTTGATGCAACAGCAAATGCAGCAGGCAACAACAGCAGCAACACCGGATCCCTTTGAGCATGTGGATTTGCTATTGACGCGTGTCAAGGGCATCTCACAGCGTGTCGATACAATGCATTTGCATGATCTGGATACGTTGGATGCCACCGACGAAGAGTTGTCCGAACAGCAGTTGGAACTGCAGGAGCACGAGCTGCACTATCAATCCACGGACGAAACCAATTGTAATGTCAGCGACAACGATACGGACACAGCCAGTGCCGCAGCGGATCAACCGCTACCCTCTTCCACCGCCTACACAATCTCGACGCGTCGCCGAAAATCGCCATCGAGCGCCAACAAGCCAACGGTAATTGCCAACTCCCTGCGGCGTCTTGTGAATCCCAATGCTGGACGCAATGCCGGTCAAAGCAGTGCTCTATCCGCTGGTAGCAGTCTGGATCCAGCTGGCAGCTGCACAGAGAAGAAGCTGCGCAAGCCGAGCGCCAATGTCTTTGAGGCAGCTCGTCATACGATTGCCTCCTCGGTGCGCATGACCCAAACGGCGCTGGAGAAGAAGCAAACGCAAACGCAGGGCGACAAACTTAATCAGATCAAGGCGTTGCGGCGTCATCATTCACGTTCTGTGAACAGCAACAAGTGGGTATTTTTTGGGATCATGCTACATTAATGACTATAATAATGCTCTGTAATTTTCTGTTCATAGCGACGCTGATGTTAATTTGCGGCATACACGCGCCCGTTCTCAGCCATTTCGCAACAACAATAATATGGTTAATGTTACATCCACATTGGCCCTTAAGGGGGGCAGCTGTTTGGGCGCCGGTGCAGTTACAACAGCCGCAGCAACAGTAGCAACAACAACAACTGCAGCAACAACATCACATAACCTTAATAACAACAACAACTATCAAAACAACTCTTTGCTTAATTGTAACAATAATAACACTAACAACAACAACAACAACACCAATAATAATTCGGCTAGTCGCACGCGCAGTCTGGCCATCTACAGCAAAAGGTAAGTGCCGTCCAAGCCAACCCCCCTAAACCCCCCTTACATTCTCCACAGTACAACACTCCAGTTATTGTTACACCCAATGCGATTTTGATTTCGAATTTGTGCGGCGACTGTTTTTTTTTTTGTATTCTCGTTTAGTGTTTTTAGCATTTTGTATTCCCTACCTTTAATTTTCATGGTGTCCTCGAACGCTTTGCACCTTTCGCCATTTGTGTATATATTTTAAGTATACAGGTCTAATATTTAATTATTATTTTTAGCATATTTTTAAATTACTACTACTACTAACCTTATTTTGCACCAAATTTAACAAAAGCTGTTTGAACCAATGTTGCTACCATTTAATTTAATGTCGTACCAATTTTGGTACATTTGTACCTCCAGTGGCAATCGTGGGTCAAACAGCTTAACGCAACAGTTATCGATAACAAAAACTGTTAAGCTGCAAGCGCCGTTTAAAAGTGATCGATGAAATTTGTTTAATTTGCTGGTGCTTGCAAAAAAAAAAACACTAACATTAGCATTTATTTTAATTTGTTTATTTCTTTTGTATTGTATTCTGAGTATGTACTTACATTTTCCATTAATTAGTCTTACAGTTTTATTTGCGCATGCAAAAAATTTAAATTAATAAAAAAAGAGAATAAATTATCAAAATTTGAGCTTGCTATGTTCTTTATTTTTGGCCAATATTATATTTTGTTGATGTTGTATTGTCTATGTGCATTTTTGTGTGTGCTTTGGTTTCCCGAGCCTCTACTCTACATCTTAAGACAACTATCTATCTCTCTCTCTCTCTCTCTCGCTCTTGTCTCTGGCTGCTTGGCTGTGGGCACCCAAATTATTGCTTCCCACTAAATGATAGAATGGAACTGAAGCATCTGCGCAAAGCGGAGCAACACCAACACGAACACGAACAGTCGTCAACCGCTTCCGTACAATTGAAATCCTATGCAACTATCAATGAAAGTAAAATACCGATCAATGTTACTGGTGGCATCGGTGGTGCCGGTAGCTCGGCAACCATACCGCCGGTGCGGAGTAGCGTTACGCGCAGTTCGCATCATCACATGACGCTTAGGGGTCGCTCTCGCATACGTTATACACGGCCGGGTGAACAGCCAACGGCAACCCAAACGTGCTCGGTGGCTACGGCTCGATATTATCGTGATGTATCCGCCATACCACCAAATGGGTCGTCGTCGTCGCTGGCTAATGCTTTGGGCGGTGCTGGGGCACTTTGCTATAGCATTGCAACGCGTTCCTCATCCGCCACGCTTGACCTCAACTCTAATCCGTTGCCAGCTGTCAGCGTCAGCGTCAGCGCACCTGCAGCGACAACATCCAAGTCAAAGATACCCAATTTGAATCAGAACAACAATAATCACAACTGCAATTTGAATAATACGCATTCTTCTACACCTCCTCCTCCTCCTCCCCTAGACACAAGCCGGCTTAGCATGATGATGGGCAACGGACGTGCCAGCGAGGAACAGCAACAGCATCACGATAACTTTAACCTGGGTATCAGCAAGCGGAACAAGCGTTCGTTGAGCTCCACACGCATTGAGCAGGACAAATGCGATGAGTACAATACGAAGTTGTTCCGCAAGACGAGCGTTGTTGCCGCCGCAGCGGCAGCAGCAGCAGCAGCAACAGCAGCTGTATCAACCGCATCCCACAAAACGAACCACAACAACAACACCACCAACAATAACAATAACAGCAACAGCAGCAGTAAATATAATAATAGCAACAGCGTCACATCACACACAGCCAGCATTGGAGGCGGCAGTTTTAGGCTATCGCGTCGCTTTTTCGCCGATCAGCAATCAGGCTCATCGGCCTCCACATCAGCCTCGAATTCCGGTATACCAACACCAACAGCGCCGTCCACATTATCCTGGCAACAGTCTACCGTTCATTCAATACGTGGCGCCAATCGTCTATCCACAGATCGTGACCAACATCATCAGCATCAGCAACAGCATCTCAAGCTGCGCAAGAAGATTAGCTACTAGACTGATGGAATCATTGTGAAACGAAGCTGCATGTAATTGTTATTGTTCATTTACTTTTTTTTCTAACCCAAAATTCGTTTAGTTATAATATATATATAGTAAAAATTTACATGAGATCAAACAACTCTGAGCTGGGCCTAATTACTTTCGGTGTGGGGAAAAACGAAACTGCAATTCTGAAAGAAACGAATAATTAATTGCCTTTGATAACTGTGAATTCGTAAGTATCGTGTGGCGATAGTCAAACTTTTTTTTTTCATTAGTACTTTGAATAAGTTTATACATAGTGAAATTTATAAATGTTTTATTGAAAAAAACTTGCAATTCGTTGATTTTTCATAATTATTTTTCCAGTTTATAAGTATTTAGAATAATGTTTTACATTAAGGAACATCGCGAATTTTTGCAGTTTCGATTTTTATCGCCACCGTGCACCAATTGTAACAATGTGAACAAAAAGTACATGATGATGACCTTAATATAAATCTTGCTTTTATATAGTAAACATGGATGTATTTTTTATTAAAACTCGAACTCTCGAACTAATCGTTGTACGAAAATATGCTTACAAAGTATGTTCGAAGGATAAATTATATACAAGATATAAAATCATAAGCATTATTTCAACTGTTTAATGTAAATATCACGTTTATTTAGTTTTAAGTATAAGTTGAAATATATGTACGCATATGCTATAACAGAAACAGAAACAGTCTAAACTAACATGGTCTGAAGGTAATCAATTATTTGCTGGTACACTTCGCACGTCAAACCCATGAAACAAGAATCATATACGCATTCAAGTTCAATCATCAAAATCGGTTCGTCAGATGTTGACTCCACTGTAGTTGAGCGCAGCGTCAAGTTCAGAGCGCCAAGCACAGTCAAAAGTTTACTTTCGGCCGAAATGAATTCTTTCGATGCCAAAACTGCAAAAGCCGCCTCCTTCAAAACTGGCTTCAAGTTTTTAAAGAAGTTATGCCGATCGCGTATATAAAATATTTTCTTTTTTGCGTCCGCCTCGGTCAGTTCACGATAGATTTGAAACTTTCGGCTGTGCTCGGCCACCTCATACTCTGTGTTCAGTTCGCTGCTGCTTTGCTTCATCAACTCTTTAGCCTTGTTGGATATGACTGCGCCATTTGCGAAAGCGCTCAGCATTCGAATTGCAGCATGCTGGCATGCATCCATTTTGTTTTGCGACATGCCGTAACATTGGATGTTTGCTACCGTGCAACACGCAACAAACTCGATCGTACCGGTTAGCTGCACTATCGTGATGATGGGCAGCGGCATATCGTTTTGAGTGCAATAGTTTTGCAGTTCCTTCACCATGTCGCCATTTACATTTGCCAGCTCCCTTTCGATGCAGGTGAAACTAAAAAGGTTGCCATTTTCACAACCGCCAGGTTCACCATTGTTACTAGTCTTCCTTTTATAGTTGCGACGTTTCCATCTTCCTCTTCCAGATGGCACTGTAAGCCCCAAATTTAAGCTCTTAGGGTTCGGTATTCATAATGTCTATGTTTACAACGTAAATACTTGCCAGTTTTTAAAGAGTTGATGCCATTTAAAATGTTTTTGTCGACACATCCATCACTTTTGGTTTCGACCTTAGCCCAAGATTCGTTGATGGCTGCGATAATCTTTTCTTCTGGCATTGGGAATTGAATTGTACGAGTTTTATCGACTTTCAGCTTTGTTTTGGAAGTTTTGGTTTTGTTTTTTGATTGCAATCCTAACGTAAGAGAACTTCAAAATAAGGCAGATTTCGCATCTGTTGCTTCTAAAACATATGTATTCACGTTTGAGACAATTTTTTTAAGCTTTTTGCCATTTGCCTTTTTGTTTGTTTTAACCCGTTTTATTTTACTTATACAAACTACTCTGAATATCGTTGTGTCATAACGTTATTACAAATAACTACAGTCTACACTAACATAGTACGAAAGTAGGAAAGCATTCGCCGGTACACTACGCTCTCCAAATCCATAAAGCAGGCATCATAATCACAATTCAGTTCGATCATTAAAATCGGCTCCATGGAAGTTGAAGACAGTTTTGATATATGTGGCGTCAATTTAAGTGCATCCAGAACGGCCATGAGTTGTGACTTGGTAGAGGTATATTCATGGGAGTTCAAAATTTCGAAAGTGGCATCCTTGAGATTCGGATAATAAGATTTGAAATAGTTGTGCCGATCACACATCTTAGTGGCCAAGTGTTCATTGCCGCCGGCATCAGATAGTTCACGATATGTTTTAAACTTGCGACGACGCTCCACCTCGACATCCTCAAGCGTGCTGTCCATATCATTTGCGCTTTGTGCCGTGGCGCTCACCAACTGATTCTCCCGTCCAGCTTTATCTGATTTATCCGATATGACGCAAATCATTTCAATTGCAGCACGCTGGCGAGCATCCTTCTTTTTGTCGGATTTGCCGTAACGCTTAATGCTTGCCACGGAGCAGCAAGCAACAAACTCTGGAGCACTTGGCATGCCACTTTGTTGCACTATCTCAATTGTGGGCAGAGGCATTTCATTACGTACGCAATAATCGCGCAGTTCCTTCAGCATGTCCCGATTCATATTGGTGAACTCCTCGGCCACTTTGCCAATGTCGCTGCCATCGCCACCAGCCGCACCATCGGCAACTAAACCAAGGTTTGCCGAGCCCGACAAATTCTTCAGCTTGCGCATTATGTTGGAAGCGGCAAGGTGTTTAGCATCGCGCTTGGATCGCCCTGCAAAAACAATAATATGTCAATACACACATTTATATTCATATTAAATTTGAAAGAGGGAAAACCCCGAAAAGACAATGTGAGCAACTCAATCATAAGGGTTTTTACAATTTTTTTTTTGTAAATTGCACACACAATACAATTTTCAGTGTCGTATTTGTACCATTTCCATAGGCTTCGGTATCCATGAGAACGACTTTGCAGACATAGCCGCCGTCTTCGCCGTCAATATAATCGTAGACAGGGTTGCCTGTTTTGGCTTGAGCACAGAACTCTTGAAGTGCCGAAACAGACGATTTGTTTTCCATTGCAAACGGGTGTCACCAATCAAGAGAGCTGGATTTACTACAACTGAGATAGGTATTCCAGTTGTATATTAAATATTTTGCGAATATTTTAAGATGTGCGATTGTTAAACACAAAAAACAAGATATGATTTCTGCTCATGAATAAAAGAGAGACCAGATTGCGCATTGCTCATGTCCTCTAGCTTTACTCAAGCAAACAGCTGATTTTTTTAAGTCAAACTAGACCACATTATTTCAGCGCGAAAAAATTGAGTGTCTAAATTACAATATCCCATATCGTTCTATTAAGACAGTGGAAAAGGTGTTATTGTCGTCGTGTGTGTTTTTTTTTATTGCAATAAAAATAATATTTTTGCTTTTAGCACACAAATTTAATTTTTTTTGATACAATGACTGAGTTATCTATTTGAATTTCGAATGAAGGTGTTGCCAACTGCTCATTATCAAAAATGTACTAAATTTAACACATAATTTCCATTTATATTTTAAGCTCAATTTTAAGAATATCTTGAGGATACATTTTTTTATATTCACAAAAAAGCTTTTTTTAGTTATATCATCATATAAAAATGCATTTTATGCACCTACCCGTACACGTCATGTCAATATGAGTGGCAACGCCATCAGCTCAAAAAGCAACCCTGGCTTGCTTGTATTAAAACAAGTGTTGCTGTAGTCGAAGGGACTTTGATTATTTATTTTGCTTAGCTCGGCTCTGATCGGAATTTCGTTTCATAATCAACAGTTCTCAACTTACTCCAAAGCGCACGGACGGAAACACACAGATTGCTACATTTTTGGAACAAAGCAAAACATATTTCGGACAAACGTTAAATTTATGTTGTAAAAAGAAATTCATGCAAGGGGAGGGAAGAAGTGACCGTGGAAATCTCTCTATACAGCTATAAAAGTGATATACATTGAGAAAAATACGATTTCAAACGCTGACGAACACTTGTCGCTTGTACGCTGCCAGTGTTCTTAGCATTGCGTATTCGAGTTCGTGTGTGCAGCAATTAGCAACGTCGCAGAAAGTGCAAACTTGTAAAGGAGGAGGTGTTGAGGAGGTGAGGGTTAACTATGGATGATACCAGCACAGCCACAACGCCGTCGCCGTCGTCGGCGTCAGCGGCCACAGCTGCTGGCTACGATGCTGCTCGTGACAAAACAAACGCTGACGTCGCTGCCGCCGTTGCGACCACTAACAACAGCAGCAGCAGCAGCAGCATTAGACTCTTAATTAAATCGTCGAATCAGCAATATGACGATATGAACATTGAGAGCGATCTATGTTGGACGGTGCTGAGACTCAAGAAGCAGCTATCCTTGGTTTATCCCGGCAAGCCGGTAGGTACACCAAACACACACATACACACACTTACATATTTTGACACCTACACACACATACACACACACTTGTTTTCATATTGCCGTCAACGCTTATCTTATCAGCTACAGGCAGCCCTTGCCACTCTTTGAACGTTTTGTTATTGTTTATCTGCTGTGCGAAGTGTTTGTCAGTTTTGCCAATTGCGTCTTAATTTGCTATTAAAGTCCACGTCATGCACTGTTTGCTTTGAAGTTTGCATAAACAAAACTTGTGATAAGAACCAATCATTGATTTATATATACTAAATGTACATGTTTAAAAATAACTCGATGCTAAATATTAATTATATTTCGCTTGCATTTAGAAGTGCCTGATATTTCTAGTAAAATGGAAGATTATTTTCAATTTATGCTCCGTTTTTTGGAAGTTATTCATTAAAGCAACTAAAAAATGTTAATGAAACTAAACAGTTAATAGAGAAAACTTTCTTGAAACTTTCTACTCCCATAAGTTGGCCAAAACAAAACCAATTTTTTACAGCAAGATCAATTCAATCAATTCAAAAAAAAAAAAAAAAAAAAAAATATGACCTTTGAAATATATATATACATACATGAACAATTTTACTCATTTTCATACTGCTTGCAGGAAATTGCGGATCAAAAGCTAATCTATTCAGGCAAATTACTGGACGATGCCCAGAAGCTATCGGAGGTAATACGCAGCTACAAAGATGTCTACCAGCAGCATCACATCTTTCATTTGGTGTGCGCCAACAAGAATGTGATGAAGGTGCCACATAAAACGACAATGCCGTCAAAGGAAAACACATCCACGACTCGACTGGATACAAATACCAATGATAATGAGCTTAGACAGCGTCATGTGGCGGCCGCAGCTGCAGCTGCCACTGGCCATGTTCCTTATCAGCAGCAGCCGATGACACATCCACAAATGGGCACGTATCCCTGGATGCAATTGCATAATCCGGCTAATCTTGCAATGGCTGCTGCCCAGGCGTCATCTGCGTCGCCAGCGCCAGCAACATCTACAGCTTCACAAATGGCTTTCCAACAACAGCAGGTACTAATATATAATGCCTGGATGCAACAGTGGTATGCAGCGTATATGCAACAGATAATGCAACGGTAAGTGCTTGATAAGAGAGTACGTGGTTGCTATCTTTTTGCAATGATAGAAAGATAATAAAAACTAACCTATTTCTTAAATTGCAGTACGAGTGGCACTGATAATGCCACGCCACCACCAATGCTGCATCCAATTCTGCAAAACTTGCCTGTGATTCCAAACAATTTGAGTGTGCCCCTTGTGGGACATCCACCAGTGGCAGTGGCAGTGGCAGCTAATGCTGGCGCCGTAGTCGGACAGGCCAATGAGGCTGTTGTGGCACAGCAACCAAATGGCCGTCAAGTGGATGGTCCTAATTTTCCCAACATACAGGAGGAGCCAGAGATTCACGACTGGCTGGACAATTTGTTTAGCTTCACCCGATTGGCCTTCTTTGTTACGGTTTTATATTTCAATTCGTCGCCAATGCGTTGCGTGCTGGTGGTGTTCATTGCCAGCGTTATTTATCTGTGAGTAGCATGTTCTTTAAATACCTGATTATTTGTGTTACATCATCATTTTGTATATAAAGCTATCACATTGGCGTACTTCGTCGCCGGCGCGAGCGCAACAACAACAACATTAATCGCAACAACAATGCTGGCAATGATGTTGCCGCCTTTGCGGCTGTTCAACAAATTCAACGTATGATGGACGCCGCTTTGGAGCATGACAATAATCCACAGGCAGCCGCCCAACCAGCACCAGTTGCTGCACAGAATGATGCCGCTCCGGCCGCTGATGCTGCTGAACCACCAGCTGCTGCTGCTGATGCTGCTGAAGCACCAGCTGCTGCTGATAATGCTGCCCCACAGGCTGCTGCTGTTGCAGCGGGCAGCGCTGGTGTAAATGACGCCGATGCCGCTGTTGTTGCCGCCGAGGCTGTTGCCGTGGAGACAGCGAATGCCAATAATTCTGTGATTTCCATAGTGCGCACCTTTGTTGTAACGTTCTTCACATCGCTGCTGCCTGAGGCGCCGGCGCTGTAAAATGTTTTAGCTGTATCTTTTGTGGCCTCTGGAATAACAAGTGGTTTGTTCTGCAATACACTTTCCTTTCTTTTGTGTAAACACACCAAACAATTAAATGAATGTTATCATTTTTTGCATACCTGCAATGTTTCTTGCAATATCTGTTTTGTCTAGCTATATAATAATGAATTGTATGTTTATATCGCGTGGTTCGTGGAGCATGCAAAAACAATCTCGCCCACCAGCCTAGCAGCCTATATACCCCCCTCGTTCGTACACCTCCCTTAGTTTAAGTGATTATTAGCGATAAGGAAATTTTTGTTGTTTTTGATGTGAACGCTAACTAACTACACAATACACGTGCTAGTGGCTGACGAAAAACGATTAAATCAAATGAATTGCAAATTATGAATAAAAAGAAATATGCTTTAACACCAAAACACATACAAAACCGTTCTTATCTCGCATCACGTGTGGAATCTGAATGGAAATTTTATTTTTTGTGAATGGAAAATTTTCCGCCACTATTCACTTTCACTCTGCGTAAGTAGCAACAATCATAAAAGAGCTCATTTTAAAATACGCCTCTTATTTCTTTATTAGGTTTACAGCACTCGAAGATCTGCGTTCTGTGAGTCCGCTTATCGCCCAAAGATGTGTATGTGTGTGTCCGGCTGTCCCTGCCTGCCTGTTTGCAGGCCTGCTGATAGGGGCGCGTCGTCGTCTTGCTCGGAGTTAGAACGCTGTGAGTGCTCAGAGCTGACGGATGGTGCATCGGCCTTAGCATTAATAATCATACCTATTATTTTTTTGTTGCTCCCTATCTCTCGGTGTGTGCTCATCTTAATCATTAACGTGTGAATTGATAAAAAATTAGAGAACATGTTGCGTTTGCTACAAAAACAGCGCGCAATTATTGCACCTGCCCTCAGCCGACAGCGTCACGTAAGTGGATATCAGTAATTGTCACGCTTCTCTGTAAATCATTTTCAATATATGCTTTTTTCAGGGTCGTGTGATTGCCATTCGACGGGAGGATCAGTCGGTTTGGGAGCGACGTGCTCCGTTTGGACCCACGCATGTCCAGAAGCTGGTCAAACAGGGCGTCAAGGTCATTGTGCAACCCTCCAATCGTCGCGCCTATCCCATGCAGGTGAGCTGATCTCATAAATATCATACAATTTGTGGCTTAGTTACAGCAAACAGCTACTGGCTCAATATAATATACTATATATATGTGGTATATGTGGATTGCATTGTAAAAAATGTGACAGATAAGCTGCTCAGTTGGGCTCTAAATTTGGCAATTGTGTTGGCCTTGATAACAGTCGAAAAACCAAAAAATTAAAAATTATTTCTTGTTATCTTGCTGGAAATTGTTTTTGTTTTTCAACAGAATCAAGTGTTATTTCTGACAACTAAACTATAATCAAACCAACAATATTATTTGATGGGCTTGTCAAAACAATAGTAATAATAATAGTGATAAGTAATATTGAAAATCGTTCATAAATAGTTGCCAGGGATAAATATAGTTTTTATTTACTGGATTAATGGCAGTAATTAATCTTGAAAATATAGAGATACTTAGTTGATTTTCCAAAATTTTAATACAATTCAAAGGTTCTTTTATGGAAAATTTAAAAAATTTTATTTGTGGTTTAATATTATTGAACACATTATTATATCGCTTCAATTTTCTAGTTTTGACTAAAAAAAGTTTTGTGATTATTCTATGTTGCGCATTATGTTGACCATAAATACTCAATCGCTTACAGTTTAGATTACGGATAAGGTCAATGATAATTTTTGGGGAAAATTAAAAGCATAAAATATCAACTAATGCTTATTTATATACCCTGAACCCATTGATAATGTAAAAAGGGTATATTGGTATTGTGCAAAAGTATGTAACAGGCAGAAGGAAGCATCTCCGACCCCATAAAGTATATATATTCTTGATCATCGTCAAGAGCCGAGTCGATATACTCACGTTCCTCTGTCCGTATGTATGAATGAAATAATAACAATCTGTGAAATTTTTATTGAAACCGGTTGACAAACTCCGATGTTGTATGGAACATTGCAGTTGAGTAAAGTATGCAGCTTATGCGTACACACACACACACACACACACACACAGATACGAGCAACTCGACGTAATGCTGGATACGAGGCTGTATGGCTAAGTATCAGGGTATCTTCTAGTCGGGATTTCTCGGCTAGAGCTTTCTTACTTGTTTTTTTTTTTTTTTTTAGAAAGTGATAAGAAAGCTCACTTAACAGAATGTGCGGTCATAGAAAATTCTTAGAAATGACAATAAATTAACGACATAATAAATATTAAATAATTTTTCTTCCTCCAGGCATACATGCAAGCTGGCGCTTTAATACAGGAAGACATAAGCGATGCTTCGGTTATCTTTGGAGTCAAGCAGGTGCCAATTGATGCACTTATTCCTGGTAAAACATATTGCTTCTTCTCGCACACGATCAAGGCGCAGGAGTCGAATATGCCCCTGCTCGATGCCATACTCGAGAAGGTAAGTTTACAAAAACTGCATACAAAGTTTTTACTTGCTAAAAACTCGAACTTTTTACAGAAAATTCGCCTTATTGACTATGAGCGAATCATTGATGAGCGCGGCAGCCGACAGGTGGCGTTTGGCAAATACGCCGGTGTAGCTGGCATGGTAAACATTTTACATGGCATTGGCTTGCGTCTGCTGGCACTGGGTCACCATACGCCCTTCATGCATATTGGACCTGCGCATAATTATCGCAACTCCTCGATGGCTCGTCAGGCGATACGGGATTGTGGTTACGAGATTTCGCTGGGCATGATGCCCAAATCAATTGGACCCTTGACATTTGTATTTACAGGATCTGGCAATGTGTCGCAGGGTGCGCAGGAGGTGTTCTCCGAGTTGCCCATTGAGTATGTGCCGCCAGAGATGCTAAGGAAGGTAGCCGAGCATGGCAGTAAGTATTTAACGAAACTGTCTCTTAAAAACGCATTTTCAAATCAATAACTCTTCTCATTTAGATCAAAATAAGCTCTACGGCTGTGAAGTGAGCCGTTCGGATCACTTGGAGCGACGGGAAGGCGGCGGCTTTGATGCCAAGGAATACGATGAGTTTCCCGAGCGATATATTTCCACGTTTAGCCAGAAGGTGGCGCCCTATGCATCCGTTATTGTCAACGGTATTTATTGGGCTGTGGGCAGCCCAAAGTTAATAAGCATTCCGGATGCCAAGAACTTGTTGCGTCCAGCCAATACACCCTGGCTGCCGACAAGCAAAGGTAGTCCAGCACTGCCACATCGCATGCTGGCCATTTGTGATATATCCGCCGATCCCGGTGGCTCCATAGAGTTCATGAACGAGTGCACAACAATCGATACACCATTCTGTCTGTACGATGCGGATCGGAATAAGGACACCAAGAGTTTCAAGGGTCCCGGCGTGCTGGTCTGTTCCATTGATAATATGCCCACACAGCTACCTCGTGAGTCTACAGATCTCTTTGGTGAACTTCTTTCGCCGCACGTTCACGATATCATCAAGAGCGATGCGAAGAAACCACTGCACGAGGAACGGTTTCCCTATCCCATACAATCGGTGAGTAGATGTGATTATTTTCTGAGACTATAGATCTTAGAGCAGCGGTCGAGGAACAGGGGTAAATTACGCCCTTTAAAAGTGAAATTTGTGGGGGCAAAGTGAAATGTGAAAGGGAGGAGATGACCTTTTTATACCCATAAGCCATTGAAAATGGGTAAAAAGGGTATAATGGTTTTGTGCAAAAGTATGTAACAGGCAGAAGGAAGCATCTCCGACCCCATAAAGTATATATATTCTTAATCAGCATCAACAGCCGAGTCGATATAGCTATGTCCGTCTGTCCGTCCGTATGTATGAACGCGTCGATCTCAGAGACTATAAGAGCTAGAGACTCCAGATTTGGTACATAAGCTAATCCCTAGGCAGTACAAGTTTGTTTTAAATTTTCGATAACTCTTCCCGTTTCCGATATACACATGTGATCGATAACAACAAAATCTTGAATTTGGAAAACTTTTTGATGCAGTTTGAAAGATTAGACCAAATCGAAATCGATTGAAAAACACCGAAGATATGGTACATTGAAGTTTACTCAAGCGTTAGGTATAGGGTTCAGGGTATCGTCTAGTCGGGATTTCTCAACTAGAACCTTCTTACTTGTTTTTTTTTTTAGTCTTTGCCACCATACATGTAGGAAATATATATATATATATTTTTTTTTGCTCTTACCAATGGGTAATGTCAGTTCCACAAAAATATTTAGGGGTAATGATTAAAAAAGTTCCCCGGCCGCTGTCTTAGAGTAATACGACTTATAGTTAAATTCATACCTTCATACCTTTTTACATACTTGTTTAACATAGGAACCCTTTACCATACTCCAAAACATTTTAAGCCGTTTGACAAATCACTTGAAGTTGTTTCCAAATCTTATTAAATCAATAAATCAAATCGTAAACATATCATCATTACCAATTATATTAAATAAATACATATACACTTTTTCTTATCAGTTTAAAGTGCTTATGTATGTTTATTGTTTACTGTTATTCTCGCTCTCTCTCTCTTTCTCTTGTTTCCTAGGCAATCATCGCTAGCAATGGAGAGCTGACAGAGAGCTTTCAATATATTCAAGAGCTGCGCGACTCGCAAGGCAATCGTTCACGCCATAAAATAGAAGGTCGTTCCGAATCGCATAAAAAGGTGTTGGTGCTGGGTGCCGGAATGGTCTCCGCCCCATTGGTTGAGTGGCTGCATCGGGAGAAGGATGTGAGCATTACGGTCTGTTCGCAGGTCAAAGAGGAAGCCGATCGTTTGGCCCAGCAATATGCTGGCGTCGATAGCGTCTATCTGGATGTGCATGAGAGCACTGGACATTTGCAGGAGTTGTGCGGCACGGCTGATGTGGTTGTATCCCTGCTGCCGTACAGTCTGCATGGAATGATTGCCCGCTACTGTGTGGCGGAACGTACTCATATGGTAACCGCTAGCTATCTGAATGATGAGATTTCGGCACTGCATGAGGAGGCACGCGCGAATGGTGTGACCATTATGAATGAAGTGGGTCTGGACCCGGGCATCGACCATCTGTTGGCGCTGGAATGCATACACGAGGTGCAGGAGAAGGGTGCCGTTGTTGAATCCTTTGTCAGCTATTGTGGTGGATTGCCCGCACCGGAACACTCCAATAATGCGTTGCGCTACAAGTTCTCCTGGTCGCCACGTGGAGTTCTTCTCAATACACTATCGGAAGCCAAGTATTTGAGTCAGGGTCAAATTGTTGAGATCTCTGGCGGTGGCGATCTGATGTCCTCGCAACGCAGCTTAGAGTTTTTACCTGGCTTTGCATTGGAGGGTTTCCCGAATCGTGATTCCACCAAATATGGCTCACTCTATGGTCTGGGCAGGGATGTGCACACTTTGCTGCGTGGCACCATACGCTACAAGGGCTTTACGGAGTCCATTAAGCCCATGCAGCTTTTGGGACTCATCGATCCGGAGCCGCATTCAATGCTGCATCCCAGCGGACCGGATGTCACTTGGCGCCAGCTGGTTACCCATCTGCTGGGCATGTCCGATTCGAGCATCTTCTATGAGAATCTAAAACAGAAACTTGTAGAGCGTCTGGGCGATGTGGATTGCATTGAGAGCTTGGGTCTGTTGGATGAGACGCCGGTGGTGAAGCTGAATACACCACTCGACACACTTAGCTATTATCTATCGAAGCGTTTGGCATTTGGTAAGTGTTGATTTTAAATGCTTTTGGATCTTATTTAATGGAATACTTTGCTGCAGAGCGTGAGGAACGCGATTTGGTTGTATTGCGCCATGAGATTGGCATCCGTTGGCCCGACGGTCGTCGCGAGGAGCGTGGCATCAATTTTGTTGTCTATGGTCAGCCGCAGGGTCATTCAGCCATGGCCATGACTGTGGGAAAACCGGCGGCAATTGCAGCTAAAATGATTTTGGATGGTGAGTTTATTTAAATAATGAACTTGCCTTAATGTTACAAACCTAATATTTGTTTGTATCTTGCAGGTGAGATCCAGGAACGTGGTGTGTTGCTGCCCTTCACCCCAGACATCTATCGCCCTATGTTGCAGCGTCTGCGATCGGAGGGACTGACTGCCACGGAGACATCCAGATGGCTCAATTAGTTCTAGTCCTAGCCTGTCAAGTTAGCAACTAGTTTACAGCTCCATTGTACTTGATTTTTTTTTTCTAGATCTTAACAATCAGCTGTATGAAATTTGTTATTGCAGCTCAGTGTTTGTTCGATGTTAATTTATCGACCTTGTTTTTGCGTTCAGTCATAAAACTAAAATTTAGATAAGACCGCACTGTTATCTGTATACCATATACTTAATATATGTTTTTGATATGTACTTGTATGATTATTTTTTTGTTTAGACAGCGTTAAAGTTTTTTGGTCAAGAAAAATGTTATGTGATTAAAAAAAATAATGTATTACAGTCTTTATTTACTATAACGTGTAAGACATTTGTTATTGATAGGAATTTTCACATATGCTTTAGTTTCTGTCTGTAGGTTTTTTTTATAGAAATTTGTACAAGCACCGGACATGCCTAGCTTTTGGCGCAATCAAAAAAAAAGGAGTAAGAGCCTGTTTAAAATCCAACATAAAGCATATTTTAATCTTAGTGTTTTAAATATTTAAAATCCTCTACTTAATCGCTTGGCAACTCGTTAGCTTGTTCTCTGGGTTATCAGTTGAACTTGAACTATGTATTTTGAAATAAATGTTGTTGTGGTTCTTAGCGCCTTAACTATATTTAATGTGATCTATATTTAGTCAAGTGCACGCATGCCAATGAGTCCGAAAGTTCCCACATTGAGCTGGGGGCTAAGCTAAGTGGACGTTAACCGGTAATTATGAGAATTCGCATTGATCAACACCACCTCACGCGAATTGTACTATGTATACTATATATGAATACACTTTTGTTCAAGAGATTGGCAGCTATCAGCTAGAGCCTTCAACTAAATCGTGCGGCACTCTGCGATAACCTCTGGTACCTGCTTAACGTTTTTACAAATTTCAATTCATTCAATGTAAATTCACATACACAAACACACTTGTGGACAATAAAGAGAGCGAACAGAGAGTGAGAAAGAAAGACCTGGGGTACGATAACAATGTGTGTGCAATGGGATTTGTCGAACCAGAGCGAATTCAATGCTAGCCAGAGCTCAGGCGGCGCAGTCAGCGTTGTAAATTAAGCGCTTGGATTTTGTTTTATGTTGTTTTTGTTGTTATTTGTATTTGTATTTATATTTTGTGTTCTGTGTTTTTTTTTTCGTGGGCTGCGCTCGAACCGGCGAGCACAAATCGTTTTCAGTCTTGATAATAAGTAGTGCCGAAGCAGTCTTAGTCGTCGCAAAGTCGCTCTCATTGTTGTCTACTGCTCCAAGTGCTTTACAGTTATAAGTTGAAGGAGTGTATACATATGCATATATATTATATATGTATATATGAAGTAACGGCTGTTTGCGTGTCGGTTGCGTGTGAGTGAAGAGCAGCGCAGCTGCAGGCAGGGAAACGTTTCGCATCCCGTGTCAGTAAACGTTTATTTAATTTACCGACATTTGGTTTGGAAAAAAAAAACCAGCACACAAAAGTCAGAAGTGCGTGTCGCGTTCCACAGAAAAACCCAATTGTAATTAAAAAATGTGCCACAATATTTTTCAAAATCAAAGCTTTATAGCATATAATTAACTACCATTCTCAATCAAAGGTCAAACAAATACATATATATATATATTTATATTGATACATTAACTGTATTCGCCTGCAAGTTCAACGTGCCCTCAGCTGTTATCAGCTGCAACAACAACAAAATCTAATAATAAAAACAAAATAGCAAAATGGGCGGAATGCTTTATTTAACGGAGACACATTTGCGGGGCTTCGAGCGTTACAAGGTAAGCATTAAAGGGTTTGAAACTTGCACCATCATGCACGTGCAGCAAAAAAAAAATCAATTGCAACATGCACATTTCAAAACACGAAAACCTCAATCAATTCTTATTATTTGTGGAAAGCCAATCAGTTTATAATGTTTATGAGGAATATTACGACAAGTTCCGGCTAGTAGGCTATAAATACTATACCTACGAACAAGAACGTACATGCGTACCGCTTGTGCTTCATTTTGAAGCTAATCTGAGAATTGGGCAATGCGAAGATTTCACATTTCACGTTTGTCGTTGTCACTGACTTGTGTCAGTTGTTATCAAATGGGCTTTGGGAGCTTCTATGACTAGGCCTAGGTCATCAACTTAATAGACCAACCAACCGACCGACCGGATGATGCCTCCAAACAAAATGAAACCCAGCCAAGGCATTGAACTGCGAATGTGCCAAGCATGTGCTGCTGCTGGTGCCCAGATAGTTGGCAAACACTGTTGTGGAATTTGTACTTAAAGCGATTAACCTATAAATAAAAGATGCGTGTCGATCGACAGACAAAAGGAGAAAGAGAGACAGATAGAGAGTGGCTTAAGCGTTACTAAGTGGAAATCAATGAGCTTGTCATGTAATCTCTATTATATATGTATATATATATGAATTTACATAATTTTGATCAACAGCAGTTTTGTGATGTTATAGGTTAGGATCAAGTTACATTAATGTAGATCATTTTATGCTTCATTTAATACAAAAGTACCAATACATTATATATAAATTAAATTTTGTACGGCTTGCTTTGCTATATTGAGTTTGAGCCTTGATTTTATTTAGTCAAAACATTTGTGTTATAAGAATATCAATTTTTGGTTTAAATACCTTAAACGATTTTAAGCACCTGATCGTAAATCGATTTTATATCGAATACATACATTTTTAAGCTGGCAAGTTATTAAAAATAACTTTACTAAGACTAGACACTTTTAAAACTATTTGAAAAACAATTTCTCTCTACTACAATAAGAAGTTTCCAATTGCTTGTAATTTTCTAATATTTATCTTTCATACAGTACAACAGTGTAGACACTAGCTTTCTGAGTGTCTATGTAATGCATCCCTTTTGGAATGCCTGCGTGAAGGTTAGTAGACTAATTAGTCAATTATAAGTGTTTTAATTACGTAGTCTTATAACTTCTCTCTCTTTCACACACACACAGTATTTACCAATGTGGCTGGCGCCCAATGTGCTCACATTTGTTGGGTTTCTCATGACCGTGGTAAATTTCATACTGTTAGCTTACTACGACTGGGATTTTATAGCCGCCAATGACAGGGAGGTGGGCAACACAGTGCCTAGTTGGGTGTGGACCGTAGCCGCCATTAACATACTTATCTACTACAACTTGGGTGAGTACATAAAATAAGTTCTCAATAATCTTAACTTATTGACATTTTTTTTTTTTTGTTTAGATGGCATGGATGGCAAGCAGGCGCGTCGCACGGGGACAAGTGGACCATTGGGCGAGCTATTCGATCATGGTTTGGATTCCTATTCGGCAGCACTTATACCCATATATATCTTCTCACTGTTTGGCACAATCGATTTGCCGCCCATACGCATGTACTTTGTCATCTGGAACGTATTTCTCAATTTCTATTTTACGCATGTTGAAAAGTATAACACGGGCGTTATGTTTTTGCCCTGGGGCTATGACTTTACCATGTGGGTAAGTATTATAAGCCATTACTGCGACATCTTGATCTTAATTCGTACGTTCGCTCTTTTAGGGCGTCAGCTTAATGCTGTTTTTCGCCACGTTAGTGGGTCCGGAAATCTATCGTTCTAGCTTTTATGGTATTACCATAGCGAATGTCTTTGAAGTGGGTCTAATTGGTTCCGGCCTTGTGTCCAGCCATCCAATCATCATACGAAACATTTATCTGTTTGTATTGCATTTAAAGGCGTGTTTTTGATCATTTTTCTAACAGTTCTCCTCTCATAGCTCTTACAAGAATAAGACTGGTAAAATGCGTCCCACGATGGAAATGTTGCGTCCATTTTTTGCCTTCGCTTGGCTTTTGGTAATCACTTTGATTTGGACGTTCTTTTCACGAAACAATGTTATCAACTTGGAGCCACGTGTTCTTTGGATGCTCTATGGCACTATATTCTCCAATATTGCCGTGAGTAGAATCACGATAATGAAATATGATTGTAAATATGTTAATTCTTCATTTGTAGTGCCGTTTGATTGTGGCTCAAATGTCGGATACACGTTGCGATGGCTTTAATATACTTATGTGGCCATTGGCTGCGACAGTTGGTGTCTGTTGTTTCCCATATTATGAGCATGTTTTTGGCACAGATCTGACACCACAAGGAGAACGTTGGCTTGTCCATGGTCTAACAATATTCGTCACATTGGCGCACTGGCATTATGGCTACGGACTGGTAAAAAGATTCTCGTTTTCCTTTTGACTAAAACCTACTTAATATTTCTATTTCTTGACAGGTCTCGGAAATGTGTAATCATTTTAAGATCCGTTGCTTCAAAGTAAGAAAAGCTCACAGCAATTCCGTTGAATATACCACAATCCAGAACAATAACAAATCGCTAAAAAGCCATTGAAACTAATTACATACTAACTACAACAAAGCAACAAGAAAAACAAAAAAAATACCAAAAACACAATTCAAGGAAAAAACAAAAAGGGGTGTCCATTTTTTTGTATGTGATATACTTATATATATATTTATATAATGTGGGTGTTACAAAATTCTCTTTTCGCCACAACTCGCCCCGCTCTGGTCTAAGTTTAAGTGATCCATACTCTCAATTAAAAAGCTCTCATGCGCCGCATAACGTTCTGGTAAAGTTCACCTATTAATTCTAAACCTAATCTAGTTTCTAAGTAAATAAATTCCAAATATCTATTTAAATAAATAAATAACTGGTATGTACTTAATGCATGAACCGCATGTGATTTAATTCCTAACTGCATGAATCCGATAAGTATTAAATTATTCAAAAATAAAACTGTAAACTCAATATGAAAGAAAGAAAGCTGAAAGAAAGAACCCCGCATTAATCTCCCTATATAGATAACAAAGTCGCCTGTCAACGCAGTGCAGGAGATGACTCAAACCGCCGATGAAACAAAGTCCCCTGTCAACGCAGTGCAGGAGATGAATCAAACGGCCGATGAAACAAAACATATGGATACCATAGAGCAAGTTTAAAGCTGTTGGATTATTTTGTTTTTGTAGAATTGCCAATCTTAAGTACAGTTTTGTAAACTTTTTAAACTGTTTTAGGCTAAGTTGAAGTTAAACCAAAAAAAAAAAACAAAATTTAACTGTTAAGAATCAAAAGCTTTGATGTGCCTTATTCTAGCAATAGGTATACAAAAGCTTGAAAGCTTTCGAACGTAAGCTTTGCTAAGTTGCACCATTAGTCCGCTAGAGGGCTGTTGGTTGTCTGTTATTTTTTTACTGAAAAAATGAAAATACATGTTATTAGTGTTATTTAAAATTTAAATATGTCTTTTTAAATATTTTTTTGTTTTAAAAAACAGCTATGTCTTTGGATTCAGCTTGTATTACGTATTGTAAAAGCAAAGATATTAATCAAATATATTTTTAAAAAATGTATTAATCTTATATTTGCATTTGGTTCGAGGTATTTAGACTATTTTTAGTAATAGCCTCTCCGAAATGATTGTAACAAATGCAATAAGGCTTATTGAGATTTCCACATCTCACTTCCAACTAAAAATGTCTACTTAAAAGATTTTTTAATATTTGTTCTCCAGTTCTCTACTATAAGCTAGTATACTATAGGCCCCTTTTTATTTTTATTCTTTATTCTGAGCCTTTCAACATGTCATTGTCACGTAGTGGGTCCATTTCTCATTTGTTACTTGCCTCCGGGTGTGACACACACGCTTTTCTGTCAGCGGCAACAAATTATATCAGCGCATATCCGTATGTTGTATCTCTATGTATGTATCTCCATATTCTATTATATTTTTCAACACTTTGCTTTTTTTTTATTGGCATTGCATTTAGAAAGTGATTTGGCGTATATATATATATATATATTTCAAACATCCACACACAAACAGTTTTAGGTAATGCACACTAGTATGAGGCTCTTTCAGATATGATTTTTTGCATGCATGTCACGCATTGTTGTGGTCGTTATTATATTTGATGCCATTTTACCTACACATGTACATGCATGTATAGGGAACGTTTAAAGGGATATTTTAACTTTGTGTAAAACCTCAGTGGGTGTTGGTTTTGTTTTGGATCACGTAAAGCGTGGGTTAGACCAATACAATATTGTTAAGGTTTTTTGGGGAAACGTTTGAATAATGACACTAAAAGCTTAGTCCTTTAAGTCGCTTTCAAACGAACACAAAACATATTGTTTTTGTCGGCTTACTCTTGTTAGGTATTTTCAAACAGCAGATACTCTAAAAAGCATAATATAACAGGTTAACGTTTCAATGCAAGCCACTTAATGTCGGACTGAACATTAACTTAATTGTTGTTGGTCATATGTGATGTGTAATTAATGTTCTTTCAATGAAAATAGTTTAATTGAAGGCCGCACTTTTCCACTATGAATAAAGTTTACGAGTTGGAAGTTTAAGGTATAAACGTTGCGTAAACATAATTTCAAAACAATAAGTGTACTTAATAATTAAATCAAGGAAAAAACAACCGTTCAATATTACGTGCCTACAAATGTTAAGTGGCTATACAAATGATGATATGGTGAAGAAAACTTTTTACTTTACGTGCATGTATGAATGTATTGTGGAAAACTGTGTTTTGTTACTAGTTAATTATTCGAAAGTATTTCCTATGATTGATATTAATTGTTCTTCTTGTTATGTTAAGTTTTAAAAACATTCGTCGAAGACAGGTTTGCCTTGTTTTCCTTATTCCTACGTAAGAAAAGAAGTAAATCAGCTTTTTTCTTTTCTTGTGTTTAGTATTTTTTATAATTAAACCCAAACAATTTTCTCTGATAACTCTTTTTCGTTTTTTCAAATAAGTTTCAAGCACTTAAGCTTAGAGTCAACGTTCGTTATTTATTAACTAAAAAATGAACTAACATAATTTTCTATTTCAGACTGAAAAAATAAAAGTTTGGCTATAAAAAGACAACAACAATCACATGGCCTGTCGAGCCTTCCTCTATACATTTATGTACCTTCTGGGCATATACTGTTCTATAGATGTTTTAAAACTGCAAAAATATAGATCGATATAAATTGCCTCATAAATTTGGTTTATAACAACAAAAAAGAAAGAAAAACTGGCCATTTTGTGTGTGTAATGAGTACCTCATCTCCAATCTATCTATGTATTTTCGTGTGAGTGTGTGCATGTATGTGTGCTTCATATGTATATATATGTTTAAGCACATGTCTCTCAATCCAGCCACTAAAGTGATGGTTCATTTGTCTTTATTTAGTCGCGGCACACAAAATTGTCGCTTGGAGGCTGCATTTATTGACAATAAATAGGTCATAAATTACTCATTGCGGGTGGCCAACCTCTTTTTAAACGACTCGTCCGTGGGCTCTTTGTATTTTATTTATTTTTTAGATTACTTATAGAAACCATTTTTATTTTGGAAGTTGAATTGCAAAAGCGAGGCAGAGCATTAAACGAAGAGCTCGGGAAACAACTTCAAAGCGGAAGTTTGGCAGCCTTTGCTTTATTGTGTTGTTGGCATTGTGGCTGAGGGAGCAGGTCTCGGAAAAGTGGGCGTGGTACTTTACTTTTGCAAGTGCACTTGAAAACAAAGAGCGTAAAGTTATTAAAGGTTTTTGAGCTTTGTGTGTCGCGCCTTTCATGTCACTTTTGGCATTGAAAGCCTAAACCGATGCTTGAATGATGCATCTTTGGGTTGCACAGCAAGCAAGCGAGCAAGCCCGCAGTTGAAACAAAAAATGTCAAGTAAATGAATATTTTATTGACATCGCATGAGGCATGATGGCTGGAAGCAAAAGCTCCCGAAATTGGCTTCCCACTGTGTGCATTGCTTGGATTCTATGGCCGCTTGGGGAGCGACCAAGTGCGTGCCACCACCACCATTGTGAAGGTGGAGACCTTCACTTTCCCTTTATGTGAGAAGAAAATAAACTAAGCTCAAAGTGATGAAAATAATAATTTCAAAGCACTTCTTGCGCTCAACTCTATATAAATCTCCCATGGACTATTACATTTTGTAGTGTGTTACGTTTTCGTTTATCAAAGTGGCTTCTTGAAAGCCTTAATGCAGGTATTGAACAACGTGAAATCGGTTCTGAATTTTGTCGAATCTAGTGTGGTACTATACTATATTCTATACTATACTATACTTTAACATATTGTCTATCACTCTCTCTCACACACCCACAAACATGACATATGCTTTGCAGCATATCACATTTTCGTAGCATACTTTTTTGCGCGGCGTCTATGAATTTGGCAAATGTGACATTGAGCGTGTGTGTGAGAGAATGTGAGCTGTCGGCTTTCAAATGTCTCTGTATGTGTGTTTGGAGCATGTTAAAATTCATTTGTCAAAAGGATTACCATGGTAATAGGGTTTTAAGCATATATCCTGGCAAAAATTCGCAGCAAAGTTTTTACATTCTATGTTTTTCCTCCGTTTATCATGTCCTTTTATTTGTCAGCTCTTTTTTTAGTTTTTCTTTTGTGGTTTGTTTTGGTATTTTCCATATGTGGTGGCTAATTAAAAACATGGCGTTAAACAATTATGTCAAACATTTGTAAAGCTCAAAATTCCGCAGCGGCCAACACCTGGTCAAAAATAGAAGAAGAGATGTGACATTGAGCCTTTATAGCTACATTTACCAAGTTGCTAATAAATTGACTACAATCAAAGTTGTCATAAGTTGAGGCAGTTCAGACTGGAAACGCCATTCCCAAAACTGTTAACTGAAGTCACGACCGAACACACACACACACACACACAAGAGAGAGAAGAGCGGAGAGACGCTGAGATATAAATAAGTATATACATACCCGCAGCCAAATGACAACTTAATAGCCGCATCCAAACAAAAAACACCGACAACTCGAACCAAACCAAGCAGACAGTGTCCTTTTTTTGGGCTGGGGAGAGCCAAAGATTTTTGCTAGCTGGTGCCATGTGTCACCATCGCCATCATCGTCACCGTCTTTACCGTCTATACCGTCTTCCTTTCTTTTTTTTTTGCTGGCCATCGAGGCGAAAATGTACAAATTGTTGTGATTTATTTTAACAGATTTTTCTCTACTGCTGCTGCTATTGTTAACCCAACAACAACAACAGCAGTGAACAGAAGTTTCTGCCTGGAATTGAATGAACACTGTGGCATTTGCTCTATTGATAAATCTGCTGGTTGGTCCACTACCGATATGGGTTCCTTTTCATGAAGAGGAGCGCGCGTGACAATGGGCCAATGTGTGGTCAAGGAGTGCGCACGGTTGAGCTGATGCTGCGACCAGTTGTCAATTTATAGACCCACAATGAGGCAAAACTTAACGTTAACGGGTTTAACCAAACTAAGGACAAGTCTCGCATGAGTGGTAAACTGCGCACGGGGTTTGAAAAAACGCATCTCCCTCTCATCATTAGTGTAGCAATACTTGAGATTTTACGACTCGATTGATTTAGCTGATATGCCAGGCTTCAGTTCATGGCCAGTTTACCATAACAGCGAACATATAAAGTCGATGTGAATGCTCTTTCAAAACTCTTACTTTTGCAATTAATTTTGTAGCAGGTAGTGTAAAAGATCACTTATAAAGTTGTATAAGAGACTATTGTGACTTAGACTTAGAACTGTTGTGTGCCTGACTTTAATTTTATATAGCATGTCCTTAAGACTTATTGATCGACTTGAATTTTTTACTAACTGTCTTCGATGTGAATGCACATATACATTCCAAATCAAATAATAACTCTTAAAACTACTTAGGCAGATTTTTTTTTTTTACAGTTTTTGCCATTAAACCCAAAAATGGGTTAGTCTACCAAGTTATTTGTAAATAAATCTCAAGAAATGATTCAAATGGTTGGCACAGATTTTTTGATTGTCTACATTTAGCTGGAGGGCTGCTATTGATGATAGCCCAAGTTGAGAAGTGGTCTTTCGAATGCGGCCTAAACCAACAGCATCCAATTGTATCCAACCCAACCCCACCCACCTCTGTCTCTACCTCTCTCTATATCTTATCCGCATAGTCAATATGAAGCCGGCACTTAGGCTAAGCAAACGCTGTCTTGGGATTATGCCATTCATTGTAGATATGTCAGCATTAGCTAATTCTATGACCGAGTGAGAGTGGTGAAGAGGGAGAGACAGCCAGCAACGCCCAAAGCTCAAGTTTATGAAATATTGCGGCGCAGACTTTTATTTTTTTGGATGGCTGAAAGTAAGGGGTGGACGAACGATGGTGGGGTGGGGTGTGGTGTTTGGGTAGATGTGGCTCAGACACGTACTTTGGTTAGCACTTAAGCTCAGCTGTGAAACGCGACAATTTAATTTATTTGGCGCTTTACGGGCACAAAGTCAGCGAATTTACGATTGACATTTGCGTTTAACCTACTTATGCTGATTTGATGGCAGCTCATAAATAAAATTTAAACCAATTGCTGGACAAACCACCAGCCGGAGTGATACTCTCATCAATCCCCAGCTGCTATCAATGTGAACCATCAACGCTATTCACCACACTCCCTTGTCATTATCTCTAAGAACTAGGTGGCATGGCAGGGTTTGATTATTTGGGGGTGTGGCTTTAGTCCTCCTGTCGTAGTGTCGCGGTAATTGAACACTTAGTAGACCACGCAATTCGGTTTTAGTGCGCCAAAAGACAAAAATATTTGAAAAATAACCAAGCCAGATGCAATACACACAACTCGTTCCTTTAAAATACCGTTGGGTCATGGCTTGGCACGCCCACTATTGAACGCCCATCTGGCAGGACCACTAAATTTATCGTGTCAAATGATGCAGAAAGTGACCGAGGCGCCTAGGAATTAAAACGTGAAATGAGTCGTAAGAAAAACAATGAAAACTGTTCTGCAATTATCTTGGGATCTGAGTTCATTCTGGGTTGGAGTACGGATTTGTTTCCACAATGTGTCACTGGGGTGCAATTTGAAAATGAAATTTTCCTAAGAATTTCTTTTTGTTATCCTCGTTCATTCATGTGACGCTTGAGTGGAATGACCTGGGTTCTTTTTTTTCGTGTACCTATATTTGAACAAGTCAGTCTATCAACTTGTTTTAAAACAAACGTACATAAGGTACATTTATTGAAAACAAAACTGCTTCGTAGAACACTTATTTGAAATTAATGCAATATGTGTCTCAAGTATATTATGTATTGATGGCCGAGTTTCAGAAATAACTACAGTCCATACTGTAAATGAAAATGTTTGAGCCTTTTCATTTATCTTAATCGGCTTAAGTTTTTCTCATAACTGCTCTGTAAGATTTCTCAGAATTGCTTTTGTGTTGAAATCTGTATTAAATTTCAGGTTTAAAACTGCATTTTACAGTTAGTTCTACTAAAGCAAATTCACACACACACACATAAACTTTAAAATGTTAGAAACGAGTTTCTTAGATCGTTAACGATTTATTTAAAATTCGCCCAATGCAAAAAAACACCTCATCAAGGGAGCAAAAAAAGTTAAAATGTTAAAGTAAAGAGACTGCTTGATCAAGTAAAACAAAAACAAGCAGTTTTAAAATGCGTGCCTGTTGTTGTTGTTGCTACTGGAAACGCAGTCTGAAAATGTCGTTGTCTCTGTTACTCTTTAATATAGGAGTGGACAGGACAGCTGCTGAGAGACCTTGAGTTTCAAATGGCCGTGCGTTCGTATAAGAGTTAGCGATAATTAGTACATAATATTTTTTAAAGCTATTTTAACTCCCAGTAAAATGCAACTCACCTGTTTGCCAAATTAACTTATGAGAGCCCAATGCAAAAACTGAATATAATTTTTGTTTTCTTTAAAGATTTAACTATAGAGTTTAAAAATTGACAAAAATATTTTAGTCATCTTCTGCTCTCAGCTTGCTGTTTCGAAAAAAAAACAATATATATATGTGTTCAACACCCAAAACGGATATTTGGCTTAAAAAGTCATAAGACTGATTATTTTTATATTATTTTTGGGCTTATGCACTGTCGTAACAAACTCAATTGCTTGAATTTTTACACACATCTATGGAAGTACTTATGTCTAACAACTTGACCAACAAAATAAAAGAAGAAACAACCATCTTGTGTTTTTCTAAGGAACCGAAGCTAAACAAAAGAGCAGTAAAAGAGTTTTCGGTGTTGGATAAAAGGAGAAGCATCTATACTGTATAGCCTGGCCAGAATCAGAATCACAATCATACATATACACATACACATACATATATAAAAGGCACCCATAAATAAACATTCAGGAAGATGGCGGGGCCTCTGTGTAATGTCTATGCCCAGAACTAAAGCAAACAAATATTTTTAAATGCGCAAATAGAACAGATAACTGTATTTTTATATGCACACAAACACACACACTCACATGCATGCTCACACACTAATACAGAGAGCCGCTCACTTGGACGGGCAAAAGCATTCGAGATTCAATTTCGCATCAACGTGAAGTCGTCGACGGGTCGACGCTTTCATTCATTCGCAAGCACTAACAACAACAAGTTACATTTTTATTGCTTGCCATGGAGCATATGAAAGCGCCGCCGCCGCTGCCGCCACACATTCAGCCCCCCTCCAGAACTTCAATCGTTTCCGAGCCCAATCCTTCCGCATGTGAAACTCTTTTTATTTCTTTTTTTGCTGCCCACCCAAACGAAAGGAACGCGCAGCCAAATAAAAGGGGCTGCAAAAAGCGTGTGGATGAGCAAGGATTGCTGGCGCCGGAAGAAATATATTTTTCCGATATTTTAACATGCATTTTGCATATTGTTAATTTTGCTTTTCAGCTAAAAAGGAGCTGAGAGAAAGCACTCCCAGCGCAGACAGCGCAGGCAGTGTCGCTTTATACTTTTGTTCGTCTAATGCTGAAACTGTAATTCACCAAACATCAACACGTCTATAATAATATGCACCCAGCCCTCAGCAAGATCGCGTGATCAGTTTATATTTGAAATTTGATGTAAAAATCGGTTAGTCAAAGTTAAAATAAAATTGAATTTAGTGACTAGTTAAAGCACTTCACTGCCTTGTGTTTTTATATCCTGAAACCATTGAAAATGGGTAAAAAAGGGTATAATGGATTTGTGCAAAAGTATGTGACAGGCAGAAGAAAGCATCTCGACCCCATAAAGTATATATATTCTTGATCAGCATCAACAGCTGATTGAAAAGGAAATCGACGATTTTGTATCATATAACTTTTTGGTAATTAGTTTATGTATTATTATTGAATCTCGTTGCCAACAACTTTAGGCAAGGGTAAGGCGGCTAATTTGCTGATTAAACCTACCTGTTACCATATTAACTAACATGTTTATCTCTGTGTGTGCTGGCACCAGGCCAATATGTTTCACGTTTGTTATACCCTTAACCCATTGAAAATGGGTAAAAAGGGTATAATGGATTTGTGCAAAAGTATGTAACAGGCAGAAGGAAGCATCTCCGACCCCATAAAGTATATATATTCTTGATCAGCATCAACAGCCGAGTCGATATAGCCATGTCCGTCTGTCCGTCCGTCCGTCCGTCCGTATGTATGAACGCGTCGATCTCAGAGACTATAAGAGCTAAAGACTCCAGATTTGGTACATAAGCTCGCCTAATACCTAGGCAGTACAAGTTTGTTTTAAATTTTCAATAGCTCTTCCCGTTTCCGATATACACATGTAATCTTCAATTTGGAAATCTTTTTGATGCAGTTTGAAAGATTAGACTAAATAATGACAATCTATGAAAATTTTATTGAAATCGGTTGGGAAACACCGGAGATATGAAGTATTGAAATTAAGAAGGTATGCACTATACGCGTATACATACACACACTCACACATACTTGCAAGCAGTGACTGTATGCGTAAAGTATCGGGTTAAGTGTATAGTCTAGTCGGGATTTCTCGACTAGAGCCTTCTTACTTGTTTTATCTGTGTGCATGTATATGAAATTTGTCAGATTGTATTTCAGCTGAAGCCAGCTGCTACTGCTCTTTCACATTTGACAAACCGCTTAACCTAAACCTTAGCAATTTCTATGATGCTTATGTATATTTCATTTTGCATTACTCATTTAGTTCGGAAAGCTACTGCTAGTTATCCTCTCACTTCTCTATGCATGCTAGAGTGGCTAATGCTATTACAACAACAAGAACAACAACTAACCAAAATGACTAATGCGTAGAAGCAAAGACCTGGGCGTTGTCGCTGTAGTTGCAGTTGCAGTAGCTGCATGGCTTGATAAACATTTGTTTAACATGACCATTAAGACAAGTCAAACTGCATATGCTCACGCACACTCATACACTATGAAACCAATACACTCACACAGATGCACATATGCCATTTGGCACACTCACATAGTAGTTATATGTAACAAACAACAGACAAGATTACAACCAAATGACACAGAAAATCACTCCTGCTCGTTATGTGTGTACACTGCCCAAAATAAGTGGAATATGTATGTGTTACGGTAATAAAATTTCAATTTCTTATTTTTTTTTTTTTTTTTGTATTTATATATTTTAATATTCGAATTGTATTTTTTTTGTTATATGACATGAACAATTTGTTCTTGATCATATATTTTTTGAAAATATCGCCAATATTGGATCATCGTAAAGTTAAAAATCTAAAAAAAGTATAATAAAAATAAGAAATATAGTTTATCTCTCTTTGTTCATAAATTATGAATAAAAGATTGTAGCTGTAAACATTAATTTTTAAATATTTTGTAAAACTTGAATATATTTCTACAAATCAGTTTGGTTTGGTATTTCAACATGAATAGACTGACGCATGAACAACGCTTCCAAAATTTGCAAATTTATTTTGAAAATCATGGTTCTGTTCGAAGTACGTATAGCGCATTACGTCCATTTTACGAACAACATAATCGTCCATCAGAGCAATTAATTCGATTAACTATGGAACGTTTTCGCGCCACGTTTACTCTAAATGATAATACGCATCCACAAAGATGTCGTACAGTGCGTACAGAAGAAGTCATTGCCGCTGTAGAGCGTAGCTTAGAGGAAGACCCGAATCAGTCAATCCGCTATCGTGTCGATCCACTTTACAGTCAATGGTGACCGCTATAGAGCGCTGATTACTGACTTTTTCGTTCATCAATTGAACAACCATGATGTGTAGGAGTTGTGGTTTCAACAAGACGGCGTAACATGTCACACAGCTCGTGCCACAATTAATTTATTGAAGATAAAGTTTGGTAACCTCATAGTTTCACGTTTCGGACCCGTGCATTGGCCTCCAAGATCGTGCGATTTAACGCCGCTTGACTATTTTCTGTGGGGATATGTGAAGTCGCAAGTCTACGCCGATAAGCCCGAAACGATTGAACACTTGGAGGACAACATTCGGCGCGTTATTGCCGAATGTGCGCGGCCCCAAATGTTGGATAAAGTCGTCGAAAATTGGACCTCTAGATTGGACTACGTCCGAGCCAGCCGTGGCAGACATATGCCAGAAATCATATTTAAATTATAATGCCAGAAGTTTGTATTTCGCATAAAGTAAAATTCATATCAATAAAAAAAATCATCTTTGTTTTATTCCATTTCAAAGTTCTATACCTCTAAAAAAACATCCTTTACAAGAAGGGGTGCACGCTCTGGCTCCGGCTGTATTATCGGTAGAAGGGGCAGGTTACCTAAATTTTTTTCTTGCACTACAGTCTCGCGATGCTAACAATCATTAATAAAAAAAAATCGCGTGCGCACCATAGTAGATCGACTAAATATTAATAATAAACATAACATATAATCTTATTAATAAACATGTTTTACTTAGTTATAGCGAGTAGTACCAAAATAATTGTTATTTACAAAAAAAATTAGCTATTTTTACAAGTTTGAGAATTCTTATCAGTATATATATATATGGGTAAATTCATTTATTTAATTTTATAATTATATACATTTAAACATTGAAATCAAAAATTAAATTTATTAATTAAATTCCTATTTTATATTTAGAATTATCTTTTGTCCAAACTTCATTCAAATTAAAAAAAAAAATTATTTTTCACAATTTTCAATTTGCTTCATTACGGATATATTTTTTTTTTTTATTTTTTTTTATTATTTATAAGGTTAGTTGATAAATTGATTTATGGCTGTTCATACTCGACGTACTTTTGCATATATGTACGTATTTGTTTATTATCATTAATACATTTTTTCCTTTATAAATCAATAATCTTTTGTTATTACGATCCGCAAAAATATCAAAGATTTAATTAAATTACTTTTATATTTTTTCATAGTCTCGCTTAAGGCGGTGCTATTTATTTTAAATTGTTTTCTAGTCTGGCAAATGGTTGCGTGATTTTGTGCGACATACTTCTAGGCAGAGGTCTTACACGGGTTGGTGGAATGCACAGCATATGCAAAGCTGCGAACGGTGCAAGCTCTCTTTATTTTACTCTTCTTCTTTTTTTCTTTTTTTGAGAGCGGGTTGAGATAAGATTTTTAGTACAATGACTACAGTAAAAGAATCATTATATATTTTCTTCACTCAATCACTTGATAAAAGTTAAATAAAAATAATAGATAATCATCATATCTATGCACTTACTTTGTCGCCTCGACATCCAAAATATCTTTTGTCGTTGTGGTGAGCTGCATCGAAAAATGTGGTAGTTTTTGTTTACTTTTTACTAAGTAAATGGGTTAGCACCATGAAATTAAATTATTATTATATTTTGTTTTTATTGCTTTATATCATTATTTAATTATTTTTAATCCATCCATAGTTATTTATTCGTTTTTCCACTTGACTTTACTTTACTTTAATTTGCATATGACTTTTAGATGTCATGTTATCGATAACATAGGTAGTTAACATATTCTTATAAAATTATTAACAAAATAAAATCGGGTTCTGTTTCGTTCCGCGCAGGCTGCTGTTAACCTTGGCGGGGCTGCTGAGAGCATCATGCACATCCAGTTCTAGGTGTGAGGTTAGGGTTCGTCTCCCCGCGTGATCGGGTTGTGGCGGTTTAGCGGCATAGGTTTTTTTTTTCGTCTCTTTCATTTATTTGTTTCAGTTTTTTTTGGGGTATTATCTTGCACTTGTTATTGTGTAGAATCGCGGCACATTGTCTGGTTGGCTGTGGGCCTTTATCACTTTGACCCAGGCGGTTAAGGTTCAAAACTTCGCGTGGTCAGGCACTTGCGAGTTATCAGCATATTTTTATACCCTGAACCTGTACGAGGCAGAAGAAAGCATCTCCGACCCCATAAAGTATATATTCTTGATCAGCATCAACAGCCTAGTTGATATAGCCATGTCCGTCTGTCCGTCTGTCCGTCCATTCGTCTGTCCGTCCGTATGTATGAACGCGTCGATCTCAGAGACTATAAGACCTAGAGACTCCAGATTTGGTACATAAGCACGCCTAATCCCCGCGCAGTACAAGTTTGTTTTAGATTTTCGATAACTCTTCCCGTTTTCGATATACACATGTTATCGATAACAACAAAATCTTTTTTGATGCAGTTTGAAAGATTAGACTAAATAAAGACAATCTGTGGAAATTTTATTGAAATCGGTTGAGAAACACTGGAGATATGGAGTATTGAAATTAAGAAGGTATGCACTATACGCGTATACATACAGACACTCACACATACTTGCAAGCACTGACTGTATCCGTAAATTATGGGTATAGTCTAGTCGGGATTTCTCGACTAGAGCCTTCTTACTTGTTTTCTTTAAAGTATAGATCGGTGATTTATACGGCGGCAACGGCGGCAGAATTTGTTTTAAAGAGGAACAGCAGAGCCATAGGGCTTAATGAATGAATAACTTTTACTCAACATTATTAATATATAATAGATATATGCCACGCGGTTTTCACGTTTTTAAAGAAACTTCGCAGTCCGAATTCTTGGGTATCGACCGACCATCCCGACGGTTAGATCAAGGTCGGCTTCGGGGATAATCAAGAGTTGCATTTTGCTCTAATCAACAGTGTACACTTAATTGGGCGCATAAATATAGAGGCCCCAGTCATGAGCGAACCTCTGTTCGACTAAAATGATTGCATATTCTGCGGCATAATTTTATAGACTATTTTGGCACAAGCGCACTACATATGTGTGGATATACAGAGTGAGTGCGTGTCTGCAGCCCACAAAATACGCGCCACGATTCCAATTGCTGTTGCATGAGCAGACCACCAAAGAAAGACACATAAAGGGCGTGGGCGAGGAGGTCCAACTGACTTAGTGACTCTACGCTTGTGGCATCGTTGCTGTTCTTTGTTGGTCTGTAGAGGCTTAAATCGAAATTCATGCGGCCATTGCGGCTACTCGCTTTCGATTTGTTTATAGCTGTGTTTAATAAATTACAAATGAACTTGAAGCTCCAATGATCCTTTATTTATGACTCTGAAACATGCGTCAGAAATATAAAGAAACATCAGTAAACCTTATTGCAGCAATCAATGATGTGTAAACTGCTGCAATGATGCACTGATCAATTTTATTATTATTATTATATAGTTTTTTGTACTGCATTATCGGCCCCATCCATTAATCAATATCGTTAACTTAATTACACGAACAGCTGGAAGACTCATTCAAAGGCGGCCTAAAGTCTCCGCCCGTGCACGTTGGACAGCCTTCAAAACTATGAGTGCTGTTGAAATAAATAGATCAGGTGAAACAGATAGCACACTTACCTAGATATCGGGTCTACGGAATAAATCCTCAAGTATAAGCACCTCAAGCGATGGGCGACATAAAGGGTTGGCAGTAGAAGGAGACCGCCCAGAATTATTCCAAACGCTAATACATTCTAAAGTCATATAACAATTTTAAAGCAGCTCAGCTAAATGCTACTGTTTAACACAATATTGAGTTATCGTATTTACTTACCAATGGATCAACTACGTGACGACATGCCATCTCATTTCCATATTTATAAGTTTTGGTAATCGGATCACATTTAGCGACATTAGTTTTACATTCCTCAATGATCATATTTTCAAAATCCTGTACTTGATCCTCAATATGTTCCTTGATTTTTTTTCGCCACTCTATACATTCGCCCAAACTTAATTGACGTACTTTTATATCAGCATCATATCCGTTTTGATCTATTTCTTTCATTGATTCGCCAAATGGTCTTCCATCCAGCAATATATATTTATCAATCTGCAATATATTCGCCGTAATTTTATTAATTAAATCTATGACTTTGAAATATAGCTCATCTTGGTATTTTTGTAAATTCTCGATCTCGTCAAACAGAGAAATTCTCGCCCAGTCATAAATTCCCCATTGGGTCCAAAGACTGGAGCGTAAGTCTCTCAGTTGATTAACCATATGGGGCAACTCAACAGGTGTTATATTGGTGCACAAATGATCTGTAAAATCCTTGCCCTTATAAGAAACTAAAGGACTATTATAAATCGAGTCATCAACGTGTCGACAATTATTGTGTTTCATATTCTCTGCTTCATGCAAAAAATAATTGTCATTCGGTATTGCCAGTTCGCGTATAACTTGAATTTTAAAAAGATTATCAATATCGTATAGACCCATCTCTTTGAGTAACTGAAAAATTGTTTGGTTAACTTGGCATTGCTTAACTACGTCTGACGCGCGCAAAGAATCTGTTTCATCCAATCGTCCACTGCCTTTAAAATGAAGTTTTTCGAGATCTAGCAGCCCATCCAGTTGTGGCAATATCGCATTACGATACTTTAATTGTGTACAAGTACTCATGTAAGCAACAAGGCCCAACACAAAGTAAAATAACCCAACCAAGATTATAAACGAGAATACGCAGAATATAAGACAAATACTTCTGAAAATAACGGAACAGAAAAACAATTTTTGATTTGCCCTGCACTTTTAAAGTTCCAAATGTACTCACGGCCCCAAGAGCTTGGCTCCTAGATTTCTGCTACAGATGCCATCTTTATAGCCACGCCTGCGACGGCCACAGCATCCAAAAAACAGAGAAATGCCAAGGAACAAAATAATCTAATATTGAATAGAATTTCAAAATATCTTTTGAGGTTTGTTATTAAAAATCGCTTACCACCAAAAAAAGGCCACAGACAATGGAAGTAATGAGCGTGCGATGGGTATTATACTTTCCATGAATATCGCCAAATGACCCAGACGCTTTCTGTGTTCCCCCATTCAGCTCATTGACCACCCCTTCTATAATGTTAAGGATGGTTTCAGACTCTAAGCGGAAATATTCTTTTCCCCTTTCAACATGTTGATACAAAGGGGACCTAAGGGTAGAGATACCTATCTCATACCTAGGTGCAACTATATATTGAAAACAATCACGTGACCATTTGTAATAATCTCTATTATTTACATCTTGTATGAGATTAGCCAACCATCCAGGGTTAGGTAGCTGGAATATAGAGAAAAGGTGTTATTGAAAATCCGTACGATTTTGTATTTTAGTGCCTACCTTGTCAAAGTGCAGACATTTGGAGCTATCAAGATGTTGGAGATCTGATGTACGAAGGAACCGAAGACAATCTTCATTGCCGCAGAGTACAGTACAGGTATAAGTTATATCACGCTTCGCGGCACGCAGGCCTAGAAAACGTTAAGAATACTTAGTAAGTAAAACAACAAAGAATTATAAAAGTTTTTACCATCTCGCAATTGTGCGCCATAGAATATTAAATCTCTGTGCCAAGCTTCCACTTCTCTCATTAGTCTCACTGATTCTGTCAAATTGCCAAAAACGTACTCTCTAGTATTATTTATTGGTACGGTAAATTTTAATTTTGTCGCTTTCCACATATATCCACCCAATTCTGTAAAAGCAACCAATATTAACCAGTTGATGGATTAGATAGTTAAAATGGAATAAATTTTATACCTCTAATTATGTTATTCATATGTATTGCCAACTCTTCGTAGTTATACGTAAACAAATGGTGAATGTGATCCGAAGCATCCTTTAGATACGCGCAATAATTCATAATGTTGCTGTGTGCTACAAAACTTGTTTCCCCAAGACCACGATTTAACATAATACTGCTCTGAAAACCAATAATGGCACAAAATCTACGACAGTAATAAGATAATATGGAACTTATGTTAGGGGCTAATTGTGCACTTACAGCAAGCCAATAAGCAGGAATGCGAGAATATAACCATAGCAACAACGGGTGCGAGCGTCCTTGTACATATCGCAGGGTGGACATCCATTGGAACATTGATGGGTTTTAAAGCAACAATAGCACACACTGTGAGAAAGCAACAAGATGTAGGTAGTCTACCCAATTTAGCAAAAGTTTGTCCGATTTATACGAATGATAAGCAAGTGAAATAGACGCAGTCGGACGAAACCGACTAAGGAATACTCTGTAATAATAGTATTAAAACTAGTGGTAAAGATCAGAAATTGTTTGATGCTGATCATTGGAACTGTGGGTGATGCTGATCATGGTCATTGGGTGGGGATGGCATCCAAATTTTTCAAAGATGAGAACGATTCCGATTATACAAGGTTTTGTGGCAGCTAACTCAAAAACTATGGCTTTACCGATCTCAGTTTGATGCAGTTTTTGTATGGACGCCACTAGCTATCTTATCTTATTATTGTATAAATATACAACGATGGGCAGTTTTAGATTCCGGACGGACAGACGGATAGAAATCATTGCACAAAACCAATATAATCTGTACCTTCGGTATCACAGTACAAATGTAAAGTTTTTGCTTTAAAGACAGTAAATGCTACCTACACATGAACATGCCATTAAATTAAGAGTAATACTTAATTTGTACTATTAAGATCAAAATTTTCGATACAGATCCTTAATAAAAAGGATCGCCGATTACTCACGCTACAAAAGGCATGGTAATTATGAGCAACATCAGAACGGATACAATAATATAGACCAGCCAGTATTCCGACAAAAAAGAACTCCAGTCATTCTTATCAACTTTAGGTCCTAGGTTGACGGACTCCCTGCCACTTTCTCTTGAAACATAGCCTAGAACAATAATTTGTCGATAATGTGTTTTAACTATTAAAATATCGTTTTTGCTCACCTTCAGGAAATGTAGAAGCATTATTTACAGCGCTATCGTATACGAATTGCGTTATTTTGGACATGAAATCGATTGTAGTCTCTGGGTAGATTGGAAATTTTATGTCACTTCTCTTTGAAACGAAACTGGTGTAGTTTGTATATGGATAAACTGTAAGCGCTTCCGTGTTTCTAGTATAAGCGTTAGTCGATCTTATAAGTAAGTGTAAACTGTATATTGCTATACAGGCGATTTGACGCTGGCATTGTTTCATTGAGCTTCTATTACATGGCATTGTTTTTGACTTGGATCCTTCAGTTGGGTAAAACACAATTTGGACTTCTCTTTTTAGAAGAAACTTTAATAACATTTAATTTACCTTTTTGGCATGATATCTTTTCTTGACTTGAATTAGAAAACGTTTTATTATGTGATTTCAAATGTGAGTCGTAATGAAATGAATAAAAATATTATGTTAAGCAAATAATTCATAGAGAACTACGTTATAAATTTGTATAGAAGAAAGTTTGTTTGGTTTTAACATCTTTCAATGTGAATTGGCCTTATCTTATGGAATAGAGTGTGTTAGGTACAGGTATAAACCTGTTTTCTATCTAAGTAGTGTCATTAATTGTTCTTGATGAAACAATAACAAAAATATATAAATTTTAACAATTCTGTGAACTGTTCTTTGTTGTAAATGCATATTTAATAAAACCATTATTTTCTTATTTTGATTACTAACTATATCAAGTAAACATTGTGTCAGCCTTTAAGCCCTGGTTTATCTATGGTGCAAATATGCACCATAAATGTTTTATTTATTATTTAATATTTAGAAATAGTGCTTCAAATTTGGACATTCCTTTTCCATCGCTGATAACTTTTGTTTTAGCCATGTTTATTTGGCGTTGGCTTGCTTGCTTGCCGCTTGCTTACTTTCTATCAGTTTTTGCGGTCTAAATATGAGCGTACAGTGGCTCAGAGACCACACTGGCCCCTATCTATCCGCCCCTTTGTGACGATGTGGTCATAAAAATTGTAGAAACAGGCAATGCCAGCAGTGCAAAATGGCAAATGCTGCTACCGGACCAAACAAACCAAAAATGAAATGGCTTAAGCTTTGTGCAAAACGTCTGTTCCTGTTTCTTATTGTTGTTTGTGTTATTGCAGTTGCTGTTGCTGTTACTGTTGTTGTTGTTGATGTTGCTGCTCAAATATAAATGCATTTGCCCGACCACAAAATGTGTTCAACCGGAAATTGTACGTGGAGAGTGGATGAGTAGGTGGTTAGGGCTTAGGTGCTCTGATACACTGAGAATAATACATGCCCAAGAGTTCGGAAAGTCGGAAAATTGTTCTGACATTCGTATACAATTGGCTTAAAGCTTAAACACCCAATATCTATGAAGTTTCACTCAAATAGTCATATACTTAATGGACGTTTTTATTTCAATTATATTTGTTTAAACTGAAATCATTTTCTTAGTGTATGCTCGCGTGTGCTTCGAATTGAAGCTGCGGGTTTTATTTTTTAGTAGTCATTGCCATACGTTCCATTAGCGCCTATAGCCGTGTGGCTGCTCGATCTCTTTTGCTCTCCCTCTGTCTCTGTCTGATCTAGCTGCTGAAAATTTTAACAGATTTTTGCGTGTGCGGCTTTTCTATATTGTGCGGTTGGCCAAAAACCGCCATTGCTTCTAAACTGCACCGGTCTATTTAAGTTTTGAGTGCTTGCAATCTGTCTGCCTATCTGTCTGTCGGGTTTTTGGGTGGTTTGGCATTCGGTTCTTATTTGCATCGATGGGGATTTAGGAAAAGTGGAGCGCTGCTGTTATTGGACTCGTTAACGTCACCATTGCCATCAGTTGCACCTGCCTGACACAGCAGTTTTTCGCTCACCAGCAATGGCGCGTCAAAGTGCAAATGAGCCAGCGGAGACAAGCACACATACAAAGCCATACACATACTTACACATATACTACCTATGCATATCCTTATACACTCAGCCAAATGTGAACAGCTTGATTATAGATAACACATTTTATTATAAAGGTTCGTAATCGAGTAGTTGAGGAATTAATATTTTCTAGAATTAAAAATATATAAACAAAAATAATAAAGAATCATGATAAAATTTTTGTTCTTTTTCCTTCTGAGTTTTGTAATATTTTTCTCAGTGTATCAGCTAGGACATAGAAGCATTACAACGCAAACACCAGGAAATGCACTCATGCAATATGCAGCAGGTAATCTCGTTTCTTTTAATCGCTGTTTGACATCAAAATTAGAATTTCTTAAGATGCTACTTGCCACATTGCCCCAACATACGTACACACATAATATTATAGCACATCGTTGAAGAAGATAAAGTCCTTTTCTATTGTAGCATGTTTGCTCGTTGCTTTTGTAATGCTGAAAAGTCTCGCGCCATTCATTAAGCTTAACATCTTCAAGCGCTTCTATTTCAATAGACACCTTTTGATTGCCGGCTCTCTGTCTCTTTATAGGTGTGTGTATGTGTGTGTGCGAAGAGTCATTCTTTGCATAGGAAAATTGAAATTTGATGAAGCCATCGTCTCATAGTGTGTTTTTGTTGTTGTTTTCTAAGAACTGACCACAGTTTGCTTGGCATCAAAACAAAATTATGCTTCCTGTTTTCTATCTCAAGGAAATACTAACTGAATGCATTGTCATTGCCCACAACGATCTCTTTGTTTTCCATCTTACATTATACATTTTTCAGTTCGAAGGCATTTGGTTATTGGCCCCCATCTTGTGTCCAGTGTCCAGTATTTGGTCATCATTGGTTCCCTGACACATTCTTCCAATCGCTTACTTTGACGGCTGCTTCGTCTGCCTCGTTTTTTGCATCTGTAGTTTACTTTTGTTTGTACTCCCCCCCATTCTTTCCTATTGTTTAGCCGTTTCTTTCTTTTTATACCCTTAACCCATTGAAAATGGGTAAAAAGGGTAAAAATGGTTTTGTTTAAAAGTATGTAACAGGGTGAAGGAAGCATCTCCGACCCCATAAAGTATATATATTCTTGATCTGCATCAACAGCCGAGTCGATATAGCCATCCGTCTGTCCGTCCGTCCGTCTGTCCGTCCGTCCGTCCGTCCGTCCGTATGTATGAACGCGTCGATCTCAGAGACTATAAGAGCTAGAGACTCCAGATTTGGTAAATAAGCTCGCCTAATCCCTAGGCAGTACAAGTTTGTTTTAAATTTTCGATAACTCTTCCCGTTTCCGATATACACATGTGATCGATAACAACAAAATCTTGAATTTGGAAAACTTTTGATGTTGTTTGAAAGATTAGACTAAATAATGACAATCTGTGAAAATTTTATTGAAATCGGCTGAGAAACACTGGAGATATGGAGTATTGAAATTAAGAAGGTATGCACTATACGCGTATACATAGGGTTAAAAGAATATGTACAGTGGGAAAAGCTTATAATAGATAATGCTCATGATACCACACTCTTCACTGATGATAAGTTATTGAAGTTGTATTGTAAGAAGAGAAAATATTTAATATCTCATTTTAATATATAAATACAAGGCTATACAAATTTAAATATTTACTTACAATCCATTAAGATGAGATAGGTTATTTATTGAGTTAAACTGTAAGAATAAAATATTTCGCTAGTGTTTAGATTGTTTACTTTTTCTAGTTCTTGTGCTATCCTTTTGGGCAATACTGGTGTTTCTCCACTATCTGAAACTACATTCCATTGATATGTGTTTATACCGATGTGATTGTGTATAAAACAGTTCTTATAACTGCAGCCCAGCTTGTTGTTGTTTATGCATTGCATTATTGTTTAGTTGCTTAGGTGCCACCGTTGGTCGTCCAGTTATGGGGCTGGCGGGCTGGCTGGCAAACTGGAACATTGCCACATGCAATCAGGTGAAACACTTTTACAATATCACGCGGTCAGCCAACTTGACTTTGACTTGGCTTCCCCCCTTAAAAAAAGAGATCATTCGTTCCCGTAAAATGTCAGCACTTGGCTGAAAGACAAATGGAAGCTGCACTTCTCTGCAGCAATTAATGGATTTCATCTTGTTATTATTATTTTTCCTTTTCTGCTTTTGTCTCTGTTTAGACACTGTTAGTTTTAACTTTAAGGGTCATTTCTCTCTTGCCCAAAACTTTTTGTCTCACTTAGTTTCGCCCAGTTGCCATGTCATTTGTGTTTCTGGGTGAATATTGTTTGGTCTGGTCTGGACTGGTCAGGTCAGGTCGGGTCGGCACAGGTCATGTTGGGTAGCGTTGTGTCGGGTCGGTTTTTATTTTTACATAACACACACCAAAATAAAAATAAAACAAGTAAGAAGGCTCTAGTCGAGAAATCCCGACTAGACTATACCCTTAACCCTATAATTTACGCATACAGTCAGTGCTTGCAAGTATGTGTGAGTGTCTGTATGTATACGCGTATAGGGCATTCTTAATTTCAATACTCCATATCTCATGTGATTCTCAACCGATTTCAATAAAATTTTCACAGATTGTCAATATTTAGTCTAATCTTTCAAACTACATCAAAAAGTTTTCAAAATTGAAGATTTTGTTGATATCGATTACATGTGTATATCGGAAACGGGAAGAGTTATCGAAAATCTAAAACAAACTTGTACTGCCTAGGGATTAGGCGAGCTTATATACCAAATCTGGAGTCTCTAGCTCTTATAGTCTCTGAGATCGACGCGTTCATACATACGGACGGACGGACGGACGGACGGACAGACGGACATGGCTATATCGACTCGGCTGTTGATGCTGATCAAGAATATATATACTTTATGGGGTCGGAGATGCTTCCTTCTGCCTGTTACATACTTTTGCACAAATCCATTATACCCTTTTTACCCATTTTCAATGGGTTAAGGGTATAATAAAATATTGCCTCGCCAAATTTTGTAACTATATGTATATAGTATATACTATATATAGTATATATATATATATATATATATATATATACTTATATATTATATATGATATTATATATATATATATGATATATAGTCATAAACAATATAAATTTATGTGTGCTGTGAAACATTTTAATTAATCACTAGAGGGCATCAATTGCATTTTATATGCTTATAATTTATGTTATAAATATTACACAATCTCTTTAGCTACCCCAACAAACCTATCATATCCATAATTTGAGGTTTAGCTGGAAGTGGCTACCGTTGGGTGCACGAGAGCGGGCCGCAACGCTTGTGGCACACACACACACACACATTCAAAATGAATTGATATTCAATTATGCCAAAACGACTCTCTCCGAAAGTTAAACACAATTTGTTTTGGTGTGTGTGGGGCGTTATTCGTTGCCCCTTCTCCCTTCCTCCTCCTTCCTGGCAACATTTTACAAAATTTGTAAACAGCAAACAATAAATATTTATTTTAGGTTTGCAGTTCATATTTTACAATATTTGTTGTGGTTGTAATTGTTGTTAAAAATTCACATAAATAAAAGAACACGATTCCGTCTGCAAGGCGTTCAATATGTAACATATCGAAGTTTGATTGCTCTATACAATCATGAAAAGGATTTTTTTTTAATATATACAATTTTTTTTTGTCACATTTTGACAACTAGGAAATACAAAAGAGTATGATTTGCCTTAATGATATGATATAAAGTGATACAAGTTGCATATTAAGAGACCTTGAAAACTACTACGGATGGAAAATTTAATATGGCCTCTGCAGAAAAAAACCAAAAACTTTGATTCCTTTTTGTCTATGTTAATCTGCAAATTGCACGGAATCCATATTTAATAATCAACTCCTTATAGACCACACTATGTATTATTCGAGTAGTTTCGGAAGCCAGTGATTTTCGATGCATATCTGTAAACCCTTTTTTAATGCCGGGCTTGTGAACCAAAAACGCATTGTCCAAGGTATGAAACTCATAGTGCAATAGACACAGGGCAATCGCCTGAGTTCTCTTATCCGACATGCCCTCCCAGCTTAACCGTTCATCGTATGCCGGATCGTGAATGCTGCCAATATAGATTGGCTCCCAAGGTGCAGAGTAATTGTATGCGCGGAACACACTGATGGCATTTGAGATATCGAAATAGTTAATCCACTCGTTCAAACCGGGTCCTTTGTGGCATTCTGGACATACATACAGATGAAACGGTATTGCCTGTCCAAGGGCCAGCTGATACTTCAGTTCCAATTTGTTGTTGGGCATAATGGTATTCTCTTTAACTTCAAAGATGTTCAGGGGATAGACAATGGGCTTGTCGGATTTCAATAAATGCAAATTATGGCTAAGCATTTCCAGGAAACCTTTCACCAAACCCGGACTGGGGTACAGCTCAACATCAGAGGCTAGAACAAAATGTGTTAGTGCTGCGTCTTTTGCTATATTTCTACCAACATTGACGTGATAATCCAGATGTTTAAGTTTTCTATAGAGCTCTCTATGTTGTGAACTGGCAAATGGTGCCATTTTGCTACATTTGACTTTGAACCGAAACAATCTCTGAGCACTAAACACAACATGAGGTATATGCTCAACTGGGAAGTAGATATGAAAACTAACCCATTTCCGTATCAGTTTTCGATGTGGATCACACTGTCGCAGCCATAGAATGCTTCGCACTGTGGTATTAAAGTCCGTTCCAGGTGCATAGAGTGCTAAACTAATTGGTGCACGCCAGCGTTCCACAAGTGGCGCCACATTGTCAAGATATCTATAGTCACCATGTGTCGTATACGTAATACTCGCTGAACACTGTATTCTCGATTCGTGTTCAGCACGAACATAATTCACCAGAAACCAATATTTCTCATGCAGCCTCTTTTCAAATACATGTTCACGATCCGTACAGTTAATAAGTTGCTTTATTAACTCTTTGTTTGTTGCTGTAGCTAAGACCTTAGGAATCTGGCTTGAACTGAAGCTGATAATTATAACTGAAATCAGAATCAAAAAGCATGATGTATGCATTTGTTTCTATATCCAGTAAAGTTCTTTGCTTTCCTAATAACCTTACTTCAAATTTGTTTTTGAATTATTTTTATAGGTGATTTGAAATTTGCACTAAAGTTTGATTAAATGTTCAAAGCACTCATTTTTAAAAATAGTATTCAATAGTTCCTAGGTTCAATATAACTATTTGCTCCTATGATTTATTTTTATACCCAGAACCCATTGAAAATGGGTAAAAAGGGTATAATGGTTTTGTGCAAAAGTATGTAACAGGCAGAAGGAAGCATCTCCGATCCCATAAAGTATATATATTCTTGATCAGCATCAACAGCCGAGTCTATATAGCCATGTCCGTCTGTCCGTCCGTCCGTCCGTCCGTCCGTCTGTCCGTCCGTATGTATGATCGCGTCGATCTCAGAGATTATAAGAGCTAGAGACTCCAGATTTGGTACATAATCGCCTAATCCCTAGGCAGTACAGGTTTGTTTTAAATTTTCGATAACTCTTCCCGTTTCCGATATACACATGTTATCGATAACAACAAAATCTTGCATTTAGAAAACTTTTTGATGCAGTTTGAAAGATTAGACTAAATAATGACAATCTGTGAAAATGCTATTGAAATCGGTTGGAGTATTGAAGTTAAGAAAGTATGCACTATACGCGTATACATACACACACTCACACATCTTGCAAGCACTGACTGTATGCGTACAGGGTATAGTCTAGTCGGGATTTCACGACTAGAGCCTTCTCTCTTGTTAATATTGGATTAACATAAATATTCACTTGAGACATTTATTTTTATTTTTTTTTTAATATGACATTTGATTAGTTTCAATTTAGCTTTGACTATCGTAATCAATATAGCGTAAATAATCGGTTTTCAAGTGGGGCCTTTTATATTGATTAGCGCGAAATTTTAATATGCAGCCTACGCAAATGTACAATTAATAAACAAAATTAATGTTCATTGTTATTCATTGTAGCAAAGCAACAAGGCTACACACCCTTACCAAACCACTTTCCCGCTAACCTGCCTCAATTGTTCCATAGGGATGGCCGCAACTCCCGCTGGACAACAACATTTTAATTATGCGCCATGCGAAATATATATATATATATTGTATAGAAAATATTAGCAATTACGAGTTGAAAATTCATGGAAATACAATTTGCGATTATTGTTATTAGTGTCAGGCAACAGGCTTTGGTTATGGCATGTTTCTGTGTGTGCGTGTGCAAACCCCAAACTCACCTCCCCCCCTCCCAAAAAAAAACCTTCGCTTAGAAACTTTCAATGGCGTAAAAGTTTTACGAGCGGCGTCGTCGTCGACGTTTTGCAGTTGCAAAATTTATAAATTCAATAGCAACTAATTAAAATTAAATCTGAAAGCTTGTTGTATCGACGATGGCACACAGCTTACGCGCCAGCCAACAGAATCCACGAAAAAGCAGTTACGAAACGAAGGTAAAGCTAGCTGCGGAATGTTGAAAGTTATATACCTTTTTTTCTGATTCTGAAATTGATTGTAACAAAAAAACATTTTGTTGATCGATTATTAAAATGGAATATGTATCATATTTGATATCAGAGTTTATTAGGAAGTTTGAACATTATCTGTGATGTGAGATTTTTAATGAAAGCTTTTGTAAACTTATAACTCTAAGCTTGACTAGGGTATACAAAAGCAACAACGTGAATTTCTGCTTAAAGACACGGCAAGAATGCTGCCTAGATTGCTTTTGCCGTAAGTTGTTGCTGGCTGGTTGGTTGGTGGCAGGATATGCACGGTAAATGCTATAGCCGGAAATGAACACGTACACGTATGTGTGTGTGTGTGCGTGTATACCTCGCCATGTAAAAAAGTTTAACAGCTGCGTCAGTCGCGCTGTGTTTGGCTTATTTATGTGCCGACGTTTCTCTCTCTCTCTCTTTCTCTCCTTTTATCGGTGTGTTTGTGTGCGAGTACAATATTAAGTATTGAAAGATTTGATATCGGCTTAAAGTTTTCTGTGTTCTGTGAGGGTTTTTATGGCAAAACGCTTACGCTTACGACGATTAAAAGTATGCACTAAAGCAAAAAATGAAAAGCAAGAGAAAAGTAAGCAAATTGTAGTCACTTGTCGCAAGCATCATCATCATCATCGTCAACATCATCATCAGTTCATGGCAAATCCAATTTAGACAACCCAACGTCTTACTTAGAAGTGGCAAAAAACTAACATTAACAATAACAACAACAACAACAACAAGAAAAATACCAACTTGAGCCCTTGGCAGCAAGGGGTCACTTTGGTTATGGCCTCGACTGTTGCACTTACTTTACTCAGGCGCTGGAAATGAACCAATAAATCAGTTTATAATGGCAAAAAGGCAAAAGCAAAATGATGGCAGGACAAACTTTTGGCGCCTTCTCTTCAAAGCAAGTATAGCAGCAGCTGCATAGATCAATGAACCAAAGTCGAAAGTGTTCTCACCATGCAACGCAATGATATTATATTTACTTGTGTGAGCGACAAGTTGGCGATGATACTTCTATATAAAGCAATGGTTAGAAGTGAATTTATGAAATGGTAAAGTTATGAGAGACATAATATTGTAATTGGCTGAAGATATCCTATTCCAACAAAGTAGTCCAAAATCAACATGGTTTGCACTTTTAAACAAATTTGTCATTAAATAAGTTAAAAATATATTGACTATTGTAAATTTTAGCTGTCATTTCAATAAACATAGCTTCGCCTTAAAGACAACAAATTCCCAATAATTCACTTGACTTTAGTGTAACATTTAAATAGCCATAATTCACTTTGTTCGGTTTTTGTGCATCTTGGTCGAATTGCAGACGCTGTCTGTACAAAATTTGCCCAAGCATAAGATACAAAAAACACACAGAAAGAGTGACAGAGGGAGAGAGAGAGAGAGAGTGTAACAAGTTTTTTGCATATGTTTTGCATGTGTTTGCCATGATATTGCACACATAACTTAAAACATTTTACTAAATATGTATCTATAAATATGTATTGTATGACGGGAAAGGTCTGCTTGTCAACACATAAACAGCTTAAGGACAACAATAAGAGACCGAGAGAGAGAGATAGAGACAGTAGTTGGTCACGCTGCATATTTTAACATTTCCGGTTTGATTTCACATTGCAAACAAAATGGCTGGCAGACGTGTTTCCGGCTACGTTGCCCAAGCACCTGACTGACCACACAATATGCTATGCCAACGGGGTTGACAAACTGGACGGGAGCCTGTTTTTCGCTACGCAATGTTGGCAAATGCATACAGTAGACTCTCCTGCATGCTGTTGCTGTCAACTGATTAGAGTCGTGTTTGATCACGCCTTCAATGTTGTGGTTCCAACGACCAAGTGCATCAACATAAGTATCATAACGATAATCAATGTGAATAGTTGCTGATACGCCATGTGCGTTTTATTCTACATTTATTTTTATTCCTTGATATTTATTTTTATTTACAATGGCTTACGGGTTCTGGGGTTTGGGGAACGCTTTTCGGCGCTTAACTCTTTAATCTTGTTGCCTCTTTTTATATTTCGTTGTTTTTTTTTGGTTTTTTTTTGTGTCGGCTCTGCACAGTCCACATAAAAAATTTACCAGTTGATTTTATGCTGGATTAAGCTTAAACTTTATACTAAAAGGAACTAAGCAAGCGTAAATGGGAGTCTGGCTCTCTTTTTTTTCACCCATTTTTTCCACATTTTCTTCGTTCTGTTGTTGTTGTTGTTGCTGTTGCTATTGCTGCCTATCTTGCGATTTTGTTTCGGCCTGAGCACCATCATCCAGTCCCTTGTTAAAATACCTTTACAGCACAGGCACTCCGACACACACACACACACACACACATACACACACAGACTTGCGTGTTTGGGTCTTGGGTTTGCCCTTTTACATATTTGGTGTACACACAGCAAAAAAAAAACCTATTCCCTAGAAATAATAAATAATTTCTAAGTGAATGTTGTATTTTATTATTCTACTTTTGAAAAATACTTCATATTTCTGTGTATGAGAAAAATGCTTGAGAAAAATTTTGAAAAATTTTTCATCAAGAATCGATATTTATCGATCATTGATTTTCTAAACTTGATAGCCTATTTTTCTCTTTAAGTGTACGTATGATTGTATGTTAGTGAGCGGGTTGAAGCACACGCTCAAGCCACGTCTGACTGATTCCGGCGTATATTCTTGTTGCCCCGAGAGCTCAAGTCCTGAAATATTTGCTGTGACAGTTTGCAAAGGAAAATTTCATTTACCCTCTCCGTTTCACTTGCCGTAGCATAATTCCAATATACGTTTGGCGAATTGGAAGTCCATCAAGCAAGTGGAAATTGTGTGGCAGTGGTTTATAGGCTTATACACATCGTAGCCAATTTTCAAGCGTGGGCAACTCTCGGGTAATAGCTCCATTATATAATTATTGTGCATTATTGTCTGGGACTGCATCACGTACAATAGTGGCCTTTACCTGGTTTGCTCTGTGTGTGTGTGTGCTGGTCAGAGTTGCGTGTTTTTTTATTTATTAAGGTAGCTGTTGTTGTATGTTGTATCTGCATCGGATGCCACATTACATTCATTTCGCTCCGTATCAACAGCGCAGCTACGTTGAAAGGCAATAAACATTTGTGTCATTCAACCGGCACGAATTGAACGTCTGGGCCAGCCATCTCTTCATTCTCTCCAACTATCTCTCGATTACCATCAATATCTCACGTCACTATTGACCAGTAAAACCTGACCCACCCCTCCACACCCACTTTGGTACTGACAGAATCCAATTTCATTTCAATTGACCAGGCTATGCATATATAATGTTACAGCATATGATTTGCAACGCGACTGTAAGTGTTGACATTATTTATTATGTCGCTGCCACCATACATGATTGTTATTTACATAACTAACTATACATACTATAGATTTGTATATTCTCGTTTCGTTTTTTCCCTACTGTTTTTTTTTTACAGTTGTCAAGAAGGGAACGTAATTGCAAACGAAATAACTTTGTAGTATTTTCAATAGTGTTATAGTTATGTAAGGTCAAAATTTATAATATTTCACAATATGTTTTTTTTTTTTTTTTTTTTTTCCGTTTTTTTTGTTTACTACACGTAAAAATTGACATTTCATAGATTTTTTAAAAATCTCTTAATCGTTTACAAAATATAATATAATTCAACAATAAAGGAATAGGTTTTGTGTTGTACAAAAAGACAGAGGCTAATATTTAAGATTTGTTTTCAATTAAATTCAACATAAAAAACATTTTCCACGAACGGCAATAAATATTGAAAAAATATTTATTTTTATTTGCATTCTTGTTTAAACAACAAGTTAATATTAATAATAAGAAAGTCTCTAACGGTGAATTAACTTCTTCATCATTTTTTTGTTCCTCTTGAAGTTTTTTGAGTGTTAAATTTTCTAGCAATGAACATTTGCTTTATGTTGGAACTATAACTTTTCGTCTTTTTTTTTAACCAAAAAGGTTACTTTTTATTTCTGCACTTGCACAAAAAAAAGAAGAAAAGAAGACATTGCAAGTAAATCAATAAATGGTACTCTTTTGATAAATGCCCGCGGCTTCTTTGTGTCAGGCCCAGCAAAGAAGTAAATGAACAACAACACAAACAACAGCAACAAACAAAGTAAAAGCTGCCACCCTTCTGCGAATTAAACGCTGCTTGTTGTACTATTACAGCCAACACCACCCTCCATTTCCAACATTGACCCGCTTACCGCTGTTTGTAAACGCTCCACAACTCCTGTTGGCCACATAGCCCGATGGGCCTTTGTTGTTGTGACGGTTTTGTGGTTTCATCCTTGCTGCAGATGAAGCTGGCTCGGAAGACGGCTGCCTCTTAAAGAGAAAATTTGACGAAAGCATTGAATTTATTTCACACACACACACACACACACTCATTCAGTTCTTCATCCCCTCTCACAGCAAGCCGCATAAATTGGTCGGCAACTAATTAAAAATACTTCTTGTGCTTCTGGTTGTTTCACATACATACATTCAAACATATAAGCATGCATACATATATGCATGTACATCCAATAAACTACACACTCACATATGTGACTTTGTGTGTGTGTGTGTGTGCCTTGTGCACAATCTAAACGCTAATTAAATGATTCAATGATTCCTCTACCAATGTTCACCCTTCGCCACAATCCATTTCTCGCCCCCAATTGCTCTGCTCTCTTGCAGCTACTTTACCTTAATTTCTTTTTATTGTTTTTCGCATGTTCTTTCAATTGCTTTTATGTGCAAGCAGAAATGGCGACCAAAGTCCAACTCCTTCAAGTTTAGCCTGCACAAGTGTGTGTGTGTGTGTGCGTGTGTGTGTGTGCGGGTTAATTGAATTTTATGTCTTGGTCAGAAAATCCAAATTCCCCGTCTCTGATCCAGAAACGAGGAAATTAATTTCCTTATATTGACTTTTTACACATCCAATCGTACACAAAGAAAAAATACCAAGAAATAATTATTGACACAAGTAATTTATTATTAGATTTAGGAATTAAGTATTACGTAATGACGGACTTTTAGCATTTGTTTCTCTTTGATGTGATACGATTTTAACAAACTATATACTTATCTAGAAATTGCTGTGATGAGCCTTAATATAAGTTTCATTGAAACCTAAAATCGAGACCTTTTCTCTAAGTGTTTGTGTTTTTAATGTTGAATGAAAGTAACCTTTTTTATTTTTTAAGCTGCTCGATGGCATTCGTTAAGAAATTTATTGCCAAGCTGGAAAATGTTGTCATCCCCAATTCCTCACACCGTCTCCCCCAACAACTAATGAGCAAATGATCCAGGCAACAGCAATGTTTATAGGCCTCATATGTAGTAGGTAGGCTTCATCGTCATCATCATCTTCATAAGGACAATGGCACACTTGAGTAACTGCTGCTTAATCGTAGTTTTGTTTTAATGGATTCTCACTTGCAATGAACCGAGCAAAGCATATGCAAATGTCTCGAGCATCTAACTAACTAACAACATTAACTAGTATAGTGAAGTGTAGTGCATCATGTTGACTAGTGGCTCTTATCGCTTTGCTACTCCGACGGCCTCCAAAACATGCTACTGCACTCCATCAATAATTATATGCATATTGCATATATTTTGACTGAAGGGGGCGTGGCAAGCGGAAGTCTCAGCTGTTCGCGTCGTTTGACTGTGCAAATGTTTGTGCAACACTCGAAATATTTGTGTGTGTGTGTGTGTGTGTGCGTGCGTGTATGTGTGTGTCTGCGTTGCAATGTTGTTGGCATCCTTCGCGAAAAATAAGACGGTTAAACATTTTTGAGTGCCTGTCGCGCGATAGAAGGCATGAGAGGGTGGGAGAGGTGTGGGGTTTTTTTCTTTGCTGTAGGTGCTTTGCTTTGCTCTTTGCCGGCTGCACTTAAATATTTTGCATATGCGTGAAGTAGCCTCAGTAGCGGTTGACGACAGCAAGCGTTAAGTATGCTGCTGCAGTTTGTTCACCCACCCAACCACCGCACTGCACTGCACAACTTTCATTCCCGTTATGTTCCAATTTGTTTTGCAAAAGAAGCGACAAGTTTGCCTTGCATTAGCACAATCCTCATATACATACATACATAGTAATGTTGGGCCGAAATTCACAGTTGACAGTTAGTTTTTTCCACTCAAGACGAGTGTTTGCTAATTAATAGTGAGGAGCTTTAAAAGTTTGTTTGTTTTGATGTGCTAAGATTAAGTAAATTTTTGACATTAGGAAGTGTTGCCTAGAAAAACTCAAAGCTGCTATTTTGAATAAAAATTCCAACTTTTCATTACACAAATCGAAGGAATACAGTTATTATTATTATTACTCACATGTCGGTGCACAAAACTATAAAAGTTTTCGAATTATGTGCTTTAATTCACTTACGGAAATTAGGTATAATTAATAAAGTATGTTCATCCCTTAATGACCTACTTTAAACTAAGTTTGAAGCTGGGATTATAGAATTGAATATGAATATTATTTATGCACAAGCAATATATGGTACACAATATACATTGAAATAATAATCAGTTTGTTCTCGGGCTAAGTGATTTTGGTGGTTGTTACTTAAACTTAGCTTCCTTTAAAGCAGCTTATTTATTTTTAAAAATCATAGCTCTTAACTAAAATGAAAAGCATAAAATATTGGTGCAAGAGTTGAATACAAAAATGTTGCAACTTGAGTGGGAAACATATGTCCTAGTATGTTAACCACTTTGTTTGAGGTTTTAAGCTGTGGCTTTTTTGTCCTTAATCACATCATTGGCATCCTTCCATAACTGTTATACTGCTGTTGCTACTGCGTCGGCAATCGTTGCCAACTGAACTGAGCAACGTCCAACTTCTGTGCACGCCTTCACATAATTGTGTAACACAATCAGCCAATTAAGTTATAGTTTCCACACACACACACACACTTACACACATATCCCAAGTTGATAACTTAATTTTGAGCATAATTTAGATGCCGATACTGAAACTGTGTACGTGTATGAAAGGAGAGATTTTTATCCGCAGAACATAAGTCGAAACTAATTTGGTCGATTGCTGAAAAAATTCTCAGCTCTCTTTTCTCATTTGAGCTTTTTTTTTCAGTATTTTAGGAAACATGATAAAAAAAGAAAATATATATGATATATATTTAAATGTGTTTATAAATGAAAAATGAAATACATCTAGGAATGTGTTGTCAGGGTTATACTTTTCCTGCGTGGCGTTTTTAGTGGAGGTGGTTTCAAGCCATTTATATGATAATCAGGAGCTAAAAGACCAGACAAGCGTAGCATAGTTTATTATAGTTTCCTAACCAGAAGCAAGGCGACACAACAATGCCGCATCCCTCTCTAGAAATCCTTTTCGCCCCTTCCTCTCATACGCTGCCTTGTTCGCTGCTTTTAATGCCTTTGTCTGTTGCGATGCGCGACGCCCCGCAAAAAATTAATTGAATTTTTGTACCACAAAATTCTCGAGCATTTCTGGTCAGGCATTTTCCGTTTAATTGCTGCCATCATCAGCGCAGCGGTTAAATTTTCGAGATCGAGAGAGTGAAACCTACTTTGTAGCAGACACAAGAAGGAACACTTCATTTAATATTTTACGCATTTTTGCCATCCACTATCTTTGTGTCCTGAGTCCTGTTTGCAGCGTCATAGTTGTGGTTTCTCTTCGCCTTGGAGACAGAGAGAGATACCAAGAGAGAGCAGACTTGCGGTTAGCAGCGACAGCAATCAAAGCAATTGCCGTCTAGGCTCTTGCTCTCTTAATAAAATAATTGAATTGCGGCCATGTGGTATACGTAATTTATATAGTTCAAAGCAATACGCATACGCAATTAGCCAAGCAGCAGCAAACGTTATTAATTTGAAAAATTCATTATTTTCTTTTCTTTTCATTTCGATCGACTAAATGAATTTGAAAATTGAAAAAGGCAATTTGAGCAAATGCAGCTAAGCCTTTTATGATTGTTATTTAATTGTATATATTAATTGTTTCCAAGAGGCTGGGCTTAATGTAAAGATGTGAATTAAATATTCAAATTGATTGAATTTTGACTCTATATTTATTCAGTCAATACAATTTTCTCAAAGGTTAAACACTTCTACTCGCAAAATATATAACATAAAACAGCTTCATGTCCTTGAGAGCATCCAATAGTCCACAATCCACTTATCTCTTGTGCTCTGGCTACTTTTGCATTTGTGATTGCAAATGCTGATTATCCGTTTTGCCCACAATCAATTACTATCAAATATGTATTCGATACTTATTGAGTTGCAAGCAATTAAGATTGATATATATGCAAAACGGAAATAGAAGCAAGCAACCAAGCAAAACAAAATGGAAGAAAAATATCCGCCTCGCCGTGAACGAATTCAAATTGAACTGGTTTTTTCTTCTTTATGTTTTCTTATCTATGCGCTGAGGTAGACAACAATAAATTGTGATAAACAAGTGGGTTTGGTATATAAAAAAAAAATAATAATAATAAAAAAGGAATCGCTTGGCGGCCGAGTCAGCAAAGCTTAAATTGCCTACGCAGGCATCGGCGGCCAAAAACCAAGAAGACCAAAACAAGATGCCTTAAAAAAAAAATTGGGAAGAACCAAAAACCAAGTATTCTGTACCCAGTTCCAAGTTGTCAGATGCCAGTGGTCGGGGTTCCCAGTCCCTGCCAAATAGACCTATAAAACAAACACACGCACACACACACACAACACATTTCTCTGGATGCATAAAAATCTATAGCAGGAGAGAGATGGAAGAACGAAGGAATGAAATGGAACTAAACAACAATAATAAATAGAACAACAAAACGAAACCGAGCGCATTGTCAAATTCTTTTGACACTTATCCCTTGCCGGATACACATCCCAAATACCCCAAAAATAGTCTCTCTCTCTTCTCCACCAACACCACCACCTACATCTCCTCCGCGCACAAAACAAACCGAAGAACCTTGCTTAATGCTCCGACGTTCTTGCACAAAACCAACCAAAACAAGTAAGAAGGCTCTAGTCGAGAAATCCCGACTAGACTATACCCTTAACCCGATACTTTACGCATACAGTCAGTGCTTGCAAGTATGTGTGAGTGTGTGTATGTATACGCGTATAGTGCATACCTTCTTAATTTCAATACTCCATATCTCCAGTCTTTCTCAACCGATTTCAATAAATTTTCACAGATTGTCATTATTTAGTCTAATCTTTCAAACTGCATCAAAAAGTTTTCTAGATTCAAGATTTTGTTGTTATCGATTACATGTGTATATCGGAAACGGGAAAAGTTATCGAAAATTTAAAACAAACTTGTACTGCCTAGGGATTAGGCGAGCTTATGTACCAAATCTGGAGTCTCTAGCTCTTATAGTCTCTGAGATCGACGCGTTCATACATACGGACGGACGGACGGACAGACGGACAGACGGACAGACGGACATGGCTATATCGACTCGGCTGTTGATGCTGATCAAGAATATATATACTTTATGGGGTCGGAGATGCTTCATTCTCCCTGTTACATACTTTTGCACAAAACCATTATACCCTTTTTACCCATTTTCAATGGGTTAAGGGTATAAAAAGGAGAACTTAATATGCAAATGGAGCTCATGTCTAGGCCGAGTTTTTTTTTCCGTTGTCACCTGCCTCGCTCGCACGCAGCCATTTCATTCGGTTTGTGCTTCATTATTATTATTATTATTTTGTTTTATATATGTATATGTGCATGTATGTGTGGGTGTTGTTGTTGTTGTTGTTTTTGGTGTTGAGTATTTTGCTGGCTGCTTTCTTGATTTTTATTGCAGGAATGCGAACGTCGGCCGTTTTTAAAGCCACCACAGGACCTCACCCAAACCACAGACACTATTACACTCACACACACACACAAACACATTCACACATACGTAGACATTGTGTAAGGCACGGCAAAGGAGCTGCGTGTGTATGGATGTATGTGTATGTGTGTGTACGTGTAGCAACACTTACACGAAAATGATGAATGATTTTATGGTTTGCTTGACCTGAATTTTATAGTATGCATGCATGCCGTCTCCACCCTCCTTACCATTACTCTTACCCCTTCCCCGCACACACACGCCTCCTCTTTGCCCTAATCATCTTGCCAGTTCCCCGCCCATGTCAATTCTCTTTCCACCTTTGCTTCCCCATATCGCTGTCGCCTGAGCATTGCGAGTGGAAAATTTTATGTTTGCATAAGAAATTGGATTTTTGCATTAGTTATGGAAATGAGAAAACTTCAACTTGATTTGTTTTTCACTGGCTGGCTGGGCTGACTGGTTGGTTGGTTGGTTGCTTGCCTGTTTGGCTGGATCTGTTTGGTTTTGGGCCCTGGTCAGAAAGCAGAAGTGGCAGCACGCTCGGCAACTCTTCTTCACAATAACTGCTTTGGTTAGGTTCCTTCATCATCCTTCTGCAATTTGTTTTTTTCCTTTTTTATTTTCGTCGGCTTTCTTTTTGCATTGGTGTGCTTTGGTTTTTGTTGTGGTTTTTGGTCCAGGGGATCTATGGCTTTTTAGTGATTTTCATCTACGATTTGCTCCTGCTGCTGCTGCTGCTGCCTAATGCTTATTAGATTTGGCTCATGAATCAGTTTTCCAGTTGCAAAACAGCCTGTGTAACCCGTCTACATATTGCCCCCTTCTACCAGCATTGTTTCTCCTGCACTTGGAGAATAATGATTCTTGCAAGGTTGATTACAAAGATTTTCTTTGCAGGTCGAAGTTATGAAATAAATTCCTTACACATCAAGAAACAACATGGTTTCTTAGGTTATAAATGGTTCATCATGCTCCCCATATTTCTTTAAGTGCATTCTCCACCCACAAACTGCATCTTCAATGCGTCCAAACCGTCTGCCTTTTGGCAACTGCACAAGTAGCATATGCCAGATGAGTAGGGAGGGGGAAGGCATTGAACATTTACTCACAGTTGCATCTATTACTTTGTTTGTTGGAGCATTGCGCAATATGGCAAACAAGTCACGATATATATCGGCACATGCCAGTCGAAAAAGTATGAAAAGTACAAAACAAACACTACGTCACTGAAATATCAAATATATATATTGTTTCATATATGCAGTCGAGCATTCATATATGGTTTTATTTGCTTGAGAATAAATAAGTAAAAAACTTGGGGCGCACAGTGGCAATAAAACGTGGGCGTTGCCTGAATTCGAATATTTCGGTTTAAAGTCCTTGTGGGTGGGCATCAAATAAAGCATCCAGTGTGTGATAGACACCCCTAGGAGAAGTCAGAGTCGTGGTGCGGGGGCGTGCAGGGGTTAGCTGGTGCAGACGGTTGACGCTTCTGGCCGCAGCAATTGACCGATTATAACACAAGCAATGGAGCAAAAGCTACATCAATAAGAATGAATTGGGTAAGGCATATGTGCAATGAAAACGAAAATACAATACTCTTAAAGAACAAGCTGCAAGCTTATCAATCTATTTTTGGAGTGTGAAATTTGCTTATAAAAATATATTTGTAATAATTTTGTTCAATTTTTTTTTTTTTATATGAAATTTTACAAGAAATTTTCTACATGATTAGATATATTTATCCAAATATTCCCAAACTTTTTGACAAAACAATATAATTAAAATACTTTAGCGTCTTCTCAAAAGACTTCTATACCCTTGGCAATACTCTACCTTTGCTTGTATTTGGCAACGTTTGGTCGTTCAGTTTTAATATTGGCAACTTTTTTAATTATTTGGTTGAAACGTTTGTCGATTTGTTCGATTCTGCCCCCGTTTGTTGTCGGGCACATTGCTGTTTGTTGTTGTTGATGTTTCCTTTGTTATTGCTGCTGGATGGCGCCAAACTATGGCGGCAATATGTGCCAATGGTTGAATAATCTGTCAATAAGCTTTTGTCATCGCTTTGGCTTCGAAACCGAAGTAGTGTAACAACACTAAATGAATGGGGGAGGAATAGGAGCTAGAGGAGGAGGGAGCCGCTTCTGCTGCAAACAAACATTCTGGTGCTATTGGATGATTCCAGTGGGTGGAGGAGTGCCTGAGGGACTACTGAGGAGGAGGCCATATATTGCGTCTTGGGCGCGGCTTCTTTTTGCGAGCCAAAGGCCAAACAAACAAAAAAAAAAGTGGGTGGTAGGCGGTAAGATTTGGGTTGTTAGAAAACTTTTTAATAAAGGTCGATTGCTGCATGTCAATTGGAATGTTGCCCCAGCAGCAGCATCATCAAGCTAAACTTTTTTTTTTGGGGCTCGTCACGTCGCGATAAGCTTGGCAATAGTTCTCTCATTCTGAAGCTGTCTCAGTGCATACTGAGCATCCGCAACCGTATCCGGTTTTCAAGTGTGCTGGGGTGTGCGAAGGGAGGTGTAAGGTACTTCACTTTGTGTTCCGTTTTATCACTTATTACTTCCGTTGCGACACTTTTTCAAACTCAAGCAGCAGCCGCTTAATTTCTGTCACCTTTTGCATTTTAATTCGCTTTTTGGCATGTAATGAGATTTTCGGCCTTTGAGAAATGCAATTTAGCTTGCCACACACACAGAAAGTTACTCTTTCGCACTTTTAACTATTTGCATTGCATGGCTTTTTGTGTGGTGGCATGCAGCACCGATTAGCATTTATAGGGGCAACTTTTCATTCATCTAATTGCTGTTTGCAGCTGCCAAAATAAATCTTAGCCACAAAGACGACGACGACGACGAGAAACACAAACTAGTACACTCGAGAAAAGTTACGCTGCCCAGCCAATTTCAACTTGTGGCAAATCTGAATGGGGTGTAGCTGCCCAAAAAGCTGCTTGGCAAAGCGATAAAATATACATAAATAACCTTTATTACACATGCTGCCGCTCAAGTGCTCGAACTTTCTCAAGTCCACTTTGCACAGTTGTTTTGGAGTAGTTCGGCGCTTGGCGTTTTTTGGCGTGCTTTTGCAGTTGTTCTTGTTCCTCTTCTTCATCTTCTTCTTCTTGATATTCTTGTTGTTATTGTTATATAGCGCAGGTGGTGCAAGCCACCACAGAGCTCAACAGAATCTACAATCCCATTGTGGCATAAAGAATGCGAAACCATTGCGCACAATTTAAAGTTTAAAAAGTGTTTTGCACCCAAACCATTTGGAAAATGTTTTATTGCGTTTGTCAAAGGCGTTTTGGCCAGCATTTTCCAAGAATTGAACAGCCATAAAATACATCCAATACTCTTCAATACTATTTCAGCAAGCTTATTATTTCTCTGGCTAAAAATACACTTGTAAGTGGATAAAAACAATCTTATATATGTTTAACAAGAAATGTGAGAAATCAAAGTTCACACTTGTAAAATAACAATTCTTTTGTTGTGGAGTGAACAATGATACTACGATATAAAGTGTCGTCGAATATGATCTAAAATGTTAAAATCCTTTGTATCTTTAAGATAAATCTTAAAAAAATGTATTCTGATAAAAATGTTTATTTTGACATGTAAAAAATTGTTCAAATTGCTTTTTAAATTCTCTAATAACATAGAGCTCTGTTCACTGGCTCTCAACTTGATTAAAATTGATTTAACATTTGTTTTGCGTACCTTTTATTTTTATTTTCTTTGTTTGGAAAGTCATTTACTTTAGCAAAGTTGCAATATGCATTGGCGTTTTCATATAACTAACCAAATTAATAGCGTACTTTTTTCTGTTTTTAATTACGATTTTAAAAAAAGTTTTGCGCTGTGATGTGTCGAATATGTTTTATTTGCGAACAGCATATTTATTTATATAAATATATTTTCATACATATTTATACTGTGGTAATTTTTGAATTTTTTTTTAAAGCCACAAAAATATCCCGGAATGTAATTTTATGATAGTTATCTGATGTGGGTCAATGCGAGAGGAAAATGACCGCATTTAAGTAATAAAAACTTATTTATTTCTGTAAATCACATCGTGGCATGACAGATCTATTATTAAGCAATACATTATGGGCCGACCTAATTAGTCAGTAATCAACTATTAGAATAAAAATGTCTGAACATACATGCAAATACATATACAAATCTGTATGTATTGTGGGGGAGCGTTTTGTAAAAGAGGGGCGGCTGCCAATTTTAGTTAATTGAACCACGCAAATCCCAATGTGACCTAATTGGATTTCGTTGCCAGCTGCCGGGCTGTGACTGTGATGTCCTGTCTCTATAGCAAAGTGGAAGAGGAAGAGATGGAGACCGACACACACACACACATACACACACACACACACACACACACACACACACACACACACACACTTCGTCTGCCATTTGGTCTATTTCATCTAGACTTATTTTGCTATTCAGCCTGCCATTAGCATTATATTCTTCTTTCGGCATTCTTCTTTACCAGATATGACCCTTTTGATATCTGCTTGTTGCTTCAGCTTCTCCTTTGGCTGATGATGTCCTTGCTCTTGCTGTTGCAACTATATGTGTTGCTCTATTCTTGCCCTGCTTAACGCTTTTGCCATTGCTATTTTCCTTTTCGCCGCGCTTCCTAATCCTAGCAAGCAACTATAAGCCTTGGTAATTATCTGCAAAGTGACCATTAGGCGATTAGTTGACGCTGCCCGCTGTTTCTGCGCTTTGCTTGATCTCTCCCAACTCCTACTATTCATTGACCCTTGCCCTAACTTTCTTTTTCCCAGAAACTGTTTCGTTAACTATCCATTTGTGGACAGTTTTGTGTGCTTTTACGTAGTATAACGTATTTCATATATACGATGCCTTTATGCTTGTTAGAAACATGAAAAAATGTGCTTGAGAGGAATGTTCGTTACCCTGACACCCTGCACAGAGATCTAAAGTACTTGGGTTCTTGTGTTGTACATATGTTTTATTCTTTCCCATCTTCCACACCCTTTAAATATCTTTATCTTGAAATAAAAAAGTTATTTGCTTAGTTTCAATAAATTAAATAGGTAAAACATAAGCAACATAAAGGAATTTCAAATGATAATGAACTGTTGTAAATGCCATTGTTTCTAGTTATTTGCGGATTTATGTTTCTGGCATTAAATCAATACATGCTATTTCGGTTTAAGTCAACACACGCAAGATAAATCACTCAATCAATAAATGAAATATTTTTATTTTATATTTTTTATAAACACCAAAGGTTAATCTTGTGTATTTATTGAAATTGATTGGAGCGTGCAATTTGCACATATAGCTAATCAAATTTCATCTACAATATCTATGATAAGGCACTGACTTTTTGCCTTTTGTTAGACACAAGTCAAGCGTATATTTTATTTGAAAAATGTTTACTGCTATGTTATGTTGTTCAAATTAATGTCTTTAAATAATTTTCTTTTCAAGTTCATGTTTTTTTCTCCTTTTTAACTTATTGTGCTCAACTCTGTCTTTCACAGATTCTCTTTAATGATATCTTTATATTTGAGATACTTTTCGAATTTTTTGACATTCAAGTTAAAGTTATGTTTTCTTTGTTCTATCTTTTGATATAGTTCTTGTTTTTTCTTTTCTTTTTTTATCCAATTTCCTATTTACTTTTAGCCATAAATGAGTACTGTTTTATAACTTCCTCTTTTTTGCCTACTCATCAGCAGCAAAGTTTTTTTCATTTTTGCACGCTTTGCACATCACATTTCATTGTCTCGTTCTCGTCCACTTTCTTGTTCTTGGTCGCATTCTCATTCTCATTTTTATGTTCATCTAATTTGCATTTGCATAGTTTCCTTTTTCCTCTGTCGTACGCCGGTTTTCTTCGTTCTTTGTGGCCCACTGGAAAATTTTTGATGAGTTCTTAGCCTCATCCTCAGTTACGTCTTACGTTTTTCCGTTAGGCAACATAATGGTTTATGAACTGTTGCATACATTTCGTTCGGGCTAACAAGCTGACTTAGTATGTGATAATTTTGCTGGCCGATAGTTTCTTGTCATGTTTTTTGTGTCATAACACGATACAGGACGATACCAGGACAATTTTTAAGGGACTGCGGCAAAAGCTGCAATTGCTCAAAGCGATTCCAATGAAAAACAAAAAAGAAGAAAAGCAAATTTCCATAAGGCTCTTGTGGTTCAGCTCACATCGAAGTCTAAGCACACGCGGCACATTGAAAATTATTTACGATAACGATCGCATAATCATAATAATAATCACATTATAATAATTCTTGGCTTTATGGCCTTTGGTCTATATGTAAGGGGCTGCGGCCTGCGGTCTCTGAGGACGTGTAATAGTTGCTAATAAAATGCAATGCCCATTCTCATTCCACTGTTGGTAGAGGGGGCGTTTTCTGCTGTTATGGTGTTATAAATTCTGCGCAACGCAACATGCTGGTAAGAGAACAAAAAAGAAGAAAAAAACTACAAGCCGAGTTGAGGGCAGAAAAAATGGCAACTGCATTGATGTTATTACCTGTGCTGCCAACTATTTGCCAAAGTCAATAAACAAAAATGACAGGCGGACAAACTGGGGCAGAAAGGCGACAACATGAAGACACCACCCACCCGCCACTTCTGCATGGCCACAACCGACAACGAGGAGCACACTCCAGGCAGCTAACCAGACCAATAGCTACCCATGCAATTGTTGTTTTTGTCTCATACACATATTTTGTTTTTTTCGTTGTGCTAGCAGCAAATTATTGTTATGCTTTTGGATTTTGCGCATAATTCTGCAGTTTTGCGTTTGCTGTTTTGTTTTTTTTTGCATGTTGTGAGCGCTATTTGGAGTATGTTACTCATACGCCATATAAGCCCCGTTCTAGCATGCAAATTCGTATGCACTTTTAAATGAGCCATAGCCTCAGACATGGCACCAAACATACAGCAAATAGCAATCTCCCCATTTTGTATACTCTGTTTTGTTCAACGGGAAAAAGAAGAGTTGTTTCTGGTTGTTACTGATCTTTGTTTCTCAGATGGATAGATTTTCCTCTTGTTTCAGAGTCACAGTCTTAGTGCTACTCAGTGGAATATCAAAAACATTAACTTTTCAATATTTGTTTGATCTTGCAACAGAGTATTGCAATGTCATTTAGATGCAACTGCAAACGTTCTATGCTTGTTTTTTTTTCGTTTTTGTATTTTACTGATTTTTTTTGCCATGCATTGTTCACCATTTTCAATTTGTTTTTAGCCAGGCATTTGCCACGACCAGCTGAGGGCAGCCAAAATTGCAGCTGTCGTCGTTATCTTCGTTGTCGTTGACGTGGGTTTGCCATGCTGCAGGGGGTCTGAGGAGAGACAGCATACTGCTGAATGGGCAATGGACTTTGGATTGACTGGTGTGATACCCTGTAGCAGTTAGTAACTATATATATCATATCTCACAGCTAAGCTTCTAAGACTGAAGCACCTACAACAAATTACTTAGATTATTTTATTACTTCCTTATGCTATGCTTTTTGCTTGTAGTATATCAGTTGAAGTGGCACATTTGACGATAAAGTTATTCTTAAGTTTACACTTTCCATTGACAGCTTAAATAGATTATTTGGCTTTGTGGTACCATGTGAATGAGATTAGCAAATCTGCGTCACTTTCACACCACTGTTGTTCATTCATCAACAGCTTTCATATCATTTACTAATTAAAAGTGTATTTTGTGATAAGAATCGCGCAGTATTCATTGAAGAGCTTACTTTTGGCTCGTGTAAGGTGTAAACTTGAGAGCAATTAAGTGTATATGAAGTTCGGTTTGTTACCGACTAACTCACCGTATTTTTATTTAGTTTGCACGCTGCGGTTACAAATTCGTTTTCCAAAAAAATCGACACCAAAAGAGTGAAAAGACTGTGGCAAGTTTATTTATGCTTTGCGTGTCTGCTGTGAATTAGTGCCAAATTTGATTATCTATGGCCACACACACACACACACACACACACACACATGCATACACACGGCTATGAACACACACATACAGAAACACGCCTAAAAGTAAGTCACGATGTTTTCGCTGCCTACTGACAGTTGTTGTAGTGGGTGTGGTTCATATTGATGTTCTTGGTGCTTTTGTTGTTATTGTTGTTGTTGTTGTTGTCAGTATCTATCTGTTTTCATAACGCCCCTATTAAATTGATTACTTTAATCAATTCATATATTTATGGCTTTTTTTTAATTCTTTCACGTGAGCACCTCGAACCCAAAGCAAATACGAGATACGCAACGTTTTTCCCATTTTCCTTTATTTTATTACGTATTTTTGCTTAAACGATTTGAACTTTCGTTTTAAAACGCCCAAGAGTTGCAAGTATGTTTTCGTGGGCCATGCCGCACCCGTAGTATTTGTTTTTTTTTTTGCGTGTAGCCATCGACAGATTTTTATGTCATAAGTAACATGCCAAGCGGTAATTAGTACAAGAAACTCTTTCTCAATGGCTGACCTTTAAGGCGCAGCATTTGGGGTTTGCTTATAATTTGGGCAAATTCTAAACTAGTTCAAGGATTTGGTAAAGTTGGTGAGACAGGAAATGCTTTGGTACGTATAAAAAGAAATCCTTTTCTATAAGCAATGAAAAACTAAGAGAGATCAGAAAAATACTTTTATAAAATAAAATTATCTTTAATATAAAAGAACAAGTGGCTCTAGTCGAGAAATTCAGACTGTCAAAACATTTGACTTTCATAACTTCGTCAAAATTGATCAGATTTAAATCTAGAAATGCGATTTTTACCTCATTATACCCTTAACCCATTGAAAATGGGTAAAAAGGGTAAATTGGTTTTTTGCAAAAGTATGTAACAGGCAGAAGAAGGCATCCCCGACCCCATAAAGTATATATATTCTTGATCAGCATCAACAGCCGAGTCGATATAGCCATGTCCGTCTGTCCGTCTTTCCGTCCGTCCGTCCGTATGTATGAACGCGTCGATCTCAGAGACTATAAGAGCTAGAGACTCCAGATTTGGTACATAAGCTCGCCTAATCCCTAGGCAGTACAATAACTCTTCCCGTTTCCGATGTACACATGTAATCGATAACAAATAAATCTTCAATTTGGAAAACATTTTGATGCAGTTTGAAAGATTAGACTAAATATTGAGAAACACTGGAGATATGGAAGTTAACAAGGTATGCACTATACGCGTATACATACACACACACTTGCAAGCACTGACTGTATGCGTAAATTATAGGGTTAAGGGTATAGTCTAGTCGGGATTTCTCGACTAGAGCCTTCCTACTTGTTTTTATACAAAAATGTTTATCAAAAAATCGCCGGACATGGGCATTGGTCAAAACTTTCAACATTCATCACTTTGTCGAAATTTATCAGATTTTTTAAACTTATATCTTAAAATACTTTTACATTCTTATACCCCTTATACACATTTTCAATGGGTTCAGGGTATAAAAACATTTGTTCGGCACTATGCTCCTTCTTCTTAGCGTAATAACAGATTTTCTCTTCCAGAACAATATTTAATATTTAATTATGTTGCCCTGCGCATATGCAGTCAAGTTTCCAACTGAATACTGAATGAAGTTAAGCTCAGCTTGCAACTAGTGAAACTGTTTCTAATTCATTAGAATATTTGTAGTTCAACCATATCAAACTACAATGCGCATCACTTTATTGATTAGTGGCAGCCACATCAATGCAATGGAGTCTGTTTGTGCTCTCAATGAATTTGTCTGCTGTGTGCGTTCTTTGTAACCGATTTCAATGGCATTGGCAACGAAGCGCATTATGGCTTCACGTTCAAGTTGGCAGGCAGGCAGGCAGGTGGGAGGGGGACACGAGACAGGGAGCCAGCCACAACAATGAATGGCGCGAACAATGTCTAAATCTTTATTAATTCGACTATTTTGTGAAGCTGTTTGCAAGCGCCAGATTCACAAGACGGGGAAAAACTTTAGGAAGAGAAGCATCCTCAGCGTTGGCGGGACCCCTCAACAAATAAATTAATAGCCATCAATCAGTAAATCCGCCAAAGGACCTTTTGCTTTGAATGCAAAGGTTTCGTTTCGTACGTATGTGTGTGTTTCCCTGTGTGGCAAAAGGCGCACAAAAGCGCGCTATAAACGCGCTCAATGAATGGCTAATATGCCGACTATACGCGCTCCCGATTCAGTGCCACATACATAAGGCATGTGGATATGACTGTGGATGTGGCTGTAAATGTGAATGTGAATGCTGTGAGCTTTTCTGGGGTCAACATAAAGGTCTGTACGTGGCAGCAATTACATCGCCACATTGATACAGCTCAGGCTTGAATGTCTGTGTGTGTGCCACAAATCCGATTAAGCTAGCAAAAGCTTCAAATGAGCCCCAAGGTGAATTACAACTTTAGACAGGGCAGAGATTGAATATGATATCAACGAAGTATGAAATGTAAGAACATAAAACCATGGCACAAGCTTACAACTAAACAAATTGGATTTAAAGTTTGCGAATTGGTTGGATTTTTTTAATGAATAATTGAATTTCTATGTTTACTCTAGCTTTAGCATTTAGAGTATACATAATATGTTATGAATCCAGTGCACAGTAAAAAAATACCGATGATCTCAGTTCGGGGATCTGCTTGGATTACATTTTTTGGAATTAGACCGACTACTCGCTAAGGGCGTCTGACAGTTCAATTTCTTTAAGCGACAGCTCCAGGCCAAAATGGCAAATGGCATAACGGCACAAGCTGCACAACAGGAATAACCAAAACAACAACAACAACAACAACAAACGGCAAGCGGCATGCGACAACTCATAAATCATTCGCGATGTCGATGTCGAGTATGATGACGACTGGCAATCGGAGCATCTGATTGACTACTGTCAGTCGGACAAACCGACATATATATGTATGTATATATATATATATGTTGGATACCTACAAACATACAAGACATACGAACAAACAAGCATTGAGGCTGTAAGCATAGACCATACATATATATGCTATATTGGATATGACAAATGTACACTTGAAAGATTCACAAGAAAGAAAGAATATTTAACCGAAAGAATGAAATGTTCAACAGTTTTGTACGATTTAGAAATGGATTAGGTTTTAGAGATTACGATTTTATATTTGAATATTCAAACACGACTCTTTCAAACACAAAGCCATCTGTTTTTCTCAGTGCATAAGTGAGTGTTTCTATACTACCACGTGCATTTATTGTAAACGAAACGAGACATCGACATGAGAAAGAGAAAGCAATAGAGAGAGACAGCGAGCCTGATGTTGGATGGCTCAATGGAAATGCTGTGCAGCATTCATATGCACAGTCGTTGCTGTTGCTGTTGCTGCCGCTGCCGCTGCCGCTGCCTCTGCCACCGTTGACTGCGAAGCCAGCAGAGCGGAACAAATGAAATGTGACACATTATGCGATGAGGCGTATAACTGTCTCTGTGTATCTGTGTGACTGCAATGTAACTGCGCGCGCGTGTCTTTGTGTGTGTGTGTGTTTGTGTGTGTGTATTAAATCAAATCGAAATGACTTTCGTACTCTATCAATGTCGAAATTATGCAATAACTTCAATTGATTACGAGTGCGTGAGTAATTTAGTGACATTGGCCCAGAACATACTTATGGTATGGTAAGTACGTGTGTATGTGTGTGTGTGCGTGTGCGACATACATATATAGGCAATCAGTGGCACACTCCTGCATACACCATCACGAAGGTCCTTCATTCGAGGACAGTAAAACGTTTAAAGTGTCATGTTGCGGCCTGTGTCGCTTGCTTTTGCTGCCTCGTTACTCGGATGGATACTTGGATGCCTTTTTTAACATTATTATTATTTGCTGCTGATGTTGGAGCTTTAGCTTTTGTTGTTGTTGTTGTTGTTGCTACTGTTGCTGTTTGCTTTGACAACCCTCTTACTTAGAATAGATGGGGCACCTGTCCCGGTGTGTTGTTGTCTTGGCTTCTCAGCAAGCAAATCGCACGCATCGACATGGCTCAGAGCAGTCAAAACCCTTCAACTTGCCTTGGCCCACAAGCTCACCCGTTCGTTTGTTGCTCTTTCTGCTTTACGTACACTTGTGAAAAATATTTTACAGATTTTTGTACTTTAATCAGCAAGAAATTGTCTCTAGATGCTTAATTAAATACATTTTATACATATAAAAATTCACTTTGATTCAAAAAGCATTTTTATCCAGAATTGAAAATATTTTTAACTGCTTTCAGAAATAATATTTTGTTTTTCCAGCACTCCTTCAGTTAATCTATACCCACTGTAATCGAATATAGTTAAGTAACTTTTCTTTAAGTGTTTTGTTATCTGCCTGCTCCCTGGTATTTGCCTTGGCTCAGGTCCCGCATGTGTTCGCCATATCCAGTTAAAAGGATAATGGAGCACAGCAATTTTTACACGCATATATTTTACAAATATTTGCATTTTTGCCTCGCTGCCTGTCAAGTGAGCCAAACGCGCCCGAAAGGTAACAAACACACACACACACACACAGCACAGGATATAAGCAAGGAGTATGGAGCACATAACTTTGGCGTACCTTTTGCATTGCTTTAAGACACATTTGGTACGTACTTGTTGTTGTTCTGCTTCTACTCTTCTTCTTCTAAGTCTCCCTGACGGGGCTAGGCCTGTTAAGCCTCAAATGCACATAAAGGGATTGAAAACGTATTTGTGCGTGTGCGTGTGTGTGTGTGTGTTGGTTGGCAAAGGATTTGTTGTGTCGCCCGTAAAAGGCTGCGCTTTGTTATACAGTCACTAACATTGCTATTTACATTTAAATCTTTGTATGTGTGTGTGTGTGTGCAATGATCGAATTACGTGCCCCTTACACGCTCTTTAATGCGATCGGAAACAGTAGATATGTTATTTGCATAAATGCTTAAGCATTTGTGTATTTTTATGCGCCCATATAGTATATATGTTGTGCAATTTTTATGCCGAATTGATAAAATCCTTAATTTCAGATGGATAATTTTATTGAAAAGAAATACAAAGCTGACCAACTTATAATTGAGAGTCGAAAATGTATAATTATAGTTGCTAT